>JAYESD010000004.1:3618894-4259244 GCA_036927565.1 Tuctoria greenei
GCCACGGCGTGCAGGACGCTGACGACGGTAGCCTCGTTCGGTGCGCTGGCCCCGCCGCCATTGCCGCCGTCGTACGAGAGCATCGTCCGGAACATGGCCACGGCGTCGCGGGGGCTGCCGCTCCTCGCGAGCCCCCACACCATCGCGGTCCAGGAGCGCACGTCCCTCTCCGGCATTCCGTCGAACACGCGGCGCGCGGCGCCGAGCGCCCCGCACTTGGCGTACACGTCCAGCACCGCGTTGTCCAGGATCAGGTTCGCGCCCCCGCGGCCGCGGCGGAGCCAGTACCCGTGGATGGCCCGCCCGAGCGCGAGGCTCCGCAGGGCGGCGCACGCCGGGAGGACGCTCGCGAGCGTGAGCTCGTTCGGCGCCGCCTCCATCCTGGCGAACGCCGCGACTGCCTCGGCCGCGCGGCCGCTCCTCGCCAGCGCCGAGATGCGCTTGGTCCACGACACCACGTCTCCGCGCGAATGCATAATTGGTCACAACACGTCAGCACTCCGACCATCTAAATTCTAGACGCGGAGTTCGATAAGCGAACCCCCAAGAATTGGCGTGTCAGGAATGAGTGAATAGTGATGTAGACTGTTATTTGGGAACCAAGGAACACACGAGGGGCAGCAGCCACTAAAAACACAAGCGTCAAAAGCGTAATCGTCGTCTTGTAAGGGATCGAAGGAAAAGATCGAGCAAGCACTGAATGAGACAGCAACGATGCTAGCTTGTGGCGGAGCAGGTGGCGCTGCCGGCGGCCGCGATGGCATTGCTCCGGCGCGGCGATCCTCTGAGGTGCACGACGCACTCGGAGTCGTGACGGTACGTCAGCCTGACGAGGCTCCCCACCACTCGGTACCGCGACCGCGACCGGACCGTGATGGTGAGAGGCAGGCCCCGGCTGGAGTCGAGCAGGTCCTGCATGCCGCGCCCCGCCGCGTACATGGGCTTCTGCTGCGCCGCCACGAAGAGCCTCAGCGTCGACGTGGCCCGCGGCGCGACCTCGTGCGACGATCCCTCCTCTCCCTGCAGCTGATCAAGAGACGACAGCAATAGCAGCTTAGCCAGATCGACTCTTCGTTCATGCAATTTTTGCCAGCGTCGTGTGCTTTGCTGGTCGGCTTAATTAGTTAACCGGGCAAGACGAGGACGAGGAGGCGTGCCTGCGAGGTGGCGAAGACGAATCGTCCGAAGGACATCTCGAGCAATGGCGGGCGGACGTGGAGGCTGAACACCTTGGAGTGGTTGTCCACCACCATGTCCACGGAGCAGTTGCAGTCGAGGAAGCTGGTCTCGACGCCGGACCCGTCCAGCCCTTCGCCCAGCGAGAAGCGCTCGACCCTGCCGACCCTGAAGGCCACCCCGGGCCGCCGCGGCCGGGTGGCCAGGACGAAGACGAGCAGCGCGAACGCCGCGCTGGCCGCCACCCGCCACGCCACCTGGAACGCGATGCAGCAGCCGGGGGCGTCCCGGTCCAGCTTCACGTACCTCCACGCCCCGTCGTTCCGCTGATCCGCGTCGTCGTCGTCGTCGACTCCTGCTGACCCGGACAGCACCGTCAGCGTCGTCTCCCGGCGGCGGCTGGGCGGCTTCTTGCCGTAGCCGGCCGGGAAGGAGTTGTTGGAGCCGCGGGAGGAGGAGTAGCGGGACAGGGTGAGGCGGGAGGCCTCCTCGTGGTCGTGGTCGTGGTCGCGGTCGCCGTCGGGGGAGTGGTGACGGACGTCGGCGTCGTGATGATGGAGGTTCGGGAAGGGGGAGAGGATGAGCGCCATGGAATCGGACGCCGGGAGGCTGAGCGTGTGCGACGCCGCGGAGGGGCTCTGCACGTAGTAGTGCGCGCACGGGGACGGGTGGAAGAGAGGCAGCTCGTGCTCGTCCGCCGCCGCCGCGCCATTGGTCGCAGACGCCATTGAGTTTCAGTTGCCCGCGTCTCAATTGGTCGGAAGAGCCAATTGGTTCGGTTGTGACGCTTGCAACTGAAACAGCGATCACCTTTGTTGGGGCCATAAGGAGCTTTCGAGCTCCATAAAGGCATAAAGTTGCTGAACGTTCTGAACATTTTGCACACTGTAACACATGCAGGGCAGCTAAAATTAAATTTAAATATTCGCTGTAGTTGAGTGTCAAGTGGTTGCACTAAACAAATCCTCCTAGGTAGGTAAGCTACGTAAACGAGGCATGCACGATATGTTAAATTTTTTTTTTAGAAAAAATTGACAGGCAGGGTTTCATCAAGTATCCCGGTTGGCATGGTGGGAAATGTCCATGATGGTCAGCACTTAGCAGTGAAACGCGCGGGGGTCCAAAGTGATGAGTACACATGCCGCAATTCATGGACCTAACCTCTCATTTGCCCTCTGAGTAAGAGTAATACATCTCGCAAAATTATGACAACCTTAGCTAGTAAGTTGCTCGAGGGGCGTAGGGTAGGGCAGAGAAATTATGGTTAACCAAGCTTGGAAATGCAGTTGCAGGGATAAGTAACTGAAAAAAATGGCTAAGCATGTTGGTTAATCTCCTTCGGGCGTGAATGAAACACGACGGGATCCATTTTTATTATTTTCTTCGGAAACTCAGATCCATTTTAAGACCACCTACACCGGTGATGCTGTAAAAGATGTTGAATAATGTAAATTTAGAGTAAGTGCTGTAAAAATAGAAGGAGAATAGTGTATAGAGTAACGAGTGTGAATAGCCTAATTATGCTCCGATCTGTTGGGAAATTGATCGGTTTTCTGTCTGGGAAATTGATCGGTTTTGGTGTCTTCTATGCTGTTACCTGCTTCCAAGATCTTTGCGCTTTTGGCAAGCCTGAAAATTAACAATGTCCGTGCGCCACAGAGCCATTATGCGCCATCATGGACGACAACAGGGCGTCACATGTGCGTTTCTCATGAGCAACGAGAAGAGTGACGTAGATGGCAAGGCATCTCCAGCCAGAAGGTCGTTGAAACGGCAAGGATTTTCGCTCGCATCATGAGTTATGATTTTGGTGGCAGCACGGCAGATGATCCATGGCGTTGCAGATGCAGCAGAAGGAGCAGACAGATGATCCATGGGCCATGGCGTTGCAGCAGTAGAACGTCGGTGAAACGGGAACAGTTTGGCCCAACTCGAACTGCCCCGGATTTAACTGGGCTTTCGTCGGCACGGTCTATAAACTTCATGTACTTGCGCGAATTTTGGCCCACGGATCACTCTCGATTGATAGCCAGCTCAGCCCAGACCAGCCCAGCCCATTCTATCGCGCCGTCCCCTTCTTCCAGAACTCCGGCCGAGGCAAGACAAGCACGAGGCTGCCAGGGCAGACAGTCTACTGTCTGTCGGGACTGCAGATCCACCCGCCCGCACCATGGATCCCCCACCGCGGCGGCTCGCCGCCCTGCTCCTCTTCCTTCTCCTCGCCGCCGCATACCCGGACGCGCGCGCGTGGAAGAAGGACGAGTTCCGGAACTGCAACCAGACGCCCTTCTGCAAGCGCGCGCGGACCCGCGCCCCGCACTCGCTGGACGCACCGCTCTCCCTGGCCGCCGGCTCCCTCTCGGTCGGCCCCGACGGCTCCATCTCCGCAGAGCTCTCCCACCCGTCCCGTCCGCGGCCCCTCGTGCTCCGCCTCTCCGCGCTGCCGCCGGACGCGCTCCGCCTCCAGATCGACGAGGACTACTCCGTCAGCGCGCCGCCGCACCGCCGGTTCCATGTCCCCGACGTCCTCCTCCCGGACGTCGAGGCCCGCGCGCTCCACCTCCCTGAGCCCAAGACCGCCGGCGGTGTCTCCACCGTCGCGCTCTCCTCCGACCTCGAAGTCGTCGTCAAGCACGATCCGTTCGAGCTGACCGTCCGCCGCGCCCGGTCCGGTGACCCCGTGCTCTCCTTCAACTCCCACGGGCTCTTCGACTTCGAGCCGCTGCAGGAGTCGAAGCCCGAGGGCGAGACGTGGGAGGAGCACTTCCGGAGCCACACCGACACGCGCCCCCGCGGCCCGCAGTCCATCACCTTCGACGTCTCCTTCCACGGCGCCGACTTCGTCTACGGCCTTCCGGAGCACGGCTCCACCTCGCTCGCGCTGCGCCCCACCCGTGGCCCGGGAATCGAGGAGTCTGAGCCATACCGCCTCTTCAACCTAGACGTGTTCGAGTACCTCCACGATTCGCCCTTCGGGTTGTATGGTTCGATCCCCTTCATGATTGGGCATGGAGCTCGTGCGTCGTCAGGGTTCTTCTGGCTCAACGCTGCGGAGATGCAGATCGACGTCCTTGCACCTGGGTGGGATGAAGCTGCTGCCCCTGCGAATGGACGTATCGATACGCTTTGGATGGCTGAGGCTGGTGTCGTTGATGCATTCTTTTTTGTTGGACCAGAGCCCAAGGATGTGATCAAGCAATACGTAAGTGTGACAGGCACACCCTCTATGCCGCAGCAGTTTGCAGTTGCCTATCACCAGTGCCGGTGGAACTACCGGGATGAAGCAGATGTTGATGGGGTGGATGCTGGTTTTGATGAGCATGATATTCCATATGATGTGCTTTGGCTTGACATTGAACACACAGATGGCAAGCGGTATTTTACTTGGGATCGTTCAGCCTTCCCAAACCCAGAGAAGATGCAGCGAAAGATTGCAGATAAGGGTAGAAAGATGGTCACTATTGTTGATCCCCATATCAAGCGTGACAGTTCATTCCACATCCATCAGGAGGCAACTGAGAAGGGGTACTATGTGAAAGATGCGACTGGGAATGACTATGATGGGTGGTGCTGGCCTGGATCATCGTCCTATCCTGATATGTTGAACCCTGAGATCCGTGAGTGGTGGGCTGACAAGTTCTCCTATGAAAATTACAAAGGATCAACACCAACACTGTACATTTGGAATGATATGAATGAGCCATCCGTCTTCAATGGTCCTGAGGTATGTCATTGAATTGCAATGGGACAAAAATGGAACTTGTGCATAGACTAACCTTGATTAACCCCCCCCCCCCCCCCCCCCCTCATGTTTAGGTCACCATGCCTAGGGATGCATTGCACTATGGAGATGTTGAGCACCGAGAACTGCACAATGCGTATGGATACTACTTTCATATGGCTACTGCAGGTGGCCTTGTCAAGCGGGGAGAGGGGAAAGACCGACCTTTTGTTTTATCAAGGGCGTTTTTTGCTGGAACTCAAAGGTACGGTGCAGTTTGGACTGGTGACAACTCTGCAGATTGGGATCACCTTAAGTCTTCCATCCCAATGGTCTTAACTCTTGGTCTTACTGGCATTTCTTTCTCTGGTGGGTTGAACTACTTCATATCTAAGTCAGTAATATACTAAGCTTGATATTAGAAGCTTTACTAACGATTGAAGCACCCACAGGTGCTGATGTTGGTGGGTTCTTTGGTAATCCGGAACCTGACCTATTGGTACGTTGGTACCAAGTGGGAGCCTTTTATCCTTTCTTCAGAGGTCATGCTCATCATGACACCAAGAGACGTGAGCCATGGTTATTCGGGTAACTCTTGAGATATTAAACTTTGTTAACTTTCCTTGAAGTTCTGTTACTTTCATCCAAGAAACTTTTGTAACGGAGGGGAAGAAACGACATTTTATTAGATGCTCAGCTTGAGAAGCATTAATGTATTCTTCGAGGCTAACATAATTTCATTGCTTACTATAGAGAGCGAAGAACTGCCCTCATAAGGGAGGCAATACATATGCGATATTCGCTATTGCCCTACTATTACACACTGTTCAGAGAGGCTAGTGTAAATGGTATTCCTGTCATGCGTCCATTGTGGTTAGAATTCCCAGATGATAAAGAAACATATAACAATGGTGAAGCGTTTATGGTCGGGCCAAGCCTTTTAGCTCAAGGAATTTATGAAGAGGTATGTTAAACTAGTATTATATTTTTTCTTGGTTAGTTATTAACAAAATAATCAAAATGTTAATACGTCAAACCTTCATTCAGGGCCAGAAATCAGTGTCAGTATACCTTCCTGGGAAGGAGGCATGGTATGATTTGAGAAATGGATCTCCATACAAGGGAAGTACATCGCACAAGCTACAAGTTTTGGAAGAGAGCATACCCAGCTTCCAGAGAGGTGGTACAATTGTGCCAAGAAAGGATAGATTCAGGCGCAGTTCTACTCAGATGGTGAATGACCCATACACCCTGGTATGTTAAACATCCTGTTATGTGGTTTCATTTCATGTTCTTGTGAGTTCGGTTGACTTACTTTTTTCCCCTGGAGCACATGCTTGTTAAATGTCAAACATGTGCCCGCTATTCCTTGACAGTTTGTACTTAAGACAAGTTGCATGTGAAACTTAAGAGCTACCTGCTTTGCTGCTAGTTGTACTTGCTGAACAAGTGCATCCACTTCTAATGCTTGTTTAAGTACCAGGTTTATTTTCTGTTTGAGAAGGTAGATGCATAGTTTCCACAAAAGGTATACAAGCTAAATATGTGACCCTGTCAGTTTGATTGAAAAAGCTATTTTACGGTTACAGCTTAGTATTGAGTATACCCAAAGCATTTAATTAACTCGTGTAACATTGCATCGACCAGGTAATAGCCCTCAATAGCTCAAAGGCTGCAGAAGGTGAACTCTATATTGATGATGGGAAAAGCTATGATTACCAGCAAGGGGCATTCATCCATCGCCGCTTCGTATTTGCCGACAAAAAGCTAACTTCATTCATTATAGCACCAGATAATTTGGCCAACAAGAAATTTACAACTGAGTGTGTGGTTGAAAGAATTATAATCCTTGGCTTATCATCGGGAGCAAAGAAGGCTATTGTTGAGCCTGGAAACCTAGAAGTGGAGATTGAATCGGGACCAATTAGTTTAAGGCGTGGATCCAGCCTGGTGGCACCAACAATCCGGAGGCCCAACGTTCGCATTGCAGACGACTGGACTATAAAGATAGCTTAAGATGTAGGCCAGCTTTATCTGGAGCCTGATGTTTCTTTTGATATCTGTCAGGTTATAAAATTAGGCCAAATTTAGAAGTTTAGTTGTGGGCCTCATAAGCATTGTGTGTGGTAGGGCAAATCACTATGTTTTTGTGGCCTTGAAGTTATGCATGAATCATGCTGTTCCAATTACCGATTTTGACATAAATCGGTACAGAAAATGGCTGATGTATATTTGTAGCTCTGATACATTACATTTTGAATTGTTTTTTCTCACGCACAAAAAATTACACAAGAACGTTTTAAGCTGATGCTTTCTTATATTAGATGTATATTTATCTGATACTATAATGTGATTGGCTCTACTGCAGGCTGTCTAAACAATTAGAACAATTTCATGCGGTTTGAACTTTTTTTTATATTTTTGGTTGTATGTTCGAAGCATGATTTACGGATAGCAAACCCTGAACTAGCAAAATTCAGTAACGCTGGTAGTTTCTAGGCAACAGTTAGCACTTTCCTGGCCCCGGTTGGAAGTGTTAACTGAGGGTTTTTTTTTGGTTAAAACTTGACATTTGTGAATATTTTGATGAGCCAGCGGGAAGCCGAACCAGCTGGCAGCCAGTTTAAGGCGTGGTTCCAGCCTGGTTGCACCAACAGTCCTGTCACGGTGCGTTCTTCCAGTTCACCTAAACATCGTTCTTTCATAATCTAATAAAAATAAATAAAAGCAATGACCTTGCCAGAAATGAGAAAAATACACTGGCGATAGATCAATGTATCGACATATTATTATTATATAAGCTGCCTCGCTGGCGTACAACACAATGAATCACGGACAATGTAAACTCTAACCGCAGGTCAGACGATCACGAAGAAATGTCTCCGTCTAACCCAGGTACTCGAAGCTGAAGCAGCAACGCAACGCATACTATGCTGACTTTAGATGTATGTGACCACCATCTCCATCATGCAAGGCTATCTTCAATCTACCAGCAAAATGTGTTGAAGATTATCTACCCTCTCCCCGGCCGTTCTCATATCAATATCGTTATTGTTGTCCTAACGACAACAATTCTAGAAGGGAGAGCGTATCTTCCAAGTCAATCCTTCACTTCCGGAGAAACCTCCATGGTCCCCTCGCTGCTCCCATCCTGCATATAGAATAGAAGCAACGGCCAGCCAGTTGAGTCGTAGCTGCTAACAGTAGCTTGGCAACTGAAGAAATGGCGGTCTGAACTGTGAAGAGGACGATAAGGGAGTAGTATCATGTACAGTATTACCTCCAGATGCTAGCCATGGTCCTCAGGCTCATGTAGATGGTCAATGCGATCCATATGCCGATGAACCCGTTATGTGAGGACAGGTACACCAGGCACGGTATTGATACAGCCGCAACGCCGACCTGAATGTCGTCATTGGATTTATTGTTGGGGAGAACTTTCAAGGTTAAAATATTCTGTAGCGTTTTGATCAGAGTCAGAGGCAATGAAAAGGGTTTACCATGGAGTATGCCGCGTATGCGTAGTCTGATGCTCCAAAGTTGATGCCGTCGAAAACGAATGCCAGGGCATTGATCGCCTGCGTGCCGGCGACAAACTGAACCGAAACGGTAGCGTCTTTCAGTGTCTGTCGTCTGAATCTTAAGGAAACGCTCATATATAGACAGAGCTGTTCTATAGTCACGGCCAAGGTTCTTACCGGGATGCCTTTGTGAATGACCTCGATCACCGGCTGGTCCTTGGTGAAAATGCCAGCCCCAAACCTCATGCCAAGTCCGAGAACGACAGTGAGGCACACACCAAGGACAACACTCAGCTGCAAGGTGAAGACCACCACCATTAGCGATTTGCTCTACCTGCACTTCAACGAAGAACTGAAAAAGAAATCCCGGATACCACGCCACTGTGCAGTACCTGCAACACACGAGATGTCGCTGCGACGACCTTCTTGCGATCGTTCTTGGCGAACGCGCTTGCCAGTACTGCCTGCAAATCAGCCATTGAAGTTTTAATTGAGTTTACAATGCACTTCCTGAAAATGTTTCCTCTTTATGAACTTTTCTACGTATAAGACTCCGGGAAGGTAATTTGACCTGTCCTGCAACAGCCAATCCGTCAGCAAGAAGAGATGTAGCAAGCCAGAGCTGGCAGCAGATCTGGAAGCCTGCCATGATGGTTGGTCCATGGCGAGCGGCCAGAGACGCCGCCAGGGTGACGCAGAACGTCACTGCCACAACCCTTGCTAGCAATAGGAATCCTGAAAAGAAAAGGAAAAAAACTTCAGTCGTTTCCAAGGATCACGTAGCTAGATATGATATCCAGTTCCAGGATTCTAATGGTATCTCACCACATCCAAGAAACCGCCCAAAGTTCAGAGATTTAACACTAGGCGGGATAACATCAACTTGCCGGACAAGCCGGCACAGCAATATCAATGTTATCAGGTACCTGCAGCAATAGGGAGAAAGAAAGCAGGATGATGAGCTTATCATCGAAACTCAGAGCTGTTTATTTCTGTATAGAAAAGTTTTGATAGGTGATACTGAAACTTACTGAGAAGCTACGTGAGCAACAGCTGCCCCAGTGACACCCATATGACAAACAAACATCAAAATCGGGTCTAGTATGATGTTTGATGCGTCTCCGACCACTGAAATAAAAGGTTAACAGTACTGTCAGATGATGCTTCTTTCAGACACTCACTGGTACTCTTCAGATTTATTTAATAGTAACTGGGAAATGGACCCAGTTGGTTATCTTCTTCCCTGAAAGAGTATATGTCACACAGGTGTTCTTACTGGTAGCGTATAATGGTGTCCTCGTGTCCTTGAAACCCCGGAAAACCCCTTGCATGGCCAGAGACAATAGCACTGCAGGGGCACCAAGTGACCTTATTGTTAGGTAGCGAACTGCAGGACCTTGCATCGGTGAATCCTAAAAAATTGCGAGATAGATCGAGAAAAAATATATTAGGTTATATGAAACTTCACTGGTAACGGAAGGTTGAGCAGAGAAAAAATATATGTTACACTTACAGATTTCACTCCCATGATACTTAGTACGAATTTGGCTGAAAAAATCAGGAATATAGATTGAAGAAGGCCAAGAATAGAGCCGACTATCAGTGCCGATGTGACTGAAGGTATGTACTTCCTCTTACACCCTTGGTCGGAGAGATCTGTACACTCTGTGGGAATACACGAATTGACGCATTCAGCCTTGTCAGGACCTGGAAACAAAATTGGCATTAGGCACGTGCAGAAGCCTTCAGCCTTGAGGCGAATTAAGTTCATACAAAAAAAACTCGAATGATATTTGTTCCAATAATAACAATATACCAGATACAGGCAAGTTGTTAGTTTCTGAATCCGCATGAGAAACTTTCTCCAGATCATGACTGCTTTTTTCCTCGATAGCTTTGCTGATGATAGCATCTTCCTCGGCGACAAATGATGTCGTCACACTAACAAGGGGGTAGATACAGACTTTGGAGACTTGGTTAAATATGGCAATTGAGACACCAACAGCAGCGATCTCCACCGAGCCTGGCAAACAATGGATAGCACACACAGGTTATTTTTGTTGCAGTAAAATTCAGATCAACGCCCTATAGCACGCTTCTTGGAAGATAAAAGTTTTTCTTAACATGTACTCCTCCACGTCCAAAAAAGCTTGTCGCTCCATAGTTCATTTTAAACTATAAAGCGATAATTTTTTTGAAACTAAGGAGTACATACGAGCGAATATTGGCAGCCACAGCAGTGTTGAGATGAACTTTGGATGGGCGAAGAAGGCTATTATTACCTAGACGGCCGATGAACGCCGTGTCCACCAAGGAAGCGAGCGGATCAGCCGCCAGCGCCAGGGAGGCCGGCACCGCGATGCGCAACACCTCCGATCCGAGCTCGTCGAGCTTGAAGACACTCCTGTGCCCGGCCGGTGTCAAACGAACCAGACATCAGCATAAGAGCATGAGCGAGTGATCGGCACAAATATATAAGAGAGATAGAGCATAAGTGGCAAACGCACCTGATGTTGTTGATGAAAATAAAGAGCCCCGTGTTCCTCGTCCCGCCGCTGGGAAACAATGCAGGCGCGGGCAGATCCTCCACCACCTTGCTCTCCTCGCCGCCACCGTTCGTCACCGCCGTCGCGACAGGAATCGCCACGTGCACGTGCTTCTCGGCCGTGCTCGTCGCAGCAGCAGCAGCACCGGCGTTCTCCATGCTAGCTCCAACCAGACGACACGCAGAGAAGTAGCTGGACGGCGCCTGTGTCCGAGGAGCGTTCTCGGCGCGCACACACACACAGGGAGAGTCGTCCAGCAGCGGATGCCAGATATTTTCCCCTACTTATGTACGTACTCCCCTAGCGCCGATCGAGCTTTGCTTATCAGCAGGTCCTGACGATCGGCTAGCTAGCTGTCACAGCGGAAAAAGCAAAAAGACAATGTCCGTCAGACGTGGGAAAACTGATGAAGCGGCGACCGGCATCCGCCGCGCTCTCGTGCATCAGTTCGCGCCTTACCCTTGCCGCGGAGCACGTTGCTCCCGCGAGTGCGCGGAGGCAACGGCCGAAACAGAAAAGGCCAACGCACGGCACCGAGTCACTCGCTTCACGGTGCAGTCGAACGGCTGGGGTGCGCCGCGCCGCGCTGAAGAAGAAGGCACGAGGAACTGGCAGCAAGTTGCGCGTGCTAGGCAGGGACTCGAGGAAGGAGGGGGGGGAGAGGAGGATGCGTTTCGAGGCCTCGTGTCGTGCCACTAGGCGAGGAAGAGGAAGAACGCGACCCGAGGCGCGCGCGCGACGACACAGACGCAGGCGCCAGAGGAGCCGCACTCCTTCCGCGCGGCACGGGCCGGCGGCCGGGTTTATGGAATGCTTTGCAGCTTTGGTATTGATTGCTGCTGTTACGTTGCGTGCGCGCCCGCGCAAGCGCGACTTGGGTGACGCGCTGCGCTGACGACACGGTTGGCGGCGCACGGCGGCGTGGCGCCAGTACTACCCGGTGCTGTACCATATACGAAGTACTCCCTCCGTTTGATCACTTGTCCATTTCAGTGTCATATTTATCTTATTCGTATCTGATGATTGCTGTGCTAGTTTTGTGGATTGTGGTACTCCTAAGAAGGCCGTACCTCACTAACTCTGCTTTGTTTCTTATAATGAAACGACCTCACTGACTCTGTCTGTCTGACTTTGTTGAGAAGCAAACTACCTGAAAGCATCAATCAAGTGCAAACTATATGTATCTGACGGCACTAACTTACTATTATTAGTGATGGCATCATGTTAACCCACTAGCAGTTTGGTGTAAGCACGGACGGTGTTTTTTTTTGAAACAAAACGGCGTAAATTATTGCCATGATAAGAAAGTTAATTAGTGGGTAGCTCTTTCTCGACGTGATTGGCTAGCTTAGTGGAGTTCCTTGCCGATTATGTCTTGTTAACTGGAGTATGACACAAAGTAGAGAGTCACACTTTCTTTGCTAGCTAGTCAAAAAGAAATGCCCCGGGGCCTGTGTGTTCTGGACGTGCACGGTGAAACCCTCTCGTTTTCGGGATCGCTGCACAGCACGAAAAAAAACTTAATCATGGTACGTGTCTTTCTTTTGACTGTTTCGCCACCCGGCCCTATCTCGGAGGGCCGGAGGAAAACAAAAGGAGAAACGAAAGGATGGAATCACATTTGCATACCCAACAAAAGTTAGCTCTCTGCACTGCGAGCTGCGTCACGATCCAATTAAGCAGCTTTAGGAGACTAATGCCTTCTGGATAGATCTTGCATTCTTGCCTGCTACTAGTATCTTTCTCTCTTTTTTCAAAGTGTGGTCGAAATGAACGATGACATTTTTATACAAAGTTCATTACTGATGTGTGCTTATATCCTACCTAATAACGGCCGTCGTTTTTTACATAAAACACAACGTTTATACTTCTACGTTTCTAAATATTTGTCGTCTTCTTATTTTTTTTCATACTAGAAAACGACTAGTGTTTAGAGACTTTAGTTCAGATGAACTTAACACATCCATCTTTGGAACAACCACAGCTAGCTAGCAACAACTAGATGGAACTGAATGATCGATCTCTTCCAAGCCGAAATGGAAGGCGTGGCTACGTACCTTTGGTCTGCAACGGCTACTACGGCGGCGCACGTCCGGCCGGCTAGTACTAGCTAGTAGCTTCCTGCCTCCCTCGATCTGCTTGCTGCTGCTACCACTCGCCTGCTTTTGCTCGGCAGCTGGCCTCGTCGCGGGTTCTATAAATAGGCAGCATGTAGTGTAGTGCAGCGCACAAAAAGGATACGCGCGTGCGCTTGCGGGCTGACGGTCGCGCGACGGCTCGAGGGTCCCGTGGACTAGCTCTTCGCTTCCGCCCTGCCGCTGCCGGCCGCAGCTTGGTTCGGCAGCAGCAGCGTGGTTGGTTGGAGTCCAGGCCGGAAGCGCAATACCGGGCGGAAACGGATATTTTAGTCGCGCGCCGCGTGGTGTCCACATGCCCGACGCTTGTCGCCGGAGCACCACGCACCGCTCCGTCTCCGACGTGTCAGCGCACCATTGGGAATGGGAACCCCGATGCCTCTGTGCGTGGCCCGCGGCATGCCAATCGGAGCGCAGCAACGTGCGTGCGCGGGACGTGTGTTTTTCCGGGCACATATAGAAACGGAAGATATAGGTCACTAGCAAGCTAGGAGGCCAGCAATGGAAAGGACGGCCACTTCCAGCACCCGGTTTCTGCTTTCGACTCCATCGCGATCGGGGTAGCTAGGAGTGTACTGATCAGCTGAGCTCGCTACTCGCTAGTGGAGGACGGAGACGCACTCCTCTGTGGGAATATTAGGTTGTGGCCATCCTTACGCGGGAGAGAGGCGTGAGTGCGATGCACGCGCCGGAGTTTATTTTATTCTCTGTTTGGGAGGATTGCGCCGTTTGATAAGTTGATCTGGCGATTGCCTTTTCGCTTGAAGGCCTGCACTTGCTGGCTTTAGGGCGGAGGAGGCACCATTCGTGCCGCCCGCTGGACGGCCACACGATGGCCTATCCGATCCTAGCTACGGATACTTTACTTTTTCCTAGAAAAGGGAAACCATGATCTTCGCTTCGCGTTAAAATGGAGAAATTTGTTTTGCTTCTTAGGAAGCTCTCTCCTCTCCTGTCCTTTTTGCCCCCCAGAGTGTTGGTCATTCTGTTATCAAAACCCAGGTACAAGCATTCAGGAAAACTTATGGGCCGAGATTTGCACGTGGCCGTAGCGGACAGGATTTATGGGCCATAGCCCACCACTTCTTCTAGACATCGGGCCGTCTTGACTCCACCGAGGATCACGTGCTCTTACGCCAAATGGCACTTGCGCTCAAAAAATAAAAATAAAAAACTATGGCAATGGCGCGGGTGATCAATCCAAGCGTTCGTGCTTTCCTCCACTAAGCTTAATTTACTACGACTATTTAGTTTCACCACCGTAACAGCGGCCCCACTTGTCCGCCGCGCATTTTGCATGGAACTGAAGAGTTATACGATCTCCTCCGAGAACTGAACATGCTTTTCGCGGCTGCTCGGCTCTCCCTCTCCTCCATAATTACTGGATCGACCAATTCCGCCCGATGCAAGCTCTCCATCTCCGTATGGGTCCCCAGCAGAAGCTTCTTCTAGCCTCCGTTGTCGCCATGTCGTTCACGCTCTGCCGCGCTAGTTCACAGGAAGTCTTCTTCACCGGCTCTGCTGCTGACGGGCCGACAGCGGAGGAGAGTTCAGGCGACGTGGGCGAGGCGTGGCTCAGCCCGGGGCCGCAGCCGTGGGTCGTCGACGTCGACGACTACGGAGCCGAGGCTGACGGCGGCGAC
The DNA here is from genome assembly GCA_036927565.1 of Tuctoria greenei. Taxonomy (NCBI): domain Eukaryota; kingdom Viridiplantae; phylum Streptophyta; class Magnoliopsida; order Poales; family Poaceae; genus Tuctoria; species Tuctoria greenei. Next base: position 3,633,637 of record JAYESD010000004.1, read on the forward strand.
GACTCAGAGGTGAAAACCGAAACTACTGTGATGTGTGACTACTACTAGAGCTGTCGTCCCTGTCCTTTCTCTGGTTTCGCAATTGTGGTCGCGGTGCCGCCGCCTGTTCTCTGGACTTGTGCTGATTCGCGCGACAGGCGTTTCTTGGGGCGTGGAGAGAAGCTTGCAACTCCTCCGAATACCCGTCCACGTTCCTCGTGCCCGAGGGGAGGACGTACCAGCTAATGCCTGTGAGCTTCCATGGCCCCTGCAGAGCCATCTCGATCACTGCAATCGTGAGGCTAATTAATCCACGCTAGTTAACTGCTACCAGTACTTATCGATGTGTAAATTGTTCATTAGTTTGCTGTTTGGGCCGTGTTGTCTCTGCAAGCAACCAGATCAGGGGGACACTGGAGGCTCCGTCCAACCGGTCGGTCTGGCTCGACCGCGGCGTCCAGGAATGGATCACGTTCGAGGGCGTCGACCGGCTCCATGTCCTCGGCAGCGGGACGCTCAATGGGAACGGACAGCAATGGTGGACCAACTCTTGCAAGCTCAACAAATCAATGGTATTACTCGTACGTATTAATTTAACATATGCCCTCAACAACATTTCCGGCTTCTCACGTCGAGATGATCTTTTTCTCTTCTTTCCATCGACGACCAGCGATGCGTCACCGGCCCGACGGTACCTCTCCTCGATCGCCCCGGCATTTTCGTGGCTGAAGTTTAACGCGTGAGCCATGACGATCTCTCACTCAGCTGGCGACTTGCAGGCGCTGTACTTCAGGAGATGCACCCACCTGGTGGTGGAGGACCTGGAGGTGAGAGACAGCATGCAGATGCACGTCGCCGTCGCCTACTCCTGGAACGTGCTCCTGTCGAAGCTGTTCATCACTGCGCCGGGATGGAGCCCCAACACGGACGGCATCCACGTCTCCAACAGCAGGGAAGTGTCCATTAGCGACTGCGTCATCAGCACAGGTACTATATACCAAACCAACCAGCAAGGTGGTATTGTCTCGTCTCGCCATGCACTAATCCTTGCATATATAGGAAGGTTTCGTCATCATATCATACTCAGTTTGCTAACACTCGGTACCTTTGTGATTAGACAGACAGAGCATGGGTGGTTAAATTCTTTTGCCTGTGCGTTTGTGAATTAGTGCAGGTGATGATTGTATATCCATTGTGACCGGCTCAATGTTTGTACGGGCAACCGGCATCTCTTGTGGACCGGGTCATGGAATAAGGTACTAGTACATACCACCGTACATATTTGCAATTATATGCTACACATTGCATTTCGATATGCGAAGTTAAGCTTCAGCGTCAACTGTAGTAGACATTCATATTTCAAATATGGCATTTGTACTGCTCGACTGGAGACATTGAGACAAGCTGTACAAAGGGTTCTGACTTCCTGATGTTTTTCTTGGCATCGTTCGCCGCTGCAGCATTGGTAGCCTAGGCGCAAACAACTCGTGGGCCCATGTCTCTGACGTGCTCGTGGAGAAGGCCACGCTGGTGGGCACGACCAACGGTGTGCGGATCAAAACTTGGCAGGTAACGCATGGCCTTCTCGCTGAGTGCCATGGAAACCTGGACAACCCTAGCCTTTTTTTTTTCTTATTTGAATTTTGGGGAAAGGCTTTACTCTCGGAAAGGGACCGATCAACACTTTACAAAGCCTTCTGCTCCTCTGCATCTCCTCTGTTTCCTGCAAGCCTTGTTGACTGCCGTTCTGTATCAGCCGGGGCACAGCGGGGCTATGACATACAGTACTGTATTCCGTAGAGATCCGTGCGAGCCTACAGCTTTTTTTTTTCTTTTTTGAGGAAATGCGGCAGATGCCATTTTCATTAAAGAGAGGAGCAAATTGTAGGGATACAGAGAAATTTGGAAAAAAGGAAGTGCAAAGTTCAGGTGTACAACTTTTATTGTACAAACCTGAACAGAAGGTAAATGACCCGTCCGAAGAGAGGAAAAACACCTAAAGCCGTACCCCGCGCCCTAATCTACGTGCGCTGAGGACCCAGTCGAAGTCTTCCTTGGTGAGGTTGGCCACTTCTATTATCGTGCGATCTTCCCCTTGGAAAATATGCGCATTCCGTGCTTTCCAAATATTCCACCAAGAGTAAATAGCAATCCCTATGACTTTCTTGATTTTTTCTTTGGGGGTGATCCGACTCATTTCCTTAATCCAATGCGCAACCGAAGGCGTCACAAGGGAGTCCGGGAACAGGTTGGTGATATTGAACCAAACCGCTACTTGTTCCAGGACTCCTACAGCTTTTTTTTTCTGATTTCTATCAGACGGTTATCATGTTAGACCCACTCAAATATTTTTTACCATCGTATCGCTGAAAATAGCATCAGTACATCGAAAACAACAGCATTACTACTTCTGACGATGCTTTTTCCCCCTGATTCCATTGACAGGGAGGGCATGGGTACGCCGAAAGGATCACATTTCAAGACATAACGATGCATAATGTTACAAACCCGGTAATTATCGACCAGAACTACTGCGACTCCAAGACGCCATGTCATGAGCAGGTATCTACTGACCTCTGAACGACGAGCCTTTGGGCCTCTACTAAAACGAACAGTGCTGTGACGTTTGGTCAAATGCTTTGTACCTTTTGTAGGAATCAGCTGTTGCTGTACATAACATACGGTACAAAAACATACGCGGAACCAGCGCTTCCAAAGTCGCCGTCAAGTTCATCTGCAGCGAAGCTGTTCATTGCGACGGCATCGTGATGCAAGATATTTATCTTGTCGGAGACGGGAGCTACGCTACATGTTCCTATACAAAAGCCACGGTTGTACAGTCCGGGTATAATTTTCCTTTCTGCACCACGGACATAGAGTAGGAGCATAAACATTGGGGCACCGGATAGGTTGATACTGATGTTTATAATCCTTCAAAATTCGAGATGTATTTCTACTGGAGAGGACCTCTGTCAAGAAAATCCAACGTGAAAATATAACTTTGGCATTTGCTCTGTTTAATTTTACAAACGTGGAATGATTGCATGATGATGTCTTCTGGTTTGAATACCAAACACGAACAGGTAGTACAAGCACATGTGCACGCAATCACGCATGCAGAGACTAATTAGCGGTACTACCGAAAGGGCTGGTACGCTGTACTCTGAACACTTTGTTCATGCGTGAACGAGAAAGGAAGTTGTACAAAGCCTGCTGCAGTTCACTCGGGTGCAGTGGGTAAACAAAAGTTCTGTTTCCTTTCCGAGAGTTTCAAACTCTTGAAATAAAGTACTGGGGCTTTTTTCCCCATGCGTTACGCTCAAATTTAGGAATGCGAAGAAAAAACTTCGAAATCATGAGGACTATTACTTGGCGTTAGTAGTGTGTCAAGTACTCACTCCGTCTCGGAAAGTTTATCGCTTCGTAGTTCATTTTTGAACCACAAAACGACAAGTTTTTCAAGATGGAGGGAGTAAAAATAATAAAAAAACTGAGCCTTATAAATTTTCTCCGTGAGATCGGTAATCATTAGGCACGTTCTTGTCGTGGCGTGTGCGTGTCGTGTCGCGATGAATGACGACGATGAAACCAGGATCTTGTATCCGATCCGGCCCGCTCTCTGGGCTTGTCGTGGCAGGCAGCCGCCGTCGTTTTGCAACGAGCCGGCCGGGGCGTTACCACTTCAAATTTGCGCCTGCACTGCCCTGTCACTGGCGTACAATTGACGGACGCCCTGCAGTTGCAGCCCCAGCCTGGCTGCTGCAGTGCTGCTGTTGGCTGTTGCTGTCATGCTGTGATATCTTCCCACTGCCTGCCCGCCAATTCAAACCCGGCCTGCCGGCTGTTGCTGCTCCACACCACACATGCGTCCTCCTCCGCGGTCCGACCAAGCCAGCCAACGAACCGAGCCCCCGTTCCAGGGTCCAGGCCCAGTCACTGAGCGCGCACGCGGGCGCAACTCCCGGGACCCTCAGAGCCTGAGAGTGCCACGTCCGCAGCCACCATCGCGCCGTTTTTGAAAACTTGACCTTGGGGCCGCGCGCCGAGACGACACGGCCCCGCATGTCACTGGCGGCGGCGACGTGGGACGGCCGAGCCCGAGGCAGCGCGGCCTGCGTGCGGCACGCCGGCACCGTAGCGAAAGGAACGGCCTTCGTCAACTGCTGCCTGTACTAAGAGCTCGATTTAAAATTTTGTGCAGGGTCCCATCCCGCTCTCACGCCCGAGTTTAAACCGTAGGCGCAGCCTTTAGAGCAAGGATAATGGAGTAGCCGGTTGCAGGCTGTAACTCAATGCCATGTCACTTTAAAGTCAATAGTTTAGTCTTCTTATATAATAGACTAGCTATTAGAATGACTGGAGAGTGGTTGGAATAAATGCTCTGTTTTTCCCACCCCCAATCGCATGCAGGCACGTCGGTAGAGTCACCTCGTAAGTGCTGTTGCGCCTGGCTACTATTCTGGCGCCTACAGCTCTCTCTCTCTCTCTTCTTTACTCTCTCATCCACGTAAGCAATATTCTGACATGGATTCTTTTGAGCCAGCTGACTAGGCTCTATTATACCTACTCTTACAGGGCTCTCTGCTCCTTCACCTGCGTCGTGCCGCTGCATGGCGACCGCGCAGGCAGGAGGAGCGGGTCACCCGTCACGAGGCCTCGGGTGTCGCCGCCACGTCGAGCGGCGCGGGCGGCGGTCACTGACCACCCCCGTCCCGTGACATGGCGCGGTGTACGGTGTACCTTGTTCTGGTTCAGTCGCCGGAAAACGGTGGTCGTGCGTGTATCCGTGCGCCGCGCGCGCTCATCATCAAGACATCACGGACCTCGGAGAGCCAGAGCCCAGAGTAGGGGTGAGATCAGTGAGGACGTACTCGTACGGTGTACCGGCCGGAGCGGCATTTCCAGGGGAGTCTACGGCTAGGGTTCAGTGGCAGGATGTTCTTTTCTTCCTCCGCCGTGGCACGGTACGCTGCTCTGCTGAATGACTATGCGATTGTTCCAGATTACTTTAGATTACTTTAAAAGTGTGCACGCTGCGTCGGTGTCAGCGTATAAAATTCTTGTCCTAAACGACAAATAATATGGGAAGGAGGGATTACTAGTTTAGGAAATGGAATGGCGGACGCTATAAGCAGGCTGTACATTAACAAAACTATAAAATAATAACTACTCTCTCCGTTTCGAAATAGTTATCACCGGTTAGTTTAAAAATGAACTAGTCGGTGACAATTATTTTGAAACAGAGAGTAGTTTTATAAATCTAATTAAGGAATGCATGATGTTATTTTGTTGTGTTGAAAACAAAAAAAATCGAGACGCATTTCAAAATGGTACTGCACGGTTGGCTGGCTGGTTCTCTGGTAGCATGGGCATTGCAACATGGGCCACTTGCAGTCGCGCCGGCGCAGCAGCGCCAAATGTTCACGCCCGCGACGCGCGGCCTAGGTCCATCCTCCTCGGCAGAACTAGTCCAATCACCAGTTCGTCATTGCTCAATCGCCGACGAATCGGCAGTGGGGTGGGGTGGGGCAGTCCGGTCATTTGCCCCCGCGAAGATCCTTTCAAACCGTGGCTTTTCACGGAAAACGAGAAACACCGCCTCCGTTCCTTGTCGTGCCCCGGGCCTTTTTCCTCCCATCGCCATCCCCGTCCCTCCGGCTAACACCTTCCACGGACCCCAAGCACCGCGCCCAAAAGCACCCGACCGTTGCCGCCTCAGCCCGAGGAAAAAGAGAAGCGAACCCACCACTCCCAGTCCCAGGTCCGTCCCCTCCCCGCACGCTTCACCAGTACTGTACACCTCACCGGCCGCTCTCCCCCCGTTCTGTTCCAAGTGTGTGTGCCAATCCGATCTGCCCGGCCCAACCGGAGCCGCCTCCATGTCCGCGCGGCGGGCGGCCAGGAGCCAGCACGCGGCGGCGACGCCGAGGATCATCAGCCTGAACCTGGCGAGGAGGTCGGTCGGTCGGGCCAACAGCCGGAGCGCGGGGCGCGCGCAGCCCAGGCCGGCGCCGGCGCCGAAGCCGGTCCAGCTCGGAGCGCTATTCGAGATGGAGCGCCGCGTGCGCGGGCTGGAGTCTGCGCCGGCGTCGCCGCCCCGGGCGGCGCCCCCGCGGTCGCCGCAGGAGGACCCTGGGGAGCTGGACGAGAAGTGGCGGTTCCAGGCGGAGATCCTTCGCGCCGAGTGCAACTTCCTACGGATGGAGCGCGAGGTCGCGCTCCGCAAGCTCGACCGCCACCGCGGCCAGATGGAAGCCGCGCTCAAGTCCGCCATCGAAACACTCGTCTCGGTACGCACTCATCGACGCGCATCAGACGAACTCCGGATCATCTTCGATCATTGTACATTGCACCTCCTCTGAAACATGAAGTATACTCAATCGTACGGGTGCAATAACAGGGGAGGAAGAAGATCGACGGCAGGGGCGACGTCGGCGTGGCGGCGGCGCTGGACGAGGGGATCGAGGACCTGGAGGAGATGATGGAGGAGCTGCGGGTGGACAAGGAGAGCGGGAGGAGGGCGACGAGCGGGCCGCGGGAGCTGCAGCGGTGCCACGGCCGGAACTTCGATCGCCAGGCGTCATCGCTCCGCCGGCGCCTCGAGAAGATGCCACCATCCGACGTCGAGCCCTGCGTCAAGGACATCCGCGAGATCGCCCTGCCCGTCGCCCTCGTACCACCACCGCAAGCCGAGCACAGCGACGACGATGAGCGGGTCCACAGCGCCAGCACCTCTGATGTAAAGCATCCGAACGCTAATACGTAGTATATTGTGGTCATGATGTATCGCTGTTTCTCATTGACCGATTACTGAACCTGAATTGCATGCTCTGCATACTGAAGGTTGAGATGCTTAGGATGAAGATGGAGGGGATGTCGAAGGGCATGCGCGACCGGATGGCGGAGTACAGCCGGCGCCTGGAAGCCGTGGCCGCCGGCGACAACGCTGGCTGCCAGTCCAGGAAATGCGGCAACCGGCACAGCCGCAAGGCGAGCGCGAGCAGCCAGAGGAGCTGGAGCGGAGGCAGCAACGCGAGCACCGGCAACGTGCCATCGGCCCATGACAGCGCGTTCTACGTACACGGCGGCAACAGCCAGACCGTCGCGGCGGAGAAGTATCACCGGCACCAGAAGGTACAGTAACATTCAAATTTGCTCGCTTACTGTTTCGATATGCTTTGCTTTCTCGGGACGCATGATTAGGATCCAGAGATTCGCGGTTAGTCTTGGGCGCCCGAATGTCGTTGACCTGGAGGCACGGCTGGTCAGCGACTCGACTCCAACTGACACCGTTATCAATCCACGATTACCCCCTTTTGTCTCATCCGGGACCGGGAGAGTGACGCGGGTTTATTTTGAAATCCCTGGTGCGATGGCACTGGTGTGCTCGTGTGCTGTGGGGATCACATGTACAGGGTCTAGCACTGGGGTTCGTAGGAAGATCAGAAGATGAGTAATTGGCCGATGATCCGCTGGGGCCACGGATCTAAGGATTGGCACGACGCACTCCGCACCAAAAGGCATTATGGCCATAGGGGTTAAGTATTGCAGTTTTTCTTGTTTTCAGAGTGAAAACGACGGATGTCCAATGAACGTATGAGTCGATCGGTTCGTTTTATAGAACTATATATTGATTATAGAAACCAATTATTCATATATTAACTATAAAAAATAAGTTGTAGTGTTCCGATCTTAGATTATAAACGATTGAGTGAAAGAAACCTCAATTTTCAGTGGACTGAAAATTAACAAATCTTTTAATATGGATGGGACCATTTGTAAGAACCATGCATAACTCTTTTTAGCGAGCGTCACATCACCTCGCTACTGCTTCTCCTAGTAATTCAAAAGATAGCTTTTACTCCCTCTATTCAAAAAAGAATATCGGTTTTAGAACTAATTTTAGTTTTAAAAACGTCATCCTTTTTGGGATGGAGGGGTATCATACTTGTTCCCCTGATTTGAACAATCAATGATCGCGAGACGGCCCACACTGTCAGTGGTGTTGCCTCCTCGGCAGGGGCCCACTGGTCCTGGACTAAATAATTGGAATTTTTCGTTAGTTCGGTTTGTATTGGTCATGTGGGACGTCGGCCTGTGAGAGGCTTTTGTAGAATATCTACAAATTGTGTTTGTTTGTGTGGTTGCTGATTTCTAGGCTGCATCCGCACTTGTCACTTCTCCATGTACTTGTCTGCATACTGCATCTCGTCTAACAAACGCGGTCACTTGGGACTCAAGCATGACGACGTCTCGTCTGATTATCCCGGGATGAATGCTTCGGCACCGATGGGTACGACATGTTTGAATGAACGCAATTGATCGATATAGTATGACGTGAAAGTTTGAAATTGCATAAGGAACTGAAGTACAGTTAAGACAACAGGCACGTGCCGAGCAGGAACAGAAGTACCCGCTTTGGGCAAAGCCGTTATACTTGGCTTTGAATCTACAAACCAGCACATGATCCATCCGGGGCAAGTAAGACCTTCGTATAGGATATGTTGCCCCCACAACAAGAAAGCAATCTTTTCCAGGCCAATGCAGAAAGTGTGGACCAGGCCTAGGGACCCAGGCATGTGCCGTCGAGTTGCTTTCGCATTGAACTACTCCTAGTTCGTGTTTCAACGGGGCCATATCTGCTCATGCGCATGTGCTTACTGCTTACTAGTACTAGTCCACTGAAGTTAGTTGGGGTGAGTCTGAATGTCAAGTTTTCTGCTAAGCCAGTTGAATAGGCAATGCATTCATACGCAAAAGCAATGCACTAGGATTAAGCTATGATGGTACAGGTACGGTGCAAAAGGAGTAGCAATGCTTTCGAGTTCTTGGTCGACAGATACTGGGCAGACTCTTATGTTGTTCTCTCAACAGCGCGCTCTGTCACTATGAGTCTATGACCCAGAAAATTTTCCACTGAGACTTATTGTGCGCTGAACCATTTGTTGTCTTGGGTTGAACTGAAATCATGCTAAATACATTGATTTATTGAACGTTGCTAGTAGAAATTCGTTCTAGAATTGTTACTTTCCTCAACAGATCATGGCTGAAGAGTGCAAACTGGTGGGGTCTGGAAGCTGCTGCGACTGCAGGGAGATTGTGGGGAAGATAATGGAGCAAGTAAAGGCAGAATCAGAGCAATGGACAGAGATGCAAGATATGTTGGACCAGGTCAGGTTGGAGATGCAAGAGCTGCAGTCTTCCAGGGATACATGGCAGCATCGTGCTATTGCTTCTGACATCACTATACGGTCCTTGAACTCTGAAGTAAGTATATATATACATCCTACACTAGTAATTGAAGCGCTTCATGTTTGGTGTAAATACACTGGGCTACTGCGTTTATTACCAAGAACTAGCTGTTCTAAACCAATTATTTTGGCTGCCTCTTTATTACCATTACAAAGAAAATTCAAATTGCAGAGGTTGTGATGAACTCTGATGATAGCACTTTGTAACATTCATTACTTTATTCAGAGATGTGTTTCAGTTATTCTTGAGATTTGGAAGATGAAGTGGAGTAATCCATACACCTAATTAGGTAGCTTTTAGAGAAATCTATATCGGCGCAGAGAATTTTACTTCATTCTTTATCTTAGTTCTTACTCCAGAGTTCCTGCTGAACTACTCTAACAGCAAGTGGAGCTGTGGAGGTATTGGCATTTAATTCTAAACTAGTTTTCATTTGATGAACTAGATTGTGTGTTTCTTCAGTTTCGCTAGTTTATAACCTCTAGGTTATGACTTTCAATATTTTTCATATCTTCATGGGGTGAACTAAAAAAACTGCACATATTTTGCAATCTTCATGGGGCAAATCTTGAAATTTTTATATACTATTTGGAAATGGATATTTTCATTTTTTACTGATGATCAATGGATTATACACGTTCACAGTGTTCCTTAGTTTTTATTACTGAATTCTGAACATTTATGAGACTGCATTTGAGTGGTAGGTTATGGTTTAAACAAGGTCAGTCGTTGTGGTAGGGATCTAAACAAAAACTTCAACATGTGTGTCAGATGCAAGAGTGGAAAAACCGGGCACAAGTGTCAGAACAACAAGTGGAAGACCTGCAGAGGAAGATCTCAGAACTCCAAAGCAAGTTACACACGTTCAAAGCCCACTTTCCAACTCGCACAGTGGACAACCAAGATCAGTGGTCAGACGCATGCAAGCTGGAGAACCCAAGAGCAAAGCCTCAGCACCAGCGACCGCAGGAATGCGGCAAGGAGAAGGAGAAGCACGTCCTCATCTGCCGCGTGAAGCACTCGCCCAGCGTGATCCCTAAGCGCTCGCCGTTCCAGGAGATTGGTAACTTCAGCTTGCCAAGGAAGCCGCGTTGAGAACCATGCAGTGGTGCCACCTCTGCTGAGTGGTCTTCGAAGAAGGTTTCAGAAACACAGGTGTTGGAAAAAGAGGACTCTGTCGTTTTGGCATACCCAGTTGCTTTGATCATGGACATCTAATAAATAAGTTATGACCCACTGATGAGTGATAAGGCCTGACTTCTCGTCAGATTTCTGTAGTCGTAATTAAGTTGAGATGTAGTAGCAGTAGTAGGTAAGCTGAGATGGAGTTAATTTGCTCAGAGGCCGGAGTAAAGTGTTGAGGAATAGGTGAGATATGTATGTAACGCTAATATTTCTTTTACCTAGATAATATGCAATTTTGTTCTTGCTCCACCAAATGTCTGAATTCTGACGAGTGCTGATGGAATTCTGACGAGGATGTGGCGAAATGGACGTATGAGAAAGCGAGAAAGCACAAGAGGTTGAAGCGCCAAGACATCGGAATGCTTCGTACTTAAGCTCGTGTAACGGTTGTCCAGGACGGCAAGACCATATGGGCTAGAAAATTGGCCCACTAACGATGGGGTGGTCACAAACGTTTGGATCAGGGAATTGATCAGACGGACTGAGAATTGTCTGAAAAAAACAATACGGAAAGTAACTAACAAACGTTTAGCTATAGGTGGCTAATGGGTTGTGCCGGGCTGGCCCGGTCTGAGCCCGGCCGGGCTCGTGCCTTAAAAACCTGAGCTCAGCACGGCTCGGAAAAAAATTGGGCCGTGCCGGGCCGGTCTACGGATCGGAGGCCCAGGCATGGCCCGGATCTATTTTAAGCGTGACGGACTGTGCTGGGCCATAACGGGCCGTGCCGGGCCGGTCCGGCTGTTGCCTATTTTAGTTAAAAAATAATAAAAATAACAAAAAAACACTATTCGAGCTTAAACGGGCCGTACCGGGCCGGGCCGTCTGACGGGCCGATCGTGCCGGGCCTAATTGGGCCGTTCCAGCTAGCCCGACAGGCCGGAGATCTAGGCCCGAGCACGGCCCGTGTCGTGCTTCGGGCCGGTTCGGATCCAATTTTTTCGGGCCGAGCCGTGCTCGTGCCGAGACATTTTAGTCGTGCTTCGGACCGGCCCATTTGGCCCGGCCCATTTGGCCACCTCTACGTTTAGCAGTACGTTAAATATTTAAATAACCTGACGTCGCGGGCTGCACACCTGTTATTAGGCCGCCAGAGAGGCATGTTGGGCTTTCCTCAAAAACAGGCCGTCGTTTCGAGCCTCGTTGCCTCAGTGGTGACGTAACAGGCCATTGTTTCACAGATGGGCTTTGCATCGGCCTTTAAATCATCGATTCCAATAGCGACGAAGCCCGGCATCATAGCCGGTATTGGCTCGGCTGACGAAACTTTATCGTCCGGTCCCCGTCTCCCCGATGGCATCCGTCTGCATCGCGTCGGCTGGATGTGAACTCGACCTCATTCTGCAGCCTTCACCAATCACCAGTCACCAGTGCGCCACGGCGACTTCGTTGCTACTAGAAGGGAGCAAAAATTTCTCGTACAGATTTGCATTTGCTTTGTGACTCGGTATGGTATCCGGAGGAGGAGTGCGGATGACGCCTGGGCCAGCGATGCAGGGGGGTCAAAAAGGTCCAAGTGTTTTTTTTTTTCGAAAAGCCAGAAGGTCCGAGGCTCCAAGTGTTGATTCCTCTGTACTCCGACCTGGGGAAGCACCAGTCAAAAAGCTGGCCCACCTCTCTGACCCATCCCACAATCCCACCCACGCACGAGCCATCAACTCAACTCACACCACCACATCACCAATCCCCCCCGCACCTCAGCCACACACATCCACAGGACCACATCCACTGCCATCCGCCCCACGCGGCCACTCTCTGGCCATTTCGCCACGCGCCGCAGCGCCGAGGCCGCGAGCCGGCGTCGCCTGTTACGCCCGCCCGCGCGGGATCCAGCGCCAGCGCCTCTGCGCTTTGCCAGTGCGCACCGGCTCTCACGTGGTGTGTGGACGGGAACAGCACGTCTCCAGGGCACTCTCCTCGTTCTTCTCGGTGCGGCTGGGCCACCCGCTACTCTATGACGGGTGGGCCCGGCGAGCCGTACCCCCGGAAGTCCGTGGCACGCCGGTCGCTAGGCATCGTGACGGAGGAGCGCGTGTCGCCGCCATCCCTCCATCCTCCATCGGCCGCACTCCAGTGCTCGATGTTCAGAACAGCCGACGCGTGTCCAAATCCAGGCGACGACGGCCGTTGACTGCGGGACCTGGCAAGGAGTGGCCGGGAGCGAGCGAGCGAGCAAGCCGGCAGCGGAGGAGTGACTTGGAAGCAAGCGGAGGCGGCTTGCTACCGACGAGGAGAGGGATCGCTCGCTGCGGATGGGAGCGGGCGCCGTAGCCATCTCGCGCACGCCTCTCCTCCCCCTCGTGCGCGCTGCTCCTCGCTTTCCTTATCCCCGCTGAGCGCCGCGCCGCCGTACACTTCTCAACGAATCCGATCGAGGGCGGCCGAATGAAGCGGCAGAGGTCGTACGGCGACGGCCTCGACGACGACAGGCGGAGATTCTGCGACCGCGGGCCGCCCGCTCCGCCGCGGCGGCCGCCGCCGCGGGAGTACGAGGGCGACCGGTACGACCGCCGGAACGGGTTCGGCGGCGGCGGCGGGTCATACGACAACCGGTACCGGGAGTACCCCTCGCCGCGGGAGTATGGAGGGGACCGGGCGCTGCAACGCTCCGAGAGCTTCTCCGGGTTCCGCCGGGACTTCCCCAACGGGTTCCGGTCGGAGCGCGATCGGCCGCGGTGGGACGGTGACGGCAGCTCGGCATGGCGACGGCCGGGTGGCGGGTGGAGGGAGGCAGAGGGTCAGGGCGAGCACAGGGTACCGGCAAGGCTGTCGGGGGCATCGCTGCCGCGGCGGTCGCGGTCGCGCTCACGATCGCCCATTGAGCCGAGGAGGAGGTTAGAAGTTGCGAGGGCAGAGAAGTTGAGGAAGCAGAGCGCCAGTATCAATGAGATGGAGGAAGGGGAGGTCGCACCAGATGCCGAGCACAAGGCCCGACCTGCTATCGAGCATGGGAAGCAGGTTGAGCCCAGCCGCAGGAAGGAGAAAGGACGAGAGCGAGGCGAGGTGAAGAAAGTGGAGCCTGGTGTCTCAGTGGATTCAGGAACTCAGTGTAATAAGCGAGTGACTGGTGCATCTCATTCTGGCAATGTAGGTAGTGAGGAAGGCAAGAGAAGGGGTCCTCTGGTGGCAGAAGCAGGGAAATCAGTGGATAAAGGGCGTGAGAAGTCTGCATTGAAGGTTGAAGAGGAAAAGGAGGGAAGACACGAGCTGCAATCACAAGATGTGGCTGCCAATGATCCTGGTAAGTTTGGGATGAGCACTTCACCCATGCATCAGGATGTGCTGCAGGAGAGAGTGAAACCACATGAAGAGTGTGCCAGTTCTGTCAATGCGGTTCAACAGAGCGCTTCCTCTAGTATCCTGAAGGAGTATATTCAGGAAGAAACAACAACACAAGCCGAAACTAACCATGACATTGATGTGATCGGAAGGAGTGATTCATCCAGTTTAAGACAGCGGGCAACACAGGAAGAATCTACAGTGTTGCACAAGACTAGCTGTGTCGCTGATGAGGTTGAGAAGAACACTTCATCCATTGTGCGTCAAGAAGTGTGGCAGGAGCATTCGTTGGTGTTAAATGGAACAGGCTTTGCTGTTGATGATGCTGGAAATAGTGTTTCGTCTGATATGGTGGAGGAATATCTTCTAGAAGAAGTGATGCAGCATGACGGAACTGCCAGTGCTGTTGATAGGGTTGTTGATGACGTTGGAAAGAGAGTTTCGTCCGATATGGTAGAGGAGGTTCTTCAAAAAGAAGTTATACAGCGTGACAGAACTGCCAATGCTGTTGATAGGGTCGATATTGGCACTTCTGGTATGTTGCAGGAGGCAATGAAGGAAAAAATGCCGATAACCGATGAAATTACCAACGCTGTTGATAATCTTGAACCGGTCAGTTATTCAGGTCTGATGAAGAAAGCTATGCATGATGAAGACTTGACAGCAGATGGAATGACCAGTACCACTGGTGTGGTGGTACAATTTAATTCATCTGATATGGCAGAGGATGCGATGCACGAAAAAGCAGTGGCGTTAGAAGGAGTAACCAATGCTGTTGATGTAGCTGAGGGGAGCAATATATCCGCTGGGTCGCAGGGAGAGGTGCTGGCTTGTCTGCACCAACAGGCCTTGGAAAATTTAGCTGTGATTGAAGAAAAGATATCTGAACCAACAGAATGTGTTGCATCTCGACCTGTAGAAGAGGAGCATTGTGATAAAAGAGCAGCACCAGTGGAGACCACACTGGCAGAAGGAGCGCCTGCTATGCATGAAAATGTCGAGAAACGAGTAAAAATATTTGATATGCAAGTCAAAACAGAAAGCGCAAACGCGTTCCTTCAACCAACAGAAGAACTTGCTGAGGGGAGGAAAGATGAGGCTACCAATGCAAATGTGATGACAAGGGAGCCAATGGATGAAGATAAAGGAAATGACATTGACATAACATTTGATGTCCTTAGTAAGAAAGATAATATTGATCTCACAGAAACAGTGGGAAGAGGTATTAACTCAACACTGTGGCTTCACACAGAACTAACAGAAGCATCAAAATCTGCTTCGACTACATCCCTAAAGCAGGAACATGAAGCAATCAAGATAGGGAAACTTGATCTTTCGCTGAGCTTGTCAGGTTGTTTACAGAATTCTGAATCTAAGTCTCCAACTTCTAAAACTGGTTCACTAGTCCATGCACCATGGTCCCAGCTGTTACCTTCATCATCTTTCCACGCAAATTCAGATAGGTTTACAGCTTCGATGTCTTTGACCAATTCTCAAACAGTTGGACACAATCCTAGTTGTTCACTCAGACAACAATCATTAGATAATTATGAGCATTCAGTCGGCAGCAAACCTTTATTTACAGAAGTTGATCAGATGGGAAATTGTGCACGATGGCAAGCTCAGCTGTCTAGTGAATCTACACAGAAGGGAGAAGCTACTGCACAACTTCAGAGAGCACAGCAAAATGGCCATATGCCAGATGACACTTTGTTTGGTCTAGCTGGGCATAACAATGGGATGTCCAAAGACCTCCGAAGGCTTGCAAGCATCCCAGGAGTTTTATCACCAACACATAGTCATGGTTGTCAGGATCCTGGATTGGAGCATAGTAGATTTAGAAGGCAGCTTACAAGGGAAAGAAGTAGCAGCAGTCTTACAAGTAGTGAACGGTGGGAAGGGGAACAAGTTATTGTTAATGGTTCTGGTGTCGTTGAGAGGATTATTTCGAAAATTGTTTCAGAACCTTTCCATCATACAGCAAGGATGCTTCAAGAGATGACTGAAAATTCTATAAGATATTTGAGGGAGGCTATTTCTGATATCATAGTCGACCCAGATAGAAGAGGACAAATAATTGCATTGCAGGAGGCACTTAAAAAAAGATCTGACTTGAATAGTGATATGTTGGGGACTTGTCCACAGTTATTGATGGAGATACTTGTTGCTGTAAGGACTGGTCTTCCGTATTTTATAAAGAAAAGTAGTAGCATTGCTTCATCCGATTTGGTTGACATTTTTCTGAACTTGAAATGTTGCAATATTTCATGCCAAAGTGTTCTTCCAGTGGATGATTGTGATTGTAAATTTTGTCGACGGAAGACGGGTTTCTGTAGTTCTTGCATGTGCATTGTCTGCTCAAAGTTTGACTTGGCATCTAATACCTGTAGTTGGGTCGGTTGTGATGTATGTCTTCATTGGTGCCATACAGATTGTGGCCTACGTCATTCTCTTATAAGGAAGGGGCAAAATGCTTCAAGGGCTTACACCACTAATGAGATGCAGTTTCATTGTGCGGCCTGTGGACATCCATCTGAGATGTTGGGTTTTGTGAAAGAAGTTTTCCATACATGTGCAAGGCAATGGAGGATGGATACCCTAGCTAGAGAGCTACGGTATGTCGAAAGAATATTTTCTTGTAGCGATGATGCAAGGGGTAAGAGGGTCTGGGACTTTGTGAACCAGATGCTAATTAAGTTGGAAAACAAGGCATATTATCCTGAAGTTGTGAAATGTGTCATCACATTCTTTTCTGGTAATATACTCATTTCCATGTGTGGAAGTTGATTGGTTTTTTAGTGCTATAATATACAACTTTTTGTTTCTGCAAAAATAGAAATAAGATTAATAATTGGATTACAGTCGCACGTTGTTTGATTCACTTGACATTGACAAGTGTAACAGACCAACTGGAGATCTTTGGTTTATATAACGTAGGCCACTTTTGTACAAACACTATTGGACAGAAACCTTTGGGCCAAAAGCTCCTCTGATCCATGTTCTGATTGCCATGATGTTGAAATATAAATTGACAGATTCTCATTTCTCAGCAAATATAACTGTACTAACTCTCCAATTTCCAATTCCAGATGATGATGCTAACTTAGGCACTGGTCCATCAGAACCACTGAGAGGCATTCCATGCAGCATTGCTGAAGGAGTAGATGGGATTCCTAGTTCAAGCAACACGGCAGCATGGAAACCATACACATTAGAGGGACTTCCGGTTTTAGAGAAAGGAACTGTCCGTTCTACCACGGGGAGCCCATCATTGCATAGAAAATCTGGTGAAGCTGATTTGCATGCTGATGATAATAAACCTGTCATTGATGAACTGGATAGCTTGGTCAGGTTAAAGCAGGCTGAAGCATATATGTACCAGGAACGTGCTAATGATGCACGTAGCCAAGCGAATGATCTGAGAAACATTGTTATGGTAAAAACTGCACGGATTGAGGAAGATTATGCCACTCGAATTGCTGAACTCAACATAAACGAGTTACAGGAGCGGCGCAAGCAAAAGATTGAAGAACTCCAAGAATTTGGAATGGCACACTGCCAATTTTTCAGCATGAAAACTAGGATGCAAGCTAGCATTAGGGAATTGTTGCTGAAAATGGAGGCGATGAAACAAAACTGAATCGTTTTAACCGAGCTTGCTAATAATAGTTGCTTGCCGTAATCAAGGTTCAGCAACTTATTGAAGGAAGCCTGCATGTGTTGCTGTAAGTTCTCCCATTTATGTTTATTCCTACTGCTTCTAGGACGTGTAGTCTGTACAAGTATTACGTGCACATGTTCTGTTGCCTCAACTGCAGATGAACAGATACTACAACTGTACATAAACGAGAGGCTTAAAGAAAATGCACTAATCCTCTATTTTTTTGCAAGATCTGCTCACTGAACTAAATAGAGTCTACTTAAGGAGATCTGTGCTTATTTAGATTTTAGAACATCAATATTGGTTATCAATTAATTTAACGAGCATTTTCCACCAATTTGTGTTAAACAATAGGTTCAGCTATGATGGTATTGGGATCCAGCATTCTTTGCATTTTCTTTACATGGGTGAACAGTGAACACTTGCAGTGTTTCTTTTAGCTACTCGCAGAAATCGCCCGTGATTTTATATTAGGGGGGTATGGGGTGAAACAAACATTAACATTTTTTTGGCTCATATGACACATTGGAAGACTCCTGTTTATTGGTGCTAAACTCAAAAGTAAACTAAAGGAGTTACAACTTGTCTCCACTAAGTTTTGAAAGAATTATGCGTTTGTGCCTGTTTGGAAATGAGATAACAAACCTGATAGGTAATATTATGCTAAAACGGGGGGAACTTCATATGTAGAGATGTAAAAGATTATCGAGGTAACAGTTGTTGCAGTAGTAAATTTAGTTTCTATGGCCCATATTTTGCAAGCTAGAAGAAATTCATGTGGAAACACCACATTGTGTTGCTGGTGGTTTTTAACATTTTTGGTGGCCTGCATCACTTGTTTTAATGAAAACGAATGTAAAAAATGATTATTCTGGGTTAAGTGGTCACCATACCTTAGCTTAGGAAGTTATTTAGACTTTTTCCTTTATCTTATTCCTGGGGATTTCTGAAGACTGCTGCTTATTTTATCAGGTCAGATGATACTATTGCTGTCTTCAGGTAGAAATAATGCTCCGCTTTAAAAAGATTCGAGCGTCTCTATGTCTGAGAGGGGTGGGCATCAATATTCACATCTTGTCACCAAAAGGAGAGCAGTTCGGGTGTCTTTCCCAGGAATCAGTCTCATCAATCCAATTGGTTTCTTTTTTGTGAGAAAGGGGCAAGAGCAAGGCCTTTTCATTAAGGTAGAAAATCATCCATCCAGCATCCAGTTATGGATGAAGCAATGAATGAATGCAAGGGAAGGCTCATATTGAAGCAAAGAATTGTTCTTCAAGGTTCACGAAGGAAAAATTGTATGCAATGGGGACCACAGCTAAATTTGTACGCACTTTACACATTAGCTGTAGCCTAGGTTGATTGTGAACATGTACATCTATCTGTAAATTACGGTAGATTAAAGGTCCATTTTTTCACGGTGAATGCATTTACCGCTGTCAGCGGTTGCTTCCTCTGCATCAAACGAACATAGCTCACGTTTGTATGTTCTGTTGCAATCATGTGAGCATATCTAACTCCAATCTTAGTCTTTAACAAAGTTTGGTGCTTCTTATTGGCTGTTGAGGACGACGTTGCTTCCTCGGAACCTAAATAGTGATGAAAATGGGGAAACGGATAGAAAAAGGGTGAAAATGTTTTTATTTTCATATAAAATTTTCGGAATCAAAACGGTTACGGTATCGGAAGTATCGGAAACGGGTATATTGCATCGGAATTATGTTGATATCAGAACAGTTTCAAATTTTATTCGAAAACAACGCACCAAAATATTATTCATCTACAACAGCTCAACACCATCCGTCTGGCTGTGCACAACAGGGGGCACACCAGGGATATATGGCAGGGTAGGAAAACACCATTGTACTGCTCTAAAATTTGTTATCTATCATTCTACGGTCACATCAACCTTCCACCACCATTTACATGGATATGAAAATCAAGGGCCTTCAAGAAAATCAAAATATCTGTTTGGCTCATGTTCAGGGATCGACTCAACTCAAGAAATCTACTTAAACGGAAAAATCTCAAAATTGAAGGTGATGACTACTCATGCGTCCTCTGCGACACCAACAGAGAGTTCACATACCACCTATTCTTTCTCTGCCCATTCAGTATCGCTTGTTGGGATATATTGGGAATTCATTGGAATAGCAACATCTACTTCTTTGACACAATTGCGGAGGCCAATCACCAATGGACAGGTCCTTGCTTTATGGAAATATTTGCAACCGCTGCTTGGGATATATGGAAACAGAGGAACGCTAAGATCTTCAGGAACAAAATACCAACGGTGGACGGATGGAACGAATGTGTCGGTGTCCTAGAAACCGTACACCCCTTGAGGCTATAAAGATCTCAAAGGAAAATCATCTACTTGGTTTGAAGACCCTCGAAGGCCCACATGTCAGACATAACCGGACCCGCTTCTCCAACATGGTTAATCCCTGGATCGCCACGTGTACTACCAAACCGGAGCTACCGCCCACAAGGGGGAAGCTCCGGGCCATGTACCTAAACGGCACCTCCAGACTTAACCCCAGACCGAGAGAAGCTCCGGACTTGACACGTGTCAGGTAGCCCCGGAGCTATCTGTTTTCCACAGCAAGCTCCGGAGGTGCCACGTGTCCAATCGTCGGATCTTCAGCTCCTAACCTCCGGAAGACCCTACAACGGCTCCGGATCATCAAAGGAGAGTCAAGGACTTCAAGACCCGATTAAGTGTCATTAATGCCATGTTAATGACACTTAAACGCACGATTTTAACACCAGTAATGGTGTTGTCAAAGCCCGTTACAGGATCATTAAGAGCAATTAAACGTGTATTAATACTAGTAACCGCCGAGACCACATGTCGGGCCGGGCTAACTTGTAACGGCCTGCCCTTGAACTATAAAAGGACAGGCTGATGACACGTTCGGGGGTTGAACACTCAGACACACGCGCCTCATACGCTCATCACAAGCTCATACTGCTAATACAACACCAACACACCCGTGGAGTAGGGTATTACGCTCAGGCGGTCCGAACCACATAAATTCTTGTGCCTCCTTTGTCAATTCTTATTCACCTTCTTGAATCTCCGCGTGCCCACATCGAACATCAAACTCCCCTATCACCTTAGTAGTGTAGGGAGATCTGCCGGTTCCAAACCACCGACAGTTGGCGCGCCAGGAAGGGGCGCCTGAGATTTCGAGAATGGTGAACTCTGCTGCTGGATCATCCAACGGCCAACCTGCTGCTCAGGTTGTTGGATGCAATCCCTCCAATAGGCAGCCACCAGCAGGAGCCTCAGCACCAGCAGGAGTCACACTCCCACCACCACCGTCTCCTCCAGCAAATCGTGCTGGACAACGTGATGGTGCACCAACATCGCTTACTGCGTCGGCAAATCATGACAACCCGGAACACGCGCTCCATACAGCGCGTGCTCTTCTCCAACGCCCATCACCTCCGGATGCATCTCGGGATGCACTGGAGCAGTGGAGGGCCGATGTGGAGCATTTGGTTGCAGCAGCAGCCGAACGCCTCAGCAACCAGGGTCCTCCTCCTTCAGGAAGAGCCCCGTCGCAGCGGTGGACTTTGTCTGGAAGACTTGGTCTGCATGTCTCTAATAGCAGGAGACGTGCTGCATCACAACAAGTGACGTCATTGCCCTCCGGGGCTCGACGTACTCACACGGTATCCAGACTTTCGACTCACGACCTCCGGGCGGAGCTTGATCGCCGATACCGCCAGCAGGACGGCCGAGTCCATATTGAGTGTGCCCGTGAAAGATGGGAAGCTCAGGACCTTTCTACTCCTGAAGGAGTAGGAGGAGGCTATTCAGCTTTGGCAATGCATCTGCGCATGGTTAGATGGCCACAGAAGTTCCGGTCTCACCTGCCGGAAAAAATCGTCGGGACTGTCAATCCCACCGAAATTCTTCAGATATACTCCACTGCAATCTTGGCAGCCGGAGGAAATGAGGCCGTGATGGCCAATTACTTTCCAGTGGCCTTAACTGGGACTGCCAGGTCCTGGTTTATAAGCCTTCCACCAAACTCTATCAACAGTTGGGAGGAGCTGTGCCATCAGTTCACTCCAACTTCGGGAGTTCATACACCCGGCCAGGCACTGAACTGGATCTTTTTGCGGTCGTGCAAAAAAGGGGAGAATCCTTGCGGTCATTCATCCAGAGGTTCTCTCAGGTACGAAACACTATCCCTTCTATCTCTAGCGCCTATGTCATTGTGGCATTCAGACAGGACGTACGGGACAAGAAGATGATGGAGAAGCTGGCGATCAAGGAGATCACCAGCGTCACGGAACTCTTCAGTTTGGCAGATAAATGTGCCAGAGCTACGGAGGGCCGTGAAATGCACTCCAAACCAAACTCGGAGGGTCACAAGAAACCCTCCAAAGAAGAAGCCACTACCTCCGGGAGTGGCAAGAAGAAAAAGAAGAACAACGGCAAGAAAAAGCCGATGGCCGGCACATCCAACGTTGCAGCTGCTGCAGCTCCGGGTGGCCGGGGGCCACGCCCCGAGAAGCGACCTCGACCGTCTTCTGAAGACGGTGGCAAACCCAAAGTGTGGTGTCCCATTCACAAGACGGGCAACCACAGTTTGGAAGATTGCCGGGAGGTCCAAAACCTTGCCGAGCGCTACAACAAGCGCCGGGAAGAATCTCCTTTCCGACAGAGGGAAGGAAAGCAAAAGGTCGACGAAGCTCCGGCTGAAGAGGAGTTAGGGTTTCAGGATCCCAAAAAGGTCCTGAAGGTCGTCTACACCTCAGTCGACGATGATTCTGACGTCTCTGACAACGTGCGTCGGAAGACCATGAACACCATTTTCGGTGGATCATGGGATATCACCTCTCGTCGCGTCATCAAGACTATGCGTCGGGATATGGACGCTGTAGCTTCTACAGCCAGGCCGGAACCTCATCGAAAGTGGATGGACACAGCTATCACTTTTGATGCTTCGGATTGTCCCCGAAGCATGGTTGGAGCAAGACAGTTACCCTTGATGGTATCTCCTACCATCAACAACATCCAGCTCCACCACGTCATGGTAGACAGAGGTTCGGGGCTTAACCTCATCAGCTTCGAAGCTTTCACTAAGCTTCAGCTCTGACCTTCAGATCTCCACCCCTCTCGACCTTTCTCCGGAGTAGGTCTGGGGGCCATCACCCCACTCGGAGCTATTACTCTCCCTGTTACCTTCGGGACACGGGAGAAGTACCGCACCGAGAAGTTGGTCTTCGACGTCGCTCAGATCAACTTACCTTTCAATGCCATCTTGGGTAGACCTACCCTGTACAAATTCATGGCGGCTGCTCATTATGGCTATCTGGTGTTGAAGATGCCAACGCCAGTAGGCGTTCTCCGGATCCGCGGAGATCGCACCGCCGGAGTAACTGCACTGGAAGAACTTCATGCGCTCACCACAGCGCAAGAGGAGGACTCCAGGCAGGAGCAAGCTCCAAAACCCCCGAGCATTCGCCAACGAGGCTCGACGTCTGCACCTCGAGTGCAGCCAAGCGGCGACACCGACATTCCCGTCAAAGTCATCCAAATTAGTTCCGATGCCGCTCAAACCACCTGTATATCGATAGGATTGAACGACAAATAGGAACTCACGCTCATCACTTTCATCCGGGCTAACGTCGACATGTTTGCTTGGCAACCGTCACAAATGCCTCGGATCCCCAGGGAAGTGATTGAACATAATCTGAAGATCTACCCCGATGCCCGGTCTGTGCATCAGAAGCCTCGGAAGCAATCCGTAGAGCGACAGAACTTCATCCGACAAGAAGTAAAGAAGTTGCTCGAAGCCGGATTCATCCGAGAAGTCTTCCATCCAAAATGGCTGGCGAACCCAGTCGTTGTGCCTAAGGCCGGCGGGAAGCTTCGGATGTGCATCGACTACACCACACTAAATAAGGCACGTCCAAAAGATCCATTCCCACTATCTAGAATAGATCAGATAGTGGATTCCACCTCTGGGTGTGAATTACTGTGTTTCCTAGATGCATATTCCAGATATCATGAAATCAGGATGTCTAGGGAAGATGAAGAGCATACTTCATTCATCACAGTAGATGGATTATATTGTTACACAGCCATGCCCTTTGGTCTCAAGAATGCAGCTTCAACTTTTGTACGAGCTATGTACAAAACTTTTGAAGAACTTATAAGAGACATAGTGGAAGTGTACGTCGATGACATCGTGATCAAGGTCAGGAACAAGGAGTCACTCCTTGACACCTTGCAGGCTGTCTTCGACAAGCTGCGGGCCACCCGCACGAAGCTAAACCCAGACAAGTGTGTCTTTGGGGTTAGCTCCGGAAAACTTCTTGGTTTCCTGGTAAGTCATCGGGGCATAGAAGCTAATCCGGCAAAGATTAAAGCCATTGAAGACATGCGGCCACCAACCCGCATCAAGGACGTCCAAAAATTAATTGGATGTCTAGCAGCCCTCAGCCGGTTCATATCAAAACTGGCGGAACGGGCACTTCCCTTCTTCAAGTTATTGAGGAAGTCCGGACCATTCCAATGGTCCGAAGAGGCAGAAAAGGCATTCCAGGAGCTGAAACAGTTCCTCACCACCCTACCAATTCTGGTAGCTCCGAAGCCTGGTGAGCCTTTATTGCTTTATATTTCAGCTACTGACGAAGTCGTCAGTATGGTTCTGGTCGCGAAGAGACCAGAACTACCCCACACTCAGGAATCCAGACCCCTTCGGGAAGGTCCGGAGGTTCCTGAAAGTGAGTCTGGGTCCCAGCTCCGAGATTCAAATCCACCGGAAGTCGTTTCAGGAGACCTAGACCCCTCCGGGAGGGTCCAGGTCATTTCTGAAGAAGCTCCGGGTTCCTCCAGCCAGAACCCGGAGGTCCTCGAAGAAAATCCGGACCCTTCCGAGAGGGTCCGGGTCAATGAAGAGGAAGCTCCGGACCCCTCCGGGAGGGTCCGGACCATTCAACGCCCGGTGTACTTCATTAGTGAAGTATTACATGATGCCAAGACTCGATACCTAGAGGTGCATAAGCTGCTCTATGCAGTTCTTATTGCCTCCAGGAAGCTTCGACATTACTTCCAAGCTCACAAAGTCTCAGTGGTGACCTCCTACCCACTACGAGCAATCTTGCATAATCTCAATTCAACTGGGAATATTGCAAAGTAGGCAGCGGAATTGGCTGAATTTGATCTTGAATTTATTTCAAGACAAGCAGTCAAGAGTCAAGCATTGGCAGATTTTGTGGCAGAATGGACTCCCTCTCCATCAAACCCTGGGGGCCCCAGTGAGCAGAAGACGGAGCATCAAGCTCCAACATTCACTGAGCCTCACTGGACCCTCTACTTTGACGGCTCCATGCAGAAGCAGGGGGCCGGAGCTGGAATCCTTCTCCTTGCACCGACTGGGGGGAAGGTGAAATACATGGTACACCTTGACTTCAAGGCAACCAACAACATGGCAGAGTATGAAGCACTCATCTACGGACTAAAGGTGGCACTGTCATACGGTGTCAGGCAACTGCTGGTCAAAGGAGATTCACAGCTCATCATCAAGCAGGTGAAGGGTGAATGCTCCTGCAATAATCTCCAGTTAGCTGCTTACCTCCTTGAAGTCCAGAGGCTTCAGAAGGATTTCGAAGTCCTAGATCTCCACCATGTTCAGCGTTCTCACAACGCTGAAGCCGATGAACTCTTGACGAAAGCGTCAACCGGAGCTTCAGCTCCTGACGGAACTTTTGTCCGGAGATTGTCGAAACCCACAGCTCAGCCCGCCGAACTGAGCGAAGGGGGCGAGATCAGCATCCCGAAGCTGACGGTCCCGATGGCCCTGTTACCACGACAGCCATCAAGGGTCGTAGGTGCTGCCGGAAGCTCCGAGCAACCCAGCACGCAAGACTCAAATGCTCAAGTTAGTTCCGATGCATGGATCTCGGAGATCCGGAACTACTTGAAATACAACATCCTTCCTGACGACGATGTATCTGCTGACCGGGTAGTCAGATTGGCTAAAAGATACACGCTGGTAGAAGGGGATCTCTACCGACGCGGTGCCAACGGCATCCTAATGCGGTGCATCACAAGGGAAGAAGGATGCGAGCTCCTCGTAGAAATCCATGGAGGCGAGTGTGGGAACCACGCGTCTTCTGCACGCTTGTTGGTAAAGCCTTTCGGCATGGCTTCTACTGGCCTACAGCACTCCAGGATGCAACTGAGCTGGTGAAAAAATGCAAAGCATGTCAATTTCATGCAAAGCAAATTCACACTCCGGCTCAGCCCTTACAAATGATACCTCCTACATGGCCCTTCGCTGTGTGGGGGATGGACATCTTGGGACCTTTCCCAAGAGCCGTCGGAGGTTACAAGTTCCTGTACGTCGCCATTGACAAGTTCACCAAGTGGCCGGAAGCAACTCCAGTTGTGACAATCAACAAGCAATCTGCTATTAACTTTCTGCAATCCATTGTATGCAGATTTGGAGTCCCAAACAAAATCATCACTGATAATGGGACCCAATTCACAAGCTCCGCATTCCAAGGATATTGCGAAGACCTCGACATACAAGTTTGCTACGCCTCCGTAGCCCATCCAGCCAGCAATGGCCAAGCTGAAAGAGCAAATGCTGAAATCCTTAAAGGACTAAAAACGCGCACTTATGAGCGCTTGAAAAAACATGGAGCCAACTGGATCGAAGAGCTTCCGCCCACTCTATGGGCCAACAAGACATCTCAAAACCGGTCAACTGGAGAGACACCCTTCTTTCTGGTGTACGGAGCTGAAGCAATACTTACTCCGGAAATCACCTTGGATTCACTCCGGGTCCGGACCTTCGACGAAGCCGCGCAGGACCAGCTCCGACGTGAAGACCTAGACCTCCTTGAGGAGGGAAGGTGCCAAGCAGCTGTTCGGAATGCCCGATATTGTCAAGCTCTACGGCGTTATCACCAACGGCATGTACACAACCGACAGCTCAAGGAAGGCGATCTGGTGCTACGGAGAATACTATCCAGAGAAGGGTTAAACAAACTCTCCCCCGGCTGGGAGGGGCCCTTCCGAGTGATTAAAGTATCCCGTCCCGGAAGCGTTCGCTTGGCTACTGAGGATGGGACACCTCTCCCAAATCCTTTGAACATCGAGCACCTCCGTAAGTTCTACACTTAATACCACGGAGGTGAGTCTTGAGTAACTTGAGGTGTAGGTTATAGAGTCATTGTACAGAGTCGGATAGTTCCTCCGGGAGAGCAGCCGGACCTTTCCCGAAAGGTCCGCAAAGCTCATGTAACGCTTGTCACAGTCTCAGGACTAAAAGCGTCGCTAACTACCCTGAGTCAAACGAGAAATGAAACACCCTTAACCTGGTTCCGTACCCTAAGAGTGTACTTGTTTCTCCTGTACCCCGGACCTATAATGAAAGACATCTTCATGTGAAATAGACTCCACGTGCATTTATTTTGTACAAGCTCAACATTTTTATTTTTCTCTTTCTTGTCTATAACAAAGACGTGCAAGTCTTAAGAAATTTTAGTTCGACCGGTTTATATACGATTCGAGTTGTACTGTCAGTTCCTTTGGATTCAAATATCGTTCATGGCCAACTCGTCTGAAAGCCGCCAAGCCAATCTAGGGCTGGAGTGTGCTATCGACTTAGCCTGGTCAAGCACCCTAAGTACGCCACTCTACCTACACCCCGGCAGGCCGAAGTAAGGCGGGTCTATGGACAGTTGAATCTAGAAGAAAAGACAACGCATTCGGTTGTATTTAAAATCGCGTTTAACTTAAAGTCTTCTTGAGAATCGTAAGTCGCGACGAAATTATAGACAAGAAACGAATTTTACTATTTTTCTTGGCTTAAGTGTGTAGGAAAAATAAAATCTACGTTGACGGAGAAAAGCCGGAGCTTACTAAGCTCTGACTCCCCTAAGGGGGCCAGCCGTCGATGCCGAATAAAAGATGGTGAGAAGACCCCGTAGATGGAGTCTGCTGCCAACAAACTGAGTGTTGGCAAAGGTCACTGCCGGAGCTACTAAGCTCCTACACCCCGGAGGGTTAACTATCGATGCTCTACGCGTTGATAGAGACTATTGCCGGAGCTACTAAGCTCCAGCAATAGACAATGCCGGAGCTTCTAAGCTCCGATAAGCTCAGGGGGCCTTCACTATCGAAGACTTCGAACCTAAATTCTACAAGTTCGGAGCAAAAGAGTCTTCAACAATGCACAATATCCTCGTGGTACATGTTCACAATCAAATTGTGTACATCTACCAGGGGGCCAAGTGAAGATAAGAATGTTGAAGACAAAAAGTGAAATTCGCAAAATTTGGGGATTTCATTTATCTGGAGACAAGAGAATACATCTGGAGACAAGGGATTACAAAATTGAGGAAGAAGAAGAAAAAATACAAGTGAGAATTACAGAGATGGTCCTAGACCCTATGGAAGAATTGGGCGACCTTCTGGGCGACCTCAGATACGCTGGCTCGGGTAGCTTCGCCTTCTCCTTCGACGGGGCCTTCAAGCACCGGATCCAGAGGAAATTGGGAGTTCCGGCTGGTGTAGAACGTCAGCACATACTCTGCGAAGTTCTTCGCCAGGGATTGCCCCTCAACCTCCAGTTGGTTTGCGATGACATCGCCCACCTTGGAGAGTTTGCTACCTGCTGCGCTCAACGCCTGCAGCGCTAGGTCCGGCTCTGGCTCCGAATCATCCGGGCGCACGGGGCTGAAACCCATCGGTGTCAGCGCGTCGTTGGCCTTGCCCAGGAACTCCCAAATCTGTAGGGAGTCCGCAGTCCTCAAGCCCTTCATCTCTTCCAGGGATCTCCTGGCCGCCGTTAGTTCGGAATTCTCACGGGCGAGGCGCTCAACTTCTTTGGCGTTTTGTTGAATCTTTTCAGCAACCCGCCTTTCGAGTTTTTCGAGCTCCTCCTCCCGGAGGTGGATCTTGTTCTGGCGCTCGACCAGGTCCTTCTCCCTACCCCTCACTTTCTTCTCCCGGGAAACAAGGGCACACTCTTGTTCATAGAGTTCCTGCCCTCGCACCCAGGTCTTCTCCTCTTCCTCTTGGCAGCGCTCTTCCAATTTCTTGGCGCGCTCCTCAAGGCCCTTGTCAGCCAGAGCTACTTTCTCGGCGAGCTCATCTTCCCTCCTCGGGACATCATCCCGCAGCTCAAGGAGTTTATGCTCTTCATCCTCGAGCCGTTTCTCCCTCTCTTCAAGTGCCTCTCGGCGCTTGATGAGTGTGGTGTTAATGGCCTCAAGCTGTTCGTGGCGCGCATCAGCCGCGTTATTGGCAGCTTTGGCCTGATTGTAGATCTCCTGGGACTGAGCATCGAGGGCATGAGTCATACTCTCCCTCTCATCCAGTAACTTACCCCAGTACTCCAGGCGAATCTTCTCCCTTTTGATCCACTCCTTGTCATCCGCTAGCCTCGACTGAGCCAGCTTGGTCTCGAAGTAGAGCCGGTTACGCCACCGCCTAAGGGTTTGGCGCTCCTCTTCAAGAGCCTTGCTGTCGTGGAAGAAGGCTAGTTGGACTTGACACAGACTGGAACATGCGTTGTCAATGGACAGCGACAACGGGATTTGCTCCGGACCTGCTGGGGTCTCCTCCGCTGGTTCCAGCGGGTCTTCAGATACAAAAATCAGGTCCCACTCTACAAGAGTGGTCCCCTGGGTCTCCATGGCTCTAGGGCCGTCCTCCGGGATGGCCTCAGTCGCCATCAAAGAAGGCCCCGCCGCCAAGTCTTCGTTCACCCCCTCGGGCAGGGGGCCAGCGACTTCGCTTGAACCCTCCGGCTCGGCCGCAGGTACCTCCGACGTCGTCGCCTCCGGAGCAGGAGCCGCTACTGGCTCCGGCCTGGGCACCTCTTCTGACAGAGGCTCAAGCTCCGTCACCTCTTCAACCACCGGCACAGGAGCCGAAAGATCTTCAACATCGTCTGGACCTGTGACCGGAGCTCCAACAATAACCGGCTCAGCTGCCGGTGCTTCGGAAGTAGCCGGCCCAACTGCCGGAACTACCTCATCTTCTGGCTCGCATGTCAGGGCTTCAGTCACCTCCGGCTCAACCGCCGGGGCTTCGACAATTACCAGCTCAGAGGCCGGGATTACTACTTCCTCCGGCTCAACAGCCGGAGCTTCCATCATCGCAGCACCAGGACCCGGAGCTTCAACCTCCAGGACAGGTGCCGCTGGCATGTCTTCACTCTTGTGGTCCGGCGCTACCACGGGAACTTCTGGGGATGAGTCGAGGTCCATGACCACGACAGCCGGCGCCGGAGCTGTCGCAGCCTCAGCCACCACTTGGGGCGGCACCGGGACATGAGCAGAAGCTCCCACCCCCACGGCCTCAGACACTGTGGCTGAGGGGTGGAGCCTCGCTCCCCTTCTTGGGGACGCTGCAGACGATGGACGAAGAAAATTAACAAACAGTTGCCACAATTAAAATAATTGTACAAGGTAGAGATTAAAAATTACCTTGGGAGGCTTCCGCACCAGCTTGCGCGGAACCTTTTTCCCGGGCGTTCTGGGCTGGCCATAGTCGGTGTAGAAGCTCCGGAAGGCCCCCCAGAACTTGTCGCGGCCACGGGCGTTTCCCGGGTCAAGGCTCTCCTCGATCGGGAGGAACCCCCGGACCTGGAGGCCTCCACCGGCCCAGGTGCCAGAGTCGCGCGCCCGGAGCTAACACCCCGGGAGGATCCCACTGCGGGAACAGACGCGCTCCGGGAGGACCCCACTGCAGGAACGGTCTCGTTCCGGGAAGACCCCATTACGGGAACAACCGCAGCGGTTGTAGATGAAAGCATCTAGGCCCCATGAGGTACAGTTTCGGTGATTAATGACAACCATTCGATATTACTAATGAATTTGTGAATGCAAGGTCCCAATAACACTCAATCAAATGAAATCAATATTACATTGGAGACCCATATAAAACCAACCAATGAGATCAAGTCATATCATACGAAGACAAGAAGTGAAAGCTCTAACTTGATACTTGAAGACTATCAAAACAACACTTCAATCAAGTGCCAAAGAGGTCACAAGTTCAATTTCCAAAAGAACAACTCAAAACAACTCCAAGTCAACAGATTGAACACACCGGATCATCCGATGTTTGTTGAGTTGACTGCATCGGTCGAGTTGTGTCAACAGAAGAAGAAGACCTCAGACAAATGCACTCACCGGATCATCCGATGTGAGTGGCTCAGTGACATCGGTCCATCATCACAGTTTGCAATACCATTGGACCAAGTGAAGCACCGGATCATCCGATGTGCAGAATTACATACATCGGTCGATCACTCCAGTAAGCTTCAAGATCAAGCAAAATTCTGGAGAAAGAGCCACCGGATCATTCGACGAGAAGACAGGTCAACATCGGTCTAACAACGGTCATATCTGACACAGTGACATCAGCTAATTTGGCTTTGACTGATGATAACTGAAGGGGAGACATCGGATCATTCGGTGTTCGTAGAGAAGTGATGTCAGCCTACTTTTCCAACGGTTATTTCGTGGAGGCTGGCTATTTATACCCCTTCAACCTGTCAAATCGACATGACTTGAAGCCCAGACATACTCTACACATCCTAGAGCATTCAAGACATAGAGCTACCACTTTCACATCATTGTTCATCATTTGTACACCAAGAGATATGCTAGAACTAGCTAGAGATAGTGCTTGTGTGCCTTCATTCTTGGTGATTGGAGTCTCTAGTGTAGTGAGAGCCATAAGAGAGTGTCCCTTGGTGTGTGTGACTTCCGGAGCTTGCCAAGAGGATTGTGGAAGCCCGGAGGACTCAAAGTGTACAAGGCTTGAGCTCCACCTTGCCAAGGTTGGCGAACGGAGAAGAATAGTGAAGACCCCCTTGTCTCGGTGACTTGGGAGTGGCAAAACCCTTGGGTGGGTGCCACAACGTGGATGTAGGAAGATCCTTGTGATCTTGCCGAACCACGAGATAAACTTCGTGTCCCTTGAGCGTTTGCATCCCTCTCCCTTTTACATTTATGCAATCTTCATTCCGCGACTTATAATTTACATTGATTGCATAGATTAAACGCATAGGGAATTGGGCTTTAAGTTGTTAGTTTTTAATTACCTTAAAATTTGAAAGAAATCCCAATTCACCCCCCCCCCTCTTGGGCATTTCGATCCTTACAATTGGTATCAGAGCCTTGTTGCTCATTGGATCATTCTAGCTTCACCGCTAGAGAGCTTAAATGGCCAAGAATGGGGGTTTGGTTCTTACCTTCGAGGGCAAGAACTTTGCCTATTGGAAAGCACGCATGCGTGCCTACCTAGAGGCTATTGCTCCCAAAGTTTGGAAAGCAACCCATGCGGGATTTGGAGATCTCAATTATGTTGGTGATCAACTAAAATGGGATGCTAAGGCTAGAAATGCTATCTATGAATGCATAAGTCAAGACGTATTTGCTAGAATTGCTAGTAAAGAGAAAGCTTGTGAAATTTGGGCATGTCTAATTGAAATACATGAGGGCTCATCTCGTGTTAAAGAACTCAAATATCACTTGCTTAAATCCAAGTATGATGAATTCAAAATGCTTCCTCATGAGAATGTTAACCAAGTGTTTTCTCGTTTAAATGTGCTCATTGAGGAGATTAACGCACTTGACATTGCTTCTCTTGGTAAGGGACTTATCAACCGCAAGATCCTCATGCTTCTACCCAAGCCCAAGTACAACATTATCAATTCAATGCTCCAAAAGGAATCACTTGACAACATTGAAGTCTCGGAGCTCATTGAAGAAATTCATGCTCATGAGATGAGCGTACTTGGAATGATGGAGGAGTCATCGTCAAAAACTATTGCTCTCAAGGCCTCAACCAAGAAGACAACTCCCAAGAAGAAGAGAGTGGTTGAGCCTAGCTCAAGTGAAGAAGAGCAAGCAACAAGCGAAGAGGACGATGACGAGCTTGCGTTGATGATGAGGAAATTTTCACGTTTAAACTCCAAGATCGCAAAGAAGGGATACTCTTTTGACCCCAAGAAGAAAGCCTTCCTCCCAAGAAAAGATGAAAACAAGACATGCTATAATTGTGGTGATCAAGGCCACATATCATATGATTGTCCAAGACCGGACAAGAGGAAGGACAACCACAAGGGAAAGCATCGAAAGCTAGAAGAAAGTGATGAAGATGAAGAAGAGGTCAAACCCAAGCGCTCCTTTGGAAAGAAGAAATTTGACAAATACAAGAAGACCAAGCTCTTTCCAAAGAAGAGAAGAGGGCCTCAAAAAGTCTTCATGTGCGAGGCCAATGAGTGGATCACGGATGAAGAATCAAGCGACGAAGAGAGTGAAGATGAAGAAAACTTGGCGGGCCTTGCCATCGTCGACAAGGACAACTCACCTCTTCGTCCACCTCCTATGTGCCTCATGGCAAAAGGTAACACTAAGGTACGTGACGACTCTAGCGATGATGATGATGAGCTCTCCCCCGATGAATTAGCATCTATGATTAATGAATACCATGTCATCATAAAAAGAGAAAAGAGCAAGGTTAAGGCACTTGAACAAGCTTGTGCTAAGCTTGAGAGTGCGAAGCTCGATTTGCATGACAAGTATGTAACCATACTTAAAGAGCATGACACGCTCAAAACACATGTCAAGCAAATCGAGGAGGAAAATGCTCAAATCAAGCTTGATCATCATGAGCTTGACTTAGCAAACCAAGCACTCTTGGGAAAGCACAATGACTTGGTTCAAGAACATGAAGTGCTTAACCGTGCTTATGAAGCAATTCAACTAAAAATGAAAAACATGAAAAAGGAAACCTTTGATGGCAAAGTATCAACTACTTCAAATGCCACTAATATTTTGGATAAGTCTTTGCCTTTGAAAGCAAGCCTTAGGGAGAAGGAGCTGATGGACGAGATTGAAAGTCTCCACACTAGTGTGGCAAGACTTTCTAAGGGGGAGGACAAGCACAAGGAAATCCTCTACCAACAAGCTAAAGGCTTCAACAAGAGAGGACTTGGATCCTTCCCGGTGCTCAACAAAGGGAAGGTGCCCTCACCAGAGCTTAGGACGAGCTTCATCAAAGAAGTTGGTTCCTATTGCCAACATTGTGAGGTCACCGGACATCACACGAGGGAGTGTCTTCTTCCCAACCGTCCTTCTCCTAAATTGCCTCCTAACTACAAATCTACTTTCAATGATTACCACTATCTCTTGAGCAAAGTAGGTGGCAAGGTGAAGGCAAGGTTCATCGGCAAAGACATTAAGGGCATGAAGGGGAAGCTCCCCAAGCAACTTTGGGTCCCAAAATCACTTGTATCACACATACAAGGACCTAAGTTAGCTTGGGTGCCTAAACTCAAAAACTAACTTCATGTGTGTAGGTGAACTACAAAGCCGGAGGAAAGCATTGGGTACTCGATAGCGGGTGCACTCAACATATGACCGGCAATGATGGTATGTCCACCACCATAGAGAACCCCGACAATCATGAACAAGTCACCTTTGGTGACAACTCAAAGGGGAAGGTAATTGGTTTAGGTAAAATTGCTATTTCGCATGATTTGTCCATTTCTAATGTACTATATGTTAAGTCACTTAGTTTCAATCTACTTTCCATTGCACAACTATGTGATCTTGGACTAACGTGCACCTTTGACAAGAATGGTGTTGTAGTAACTAGTGAATCAAGCAAAGAACTAATCTTCAAAGGTTTTCGGCATGGACATCTTTACTTGGTGGACTTCTCCAACAAGGATGCTAGCTTGACCACTTGTCTTTTCACTAAGACAAGCTTGGGTTGGCTATGGCATCGATGCATTGCTCACATTGGGATGAGCAAGCTTAAGAAGTCGTTCAATCTTGGGATGGTGACCGGCGTGAAGGATGTCACGTTTGAGAAGAACAAGCTTTGTAGCGCTTGTCAAGCCAGGAAGCAAGTTGCTTCACTCCACCCAATGAAGACAATGGTGTCAACCTCCAAGCCGCTTGAACTACTCCACATGGACCTCTTCGGACCGTCCACATATCAAAGTCTTGGTGGTAATTTCTATTGTCTTGTTATTGTTGATGACTATTCTAGATATGCTTGGACCTTGTTTCTAGGTGACAAGGGTGAAACTCCGGAAGTCTTCAAGACCTTTGCTAAACATGCTCAAAGGGAATTTCAACTTCCCATCATCAAGGTCCGAAGTGACAACGGCACCGAGTTCAAAAACTACAACATTGGGGAGTGGTGTGATCGTGAAGGCGTGAAGCATGAGTTTTCGGCCACATACACCCCTCAACAAAACGGTGTCGTTGAAAGGAAGAACAAGACTCTCATCACCCTTTCTAGAGCAATGCTTGATGACTATGGCACGTCGGAGAAGTTTTGGGCCGAAGCAATCAACACGGCGTGCCATGCCGCAAATAGGGTCTATCTTCATCGACTACTTCAAAAGACCCCATATGAGCTCCTCATTGGGAGAAAGCCCAACATCTCCTA
Source organism: Tuctoria greenei (assembly GCA_036927565.1). NCBI lineage: Eukaryota > Viridiplantae > Streptophyta > Magnoliopsida > Poales > Poaceae > Tuctoria > Tuctoria greenei. Next base: position 3,668,448 of record JAYESD010000004.1, read on the forward strand.
CTTTCGAGTCTTTGGGTGCAAGTGCTACATCTACCGCAAGAAAAGGCTCGGTAAGTTTGAAAGAAGGTGTGATGTTAGTATCTTTCTTGGTTATGCGTCAAACTCAAAAGCATATCGAGTATTCAACCAAACCTTCGGGTTAGTTGAAGAAAGTTGTGATGTTGAGTTTGATGAGTCTAATGGCTCCCAAGAGGAGAGTTTTGGTCATGATGATATAGATGATGAGCCTCTACGAGAAGCCATGAAAAACATGACCATTGGAGACATCAAGCCCGAAGTTGAGGAGAGCCATGATCAAGGGGGAGCATCAAGTTCCAACATCAACACCTCCATGGTGCCTCAAGTTGATGAAGAAGAAGAGAAAGATGATCCATTGCCAATGCAAGATTCACAAGCCACACAACACCAACAACAAGAAGAAGAAGTCCAAGATCAAGTCCAACCACAAGACGAGCAAGATGCTTCACCACCGCCAAGTGCTTCACAATCACTAATGAGGCATGGACGCATCTCCAAGGCACACCCGATTGATCAAATCATCGGAAGTCCGTCACGGGGAGTAAGTACTCGTTCTCGCCATGTCGCTTCGTTTTGTGAGCACTACTCTTTTGTTTCGTGTGTAGAACCCACTCATATAGAGGAAGCACTCCAAGATCCAAATTGGGTGATGGCCATGCAAGAAGAACTCAACAACTTCACCCGCAATGAAGTTTGGAGGAGCGACCCAAGGACAAGAACATCATCGGAACGAAGTGGGTGTACCGCAAGAAGCAAGACGAGAATGACATTGTGGTCCGCAACAAGGCAAGACTTGTGGCCAAGGGTTTTTCACAAGTTGAAGGACTAGACTTTGGAGAAACATTCGCTCCGGTCGCTCGGTTAGAAGCTATTCGTATACTCCTTGCTTTTGCTTCACATCACAATATAATGCTTTATCAAATAGATGTTAAAAGTGCCTTTCTTAATGGTTATATTAACGAGCTTGTTTATGTTGAGCAACCTCCCGGGTTTGAAGATCCGAGGAATCCTAACCATGTGTATAGGTTACACAAGGCGCTCTACGGGCTCAAGCAAGCACCTAGGGCGTGGTATGAACGTCTAAGGGATTTCTTGGTCATGCAAGGATTCAAGATCGGGAGGGTGGACACCACACTCTTCACCAAGGACATCGACGGGGATTTATTTATTTGTCAAATTTATGTCGATGATATCATTTTTGGCTCAACTAACAAATCTCTTAGCCATGAGTTTGGCACCATGATGTCTAGGGAATTCGAGATGTCAATGATTGGAGAGCTCAACTTCTTCCTTGGTTTTCAAATTAAGCAACTTCAAGAGGGGACCTTCATCTACCAAGAGAAGTACACCAAGGACCTCTTGAAGAAATTTGAGATGGGAGATTGTAGCACAAGAAGTACTCCAATGGCGACAAATTGTCATCTCGACGCGGACTTGGACGGTAAACCTATTGATCAATCTCACTACCGTTCCATGATTGGTTCATTGTTATACCTTACCGCATCTAAGCCCGATATTATGTTTAGTGTGTGCTTGTGTGCTCGCTTTCAAGCGGCACCTAAAGAATCGCATAAGAAGGCGGTCTTTAGGATACTTCGGTATCTCAAGCATACCCCAAGTGTAGGTTTGTGGTACCCCAAGAACGCTAGTTTCCATCTCTTGGGATACTCGGATTCGGACTTTGCCGGATGCCGTGTGGATCGCAAGAGTACCTCCGGTGGGTGCCACTTACTTGGGCGTTCCCTAGTATCTTGGTCAAGCAAAAAGCAAAATTTCGTGGCTTTGTCCACCGCGGAGGCGGAGTATATAGCGGCCGGTGCATGTTGTGCCCAAATTCTATATATGAAGCAAACCCTTTTGGACTTTGGAATTAAATTTGGTTGTGTGCCTCTCCTTTGTGACAATGAAAGTGCGGTTAAGATAGCTAGAAACCCCGTTCAACACTCCCGCACTAAGCACATTGATATTCGCCATCACTTCTTGCGGGATCATGAGGCTAAAGGAGACATCACTTTGCAAGGTGTTAGATCCGAAGAACAATTGGCGGATATCTTCACAAAACCACTTGATGAGAAAACCTTTTCTAGACTTAGAAGTGAATTAAATGTGCTAGATGCATCTAACGTCATGTAAGTTGCCATGTTCATGTAAGGATGCATATCATATAGGTCTTGTCTAACTCCCAAAGGATAGGGGTGAGCTAGAAATAGTTTTCCCTGAGGAAGCCTTTGTAAGGTTTAAACTTGGCAAGATAGATTTATTTTATGCCTTGCATGATCCCTGTCATATAGACTTGCACTCATTTAATTTCTTGCACTATAACTTGTTTGGCATTGCATACGGTAGACTGTCACAAAGGGGAACCCACCTCATGAGAAGGAGACTTGTTTAAAATACAATATCTTAACTCATATAGGGTGGAAAGAACAAAATGTTAGGTACGTTAATGCCTAGAGGAACATGCTTCAAAGAGATAGAAGTCTTCATACTCTACCTCACAAAGCATGGGCCTTACATTTTATTTGGATATTTTTCCTCCACTTTTCTCGGTGTTCCATTTGCTTTAAGGTTTAGCCAAGCTATTGGCATATTAGCTTCTTGAGGGGTAAGGGGTTGCCCAAAATGTTCTAAGACATGTGTTTCTCTTTGATTGTTTGTTTGGTCAAAGGACATATATGGGATGTCTTTGTTCTGTTGTCATCGGATTATCTGATGCCTAAGTCGATCCCTCATTGGACCAATAGGTGTTCAATCTTCAAGGGCCAGTTCAGTCTGAAATTCAAATGATCTGACACGTTCATTCCCAAAAACATCGGTCCATCCGATGTTCACTCTTCTGGAGCTGTGGTCAATTCAACCGATGTTTACTTCCTCCTACGTCGGACCATCTGGTGTCTACATCACTCTTTTGAACACCCTTACTGTGCTATTCGACCGATGTTCAAAACCCTAGACGTCGGTCCATCCGATGTAAACAGCAATTTTTGAATATCCTCTCTGTTGCTTTCGACCGATGTTCATTTTACCTAGCATCGGTCCATCCGGTGTTAAAATAACGGCTAGGGTTTGGGGTCCACTATCTAAACCCGCGCGCTGCCACCAGCTTCTCTCTCCCCGACGCCTCGCTCGCCCGTGCTCTCGCCGCCGCCGATCGCGCCCAAATCGCCGCTGCTGACCACCTTCCACCGCGCCGCCGCCTCTCCCCCGCGCCGCCGCCTCTCCCTCGCGCCGCCGCCTCTCCCTCGCGCCGCCGCCTCTCCCTCGCGCCGCCGCCGTGCTCCCGCCGGGATCGCCCTTCCTCCACAGGAGCATGGACTGGGACTGGCTCCAGGTGTTGCTCAGGTGCCCACTACTCCTATTCCTTCGATCAGTATGTCACCACTTCTGACACCCAGCGCACCGATTCACTCACCTCTGCCGGCGACGACTCTGTTCCAGCAGACGCCGGCATCCGTGGTGAGCGCTCCACTTCCTCCAGCTCCACCGGCGCCTCCAGTACCTGCTTCCTCTCCTCCAGCACCGGCAGCGGACCCCCCAGCTCCCACCGCTCCGGCAGCTCCTACGACCGGCGACTCCAGCTCCGACGACTGCGACGGTGACCAGTTCGTCATCGCGCCCAGCTCTCAGGGTATGTAGGCTCTCTGACCCCTTTTTGGTGTCTTGATGCCAAAGGGGGAGAAGAGGTAGAGGAGTCAGGGGGAGTGGTAGTAGTAGTCTCAGGGGAGTTTGAGTTTGCTCTTTGTATTCTCGTGTGTTTATCCTTTGTATTCGTGCTTGAGTACTCTTATGTAATTTTTAATTAAGCACTCTTCCGCTTGTTACATTTGCTTATGTTATTAATCGATTGAGCTTTTCGCGCCATTAATTTCATTTGATTTCTACAAGCTTAATGTGTCCTATCTTGTATTCATTGCATATCTACTTGAAAATTGTTCCATCAAATTCATTACTATTGCGCTTTAAATTATTGTGTTGTCATCAATCACCAAAAAGGGGGAGATTGAAAGCATCTAGGCCCCATGAGGTACGGTTTTGGTGATTAATGACAACCATTCGATATTACTAATGAATTTGTGAATACAAGGTCCCAATAACACTCAATCAAATGAAATCAATATTACATTGGAGACCCATATAAAACCAACCAATGAGATCAAATCGAATCATACGAAGACAAGAAGTGAAAGTTCTAACTTGATACTTGAAGACTATCAAAACAACACTTCAATCAAGTGTCAAAGAGGTCACAAGTTCAATTTCCAAAAGAACAACTCAAAACAACTCGAAGTCAACAGATTGAACACACCGAATCATCCGATGTTTGTTGAGTTGACTGCATCGGTCGAGTTGTGTCAAGAGAAGAAGAAGACCTCAGACAAATGCACTCACCGGATCATCCGATGTGAGTGGCTCAGTGACATCGGTCCATCACCACAGTTTGCAATACCATTGGACCAAGTGAAGCACCAGATCATCCGATGTGCAAAATTACATACATCGGTCGATCACTCCAGTAAGCTTCAAGATCAAGCAAAATTCTGGAGAAAGAGCCACCGGATCATCCGACGAGAAGACAGGTCAACATCGGTCTAACAACGATCATATCTGACACAGTGACATCAGCTAATTTTGCTTTGACCGATGATAACTGAAGGGGAGACATCGGATCATCCGGTGTTCGCAGAGAAGTGATGTCATCCTACTTTTCCAACGGCTATTTCGTGGAGGCTGGCTATTTATACCCCTTCAACCTGTCAAATCGACATGACTTGAAGCCCAGACATACTCTACACATCCTAGAGCATTCAAGACATAGAGCTACCACTTTCACATCATTGTTCATCATTTGTACACCAAGAGATAGGCTAGAACTAGCTAGAGATAGTGCTTGTGTGCCTCCATTCTTGGTGATTGGAGTCTCTAGTGTAGTGAGAGCCATAAGAGAGTGTCCCTTGGTGTGTGTGACTTCCGGAGCTTGCCAAGAGGATTGTGGAAGCCCGGAGGACTCAAAGTGTACAAGGCTTGAGCTGCACCTTGCCAAGGTTGGCGAACGGAGAAGAATAGTGAAGACCCCCTTGTCTCGGTGACTTGGGAGTGGCAAAACCCTTGGGTGGGTGCCACAACGTGGATGTAGGAAGATCCTTGTGATCTTGTCGAACCACGGGATAAACTCTGTGTCCCTTGAGCGTTTGCATCCCTCTCCCTTTTACATTTATGCAATCTTCATTCCGCGACTTATAATTTACATTGATTGCATAGATTAATCGCATAGGGAATTGGGCTTTAAGTTGTTAGTTTTTAATTACCTTAAAATTTGAAAGAAAGCCCAATTCACCCCCCTCTTGGGCGTTTCGATCCTTACAGTAGAAGACCTTCCCCTCCGGGGAGAAGGACCCGAGGCGGAAGTAGCGGGCCTGACAGACCTTCCGTCGGCATGCTGCAGCTTCCTCTTCCGGCTCTCGGGTTCGTCAGCCAGCTCCTTGCCTTTGCCGACGACCTCAACCCTTGGCTTTGGGGTAGGGACAAGGCCATCTTCGGGCATTCCGGGGATCGCCACCCGGGTGGTTGATCTTCTCTCGACGACACCAAGGTCGTCAAGTACGGGCATCTTTCGCCGGAGCTCCCTGCTGAACTCCACTTCCATGTTCAAAGGGAGGAAGGCCGACGGGGGAGTCAAGTCATCACTGTCGACGTCGATGCCGTGCTGGAATTTCTTTAGGTGGAACTCCAAGGTTTTCCCCACCATGTTGGACTTCAACCCGGTCTCAACCCGGTCGTCGTCCATCACGCTGTTGAGGGCCCAAGCGAGTTTCTCCCTCCTCTTCAGCGGCGCCCACCTGTTGACCAGGAAATTGCAAAATACCGCCTGAGGGGTCAATCCTCCCTCCACGCATTGGCGAATCCTGGTCAAAGCAGGGTTGAAAGCGTCCGCCAGCACCAGAACTTCACTCCAGATCTTCGTGTCGATGCCGGGAAGACCATCGGGCAGCTCCAGCCTCTCGTGCTCCTCCACCATGATGACTATCCAGTCTTTCTTCCAGTCATCCCACTTCCCAGAAGGAAACGACCGGAGGTAATTGAATGGGCACTTCTTGCGCTTCACGAAGTAGTAGAAGCCAATGTACTCATTGCTCCGGCCGGTGGTGTGTACGGTGAAGAAGGTCCGGAAGAGTTCAATGCAGGGGGAATACCCACCCACATCTCACAGAAGTGGACAAAGATAGACACGAGGAGGATGGAGTGAGGGCCAAGGTGATATAACTGCAGACCATAGAAGTCTAGCAGCATCAAGAAAAAGGAAGAAAAAGGCGGGATCAACCCCACCATGGCGTACGAGGAAAAGTACACCATTTCGCCGACGTGCTCCTTCTCGAAGGGGAGCTCTCCGCCGACACGGACTGAGCGGTTGAAGAAGTCCGAGGACCACCCCATGAGGGCCCGTACCTTCTTCAAATTGTCGTCGGTCTTCAAGCGACTCTCACGGAGACCCAACTCCATCGCGGCACGGCTAGGCGAGAGAAGAAGAGTGAAGCACGAGTTGGGAGTTTGAGCGCAAGATCAGATGAGAGGCGTAAAGAACTCCCGACGGTGCGCGCTTTCCTTCTTAAGTAAGCCCTCGCAACGCTTGGATGGAAACCGCAAGGAAATCGAAGATACCATTCAAAAATTTCACCCTGCCAATGACAAGAGGGTCCGGGACTACCCCGACGATCAAGTCGAGGCTCTTACCCAGGCGAACAGTTGTCATCACGAGGCGGGAAACCCAAAGGCGGCGGTCTGACAAGGCGCGCGGAACCGATACGGTTTTCGTATCGGGAACTGGCGACCTTCAATTGCGTGAGATCCGCACGTCAAAGATCACATCTGCCGCGCGCAGGGTGCGCCACGCGGCGGGGATCTAACTATAAATTCCTGCCAACGGCACCTTCAAAGACCCTTGAAGACTCAGTTCAAGAGTCACGGGGATGGACCCACCTCCGGCGGAATGACTTCACCCCCAGTGATCTTCCCCGGAGGTAGGCCCAGGGGGCCACTGTTGGTATCCTAGAAATCGTACACCCCTTGAGGCTATAAAGATCTCAAAGGAAAATCATCTACTTGGTTTGAAGACCCTCGAAGGCCCACATATCAGACATAACCGGACCCGCTTCTCCAACATGGTTAATCCCTGGATCGCCACGTGTACTACCAAACCGGAGCTACCGCCCACAAGGGGGAAGCTCCGGGCCATGTACCTAAACGGCACCTCTGGACTTAACCCCAGACCGAGAGAAGCTCCGGACTTGACACGTGTCAGGTAGCCTCGGAGCTATCTGTTTTCCACAGCAAGCTCCGGAGCTGCCACGTGTCCAATCGTCGGATCTTCAGCTCCTAACCTCCGGAAGACCCTACAACGGCTCCGGATCTTCAAAGGAGAGTCAAAGACTTCAAGACCCGATTAAGTGTCATTAATGTCATGTTAATGACACTTAAACGGACGATTTTAACACCAGTAATGGTGTTGTCAAAGCCCGTTACAGGATCATTAAGAGCAATTAAACGTGTATTAATACTAGTAACCGCCAGGGCCACATGTCGGGCCAGGCTAACTTGTAACGGCCTGCCCTTGAACTATAAAAGGACAGACTGACAACACGTTCGGGGGTTGAACACTCAGACACACGCGCCTCATACGCTCATCACAAGCTCATACTGCTAATACAACACCAACACACCCGTGGAGTAGGGTATTACGCTCAGCCGGCCCGAACCACGTAAATTCTTGTGCCTCCTGTGTCAATTCTTATTCACCTTCTTGAATCTCCGCGCGCCCACACCGAACATCAAACTTCCCTATCACCTTAGTAGTGTAGGGAGATCTGCCGGTTCCAAACCACCGACAGAATGCTTCCGAGCAACAATCGGATTGCAGAGCGGCCGTTTCAAAGAAACAGATAGGAATAGATTACAGCTGTTTATGGCAAGTCTGTAGGTTTTTTTTCCTAACTCAGGAAATCTACTACTAACTAGATTAATCATGTAAAGTGGCTACATTTCTGTAAATTGTTCTCTTTACAAATATCAATATATGTACTGTGAGGACTTCCCTTGTAGTTTTGAGCTTCAAAAAAATATTAACAACTTAAGTATAAAATATGAGACAACTTTTAGTTTCATTTTATAAAAAAATTCAATATGAAACAAAATCACTTTAGAAACACATTTTATCCAAATTTGTGTCTGAATAAAAAATTTAAAGAATTGAGTTTATTACTCCTTCCGTCTCTAAATATTTATCGCTTTCTAGTTCAAAAATAAACTACAAAGCAACAAGTACTTAGGAACAGAGAGAGTACATGTCAACCTATTAGACCCAACCTACTATTCGGAAATTATTCAGTTATTATTCAAAAATTTTCCAATAAAATACGGTATTCCGATAATTCGCTCAGAAATCAGTCCAACATTTCCATTCCATTTACCAAATTTTAATTTCCGATAAAAACGGTAATCAGATCAAAAAATTCGAAAATTATCGAAAATGATAATCACATCAGAAATTTTATAAAACGGCGTCGGACGATCCGGGGGTTTACCGTACCGTTTTTATCTCTATACCTAAATACTTGTCCGTTATTGCTTCAAGGGCGGAAGTACTACCTCTTTTTTAAAAGATTGTCATTTATCATTTATTTTTTGAACTAAAGGTGACAATCAAAGGAGTAAAGGTGTGAGTAGTATTTTTAGCAGCATCAGATTCCTTTATATTTTATTTGTCTTATAGTCTTGGTGTAAGTGGTATGAGTCTCGGTGTGAGTGGTATGTATTTATTGATATTTTAATACAATCCCTTCATTCACAAAAAAAAAAAGAGTCCGCAGTTCAACACATCTAACTGTTTCCTAACCACAGATGCGAGATCAGGGTAATTTTGATCAACGATATGTATATATCAGGGATTATAATTTATACGGAGGCTCCGTTGTTGGCACTGATCTTGGCGTTAACGATGTGGTGGTGGTTGTCGTCGTCCATGAAGCGCTTCCAGAACCAGTGCTGCTTCCAGACCCTCTCGGTCATCTCCTCGATGGGAATGTTCTTGGTCTCCGGCAGGAGGAAGAGCACGAAGAGCGACATGACGACGACCCAGGCGGAGAAGAAGGCGAAGATGGCGTACTTGAGGTGGCAGAGCATGGAGAGGAAGGCCTGCGCGATGACGAAGGTGAAGAGCAGGTTGACGCAGACGGTGACGCTCTGGCCCGCGGAGCGCGTCTCGAGCGGGAAGGTCTCGCTCGGGATGAGCCAGCCGAGCGGGCCCCAGGACCAGGCGAAGGAGGAGACGAAGGTGCAGACGAGGACGACGACCGCGATGGCCCAGCCGTGGCTGAGGTTGTCGGAGTGGTCGGTGACCTTGACGCCGAGCACCGCCGCGATGGCCACTTGCGACAGGAACATCTGCACGCCGGCCTCCAGCAGCAGCATCCGCCGGCCCACGCGGTCCACCGAGTAGACGGACACCAGCGTGGACAGCACGTTCACGGCGCCCGTGATCACCGCCGAGTAGAGCGACGCGTCGCTCTTGAACCCCAGCGTGTTGAACAGCACCGGCGCGTAGAACATGATCGCGTTGATCCCAGTGAACTGCTGGAAGATCTGCATCCAGAAGTAGCGTTTTTTTTGTTCATGTTATTTGCATCCATGTCAGTCACCAAACCATGCATCACATATATATGGCACCACTGAGCAACACAAGCATGCATTAAGCGAGCACGATCGAGCAGGTCGTAGGTACCTGGAGCAGGACGGCGATGATGAGCTGCGGGCGATTCCGGCGTTGTAGCAGGTTGCGGAAGGGGTGCTTGACCTCCTGGGCGATGCGACTGGCCTCCACGATCTCGTTGAACTCGGGCTCCACGTTGTCCGTGCCGCGGATCTTCTTGAGCACGGCCTTGCCCTCCTCGAGCCGGCCGCGCTCGATGAGGCTGTTGGGCGTGTCCACCACGAAGAGCGCGCCCAGGGTCAGCAGCAAAGCCGGGATGCCGGCGAGCGACAGCGAAAGCCGCCAGCCCCATGGGTGGATCCTGCATATATAACGCGTCAGGTTCAGTTCTTCGAGTTCAGAGAGAAACGAAGCATACACGCAATTAATGAACGAAGTACAGAGAGGAGTGCGTACTTGGCGGTGCCGTAGTTGACGAGGTTGGCGAAGAGGATGCCGATGGTGACGTTGAGCTGGAACAGTATGTTGAGCCCGCCGCGGATCCTCGTCGGCGCGATCTCAGAAATGAACAGAGGAACGGCCTGCAGCACGGGTCGACCGGGGAGCAAGAGAACATCAGTTTACGATGCACAACTGCTTCAGTACTATTATCAGGTTCACCAACTAATTATTGACAGTTTTGTTCAGCATTCCACGTTATCCACATCAATGGAAACGACCTATTAGTTTTTGCATAAATCTAAATTGCGGCCAACCCATCAACTTAAAGTGGGTCAGAGCCGTTGGTGCAATTGTGCATACATTGAACCTAAAGCCTATAATCCGTAGCAGGTCACTACTAGCACACAACATCCTCCTGATTTGTTTACCGGTCCTAGGTCGCCATCAAACTTCTTTTTCCGCCCAATGGACAGCGCTGACTTAACTGAACGCGTGAACTCTGTCCTAATCGTGCCTGCTCTGCTCATATAATTGCCAGAAGCAGGCACAGCGAAAACTTCTACAGCGCAGCGAACACTGACAAGAACAGGACCTGAAGAGTCCAAATAAACTACTCGATCGTCCAAGTCAAACAACTACTCGCGCATCCCAGTAGCAGCCGCGCAGCTTCCTGCAGGGCTGCAGGTTTTACAACCGAGCCTTTCAGGCTCTCAAGTCTATCTCGCCCGCGACACAGCTTCGGTGACGGCGCCTGCTTCTGCGGCTTAAGCAGCGGTTACGACAAACCACGGAGATTCTTGTGCCGATAAGATCGCAACAGGGACAGCTAATGAGCAGGTAACCACCAGCTGTTCTAAATTTTGCAATCCGTGGAATCTTGGGAACTAAAAAATGCTACTATCAGTCTACGCAGTCAGCCAACGAAAGTTGCCAAGTCCTGCACGAGACTAGGCCGGCACCGTCACCGAGGCCCAGGTGTGCGTCCGAGTATACGCATACATGATTCCTACTGTTTGACATAAGCAACCCCACAAAATACGACGGGTGCCATGTTGCCATGTTTTACTACTAGTATACTGTAGCTGATAGGGTTCTACCGACTCATACGGACTGTATGAAAGTATGGTTACAGATGGGAGCAGGAGCACCAAACACGCAAAACACGTCCTTATCATGGGTGCTGAAAACTGACATGTCGTGTCGTGCGTTCTGAAATTCCTGAAACCGGACGTTGGTTTGTTTGACTTGAACTAAATTCTTACTGCCCAATATACATACTTTTTGACTAAATTAATGTGTTTCATCACGCGCGTTAAAGTAATTGGGAAATAGTAAAGGAAAAATAAATGTAGGTGCACGCAGACGCAGAGGGGTTATATTATATAGTATATACATTACCTGGTTGGCGAATCCGACGCCGCAGCCGAGCAGGATCCTCCCGACGATGAGCATGGCGAGGTCCTGGGCGGCGCCGTTGAGGACGACCCCGACGAGGAAGAACACGCCGGCGATGAGCATGGTGAGGCGGCGGCCGAGGCGGCGCGTGGTGTAGGAGGCGACGAAGGTGGCCGTCAGGCCGGCGAGGTAGAGCGACGACGTGAACAGCTGCAGGCCCTGGTTGTCGTACTTGCAGTAGTTGCTCTCCTTGTCCTGGTGCTTCTTCCGCAGCACCTCCGGGAAGAACTTGCCCAGGAAATCGTCCATGGATGTCACGCCGCCTGCAAAATTCATGGCGTTTAATTTCTACTCAGATTTTACACAAAATGTTCGTTTCAATTCGTTGCCAGTATATCTGCCCATGCAGACTCCATCGTCACTTGAAAAGAGCAAAACTTGCGATAGCTGATGACTGCCAGTGTACTTAATTAAAATAAGAGATTAGGGCCGGGGTGGGAATTAAGAACATCAATGAAAAGATTCGATTTGCCAGCTGGCTTGGAGATTTGTTTCATTTTTTTTTTGAAAAAGCTAGCTCTACCGGAGCAGTTCTTTTAAAATATTCCTAGAACAGTGAAAACGTGCTACGAAATCGTTGGTTCAAGCGTCCACGTACGGTTGGGGCAAAACACTATTTTTTTGTAAGAAAAGGGCGAAACATTTTTTAGGAGCAGAAAATAGTAATGCAAGTTGGGTTATTGCAAATATTCTGCGTTTTGTTCACTGAGGTGGATGCTTAGCATGATAGCACTCTAGTGTCATCATTTGACCTTACAAGACCCATTCCTTTATTTTAATTTTAGGATCATGGAGGTACAATATAATAATTTTCCCATGCATGTGCACACACCTTGGGGCATGTGTATTATTCATATGTATAAACCTTTAGTTGAACCAAATCCGATCTTTTGCCGTTTCCTTTTCCTAGTCTGCTGTTATTGGCGCGTATTAATGACCGTAATAATACCACAATATTTTTTGGAAATTGTGCTTATCCACTTGTGTTCACAAGAATACGAACAATCACGCAAAAAAATATGCTCCATCTGTACCATATCCATTAAAAAAATCAAAGTTTCACAAAAAAGATCAGGTCATTGTAGCAGCATGATTCGGTACAAAGAACGATGGTTTCGCCATGGACGAGGAAATTATCTTGATTCCCTCTGCAGGTGCTAGCGCAGATTAATTTCGAAACGTGATGGTGGTGAGGAGCTCGCCGTACCTGAGATACCGATGTCGTAGCCGAACATGAGCCCGCCGGTGGACGCCATGATGCAGGAGATGACAACGATGGGCGTGATCTTCGCCTCGAACTCGACGCCGCCGGACGGCGCCGACGACACCGAGAACCCTCCGGCCGGCATCTTGGCTGACCCTGAGCCCTACCTCAGACGGCGCTCTCTTGGCAAGGCAGGCGCAAATAGAAGTTTATCAGGCGTCTCTCCTGTAGCCACCTCGGACTCTCAGCAGATGGTGCCGGAGCGGAAGGAGATGGATGATGGACGCCAAGCTCAGCCCGCTCCCGCTCGCTTTATGTAGAGCGCGACGACTCCCGGTCCCACGGAGAAATTTCAAACCAATCCCACACCGTCTGGATGCGGCCACGCGCGACGTTGAGGACGAGGAGTCGTCGTGCGGGCCCCAACGGGTTGCGGGCCGGACGAGACCGGCTAGCCGGGCAGGCTGGTCAACAACGGCTCCACGGCCCACGGGCCACACGGACTTCGCAGTCGCAATCCCAAAGCGGGGACGGGGATCCGTGGAGTGGACTATACGACGCTGCAAGTAAGTACATAAGCGCGGCGACTTTTCGACCAAATTTTTTTCCTTGATTATCCACCACAAACTCTTCTGATCTCTCTGTTCTTTTCTGCCAAAAACTGGAGATCAACACCATGAGCAAGCAGTTTTGGAAAAAACGGGATAGGGCGCCGTCCTTTTTGACCAGATTCGCTATGGGCCCCCTCGTCAGCCAGCCCTGAACACTTGCAACTGGACGAGCACTGTTGCTCGATGATCCGTACATGTGAACGGAGGACCTTGACTTTAAGATTCGTACACATGCTAGATAAAGACATCTCTCATACCATGCTTAAAAAGAAACGTAATAAATACTGCATTAGCGACGACGGCATGCATCCTTAGCCCGTGAGAATGGAACACAGCCGTGCAGACATGTATAACCACGACCGGTCAGACTGCAGTTGTTAGCGCTTATCAGCAGTGCACATCGAAATTTGTTTCGTTCTTCCATAAAGCAGTAATCCGAATTTGATACATGCACACGTGGTATCCGTGGTGCTCATCTGCGTCTCATCACTTGAACATTGTTTTTTCAGAAGCAAAATCGGACCTGCCCCGTGAGGCAGCCGCCGCGCTTCACAACTCAGAATGTTCAGACGCTAATTAATAAGCGTCTACAAATTCATTGGCTCTCTTAATAAGCTCGAACTTTCAAACGGCCCGTAGCTGGAGTCTCGGGCTCTTCACCATCTGAACGCGCCCAGGAAATGTTTTGAGGAAGTGCATGCGCCCGAGCTAATTATTCTGCAAAATCTCTACCGTTGACGAGCGGCATCCACACCGCAACACAAGAAGCAGAGAGTGAGAGTGCAGGGTGCAGCGTGATTTCTGTGCAGGAAAGACTTCCTGCAGAGTGCAGAGTAATTAAACTATTACATGCATCAGTAGCGGTCACGTATGACGTACGAGCGACACCGTTTCTGCGTGCGGAATTTCGTTTGGTAACGATGCCCGAGTTTAACCAAGTTTCCTCGCGTACGATAAACGAAGAAAAACGGCCAGTCGCGATCAGAGGCATGTGGACGATGCTAATTTGCGGCCGCCCTCGACTTATCAAGTTAAGGCACGGACGGTAATTAACCTAACTTATTTCCGTTTCAATAAAGTTCCTTCTCCGAACACAATCCTATTTTTTTAGAAAGTTTTTGTCATAAGTTATTTATAAACATTCTACAAACTTATACGTATATGTATATCATTTATCATAACTTATACTGTAACTTTTATATACTCCAGTAGCGCCCCACCATACATATATGCACAGGAATTAACGGAAGCAACTGTTGCCGCAACTTGCTAACATGTCGGCGCGCGTGTAATAGAAGAATCGTGTCAGGCACGTCGCAAACTCGTAGTATCGGTCTGGGATCGGGGCTTGACTCCACGCAACGCGGTTACTAACTGCTAACGAAAACGCGCTATTTCTTCTGTTTTATACACGTCCACTTCTACCGCGCGACTACTGTTGTCGCGCGCACGAAATGATCTTGAATTCTTCGTTTGTTAGCGGTCCGAATCGGGATTATATAGTCGCGTAGAAAAAGTTCACCAATCGACGAACGGTATCGTAACACGGCACGAGCACCGGTTTTGAGTTCTCAGGCCCTGCAGGTGAAGAAAGCGGGCGTGAGCAACAAAGCGAACTTATTGACTTCCAATCCAACCGCTCGATCTGCTCGTTTTTAAATAGTTTTCGTTGCTAAATCGTCAAAAAAAAAAAGCACACGCAACTACCGTAGCCAGAAGGATGTGACGCATCCTCGCGTTACCTACAGTTGTCAAGAAAAAAACATGCAATCAACACGGTGTTTTCACTGCGTGATGCTCGGCAACGGCACACGACACGATTCACCTGCGCCAAAGCACCGCGTCCGATCAGTACGCCCCAATCCATAACCCATGCCGATCATAACAGTAGTTGACAGTCGTACGAAAGGGGCTCGCGTTCACCTGAAGAATTATCTTCGCCATAGCGATTGACAGATCCGAACACGAAAATCAGCATGTTGAACAGCGGCCATCACCTCGTGGATCGTTTTTACAAACTGATCCGGCCCAGGATGAACTCCACCTTGTCGTTGGCCCATCCTGATCTGATGCCATCAGCTCGAGGGCGCGTGTCGCGGGCTCAAGCTCCGCAATAGACCAGGATGGGCGGGGCCGGGAACTATTATTATCGATCTTAAGCCACGAGTCCATGTCCGACTCGAGCTGGGCCTTCTATTAACATGAACAGAGAATACGGTACGGTCTGGGCCTGACATTGAACTCCTTTGATTCGACTAGTAGTTTGTTTCCAGAACATGTGAAAAGTCAGCGAAATGGAGAAAGTCATGCATATGTGATCGCTCTGTACAATAATATAACCATTTCTAGGTTCAGTTAAAGTTAAATAATTTAAATTTGTCTGTTAATAGTGAAAATTTCACGATGATTGCTTAATTATTAATGCCATTATTAAATTCACCATAAAATAGACGCGGCGTGACCAAGGAAGATAGGTCGATTCTCGTGTCCGATAGTAGTAGTGTGCAGAGTTTCATTGAGAGTACAATGACAAAAAATGCTCCACCTGAATGTGCAGCTATACAGTACCTAGACAAGCAACTGTACAAAGCGCAAAGTTTGAAACACGATGTTTTTGGCACAGAACCAGTACGTACTTGACAACCAAATGTCGCGTCAGTGTCACTTTCGTTGTATAGTATCAGCGCACCAGAGGAAGTTTGCTCGCCTCATTTCACCGTCGAACCAGATACCTCTGGGAATCCCAAGTAAAAGGTTCAAACGAGAACGCAAATAAAGCGGCGACCTTCCAGTCAAGCGCCGATACCCCAAATCGGGATCCTTTCCATGACGTTCAACGCCAGGCCGCAAAAATAATTACCACATCGACGACGAACGCATCTCGTCACCGACGGCCGGCTCGCCGCCCCGGTATCATCCATATCCATCAAGGCAAAGCCGCGCGCATCATTGCGCAGCACGGACACGAACCACGTATTCCGCGCGGGTGCCCTGCTCTGCCGGCAGCGTGCCGAGCATCAGCGCGCGGACACCGGGAGCTGCGGCCAGCCGCTCACCGGTCCGCCGTCAGTCGTCACTCTTCGTCCCAACCCAACTCCCCGCGCGTGCACTTCTTTTTCGTCCCCCCGCGCGTGCACTTCTTTTTCGTCCGTCAAATCCACCAAACATTCGTGTCCTGCGCCGAGGCTTGTTCTAGTAGGTTGTGCTCGAGCGGAGCTGTTTGGCATGACCAGATATACTAGCGGTACACATTACTGCCAGCAGTATCGTCCGTCCATGCAGTTTAGGTTCAAATTTGAAACCAGAGAAGTCCCAGTACCTCATAAGTCTGCTGCCGATAACAATTGGCGATGGCCCTGCGCAGAGGGATTAAAGGAAGAACAGGACAAGCAATGGATTCCACCGACGCTATACCCTCCCATCAGCATGTCTGTCCCGCGTTCTGGCATGGGGTGATGAGTTTCCCACACACGTGGGCCGACCAGCGACGCAGTGATTTCGCCAATTGAAAAAAGGGAAGGAAACAATGATGATGATGATGAGCTACGCATAATCCTCAATGATGCCCGAATCCCTGCTCCCGCATCAAGTGAGTTCAGACAGTTTTTTCAAATGCGGTTGACCTGCGTGGCAAAATCCACAACTATACTACTGTAGTATACTCCTAGTAGTATAGTACAATTTTGTACTCCCTCCATCCCAAAATACTTGTCATTATGACAATAATTTTAGTTTAACAATGAATTAAATTTTTTTGTCTTAATAACAAGTATTTTGGAATGGAATGAATAGTTTGTATCATCACATACTCGAAGAGTATATTGGAGTATTATAAATAATACTCTCTCCTTTCCATATTATTTGTCGTTTATGACAAGAATTCTAGTTCAAAATGAACTAAATTTTCTATCCTAAACGACAAATTTTCTATCCCAAATAATATGAGGAGGTAGTAGTATTCTTATGCTCACTAGCGACTAGATTGATGAAGTGCGCTAAATATTCAAACAGTAGCAGCTACCAACAGGTCCTAGCAGCGCTTGTCGACCACAGCATTGTACTACAAGCTTCTCGCATCTCAGGACTTTGAACCGGAGAAGTAGGTGGGGTTGGGGGTGCAGACATGTGGGCCCCGGCACCCGACATTCCTCATGATCCGCGGTGGTCCGCCCTGTAAATTGTTGCCCCCACCGACCCGGTGGCCTTTCTGGAAACGAACGGATATGGCGCTAGCTCAGCTGAGGAACCTAACCTAAATTTAGGTCGCTGCAATGCAGGCGACGACTACCCTACCCTGATCGCCACATGGTTGGTAGCACTGCAAGTCTAGTAGGTGTAGCACGAGCTTGCCTATCGTGTACCTGAATGTGACGCATCGCGAGTCAGAGTACAGTGCCTCGACTCACCAAGTTGGAATATTCATCCCGGTAGCTAGCGAGGAACGGGTATATATGTCAGTATGGATAAGGCGATGGGCAGCCCATCGGTTTCAGCAGCTTCATTCGTTGGGGAAATTTCAGCTGACTTTCGACAAATACCTGAACGAACGAACGCGCCACTTTGTTGCTATGATACATTTTTTTGCAAGTTTTTATTTTCCACTATAGTTCAGGTTTCTTTTTTTTTTTAAAGTAAGAGTTCAGGTTTCTACATAGGACTTCACTACGTGTATCAGTAACAATTATGACCTTTTTTTTAAGACATGGTGCGGACGCTATGAGGAGGAGCACTCTCAATTTATTAAGAAGGAGAGTAGGCACGCGCGCTGAGCGGGGTTCGAACGCGAGTGGGCACGGGCGGAACTTACCGCATTGGCCATCCGGGCGTCAGCCCGGTCCTTACAATTATGACCGTTTATGCTCAATGAAGCTCGAATGGTTAATCCGTCTTGAATCCGTACGTATAAATGTGAATAAAACTCGAAGATTCACTGGCAAAAAAATGTGAACGTCTGGTGGCAATAGGAGATGAGTGGTAATTATTTATTTTGAAACATTGCGGTTAGTTGACTAGTTGCCTGACGCCACAAGCGCACGCATGCCCAGCCTGCCCCATGCGTTTTTGACTGTTCGCCCAGCGGCGTGTCGTTGGACTGACTGAAGATTGCTGGGTATTCTTGCAGCATCTTATTGCAGACAAGGACTTGAGTTCAGATTCAAGTTTAGTCGGGCAGGCAGATAAGCTGGAAACTACAGTCAATGTGTCTGGCACCCACTTGACAAGTGTACCACGGAAATTGTAACATTCAAATGGGAACTGTTAGCCATCCGATCGAGATCGACCGAGGGCTCCACGACGTGCTGTGCTGCAGGCAGCCGATCCCGCCAATTAAGTGCTGCGGCGACGTCATATAATCCGTGACGCCAACCGCCCGCCGAATCCAGCGGTTTTTCCCAAACAATCCAGGCAGCGCGAGCCAAAACCAGCCCCAACTGTTGACGCACCGCACCGCACCGCACCGAGCGCATGGTGGCGCAGAGAGCGCCATCCCGTGAAACGTAAAAAGAGTCAGAGACGCAATTCCCCGACGGTCCCACGGCGGCAGCAGCGCCCCGCCCCCGGCGTCGAGCGACGTACGGGGCCCCGGACACGATTGCCGCCCCCGCGAGATGCGACGCAGGAAGAGAGACATCGACACAGCGTGCTTGGCATGCGCATCTATGCGTTGCATGCCCACGATGCCATGACGGGGGCCTGGTTGCACGGTCGAGTCGGGACGAAAGCCGGAAAAGGCTGGTTAGGTGAGCTGCCAGCACTGTCGTCGTCGCGCGGTCAGTTTTGCGGATAAAGGGCCGGGACGAGGTGCCGCTTTTGTTAATTTCACGTCTCACCGGCAGTACTGTTGTACGTATACAGTGGCTGCCGGCTTTCCAGTGCGTAACTCGGTCCACCGCCTCCATCGCAAGCTTTCGCGGTCGGCAATTTTCAACGGAAGCAAGGCATACGCTCACTCGTACGACATGACCTCCATACCGGCGGGCTCTCTGGACCTGCACACGACAAGTCATACTGCCTCTGCCTCCACTCTTCAGCCCAGCCCAGTCTCTAGTCCAGTCCAAGTCTAATCCGATTTATAGTTGTTGCCACTCGCTGCTGCCGTCTGGTACTGCGTGTCTGGGTACAATCTTTGCCCACTTCTGCTGATTTCACGTCAATCCGGCCGTACCATCGTGGACGCAAGATCGATCGTGCAGTCTTTTGTTACCCCGTCGGACAATGCATGGCTATCATCCACCACGCACTGAGACACACAACCAGGTTGCCTCACTTTAAGCTTTAACAGCGTCAAAGCATGCACCAACAAACATTGCAACATTGGATCGCAATCAAGCAGCAATCATAGGCAACACTAGCTCGATACTATATTTATTTTGAAGTTCAAACATGCTTACCACGTACAGTTATGTTGTACTCCTGAACTGTACATATGCAAATGTCTGCTTTGGTAGCGTTTTTTAATTATTTGACCGGTGAATTTCAGTTTTGTTTGAGTGTATCACGCTACACCAAAACCGGTCACTGCAGCCTTTCCAAATCGCCATATGAATTGCTCCACCACCATGCCCCAGCCTAAGCAAGCAATGGAGATTCACGATTCAACGGTAGCTTATGGACCATGGTAAGCATTGGGTTCATTTACACTACGCAGCGGCGCAGCGTTCTCTTGAGATATGCATGCATGCATGCCATGGGACCTCTCTAGTCTCTACTATGCCGGGCTACATCAAAAGGCATGAGACGCCCAGAGCCAAATTTGCCAAGACGAATAGAAATAGAATAAGCCTGATGACGACGTACGTACGATATCACGAGAACACCCATCATTGCAAGGCAACACGGATCGACGTCTCCCGTCACTGTCAACATGGCTCTCGGTGTCCCGGCCGCCGGTCCCTCGAGATCACAAGCCGATCGAGACGGCAGCGGAAAGCCATGACGTACGTGTGAGCTAGCCAGGCGCTGATGCTGATCCTGCTGGACAAGGCGCTAATGGACATGGCTGATCACAGGTTGCCTGTTGCATGCCGCTTGGTGGTTAGCTGCGGCCATGGCTAACATGCATGGGGAGCCCCAACACATGGGAACAGAAGCCGCATACGTCTCGCTGATCAGGCGGCGCTCTGGGTTGAGAGGAGCGGCTGAGGCGCGGTCGTCGCTTGGTGCGCCGCGAGCGCGATGACAACAGAACAAACCACCCAACTTGCTGCAATACATGCATGCCTAGTTATTTCTTACAGCTCGCTCTTGTGTTGTTCCCCTGACGCCGCATCGGGTGAGATTACCATTTTTGTAGGATCACCGATTAAATCCTCATCTCATTAACTAGTCCCTGATCCTTACAGAGGGCAATACAATATTGTAGCAGGTGATGACGTCAAGCTGATGCACATTAAATAATAATGAGTTTTCATAATAGTATTGTAAATGTGCATCCACTTTGTTATATTGCAATATATTTTTGGCGCATATTATCAGAGACGCGCTACAACAGTTGAAAAATAATTTCTAATTTGAAATGAGGCAGAAGCGCTAAATTGCAACATTATCTTTTTATATATGATCGTAAATATGAACTTTTAATGTACTATAATACTTTTTAACACATATAAAATTAAACGTATCACAACGGCTGAAAAATTAGAATTGTTTTGAAATGAGACGGTGGAGGACGTCCAAAGTCCAGACAACGGATGTTGTGACCAAGCATACAATATAATATTACAATGTATTTTTAGCACACGTTATCACAGACGCGCCACAACGGTTGAAAAAAGAATCTAATTTGAAATGAGGCGGGCGCCCAAGGCCCAACCGTAAAACTATTATTTCATATACGATCACAAATATAAACTATTAATGTAGCATAAGAACTTTAACATATATAAAATTTAAAATTGTTTTAATTAAGACGGTGGAAGGCGTCTAGAGACCAGACAACGAATATCGTATGTCACAACAGTTGGAGAATTAATTCCAATTTGAAACAAAGCGGGCGCCCAACCGTAACACTATGTTTTCATATATGATCATAAATACGAACTATTAATGTACTACAATATTTTTTAATATATATAAAATTAGACACATTACAACGGTCGAAAAATTAGAATTGTTTTGAAATGAGACGGTGGAAGAGGTCCATTGTCCATACAACGGATGCCGTTACCAAGCACACATCATCACAAGCGCGTCACAACGGTTGTAAAATTAATTCTAATTTCAAACAAGTTGAGCGCCAAACCGCGACACTATCTTTTCGTATACGATCATTAATACGAACTATTAATTTACTATAATATTTTTCACATATATAAAATTACACGCATCACAAAAGTTGAAAATTTAGATTTTTTTTTGAAAAGAGGCGGTGGAAGGAGTCCACACACGACGGGATGCGGCCGTGGCCAAGCATACGTTTCCGTTTGCCGTCAGCCCCCAGCCCCGGTGGGGTGGCCAGCGCACTTGAACGGCTACCCCGCCCGGCTTATATTACTTTCTCCTCCTCTGAAGCTCCTTCTCATCTCCCAGTTCTCTCACCAGTCACCACCCAACTTCGCAGTTCACACCCTCCCGTCTCCGGTCTCCTACAGTCCCGCCCCCATCCCCTAACCCCTCTTCGCGAAGGTCGCTGCGATGGCCATGGACAAGGTGGACGCCAAGGAGAGGGAAAAGATCGAGGCCGTCCGCAAGTTGCTGCGCAAGCAAGCACCGCTCTCCGCCAAGCAGGTGCGCGGCGTTCTTGCCGGGAACATCTTGTCCACGTCGTGCGTCCGTGGTGTACGCACATCTCTCTGTCCATGACGGTCTGTTTAAGCTCTATTTTGGTCATGGTGGCGAGCAGGCGCAGTACTGCAGCGACGCGTGCGTGCAGCGGTTCCTGCGGTCGCGGGGCGACAGCGTGAAGAAGGCGGCGAAGCACCTGAGGACCGTCCTGTCATGGAGGGAGACCGTCGGAGTTGGTACGCTCAGCTTCCATTCTTCTCGCTCCTCATTTACTGAGATCTTCGTCAGACTTCCCTTTTTTCTTTGTGTTTTTTTCTTTTTCTTTTTTGAAATAAGTGGCGTGGTTCGGACGTGAACAGAAGGAAGCTCGGAGTATTCATAAATGCTGCTCTGCTGTGCTCTGCTCTGATTTTGTGTTTGTGTTCATGCATCGATCGATACCTACGGCACACAGCCGCACAGTGTATTCTAGTCATGTTACTGTGCGAGGATTGAAATTATTGCGCTGCGGATTTGGTTCATTTCCCAGGAGTATTTTCAAGCAAGTACAATCCGCAACAGTGCGATCCTTGTTGCTATTATGCTCGAATGATGGATCGATCGATCTTCTGCGGAGGGCTAATAACGGGGGCACCTTTCTCTCTGTGCTTGTGCAGATCACATCACGGCCGATGAATTCTCCGCCGAGCTCGCCGACGGCGTGGCCTTCGTCGCCGGCCACGACGACGACGGCCGCCCAGTTGTGGTACGCGCAAACACCTGGACCTTGCTTCTACTTCTACCAGCTATAGATGCGCGTAGGTTGTGAAGGCAAAGTGAGTTCTGACTGGAGACGGAATTATTCTTCTCTGCAGGTGTTTCGAATCAAGCAGGACTACCCAAAGCTCCACTCCCAGAAATCGTAAGAACCGACACTCTTCGAACAGTGCCTAATCTCCCCCAACTTTCTTTCATCCTCCAGCTTGGGAAGCCTAGTAACAACGAGTCGATGCTTAAATTTCCTTATCGTCAGGTTCGTCCGGCTGCTGGTGTTCACGCTGGAGGTGGCCGTCGCCCGCGCCGTGGATGAGTTCGTCCTCCTCTTCGATGCAAGTAAGCCATGGATCCTGATCCTTCTCGCCCTCGGAACGGACACGAAATACCAGCGTACGCAGCGCGCTACGGTCCATTTCCTTTTTTGGTAGTATTTGCCCGGGAAAGAAAGAAGGAAAAAACCAGAGAGAAGCAGCGGTCGCATTCGACGTTGCCTTGCCGGAGTCAGTGCGCAGCGGCTCAGTGACGGTACCGCCTCCGCCGGTCAGACGCGCACATGCGGCTGGCTCGATCGGCGAAGCGGAAGGCCCTGCTCTGCTCTCTCGGGTCCGGTCGCGTTGCCATGCCGCTGCCGCTGTCGTGCGTGGTCCCCCGGCCTTGACCGGGCGGACGCTTTTCCACGGTGTTTGCACCGTGGCAGGCACGGCTGCCGCTTTTGGGGAAGGGCTGCCAAGCTCGGCTGCTTGCTTCGCGCGCGGTTGCAGTTTGAATGAAACGAGAAAAAAATGATTGATCTCGCTGCGGGAATGTGATGCGGGCCGTAGAATCGGCAGGGATGCAGGGGAAAAGAGAATGGAAAGAGTGGTTGACGATTTTTTTTTCTTTCCTTCCACTGTGCAGGCTTTTTCCGGTCGGCGTCGGCTTTCCTCAACCTGCTCATGGGGACGCTCAAGATCGTGGCCGACTACTACCCCGGCCGCCTCCACCGTGCCTTCGTCATCGACCCGCCCTCCCTCTTCTCCGTGCTCTGGAAGGTACGTCTCGTTGTCGCTCTGTGCATATCGATCGGCATTGATCGAAACCAAGGGGAGAACGAGAACGTGGCGATTAACGTGCGTGCATGTGCATGGTGCAGGGAGTGAGGCCGTTCGTGGAGCTGGCGCCGGCGACGGCGGCGGTGTGCTCGCTGGACTTCGAGGACTCGCTGGAGGACGCGTCGTTCACGGCGTACCCGCGCACGGCGTCGCTGCGGTTCGAGCCGGCGTCGGTCGTGGGGAAGGCCGCCTGCGTGGGCTCGGCCTCATCCCGGTTCTCCGTCACCCCCACCGACAACCCCGTCAAGCCGTGGTACCTCTCCACCGTCCCGGCGCCGGTGGGCCCGCGCTCCGTGGTGCCGACCTCCGCCAGCCCGTCCCTCGTCGGCGCGTCGCCTCAGTCCGCGCGCTCCTTCTCCTTCGCCTCGCCCGCCGCGCTGCGCTCCACATCGGCGGCCACGCCGCCGTTCAAGCGCGGCGTGCCGCTGACGACGCCGTCCTCGGTCGTCAACAAGGGCCAGAAGAAGACTCCACCGCCGGCAATGCCGCAGCAGTTCCCGCGGACGCCGCGCCCGTCGTTCCTGCAGTCGCCGTCGACGATGCTGTTCGCGTTCCGCAAGGACGGGCAGGCCAGCCGCGTGGAGCGCGACCGCGAGTCCTTCCTCCCGTTCCTGCGATTCTACCGCCGGCCGTACGACGAGATGTCGTACCGCGCCAAGATGCGCCCGCCGCTCGGCGGCCTCATCTCCATCGTCGTCGGCGAGAAGTTCAAGCAGAAGCCAGCAGTGCAACAGCCGCCGGTGCGCCGGCAAGCCGGACTCCTCCACCACCACCACCACCAGCAGTACCATTCCCACCACCATCAGCAACAGAGGTTCTGACATGGTGCTGCATGAATCCAAGAGAGAATTTTCTCTATACAGCAAAATCCGATGCTATATTATGCTAAGTTAATCGTTTGCCAACCTTTTTCTCCCCAGTACTTAGTGCCTATGATATTCCTTAAACCGTGTATAATAACAGCCTCTGAAATGTGAGTAAAAATCAACCCCTTCCGCACATCTCTCTGTGATTGGTTGTCGTTTAATTAACAACCTCTGAAATGTGAGGTCAGGTACGTCCCCCTTTGACAATTTGCAAAAGCGGAGGGAGGAGGAGGATGAAGAAAGCGACTTGTAGAGTGACGACGGTTTTTTCCTTTTTTTCACGTTTCGCTGCAACTCTGTCGCCCACTCTGTAAACCAAACGCCCAAAGCAACGCATTTAGCGAGCTTTAATTAGTGAAGAAGCAGAGGTTAGCAACGAATTACGTGGTCCCTACAGTCTACGCATTGAGACGGTTCCGACACCTTTTCGGATTTTCCGCTTGATTTTTCTGTGTAAGTTGGTTTTACTTTGAGACGATGATCCAGGAGGGTTGACGCTTTGTGCTTTCGATACGAGAGCTTACAAAAAGCAAAGTCAAGCTATCATTCAACTGAACCCCAAACGCATCATTTCCTCGCCTTTGAATCCGATTTGAAGTTTAAAACTACCAGGATACGAGCTGCTACTTGCTGCTAGCCATGCATAGCCGGCGTGGTTGAAGAACGGCCTCTCTTTGCCTCGAGTTCTGGTAAAGCACGGCAAAGCAAAAGCAATATATACAGGGGTGCATGCCATACAAAACCTTCTTTTTGTGACGCGAACTACTCCCTCCAGATTTTAATAATTGACGTTCCGACAGTAGCAGACAACTAAAAAACAACTAAAGAAATCTGTCTGAACGTCAAATAAAACGGGCCAGAGGGAGTACTAAAAACAATTGATCGCCTGCAACAGTGATGCAGTTGCTTTCATTTTCATTGATCCAGATGCAGGATCTGCTTCGTGTGGGCCTCAACTCGATCCGATCCCTCTTTGGTTTTGTCCGAGAAGGATCGCTGCTCCATTTGCTCGCTCCGATCCGTAAGGGGTGGAGAAAACTGGCTCAACGATCCCATCTTTTCACATGAATCGCTGCTTCTTTAATTATTTTTAGGGAAATTTAAAGTACCGCATGCAGGCCTGGTGTAAATTTTGTTGGACATCGTGTTTGCAATTTAGCCAGATTTATGAGACGTGTACCAATGCGGCGTGCAATATCTATATAGACCAGCGTGTGAAACCCATCTTTCCACACACATGAGCATTCCTGCGATTGGATGTGTTAACGACCATTGTAATTATATTCACCTTGATTACTTCTAAAGGTTCTCAAAAGGTGAAAAAGAGAATTAACCTGCACTGCGGTTGAACCGAATCTTGGTAACCAAAACATGAAATCATTGCGATTTTGACTACTTGTTCATATTCTTCCAAACACGCGCAACGCGTAGCGTACAGGTGCGTTGTTGTCACCTCTGTCAGGAACTGTACACGGAGATAGTAACCTCTTTCGTAGCTACTCCATGTACGTAGATGTACGTGCGTTTGTACCAGGAGTAGTACGAGGAGTTTTGGCTCGGCCTCTGGTGGATCGGAACGCTGGGAAGGAAGAAGGACGATGCAAGCCGGCGCGCGTCGCATACGCGAGAGGTCACGGGCCAAACCAGTCCCTTTCGTACCTGACGACACGACGCGACGATCGGTCGGTCGCACGGGGCGACGGAGCACCACAGGAAGCGGTCGGTCGCCTGCCCCGCGCGTCGGAGGGATCGAGGACGCCCTGCAACAGCGGTGTCGCCACGGCGAGTGAGCGCGCGCGCGCACGGACGCGCAGGGCGAGAGAGACACAGGACACGGAATGGAATAATAATACGGGATCAGCGGTGTCCAACGGATGCTGCCGGCCGGCGGGCGTGCTCGCCGTGGCTCGCACGCAGTCGAGCGGGCGCGCCAGTTCGTGACTGACTTCGTTCGTTCGCTCGTGCGCGTTCTCGGTCTCGCAAAGTCGGTCCACGAGCCGCATCTCCGTGGCGGCATCGGCCGGGCGCGCGGGGGCGGTGTCACGTAGCCGCCGTCGCGGCCCGGCGGCGCCCGGCGCCAAGCGGGAAGGCTCCAGCGCGTTCATCGGATGGTCTCGGGCTCATCAGCACGTCAGCCGACGGGGTCCCGTTCCCGCACGGAGTCTGATGCCGAGACGGCGTGCGTCGTTGTCTGGGCGCGCTCGGGTCGAGCTGGCGCCTTCCCGCGTGTCCGGTTCCCGTCGAGGCATTTCCTGCTAGGGCTGACCTTGGTAGCAGTAATTCATCACGGCATCAACGGGCGCCAAACTAAACTACACACGAGTAACGTGGAAGAAGGGTTGATACTGCCTGTTTTCTTGTTCTTGTTTGCTTCTCTGCTGCTAAATACTAGTGTTTTCAGTGTCTTGGGACCGGTAACAAGTGACCTCAATGCTCGCGAGGATCACCTCGCCTGCTGCTGTAGGACGTCATATGCAGTCAGGCGTTTGATTCGTGTTGTGCAAGGAGGTTCACTAAAAAAGTTGCTATTAAGATGGCCGATTTTTTTTGTTTAATTCGATCAGCACGGTGTTCTAGCACATGTTTCAAGTTTGGGAAAATGGCATCAGAGTAATACACGCGGTTTAAGACTTGCTACTATTATGAATTGAATAGAATAGAAAAGTAGACAAATGTTTAGACATAATAAATTCTGTTGTATTCTCATTAATCATTGTGTTTCTTATATACATGTTCAATGAACAATAGCGTCTGTTCGCTGATGGAAACGCCGGTGTCGATGTACCCGTTCGGGATGCACCCATTGGCGAAGGAGTAACCGCAAGCATTTACTGTTCACACTTGTAACTGTTTATTCTTAACGCTCCCCCTTGGACAGTTGATACTCATATGTTATATTGTATATAATTAACATGTCTATATGTCTCCTTCAAAAACCCTTTGGGAAAAAAAAATCGAGAGACAAGCATAATCTTGTGTGCACACTGTCTCGTTAAAAACCTTTCAATGAGAAATTCTTTAAAACTCATAAAGGGAAAAAGAGTGCAATGTGGTGCTTTAATTAGGATACTTCATAGATGTTCTCCCTCTGAACCTTGCAAGTCTTTAAGTCTTTTCATTACAATGCCTTTGACACATTTGTCAAATATGGCTAGTGGTAATGATTTTGTGAATAAATCTGTAAGATTATTACAAGACTTTGTTTGTATAACACTTATTTCTCCATGTTGTTGTAGTTCATACGGATAAAATAGTTTTGGAGAAATATGTTTTGTATAATTAGTCTTTATGTATCCCGTTTGCATCTGAGCAACACAAGCTGCATTATCTTCATAGATAATCGTATGTGACTTTATTTCACCTATACCACATGAGATTTCTATATGGTTAATCACTCTTCTTAACCAGGCACACTCTCTTGATGCCTCGTATAGTGCGATAATTTCTGAGTGATTTGTGGACGTAGCTATTAAAGTCTGTTTTGAAGACTTCCATGAGATAGCAGTCCCATTATGTAAAAACACAAATCCAGTTTGTGATATACCATTATGTGGATCAGATAAATAGCCGACATCGGTATATCCAACTAAATCAGATTCTTGTTTTCTTTGAAAGAATAAACCAAGATCTATTGTGCCATTTAAATATCTCATGATATTTTTAATACCTTTCCAATGACGCATAGTTGGTGCTGCACTGTGTCTAGCAAGACAATTTATTGCGAATGCAATATCTGGTCTTGTATTATTTGCTAGATACATCAATGCACCAATAGCACTAAGGTATGGGTATTCTGCTTCCAATACTTCTTCTTCTTCTTGTTTCGGCCTGAATGGATCTTTATCCTTTTCCAAGACACGAACTATCATTGGAGTCCTTTGGGGGTATGCTTTGTCCATATTGAATTTTTTCAATACTTTCTTGACATAACCAGACTGATGTAGAAGGATACCCTTCTGTAGATGTTCTATTTGTAGTCCTAAACAGAATTTAGTTTTACCCAAATCTTTCATTTCAAACTCTTTCTTAAGATGATTGTGTGCTTCATTTATATCTTTTTCATAACCAATAATATTTAGGTCATCAACATATACTGATATTATACAAAAACCAGTATTTGATTTTCTTATGAACACGCATGGACAATCATCATTAATTGAATATCCTCTTTGTAGGAGGAATTCCTTTAGTTTGTTATACCACATTCTTCTTGATTGTTTTAATCTATACAAGGATTTAATAAGTTTTACACAATACATATTGTGATTTACATTCTTATTCGGTATAAAAATTTCATCAGGAACTTTCATGTATATATCTGAATCTAATGACCCGTATAAATACGCGGTCACGACATCCATCAATTGCATAGACAGATGCTTTTGCATTGCCAAAGATATTAAATATCGGAATATTATTTCATTCATTACTGGAGAGTAAGTTTTATTAAAATCAACTCCAGGTCTTTGCGTAAAACCCTGTGCAACCAGCCTCGTTTTATATCTTATCACCTCATTATATTCTTTTCTTTTCCGAACGAAAACCCACTTGAACCCTACTAGAAAGGTTCTTGGAGGTGTAGGCATTATCTCGGTAAATACCCTCTTCTTAAGCGATTTAAGTTCAACTTCAATTGCCTCTTTCTATTTGTTCCAGTCTGAGTGTGTCTTACACTCTGCCATGGACTTAGGTTCTGGATCATCTTGGAAATTTTCAGCAATGACAGTTGAGAAGCATAGGTCTGCAATTGTAGTACTACGATTATAAACTCTCTCCGAACTAGTATAATTAATGAAAATCTCTTCTATCCCATTTGACATGTCATGATTTCCCAATACGAGATTGTCAGGATTTTCCGATTTTCTAGTCCATTTATATTGCGCGCTTGAGAACTAGACTGTGGATCATTCACATTCACTTGAGGTTGTACCCCTTTAGTTTTTCTCACTGTCCTAGGTTTTCTTGGAGCTTTTGTTTTCTCTTTTCTTGGTTGCTTTTCTGAAGCAATATTCTTTTTTTTTAGGTTCTACCCTCCCCCTCTTCCGTATAGGAGTCAGAGTGGTTTTCTTTGGTACCTCCACTCGTTCGGGTGTATTTAACGCGGGATTCCAAGATTTCATAACTCCATTATAATATGTGAATACATCTGGCAAATTATTTGTAGCATTATGCAAATTTATTATTCTCTGAACTTGAAGTTCAGTCTCTTGTGTACGTGGATCTGAGGATATGATAGATTTATCATCCCAATTTATTTCATGACATTCTGAACTATTCTAAAATTCTCTCCCTAATGCCGGGAAATGATCCTCATTAAATATACAGTCAGCGTACCTTGCTGTGAATAAATCACGAGTCAAGAGTTCCAGGTATTTTATGATCGAGGGAGAGTGATATCCCACATAAATACCCATCTTTCTATGAGGACCTATTTGTGTACGCTGCGGTGGTGAAATTGGTACATATACAACGCACTCAAATTTCCGCAGGTGGAAAATGCTTGAAGCATTACCACGTACTAACTGTAGTGGGGAAACAGTATGATATGCAGTTGGTCGCAATTGTATTAAGTCTGCAGCGTGTAAAACTGCATGACCCCAGCATGTAATTGGTAAATTACAATTATGTAATAATGGTCTTGCAATCAACTTAATTCTCTTAATAAGTGATTCAGCCAAACCATTTTGAGTATGT
This sequence comes from Tuctoria greenei, assembly GCA_036927565.1. Classification (NCBI taxonomy): domain Eukaryota; kingdom Viridiplantae; phylum Streptophyta; class Magnoliopsida; order Poales; family Poaceae; genus Tuctoria; species Tuctoria greenei. Next base: position 3,699,008 of record JAYESD010000004.1, read on the forward strand.
ACATATGGTACTCAATGATGTACTTCAATGCCTTGAGCCATACAATAATCATTGAAAGCCTTTGAAGTAAATTCTGCAGCATTATCTAATCTTACAGATTTTAGTCTATGTTCAGGATAATTTGCTTTTAATCTTATGACTTGAGTCATAAATTTAGCAAATGCATGGTTTCGTGTCGACAAAAGACTCACATGTGACCATCTCGTTGATGCATCTATTAAAACCATAAAATACCTGAATGGTCCCGGTAAGGGTCTTATAGGTCCACAAATATCTTGAATTCTTTCATGAAACTTAAGTGGTTATACCTTAATTTTGAGTGGTGAAGGTCTTAAAATTAATTTTCCAGTTGCACATGTTGTGCACATAAAATCTGAGATTTCGGAAATTTGGCTGAATTTAAATTGTGACCATAAGTATTACCTATAATCTTACTCATCATTCCAACTCCTGGATGTCCAAGTCTTTCATGCCATATTTTGAATGCATCTACATCTTGGAAGACTACCTTGTATAAAATATGTGGTACATGTTGTATGTATGTATAATATAATCCAGACGGTAAGCATGTCATTCTCTCTAGAATATCATAGCTATCATCATTTTCCTTAATAATGTGAAGAAACTCCTCATTATTTTCTTCATGGGTATTTACATGTAACCCATTCATACGGATATCTCTATAACTTAGTAATGTACGAGTAGAATCGGGATACAAAAGTGCATTCTCGATTGTTACTTGCGTACCCATTGGAAGGACTATAGTAGCACGTCTAGAGCCTACTATATTTGTATCATATCCTGCAATGGTCAAAATATTCCCAGTTCTCCTTGTAAGGGTTTGCAGATATTTTATCTCTCTAAGTATAGTGTTCGTTGTGCCACTATACACAAGGCACATTTCTTATTCTATTTGATTGACTTCAAGTATCTATAAAGAATAACAACTTTATTCAGTATAAAAGCATATATACATAGATAGTTATATCTATTTACATAGTATTTACATATCATATGTATAATATAAATCACAATCCACAATATCACTAATATTTACATAGACGCTAGATTAATAAAATCTAGTAAGATTAATGGAGCCTATTCTTGATCTCCAAACACATCGTTGTTATATTCAATGATCATGTTCTTATCGTCAATGTAGTCATCATCATTTGATGGACTTGGCTTTATTTCTTCATCGGGGACTTTTCCCGAAGTTGTAGCCTCATCAGATGCAACATTAAAGTGTGCTTCATATGATCTTTTAGCTTTTCCTTATTCTTTGATGTATTTCTGATACAAATCAACCAAGTGTTGGGGAGTCTTGTATTTCTTTGCAATATGATTAGGACCACCACATCGGTAGCACTTGTAAGGTTTATTTCCTTTCCCCTTTTTCTGTCGTTTGGATTTATTCTTCTTGTGCTTATTATTCTTGCCTTTCTTGAATTTACCAACATTTTTAGATGATTTAGAATCATCATTCTTTTCTTTACCCTTTGAACCATAATTAACCTCAGGCAGTGGAGCAGTACCAACGGGACGTTGGTGATGATTTCTCATAGTTAATTCATCATGCTTCTCTGCTTGAAGAAGGTCTTGTATGAGTTCTGAGTAATATTGATAATTTCTGGCACGGTATTGATGCTTTAAGATCCTATCTGATGGAAGCATAATAGTGAGAGTTTTCTCAATTTTCTCCTCATCAGATGGTTCCTTCTTACAAAACAGTAGTTTAGCACAAATCTTATGAACATCATGATTGTAATCCCCAATAGATTTGAAATCCTGTAGGTGTAGTTGTACCCAATCATGATTTGCCTCAGGTAGGATTACTGCCTTTTGTTATTCATATCTATTTTGTAAAGCAGTCCAAAGGACACTTGGTTCTTCTTCCAGTACATACTCTGATTTTAAATCAGGATGTATGAAAGTGCATCTAGGATCCCCATGGGTTTTGGATGATTGATGACGACAATTAAGTGACTAATGAGCTCAGTGATCTTAAGCACAAGTGTGGACTAAGTGGAAGCACAATCCCTCAAAAAGGAAAAAAGATGGAAACGGCGATGTCAACTCGAAAAGGGAAACTAGGGTTTCTAGTGTGTCGAGTTTAGACTAGCCAAATTTGTGTGAGGATGTGTGTGTAATGTGCATTGAGATCAAGTTGGGAGCTCAAAGCAGTTTAGAGGTCAAACCTATTGAGAGAAGAGAGTTGGAAGTAGTCTGGTAGTAGGGTCGGACTAGTCCGTGCAGGTGGCCGGACTAGTCGGCTTGAGGTCCCCTGGGTTCATTTGAACCATCTTTTGAGCAAATTGAAACCCTAGCGCTTCCACAACAACCTTGAGCCTCCAAAAGCCTCCTTCTTGCCTACATTCCCTCTAAAACTAATTCTTGTGTGGATTAGGGTTTGTGAGGTGAAGAAGAGGAAGAATACCGCTCTTTGGCTCTCGGTTTGATCTCTTGCACTTTGTGAATATTTGTGATCGGTGGCTTGAGTTAATCTTTGTGATTTGCAATTGTAATTGTGGTGGGAGCCTCAGATTGTGAGAAGCCCCAACGAATCTTGTATTCATTCTTTGTGATAGTGGAGAACCAAGTTAGGCCCGTGCGGTAAACTTGGTGAGGGAAGGGTTATTGAACCCGGTCCTTTGTGGACTCCTCAACAGGGACGTAGATTCCTTGTGTGGGATCGAACCTCGGGATAAAATCCTCGTGTCACTTGTGTTCCTAGCGTTCGTTCATCATATATTGCTTCTAGTGTTAAGCTTTGTCGGTTTTGCTCATCACCTTTGCTATATTGTGATCCTTAGCTTCATACTTGTCATATAACTTGTTAAGGCTCACTAAGTTATTCTAACAAACTTTGCATCACAAGAATTGGACCAAAATCTGTTAGAAACCCCTTTTAGGTTTTTCCCTGTAGGTGGACCGGACTAGTCCGCCCCTAGACCGGACTAGTCCGCCCCTTGTGTATTAATCTTGTTTTATTAAGTCATTTCAGGTCAAATAGCCTATTCAGCCCCCCTCTAGGAAACTTTCAATTGATATCAGAGCAGGACTCTCCCAAAAGAGTCTAACAACTCGGAGAGAAGATGGCCGGAGTGGGGTACGAAGAAGTTTCTACCAGCGAGATCCAAGCAACTCCAGAAGAGATTCTCTTCTATCAAGACAAATCAACGGATGACGAAGAAGTTCGTCAGCTCAAGGCGAAACTTCGAGAGAAGTTGAAGATTCCCAAAGTTGACACCTCAACCTCCACATCGAGTGGTACAATCAACTACAACCAACAAGGCTACAACTATGAGCGCCTTGTATCCAACAACCACTACCTTTCCACCCCATTGGGGAAGCCTCCCCAATTCGATGGAACCGACTACGGGATGTGGAAGCACAATATGAAGATCCACCTTGTGTCACTCAATCCCTCACTATGGCAAATTGTGTTGACCGGGGTGCACATCACTAAGAATGAAGAAGATATCACTCCGGAGCAAGCCGTGCTCCTTCACCGCAATGCCCAAGCAGCCGGAGTGATCATCTCATCTCTCTCAAGAGATGAGTTCAACCGAGTGGATGGATTCAAGGTGGCCAAAGACATTTGGGACACTCTCAAGACGGCTCATGAAGGCAACCGAGTCGTCAAGGAAGCAAAGATTGAGCTCATTGAAGGAGAGCTCGGGAGGTTTGCCATTATGGATGGCGAATCTCCCCAAGAAATGTACAACCACCTAAAGATACTCATCAACAAGAGTAGATCTTACGGCTGTACCAAGTGGACGGGCCACGAGGTGGTGAAGAGAATGATTCGGGCATTCATGCCTAGGAACGTCTCTCTATGCTCCATGATCCGAGAAAGTTCGGGGTTTGCCAAAATGACCCCGGAAGAGGTCCTTGGAAGGATCATCAATCACGAGATCATGGAAAAGGAGGCGCTCTTCTACAATGACCTTCAAAGGTTCACCGCCTCGAAGATGAAGAATGTCACTCTCAAAGCAACATGCCTCCCAAAAGAGTAAACGGAAGATGATGAGGAGAGCCTTACACCGATGAGGAAGAGGCCTTCTTCATCAACAACTTCAAGAGGATGATGAGGAGAAGAAAAGGAGGATACAAGCATGATGGGAAAAGGCAAAGAAAAGGCAAGGCCCAAAAATAAGAGGGCTTGCTACAATTGTGGCGAGTACGGGCACTTCATGGTAGATTGTCCACATGAAGATGGCAAGAAGAAGAAGGAGGGCAAGCCACAAGAGAAGAAGTTCTACAAGAAGAAGAGGCCATCATGTCATGCTCACTTAGGCAAGGAGTGGGACTCTAACGATGAGTCCTCCTCGTCCGAAGATGAGGAGAAGATGGCAACCATAGCCATCGAGAGGAGCTGCAAGGGAAGCAAGCTCTTCCCAAATCTCCACGACTATAAGCCAACATGCCTCATGGCAAAACAGGGAAGAAGAAAGGTAAATTCTAACTCATCCTCTTCCATATCCTCCCATGATGATTTTGATAGTGCTAGCGAAAATGAACACATGTTTAAGGATATAAGTAAGATCACATTGCGAAGAATGAAATTGCTTTCGGATGAGATTTTTGAGAAGGAGGAGCTCTTAGATAGGCAAGAGGACTTGCTTATCCAAGAAAAGGAAAGATGTAAAGAGCTCATTGAGCTCCTTGAGCTTGAGAGAGAGAAGAGCAAGGCATTAGAGCATGAACTTGCTCTAAGCAAGAAAACATGCTCAAGTCTTGAGGAGACAACTATTGAGCTCAAGGACGAACTTGACAACTTGACAAAAGTTAACAAGATCCTTGAGACTCAAGTTGAGTCCCTTAAGACTAGTGTAGCCTCTTCCTCCACAAGCTCATTTTCCTCAAAAGTTGCATCCAAAGCAATATCAACTTGCAAATGTTCTAACTTGATTCTTAAATTAAAGGATGAGCTTAAGTTGACTCAAGACAAGCAAGCACCTAAGGGTGGAATCTTTGACAAAGAGAAAGTGGCGTATGCACGAATTGCATACACCAACACAAGACCTCCAAATGTCAAGGATGGTCTTGGCTATACTAAAGGAGGAAGACAAAATGCCAAAACCTTCAAGTATGGCAAAGACTTGATTGTCTTTGTTAAAGGAAGCTCATCTCCAACTAAAACTGTGAAGAACACCTCAACTAGCACTTATACGCCTAAAGCTGAACCGCATACTCTATTTCATGATTTCGCTGCATCATATGTGTTGATGAGGAACAAATATGGCAAAGTGTATGCTAGATATGCTGGGCCACTCCACAAGAGACCCAAGCATTGCGTGTGGGTGCCCAAATGCCTTATCACTAACATCAAAGGACACAACTTCGCTTAGGTACCTAAAAGGAAGGCATAATCTTGTTTTGTAGGCATACTCCTCCAGTGGTTCCAAATGGGTGCTCGATAGTGGGTGCACAAACCACATGACCGGAGAGAGGACGATGTTAGAGGAGTATGAAGAACACGATGATCCAAATGAAGGAATCCTCTTTGAAGACAATAGCCGAGGAAAAATCCTTGGCTCCGGTAAATTGTCATCTCTCCTCAACACACTCTTTCTAGCGTTCTACACATTGATTCTTTAGACTACAACCTCTTGTCCATATCACAACTATGTGACAAGGGTTATAATTGTGTTTTCACTAATGAGGGTGTGAGCGTCCTTAGAAGAAGTGATAACTCAATCGCTTTTAAGGGTGTGCTCAAGGGAAAGCTTTATCTTGTGGACTTTGCCTCGGATAAAGCTCAACTTGACACATGCTTAATGGCGAAAACCAACATGGGATGGCTTTGGCATAGACGACTGGCCCATGTTGGCATGAGGAACTTACAAAAGCTTCTTAAGGGCGAGCACATCCATGGCTTGAAGAATGTTATCTTCGAAAAAGACAGGCCATGTAGTGCTTGCCAAGCGGGGAAGCAAGTAGGAGCTCAACATCCCTCCAAGAACATCATGACGACAACAAGACCATTGGAGCTGCTACACATGGACCTTTTCGGGCCAATAACCTACATAAGCATTGGCGGTAACAAATATGGTCTTATTATTGTTGATGACTTTTCTCGTTTCACTTGGGTGTTTTTCTTGCATGATAAGTGTGAAACCCATGGTGTCCTCAAGAGGTTCTTGAGGAGAGCTCAAAATGAGTTCGCCTCAAGAATCAAAGCTATAAGAAGTGACAACGACACCGAGTTCAAAAACACTCAAGTGGAAGGATTCTTGGATGAGGAAGGCATCAAGCATGAATTTTCAGCTCCATACTCCCCTCAACAAAACGGGGTGGCAGAACGGAAGAATAGAACACTCATCGAGATGTCAAGGACGATGCTTGATGAGTACAAGACATCGGATCGGCTTTGGGCGGAGGCGGTTAACACCGCTTGCCACGCCGTCAACTGATTATACCTCCACCGCCTCCTCAAGAAGACTCCCTATGAGCTTCTAGTTGGTAAGAAACCCAATATCTCTTATTTTCGTGTTTTTGGGAGCAAGTGTTATATTCTCAACAAGAAGCCTAGGACTTCGAAGTTTGCTTCAAAGTCCGATGAGGGTTTCCTGCTTGGCTATGACTCAAACACTCATGCCTACCGTGTCTTCAACAAAACCTCCGGAATTGTTGAAATAGCACGCAACGTGGTGTTTGATGAAACTAATGGCTCCCAAGTGGAGCAAGTTGATCAAAGTGTGCTAGATCAAGAAGACTCTCCACAAGAAGCACTTAGGAGAATGGCACTTGGAGATGTTCGACCACAAGAACAACCTCAATGCTCAAGTGACCAACAACAAGATGATGCAAGTACTCCTCCACGCGATCAAGTTGTCGACGGTCAAGAAGGACCTCAAAACGACCAAGAAGACGAAAGTCAAGGGGGAGGCATTCATCAAGTGGGAGATCAAGTAGAAGAAGAAGATGATGATGACCCAAGAGCCCAACCCCCACATCCTCGTGTACATCAAAGTGTTCAACGGGATCACCCTGTTGACAACATACTAGGAGACATTACTAAAGGGGTAATCACTCGCTCTCGTGTTGCAAACTTTTGTGAACATTACTCCTTTGTATCTTCTTTGGAGCCCCATAGGGTTGAAGATGCCTTGAGAGATCCGGATTGGGTGGTTGCCATGCAAGAGGAGCTTAACAACTTCGAGAGGAACAAAGTTTGGGAGTTTTTCAAGCGTCCACAAGCAAATGTTGTAGGCACCAAGTGGGTGTTCCGCAATAAGCAAGATGAACATGGTGTTGTGACAAGGAACAAGGCACGACTTGTGGCCAAGGGGTACTCACAAGTCGAAGGTTTGGATTTTGATGAAACCTTTGCTCCCGTAGCTAGGTTAGAGTCAATTCGAATATTACTTGCCTTTGCCACTCACCATGATTTTAAGCTCTATCAAATGGACGTCAAGAGTGTGTTCCTAAATGGCCCAATCAAGGAGGAAGTATATGTGGAGCAACCACCGGGCTTTGAAGACCAAGAATTCCCAAACCATGTCTTCAAGTTGCGTAAGGCTCTCTATGGCCTCAAACAAGCTCCTAGAGCTTGGTATGAGTGTCTTAGAGACTTTCTAATTGAAAATGGTTTTAAGATAGGAAAAGCTGATTACACTCTATTTACAAAGCACTTCAATGATGATCTCTTTGTGTGCCAAATATATGTCGATGACATTATATTTGGTTCTACTAACAAATTGTTTTGTGATGAGTTTTCAAAGATTATGACGGAAAGATTTGAGATGTCCATGATGGGGGAGTTGAAGTTCTTTTTAGGTTTCCAAGTCAAGCAACTCAAAGAAGGCACGTTCATAAGTCAAACAAAGTACACTCAAGACATATTGAAGAAGTTTGACATGGACAAGGCCAAACCCATTAAGACTCCTATGGTGACGAATGGACACCTAGACCTCAACGAAGATGGTCCAAGTGTGGACCAAAAGGTATATCATTCCATGATTGGCTCCCTGTTATATCTTTGTGCATCTAGACCGGATATCATGCTTAGTGTGTGTATGTGTGCACGGTTTCAAGCTGCACCAAAGGTGTGTCATTTGACCGCCGTGAAGAGAATTCTTAGATATCTAGTTCACACACCGAGCCAAGGACTTTGGTACCCCAAAGGATCCAAGTTCAACCTCATTGGTTATTCTGATGCGGATTATGCGGGGTGCAAAGTTGATAGAAAGAGCACATCCGGGACATGTCAATTCTTGGGTAGATCATTAGTGTCTTGGTCCTCTAAGAAACAAAATTCCATTGCTCTCTCCACAGCCGAAGCGGAGTACGTCGCAGCCGGAAGTTGTTGTGCACAACTTCTGTGGATGAGACAAACTCTAAGGGATTATGGTATAAACTTGCGCCATATCCCTCTCCTATGTGCCAATGAGAGCGCCATCAAAATAGCCCATAATCCAGTTGAGCATTCAAGGACCAAACACATAGATATTAGACACCACTTCTTGAGAGATCATTCCTTAAAGGGGGATATAGTGATTTCCCATGTGAGAATCGAGAACCAACTAGCCGACATATTCACCAAGCCCCTAGATGAGAAGCGATTTTGTGAGCTTAGGAGTGAGATCAATATATTAGATTCTCGAAATGTGGCTTGAAACATGCACATCTAAATGTTTACTTATGCCTTGTTCAAAAGAATGCATGTGGTTGGAAAATTCATCTCTATCTCAATTTTCTCCAAAATATTTGAAAAACTAGTGACTTTGTGAGTCATAGTCATAGTTTGAATGTTAATTGCTTACTGACCATATTCACAAGGTTTTGTTGTGCAATATGTCCAAAAGGACCTTTTATAGTGGCTAAAACTCAAAAATATATGTTTTCAGCTTCCTAGGACTGGACTAGTCCGCCCTATGGCCGGACAAGTCCGGATCCAGACTGGTTCGGGTCTGGTCCGCTGACCGGACTAGTCCGGCTCCCCTACCGGACTAGTCCGGCCCCTGGGGACTTAAACCCCCCAGAAAGCAGCCGACCCCTCTACTTCCTCATTTGAGTTCTCTCTCTCCCACGCGCGCGAAACTATTCCCCTTCGACGATTTTCGATTCCAACCACCAAAAACTGATTCCAATCCGTGCATCGGACTCCTTAGAGGCAAGGTAGAACTTTCCCAAACATCCTCGACGCGATCCCTCCCCGATCTTGTCGATTCTTCAAGATTTGAAGAGGTATTCCTCCTTTTTCAAAAACTAGCCTCATTCTTAATTCATAAGTTTTTGGTAGATGCCTCTTCATTAAAATTGTTTCTAGTGACCTTGTGATCATAGCCTAGGAGTATTGCGACCTGATTCCAAATTTCTCGAAAAACCGTTAGAGTTAGGGTTTACCTTTGCAACCCGGACTAGTCCGCCCCTGGAGCAGACAAGTCCGGTCTGCACAGGTCAAACTCACACTTTGGCTGTGTTTCGTGAATTCTTTCGCATTATTCCAACTCCTTGACCTTCTGTCTTACGGACTCTATTCCTTTCAGCTAAAATAGCCGCTCCTCGCCGTTCCGCTTCTCCTCCCACTGAACCCGAGTGGGAGGCGGAGCAACTTCGTCTCGCCGAAGAACGAGCAAGAGCCGAAGTTGAGGCTGCGGAGAAGTATCTCGAGCAGCATGCAAGAGCGCAAGCAGCCAAGAAGCAACAAGTTGCTCGGGCTGCCGCATTGGCCTACGACGAGGATGAAGCAATGGCTTGAGCCATTGAGGAGTCGCGGAAGGATCTTCGAAAGAAGAAGCGAGAGGAGCGTGAAGCTCACAACTCTCAGGCGGCTGCTGCACAAGTCTCCAAGAGAAAGAGACTTGTGACACTTGGAGAGAAGGACAAGGGCAAGGAACCAGCCCAAGAAGACATTACAGAACGCCGGATCGAGAGAGATCCGAAGAAGGGCAAGGCCCCGACTCATGCTGATCCAAAGAAAAAGAAGCCCTGGGTGAAGGCCTCGGCTGCGAAAGCAAAGGGCATTGCTATCAAGGAGAAGGGGAAAGCCAAACCGATTGGTCCCCTGGAAGTGCACACTCCTGAGAGGAATCCCAACAGGCAGCGTGACATAGCTGCAAATATCTTTCATGGAAAGGGAGCTGAGAAAGCAAGAAGGCTCCGGACGAACAAGGTGTATAAGTATGAAAGGAGCACCGCTGACCCTCGGTTTTGGTGCGACTTTCATTGTGATTACTACCGTCTGGTCTACCAAAGCATGAAGAAGCCTGTGATTGAAGCACAGTGGGTAGACTGGGAGTACATGGCAAAGAAGCAACACTCTGCATTTGACTCCGTCGTTGAAGCTGCTGAGCGTCATGAGCTCAAGGAGATCATGGGGTTCAAATATGACTGGAACGTTGAAGTGATCCTGCAATTTTACTCCACTATCTACTTCACCACCTCAGGTGACAGGAGGATCATATGGATGACGCATGGCGAGCAATACTCAGTCACTTATGCAGAGTTTGCCAAGATTCTAGGGCTTGAGGCACATCTGGATCATGAGATCATCATCTCTAACCTCAAGGCCGTGGACCGTGATGAGCTGGCATACATGTACCCCAGTCATGTCCAATACAGTGTCGGACATGCTCGCAACATCAAGCCCTTCTACAGCATCATGAACAGGATCCTCAGAAGGACAATAGCACTAAAGGATGATGATGCTGGGGTGATTCAAGGAAACTTGAGGCACTTGCTACTTCTTGTTGATGGGGAGGAGAAATTCAACCTCGTCGATTACATTTTCGATGATATCTTCAACATCTCGCATACCCCCAACCGTGCTTGCGGGTATGCTCCCTACATTATGTGCCTCATAGAGAAGGTGTCGGGCTTGTCATTTGTCAAGGACGTGTCGCATCGCCCGCTTCGTCCCCAGCAGCCTCCAAATGTGCCGGCTCCTCCACGCCGAAAGAATGCAGATCCTCCATCTCGCCCCATGGCGCCTCCTTCTCCGCCTCCGCCTCAATCGATGAGCGCTTTCTTCAAGTGCTTCAAGGCGATCTTCACTTCCTGCCGGAAGCAAGAGATCCGGGCTCAGAGGGCACACAAGCGCCAAGAAAAGTATCTTAAGGCGGTGTGCGACAAGATGGAGGTCCCTATGTCCTCTCCGGAATTGAGTGACGGGGAGATCACTCCTTTCCCCAACTTCACCGCCGACGAGCTCGCCCAGCTCCAAGAGGACGGAAGCTCTTCCCGAGCAGCTCCTTCGGCTCGTGCCTCCGACGATGACGATGAGGATCAAGAGGACCCGGAGGCCACGGAGAGTGACTCCCGCGACGACGACGACGACGAGGAAGACGACGACTAGACTTCGAGGTCGTGTTTCCCCTCTTCTTTTCCCTTTTTGGTGTCTTGATGCCAAAGGGGGAGAGATAGTTGGGAGTCAGTCGGGAGAGATAGTCAATATGGGGGAGTGTTAGAAAGGTTGGGCAAGGGTATTTAGGTGTGGAGAGTCGAGTGTAGTTCTTATGTTGGATCTGTGGACATGTTGCACTCCTTTATTGTAATATCTATGTTATGTCGAACGCTTAAATTTGTGCAAGACTATGCTCTTAATGTTAAATATCACATATGATGTTTTGAATGTATATCTTTTAATCATATTCATGCCTGTTATGTCTTGTCACAAATTGTTGAGCACAACACGTAGGCACCCCACCATAACGTGTGTGTGTATGAAGGACTTCCTCAATCTCTCTTTTATGATGCATTCATTGAGGGGGAGTCACTCATACACCCGCACGTTATGAAAACCACAAATTTACACTCTTATATGTGAAGACTTAATGTGTTGTCATCAATCACCAAAAAGGGGGAGATTGAAAGTGCATCTAGGATCCCCGTGGGTTTTGGATGATTGATGACGACAATTAAGTGACTAATGAGCTTAGTGATCTTAAGCACAGGTGTGGACTAAGTGGAAGCACAATCCCTCAAAAAGGAAAAAGATGGAAACGGCGATGTCAACTCGAAAAGGGAAACTAGGGTTTCTAGTGTGTCGTGTTTAGACTAGCAAAATTTGTGTGAGGATGTGTGTGTAAAGTGCATTGAGATCAAGTTGGGATCTCAAAGCGGTTTAGAGGTCAAACCTATTGAGAGAAGAGAGTTGGAAGTAGTCTGGCAGTAGGGCTGGACTAGTCTGTGTTGGTGGCCGGACTAGTCCGCCCCTGGCCGGCCAAGTCCGTCTCCGGCCGGACCAGAAGGGTCTGACTGAGATCGGACTAGTCCGTATTGGGACGGACTAGTCCGGGTAGCCGTGAGTGGGTTTTGGGTCTAAGTCCCAAAACCACGGACTTGTCCGTTTTAGTCCGGACCAAGAGGTCCTGACTAAGATCGGACTAGTCCGCCCTGGGGGCCGGACTAGTCCGGGATTGAGAGGAGACTGTGTTTCAAAGACTATGTCTGGGAAGGCCGGACTAGTCCGCCCATGGGGCCGGACTAGTCCGTGGTCTTCAGACTAGTCCGTTTTCACACGGAACAAAAGGTCGTGTGTGAGATCGGACTAGTCCGGTGAGGGCCGGACTAGTCCGTTATTGAAGTGACCGTTTGAATTTGAAGTTTGGCGGGTAGTGTGACGATTGCCGCGCAGTGCGACAGTTGTCACGGGCGTCAGTGGTCCCCTAGGCCGAACTAGTCCGGGCTGTAGGCCGGACTAGTCCGCCCTTCTGCTGAAGTCAGCAGTATGAGCTTGGGACCTCTATAAATAGAGGTCCTCTGGGTTCATTTGAACCATCCTTTGAGCAACATGAAACCCTAGCGCCTCCACAACAACCTTGAGCCTCCAAAAGCCTCCTTCTTGCCTACATTCCCTCTAAAACTAATTCTTGTGTGGATTAGGGTTTGGTGAGGTGGAGAAGAGGAAGAATACCGCTCTTTGGCTCTCGGTTTGATCTCTTGCACTTTGTGAATCTTTGTGATCTGTGGCTTGAGTTAATCTTTGTGATTTGCAATTGTAATTGTGGTGGGAGCCTCAGATTGTGAGAAGCCCCAACGAATCTTGTATTCATTCTTTGTGATAGTGGAGAACCAAGTTAGGCCCGTGCGGTAAACTTGGTGAGGGAAGGGTTATTGAACCCGGTCCTTTATGGACTCCTCAACGGGGACGTAGATTCCTTGTGTGGGATCGAACCTCGGGATAAAATCCTCGTGTCACTTGTGTTCCTAGCGTTCGTTCATCATATATTGCTTCTAGTGTTAAGCTTTGCCGATTTTGCTCATCACCTTTGCTATATTGTGATCCTTAGCTTCATACTTGCCATATAACTTGTTAAGGCTCACTAAGTTATTCTAACAAATTTTGCATCACAAGAATTGGACCAAAATCTGTTAGAAACCCCTTTTAGGTGTTTCCCTGTAGGTGGACCGGACTAGTCCGCCCCTGGACCGGACTAGTCCGCCCCCTGTGTATTAATCTCGTTTTATTAAATCGTTTCAGGTCAATTAGCCTATTCACCCCCCCTCTAGGCAACTTTCAATGTATATGATTCCTTAATATATACAAGGCATTGTATATAAATGTGTTAGTCAATTGTTGTTGCCTACTTTCTGGTGGAAGTATTGCCTCAGAAATCCCTCTAAGATTTAAGCTTATCTTGACGTCCATCGCCCATGTAGGATAATTATGCCCATCTAGAGCAAGCTCTTCAAATTCACGAGTCATTTATCGTACAATGTTTAACCAAGATTTTGTCAGGATCCAGGTTATATTGTGACATACACAAGTATATTAGTGATGTTGTGATATTTAAGTGATCAACACTCATCCAATATCATATGCTGATATATTTTGATTTCACATCAAATGAAATCTATAATTTCATGTTTTGTTTTATAATTATAGTTATATAAAATAAACCCCATGAGTTTATAATTTTATGTGTAATTCATCTTTGTAAACTCCATGAGTTTGGTGAATTTTGCAAGAAATAATAAATCTCTATGCCTCACATAAAATTATGGTTAAAATATCTTTATTAACCATAATTTCAAATTCCATAAAATGGAAAATGACTAAATATTTATACAATACCATAATTATACAATCTTAAGAACACTAAACTGAAATTTACAGAAATTTAAATGCTAAGTACACACTTAAAGCAAATAAAACTGTACATATAAACATCAGCCGCACTGGGCTGTTTTCTTTTTTCTTTTCTTTTCTTTTCTTTGGCCCATTTGGCCTTTCGACCTGGCCCACTTGGCTTTTTCCGGCCATCTGGCCCAGCCGGCCCATGCGGTATAGAAATGGGGGGGGGGGGGGCTAGGGTTGCCGACACCCCAGTCCGCCCCCCACGCGCCGCAGCTTCCCGAGTCTTCCGCCTCGGTCTTTCTTCCTCCTCGGTCCTTCCGCCTCGGTCCCGTGCGATGCTGGCGGCGCCGCACCTTTCTCCGGTCCTCCTCCTTCCCCCACCCCGCCTCCCCCTCTCTTGGTCCTCATGACCGATTAGGGAAGGACCAAGCCCCCGGGCGCCGGCCCGAGTTGTTTGGTTTCGCAAGGTGGGCAAAACATTGAAGGATTCGGCCCCCGTTGGGGCTCCAGAGCGGCGACTCTTCGCTTGTTGCGGTTGAATCCGAAGGATTTGACGGTTGGTACGTCGGTTGGTGGCCGGATCTAGTAACCGTCGCACTTTGTTCATCTTCTTTTGCACTTGTTCTTGGTGCTAGGGGTCCGGTAGGGCGTCCTAGTGCCCCGATTTGGATCCTTGCAGTTTTCTTGTATACCGGACTAGGGGTTGGTGAGTCCGGTAGCGGGATGAAGTCGACCGGACGGTCGTCTTCGGCGGCGACGGCCACCACGAGCATGTCGCCCTCTTGTTCGATGACGATGACCTCGTCGTTACCGACGCATTCGGTAAGTTCTTATCCCTCTCCCCTACCCGGTGATGATAAGACCGGTCCTTGTGCAACCGGGTATGGGCTAAGCAATAGCCCATACCATGGATGGCGCAAGGTTCCTCCCGGCGACTCCATGGAGAGTATGCAGGTTTTGAGGGCTCCATCGGACAGTACGATGGAGGATTTGGAGATGGGGACCTTGGTTGTTTGTCAACCCTAACCCTAGGGTTCGGGATTTGGTCCATTGCTTGGCTTGATGAACCGGCCCCTGGATTTCCTCCATTTCGGCGAAGTCCAGATCTTTGCCGTCGCCTATGGCGCCGTCGTCGACTTCTCTGTAGTTGATTTTGTCGATTGCCTGTACTGTTACTTGTTGCAGGGTGTTGCCGACGACGGTTTCGATGATTGCCACTTGATAAACCGATATAGTCCAAAAGTTGACAAAGATTATTGATAAAAAACTCGATAAGATCATTCTTCACCATTTTTACCTTCAATTCTTGAAGCCTAGTCACTCACGGTTGATCTACGTGCTGATGACGTATTATGAATTGAGTAGAATAAAAAAGTAGACAAATATTTAGACAGAATAAATTCTGTTATATTCTCATCAATCATTGTGTTTCTTATATACATGTTCAATAGACAATGGCGCCTGTTCGCTGATAGAACCGCCGGTGTCGATGTGCCTGTTCGGGATGCACCCGTTGGCGAAGGAGTAACCACAAGCATCTACAGTTCACACTTGTGACTGTTTATTCTTAACAGCTACGAGCATACATGTCCATATTTGCCATCATAGGAACATTATTCGCTTTGGCCACCCTGTGGAAGCAAAATAATACGATTTTACTGACACCATTTTGAGGCTGGAACCTCAAAGCAACATTTTACTAGCATTTTCCTCTTATTAATTGTGATATTATGTTGTATACATAACAGAATACAGTACGGGAACTAGAATGTTCGGTCTGGAAAGGTTGCAGAACAACGAGCATCATTTCCATGTCCCCACGCAAGCATCTTGCAGTTACGGCAACAAAATCCTTGGCTTTTTTTTTTCTCCTGGTGAACCTTGGCTGGCTTTTGTTATACAGCAGACTGGATTCCGATGATACCTGCAAGTTATTGATAGATGTATCTGTAAGTGCCATCGAAATATCAGAATGATCATTTATGCAGAGTAATGCAATTATCTAAAAAATGCAGAGTAATGCAGGCTTTATTTTCAACAAACAGTTATCAGTGTATGTACGCTTCTAGTTTTAGCTTTCTGTAATTCTGTAGGCTTTGTAGAAGAAAGAATGAGAACCACAATGCTCTTTCTACAATTTCTAAACAAGATTGAAAGTTGGCATTTACCACATCCAATTCTCGCTCCTGCGTTTCCTGTTGATTTACTGAGCTCATGGCCACCTTCAAAATATTGAAGGAACAGAGTCAGAAGAAATAGAAAAATTGGGAGGGCTTCACATTACAGCTTCAGTAACTAGAAGTTACTAACTATTACTCTCTCCATCCCAAAATACTTGTCACTCTCTAGTTTATTTTTGAACTAGAAAGTGACAAGTATTTTGGGATGGAGAGAGTACATAAAAGAAGGGAAATAAGAAACATAAATGCTTTGATGTTTAAAGTGCAGCCATGTAATGGTCAGTATCAGAGTCTGATGGAAGGCATTCATACAATTATTCCCACTCATTAAAATTGGTGTAAAACTGGTTTCAGATAACATATAAATGTTTCTTCTTTTTTCTTCCCCACTTATACCATCCGCATGATATCTTTAAAAATTAAAACCTATACCGGAAGACGTAAATGTTTCACATACCACAGCAATTTTAATAGTGGTTCATCACAAATTGTAACACCGTGATTGCTTTTGTTCATCAAGTCTCGTGATTTGACGTGGATAGTATGGTGTAAAAGTTGGTGTGGGTTCCTATTATCCACCTTTCAGGCGGATTGTAATGATTTCTGGAGTTGTTTTCTTCTTCTTCTTAATAAGTGTCGTGATTCTACTGCTACTAATACCGAGTCATCAATGGAGGGCAGAATATCATTGAGCCAATATTGAGTATAAAAAAACCAAAGATCTTAAAATATTGACTAAAATAGTTCATGGTTTCCAGGTGTTGCAAGGCAGGGCACATGGTACTGTAGTGCTGCAACATATCCCTACTTTTGTGTTGCAAATCATGCTCCATTGCAGCCATGAAATGAACACACACTCTTTTTTCCACTTAATGCATCAACATGATATCTGTAGAAATTAAACCAGTACAAGTAAACATAAGTGTTCCACATTTTATATGATAGTTTTAGTGAAGGTTAACCACAAATTGTGCAGCCATGAATGCTTTCGTTCAGCAAAATCGCCATTTGACTGCTATTACTGAAAAGCCATCAATGGACAGCGGGGTGTCATGGAGCTAATATCATGTACAAAGCAGAAACAAATCTTAAAATAATGACTAGTAGTCCATGGTTTCCAAGTGTTGCAAAGCACAGCACAAGGCATAGTAGTGTTGTATTGTACCCTTGCGTCCCTAGTTAAGCTCTACTGCAGCCATAGCAGCCACGAAATGTATGAGATAATATACTCGAGGACACTGATGTCAAATGGGAGTAACACCTCAGAAGGTGGCAGTGTCAGTTATTCTATCTACATCCCACATTACAACAACAACAACCAATCCTTTGTTGGGGTCGGCTATCTACATCCCACATTGAATAAAATATTTCCAGATAGACCCGATAGACATCAAACGGACATATAAAGTACAAAGGGGGAATGATCTTCAAAATTGTAGGGCTATAATAAAATTGCAGCAGCGTTACAAGCAAGCTTACCCCTCCCTAGGTCATCAGGATCAGCATGTACAACAACTGCCCTTCCCAGTATGGAATGAGGCCCAGTCAATGAAATCTTCATGGAGGGGCAATGACAGATTAGCAGTTGATCAAAAATTTCAATCCCATATTTAAATCATCCAAGATAACCAAACCTGTAGGTCTTTTATGAACACTTCTGCAACTCCTGAAATAAGTATGCAGAGCATTGTTAGGAGAAAAGGTTACCATTGGCGACCTAAGATGTTAGATTGGGCATAGCACTAACCATCTTTGTTGGCTACTATGTTCCCCAGGTCACCCACATGTCGTTCGTCATCAATTGGTGCTCCATGGGGCTTATTATGAGGGTTGAAATGGGGTCCTATAAAGCAAACATATATGCATGAGCAACAGAGAAATTACAAATACCAGCGCATAAATACGGTAACATGTATCAGTGTAAGGCGCTAAGACTTCAAAAAGGAACTATTGGAAGCTATCTTTTCTTCCTGAAAAGATAGTTCATACTAGTTAACAAGGCTTGCAAGAAGCTGTACAAGACAGTGTGACCATGGACAATGTTACGAAAGGATGAATATATTCCTACTAAGTAAAGATGTAATGATTGACAGCTGGTCTCAGTTGAAATTCAGTATGTTAATATAAAGAAGCCGGACTTTAGCAGTCTGATAGTATAGCCATAGCAAGGTGAAGTTATAATGTTAGCTGTTTTTCAATAGCAATCATTGAATTTCAGCAACTCACTGCTAGCTCACTATTGGTATACTGCAAAGTCACTGCTGCTCATTTCATCAACAGCTAAGGAACACTAGCAAAGCAAGATGAAGTTCGCAACAGAGAAGAAGACGACATCAGCTGATTTGGTCCACGAAGTTCTAACCCCTAATTACCTATCTTGATGGATTAATTGTGTCACTTTACCATTTTACCAGAACCGCGATTCCCCATCGCATCCAACAAACAGGACCCACAAATCAACAGCACGAGTCACAAACCAAACAACCGCAGTAGCCAAGGATGGAGACCCACCGGTGGATATGCAGCCGTTGGTGGTGTCGCCGAAGGAGTGGATGTGGAATCCGTGCAGGCCCGGAGCAAGGCCCGTGACCTTTCCCCTCACTTCGGTGCATCCTAAGCAGAAAAATCGCGAGAGCAAAGTAATCATCACCGTGAAGAGGCGCGCTGGATCACGGAAGACGGGAAGGGCTTGATAGAGCGGGTACCGGAGGCGGGGTCCTGGAAGAAGTGGAGGGCACCGGCTACCGTGCTGTTGGAGCCGCCGCCGATGAGGGCGACGCCCTTGAGCCCGCCGGCTTTCGCTGCCATTCCTTGCGCGTCTCCGTCCGCCGCGCTGGCCTGCGCTGGTGCTTCGGCTTCCTCGACTCCCTGCCTGGAAATCTTCGACGATGTGTTGTCCCCAAAGGCCCACAGAGAAACTAGGATGTGCGACCCAGCATGGCCCATTGCGAAATGGATCGCGGATAACAATCGTGACCAGAACTCGAGAATAATCGTGATCCAGTCTATCCAGCCCACAAAAACATGCATGGTGGGTTCCGTGAGACTAGGAGATCGCCGCCGGACATCGCTGGCCAGCACCGGCCACCGGCATCGACAGTTGGGCGTGGTCCTCGGCCGTGTCTTCTCCATTCACTGGCAGGTATGCACGGTACCCTGTTCAAACCCTACCTTCTAACTTGGAGTTCATAGAGAAACTTCTCACCCTTCTTAGTTTCCATCACTGATTCACTGGCAAGTACTTCTCTAATGATTTGATCCGCCAATTCAAAATTCCAGGTATTTGTAAAACTGCTCGTCTTTGGTATCTATCCAGTGACCCTGATCCCTGAACAAAAATGTCACTACGTATTGTCCAATGAGATGATTATTGCATCCTTTGTTTTTAGATCTGACAGTAGCTCGGGAAGAACTGAAGTTCAGTGAACAACAAACCCAAATGTCTCCATTCATTGTGCATTTCCTATAAAAAAACGTCTCCATTCATTGTTCATTTTATGATGTTCTGATGGACATCTCACGTACTCTACTCACACAATTCAGTTGCACCCATTGGGAATAAACCCAATATATTCACTGAACCGAGGTTTTGCATTCTCTTTGCCTTTTAACCTGAAATGTAGCATCCGCCATGGCACCCATCGTTCTTTCTTCATTTGTCATTTAGGAGCAGTATTTGGCTATTGTTTTTATAGTTACACTTTAGCAGAATTTATTGAGAGTATGATGATACTGAACTATGCTTTGATTGACAAATCAACTAACACAGTTTTTATGTTACATTGCTTAAAGATTATTTTATTTTGGCACAACTATCATACCAGTTCAACAATTGTTACACCTTTACTCTTCCAGCCATGAACAGGTGAAATGCAATTGCAAACTGGGAAAGAAAGAGCAGATACAACAAGCCCAAGCACACATGGTTGACTGAAACTAAAGGAAATAGCCATGCATTCAGATCACGGAACTTAATACTCTTCCTCCTCATCATCTTCGACATCAGCTCCAACTTCCTCATAGTCCTTCTCAAGTGCAGCCAGATCCTCCCTTGCTTCTGAGAACTCCCCTTCTTCCATCCCTTCACCGACATACCAATGGACGAATGCACGCTTTGCATACATGAGATCAAACTTACGGTCAATTCGGGAGAAGACCTCAGCAACAGCTGTGTTGTTGCTGATCATGCAGACCGCACGTTGCACCTTGGCTAGATCCCCTCCAGGGACTACAGTTGGTGGCTGGTAGTTTATCCCACACTTGAAACCAGTAGGGCACCTGACACAAAGAAACACAAAAAAATATTCATATGCTGCTAAATCTTATTTTCATAAGAATGCAATCTATGTCAATCTTCTGTAAAATGGCAAGATCTGTGAGCATGTACCAATCAACAAACTGCACTGTCCTCTTGGTCTTGATGGAATGGATGGCAGCGTTCACATCCTTTGGCACGACATCGCCACGGTACATCAAACAGCATGCCATGTACTTACCATGCCTGGGATCACATTTTGCCATAACACTTGACGGCTCAAACACGGAGTTTGTTATCTCAGGAACAGAGTGCTGTTCATGGTAGGCCTTCTCCACTGAGATAATTGGAGCATATGAAGAAAGCATGAAGTGTATCCGGGGGTAAGGCACAAGGTTTGTCTGGAACTCAGTTATGTCGACGTTGATAGCTCCATCAAACCTCAGCGAGGTGGTCAGAGATGATATGACTTGAGATATAAGCCTGTTCAGATTGGTGTAGGTTGGGCGCTCAATGTCCAGAGAGCGCTTGCATATGTCGTAGATAGCTTCATTATCAAGAAGTACAACGACGTCGGTATGTTCAATTAGGGAGTGTGTGGAGAGCACACTGTTATAAGGCTCGACGACAGCAGTTGAAATCTGCAACAAGAAATTGTTCCAACATTTTTAAAATCACAGGTAAATCTCCTTTGGAAGCCTTTTATTATCAGATTGGGCAATCATGTCAATGTCTTTACCTACGTATGTAATTAATAAGTTAATAATGTTTACAATACAAACTAACTCTTTTACTCATTCTACCCTCAAGCACGCATAGGAGACCTTGTCTTTCTTATGTGTATTCACTTTCACTCACATATTTGTTCTGTTTAGAAATATACGCCGTCACATGATATTCAGGCTTATACTTAATGTAATTGTTGCAAGGATATACTTCAAAGAAATCACCTGCAAACTATGTTTTCTTTCCAAGAACGGTAAAGAGTTCCACTCACTGACAGAGGTAGTTCAACTGTAATGACCATTAAATTTATACTTAAGTAGCTCTTCCAGAAACTTGAGTAAGGCACCATACACATTTGGAGAAAGAAGCTAAAGGTGAAAAACTGTTATGCAGCAACACAAAAAAAACTGTTATGCAAGCTTGCCAGGAAAAATCAAACTAGGGCATACTCTGTAGAGTTTTCTTCTGAAGTTAGTATCAGATATTTCTGATACTCCACATTTGATTAACCGTTTGTTTTTTTGTGGCATAACAGAATTGATCACATGCTAGAATGTTTCTGGTCACTGGTATGGTAGTTGATATGGGATCGATAGTTCTGTGGAATCACAACTCAAAGTGATACTGTAGTTTATTTTTCATACTTAATACTACATTTTTTCATTTGATGATACTTGACTGCAATTTATTTTCTAAAAATAAGATTGACCATGGTGACCGCAGACACAACATATGATGTCAGATTATGCAAACAGTATCGATCTCAGATTATCATAATAATACCTCTGGTGAAGGATAGATGGTGAAACCGAGCTTCGACTTCCTACCATAATCTACTGATAGACGCTCTAAAAGTAGTGAACCAAGTCCAGAGCCAGTTCCACCACCAACAGCATTGAAAACCAGAAATCCTTGGAGGCCTGTGCAGTTGTCTGCCAATTTTCTTATCCGATCTAGACAAAGATCAACAATCTCTCTTCCAACTGTAGCACAAAAAACATACTCAGTTCATGATTGGTGTTAATGTGAGCATGTGACCCAAAGCGTGACAATTAAGTGGCCCAAATAAATATAAAGAATTCATGTTGCTTGCATGGAAAGTAGTCTGTGCTTAAAATAATCAATTATTCTAACTGTGGATCTTGACCTCCGCCCTCTAAAATATTAAAGGTTTTGTGGATAAGCTCTACCTGTCACTTGCTAGAACTGTTCAAATAGATAAATATATTGTTTTCAGGTTTTGTAGAAGCACCTTGTGTATGCCAAAATTAAAGATAGAGCTTCCAAAGTCCAATGCTCATATACATTGATCGATGTTACATTTTAAATTGTTGCAGGTATTTTCTATTCTCCAGGAAATGGATTAGGCCAAGGAACGTTATATGACCTGTGTAATGTCCACGGGCAAAGTTGTTAGCAGCATCTTCCTTGTATGATATGAGCTGCTCTGGATGGAAGAGCTGGCGGTATGGCCCGGTCTTCACCTCATCAATTACAGTGGGCTCCAAGTCGACGAACAAGGCCCTTGGAACGTGCTTCCCTGCACCTGTTTCGCTGAAGAATGTGTTGAATGCATCCCTCGCAACCCCAAGAGAGGTGTCACTGCGAGCCAAGGGCAAATACTGAGAGAACTGGATGCTGTAAAATAGGAGAGCTAGGAACTCAAATCGGTGGTAAGTCACATGCTATATATCCTCCCAGATTCTTACGACAACAACCAAGCCTTTGTCACAGGCAAGTTGGGATCTGTTATATCCTCCCAGATGCTTGTTTCACATAAAAAAAAAAAGAGCTGCTTTCATGTGCAGATTTTTTTCATCTTTCAATCATCATTTCTCCTTTCAAATTATTAAGCTAGTGGTTTTAACACAGGGGTGTTATCAAGAACAGTACTGAGAGCGCAAACTGAAGCAGATTACCAGAGCATCCAACAAAATTATCGTCCCTAGGATTATCTCCAGAGTCAATTATCCTGTCTTTGAGGGCTTTGAGGGTACTTCTAGAAGAACCAAGAAGGCAGCGATATCTCACAGCGCAGGTACATCATGCCGTGTGATGGAATCGACAAGGAATGATGAAAACAAAAAAATCGAGAATTCAGAAGTGAGAATTAGAACACAAAGGGACCTCACCTGGGCATGAGGCCATCCGGCTGGATGCCATGCTCAAGGCAGTAGAGCTCCCAGCAAGAATTCCCCACCTGGATGCCCGCCTGCCCGATGTGGATGCTTATGACCTCCCTCATCTCTATCTCTGTTTTTGCCCCTGCCTCTCCGTCAACCGGCCTGAGAGTTCAGAAGCAGCAGCACCTGCACGAGGAAGAAGCCTGAGAGCTGAAAAGGCCTGCAGCACACTGCGCACGGGAGGATGCGCGTGCGGCAGAGCAAAAGGTAAGATAGAGGGACAAGGCAGCGTAGCGGCGTCAACCTGAAAGTTCTTCACAAAGCAGAAAGCGACCGATTGATTGCACTATACACAGAAAGGAACCCGAATGGACAAAAATTGCGACTGGGTCGACCGGCTAAAACAACTAATGATACTGCTAGCTAGATAGACCCTCCTTGTTACAGGAGACTCGAGATGATGGCCATATACTCCTATCCATGGAGCTGGTTAAACTAGCTGTATCACCGAGAACTTTCTGGTTTCATGTACCGGTCCAAATTTGCGTGTCAACGTGCAACCGGATGGCTGATCTGACAAGTTTATTCCTCGATACCCAATCCACATCATCTGGTAATAAAAAATTACCACACTAAGGATTCTGCCGTCATTTACAAACCGAACCCAGTGCTGCCGTCATGGTATCAACGAGAAGAACGATGACAAGACGATGTATGACGACGGCACCAATGAGTTCAACAGGGCACGGGCGAGAGTGTGCCATGCTGGTGATCCTGATGGAGGCCAATCTTGTTAATTGATCCGTGCCGCTAACGCCAATGAGTACTAGGCCACCATTGATGCTGCAGATCTTGCGATATCTCTTACGCCGACGAGAGTATCATGCGTTTTTGAGTGCTCTCATGCTGGCAAGGCGGTAAAGTACTCCTTAGCTCATTGCACGGGAAAATCGAGACACGTCTGAGTTTCAAGTCACAATGCTTACGCAAAATTCACGGACCTTGTAGACCAAAAAGACTTGGCATTATTCCTACTCCTCCAGTACATACGGTGATACAGATGACTTTGTTGCAGAAGGATACCCTGTGCGATAAGAATACATGCGTACTAGTCGTGTTATTATTGATCTTCGTACTAGATATCATCATGACAGACTTTCTAATCTTACCGATAATTTTTTTTCAGACAGTCAAGATTTGGATTTTTGTGCAGAACTTTAACCTGTTAGTTCCCGACATTGTTGAGCATACCTGCAACAAGAGACAAGACTATGCTCGCTTCAAAACATGCCAATTAAAGAAGTACCGAGGAGGCCTTGGCTTATTATATTCTTGATTCGTTTAGTAATCAAAAACTCTATCCAAAGATTGATGCTGATGAGCTGATCTTTGCAGGTTCCAAATCCCTGCCACTCCGTGCGACCTCGTGCTGTGATTTCCCAATCGATTCATTCTGCAGGCTTCCGAGCGAACTCAACAGAGGAATTGGCTGCATTCAGGCTGCTGCTGCTACTGCGCCAGATTGCACATGTGCGGATGGAGTGGGCACCAGAGCGGCTGGAGCGGCTCGGCGCGGATGCCGCGCCCCACCATCCGGTGCCTCCACTCGTTGAGCCGGCCCGTGGCGTTAGCGTACCGCTTCCTGCCGCTGGCGCCCTTGTTCCCGGACCAGAGCGTCTCCGCCGCGGCGGAGACCCTGGGCCAGAGCCTGCCGTCCAGCACCGCCGCGTCCGACTGCTCCGACCACAGCGCCACCTCGCCGCCCAGCACCAGCGTGGCCTCGTCCTCCGTCAGCCCGTGCAGGATGTCGTAGTCGTAGATGCGCTGCCACGTCTTGAAGGGCGCGCACCAGGACCCGCCCGTGCCGCCGGGGTCGTTGAACAGCGGCGTGCCTTCCTGCTCCTTCTCCTGCTTGTCGTACCGGCTGTCGTTGCCCAGCCAACCGCCGTGGCCGCAGTCGAGGTAGTAGTAGGACGCGGAGGACACGATGACGCGGTACCCCGCCGCGACGATGCGCTTGGTGTTCTCCGGCCCGTTGTTCCACGTCTGCAGGACGGTGGAGTACCGAGGCAGCACCTCCTGCCTCACCGACACCTTGGGCCCCAGGAGGACGTCCTCCCAGTACACCGACGTTCGGTTCAGCTCGTGCACCAGGAATGGCCGCGTCGCGTTCACGAACAGCTCCAGGAGGCGGTCGTGCGTGCCGCCGTCCTTGAGGAAGCGCCGCACCACGGGGTCGTCCTCCCAGCACGCCGTGTTCACCTCGTCGGCGCCCGCGTGGAGGTACGGGTCCGGGAACGCGGCCGCCAGGTCGCGCAGCACGTCCTGCACCACGCGGTACGTCTTGGGGTTCAGCGGGTTCAGCTGCCCCGTGCAGGGCTCCGACGCCAGTGCTGGCTTCCCCGCGGGCGCCCAGAACTTGTTCGCGCAGGTCACGATCTCCGGGTACGCTCCGGCCCACGATCCCGTGTGCCCTGTGATGAGGAGTTTGCATCGAGTATTGACTATTGAAAGAGGTCGTACGAATAGGATCGAGCAGAGGAATTCTGAAATCGACGTGTTCACTCACCGGGCATGTCGACCTCGGGGATGACGCGGATGCCGAACGCCTCGGCGTAGCGGACGATGCGGCGAACGTCCTCGACGGTGTAGCGCATGGCGGGGGAGTAGGCGCCAGCATCGGCCAGGTTGGGAACGGTGGGGAGGACGATTGGGAAGGACTGGGAGTCGGTGATGTGCCAGTGGAAGACGTTGAGCTTGTTAAACGCCATTGCACGGATGGTGTGGAGGATGTCGCGAACGGGGTAGTAGTTCCGCGCGGTGTCCAGGAGGATGCCGCGGTGGGTGAAAAGGGGATGATCTGAAATCTCGATGTCGCTGGGCACCATCGGCTGGCCGCCCGCGGCGGGCCCGATGCCCGCCAAGGAGAGCTGGGAGAAGGTCTCGAGGCCGCGGATGGCGCCCCAGGGCGTGGCGGCGGAGATGTCGACGGAGGGGGAGTTCGGGGCCACGGAGAGCGTGTAGGACTCGTCGACGCCGGGGCCGAGCGGGACGTGGAGGTCGGACACGGAGAGCGCGACGAGGCGGATGGGGACGAGGGAGAGGGTGTAGTTGCTGGGGGGCACCAGCGGCAGGTGGCGCTCGGCCTTGATGAGGCGGGTGTAGTAGGCGATGGCGTGGCGGAGCGACGGGTGCGACGGCGAGGCGCGGATGGTGAACGACGGGGAGAGCGGCGCGTACACTGCGGAGGACCACGAGATGGAAGCCGGCTTGGGCCACACCCGCACTTTCTCAGGCGGCGGGGGTGGCTGCGAAGGCGGCGGTGCCGGTGAGTGGGCGGCGAATGCAACCATTGGAACGAAGGGGAGTAGTAGGAGGCGCAGGAGATATGGCGCCGCCGCCATTGCCGACGTTCTGGAGGTTCACGGTGGATGGAAACTGTTGGGAGCAGAAGCAGTATAGATCTAGTGCTTTGACTTTTTTGGTAGTTTGTTCCACCACAGTCGGCTTGCGAGATTGGGGCAATCCCCGACACGTGGACAGTAGTGATAAGTTTCTACGTGCTGTTGCTATATCTTGAGATTCATAGATACTTCATTTTTAAATTTACATATTTTTTAAAAAAAAAAAGTATTTGAGGCAGACTTATTAGTGATAGTGATAGGCAGACTGTTTTGTCAATCTTTGACTCAACCCATTCCATTGATCGAGCCCAATAGGAATACATTTATTCACATCGGCGTATCGGCCGCTCACAGAAATAGAAGAAGAGGTTAACAGAGCGGTGCGGTTGAAGAAACAGTGGCCTGAATGGGCCTCATGCCGAATAAAGGTTGGAGCAAAACACAAAATAGGAAGAAGACAGGCCTACTGGCCGTCGTCTCTCCCCCCATCTTTATCTCCGTCAGAAACGATTATCCCCTTCTATCCGCACTCGCGCGCTCTCCGCTCCAACGGCAGCCATGGCTTCCATCACCCTCCTCTCCCTCGCGCCCACCGCCACCTTCCTCCACGTCCCGGCCTCCACCTCCTCCTCCTTCACCGCTGCCCCAGGGCCCCTCACCAGCCGCCGGGCCGCGCCACGGCCCCTAACGCTCCGCGCGCGCCCGCCCCGCCGCGTCACCGTCGTCTGCAGCGGCGCCGCGGCGGCGGCCGAGGCCTCGGACGCCGCGCCCGCGGAGAAGTTTCGTCTCGACAACCTGGGCCCGCAGAAGGGGTCGCGGCGGCGCCCCAAGCGCAAGGGTCGCGGTATCGCGGCGGGCCAGGGCGCGAGCTGCGGGTTTGGGATGAGAGGGCAGAAGTCGCGCTCCGGACCCGGCGTCCGGCGCGGGTTCGAGGGAGGGCAGATGCCTCTCTACCGCCGTCTTCCGAAGCTCCGCGGTATCGCCGGCGGTGAGTCGCTTCAAAGCAAAACTTCCCGTTGTCTACTCGATTGAAGCTTCACACACTAGGTTCTAGCACTGATAAATGCATGCCTCACTTCGACATTGTCCAAACATGATTGAATGCAAGGCGTAAATCCAGGGAACTATCCAGTGTACCGTTAGAGCACATCAAGGAAATTTTCTTCTGAGAACGGCTGCGATTGATAAGTTACCTGACGCTAGCCTCGCCACGCCTTTCCAGGAATGCACATTGGGTTGCCAAAGTACGTGCCGTTCAATTTAAAAGACATAGTGCGTGGTGCGTTCAAGGATGGTGACGAGTTATCATTGGAGTCCCTGAAAACACGAGGTTTAATTAATCCATCAGGCAGGGAACGGAAGCTGCCACTGAAGGTATAACCTATAACTACTACCCCTTTGTTGCCCATTTATAAATTGTTTTTGGAATTTTATTTGAGCGATTCATGAGTTTGTGCTTGAGAAGTCCAAAATATGTGCATCTTTGTGTTTGAGAGGTCAGTGAGAAGAATGTCTTGCGTTGTCCCTTCTTGTACCTCATATGTCAAGGAAGAAACAAAGTGGATTTAGAGTTTTATTTGCGTTTGTTGTTGGATTCAATGATCACTGGTCAGTTTTTCACTACTTCAAATGTTGCTTTATAAGAACCTGAACTGGTCTGTTAGGGCTAGGTGCCGTGCTAGTGTTAGATTAGTTTCACTTGGAATGCCGAATGGTTCTATTGGTATAATTTAGTAATGCTCCCAATACTATGCATAGTACCTATAATATGTTCCATTAAATTTTGAAACTTGCATATTTATTATTTAACATAAACATGATGTATTGATGTGGTATCCAACTTCCAGCAAATCCAGGTACTATTATATTTCTGGAGTTTACCTGGTAACATATGCGATGAAAATTTGTGTTGCTTGCTTGTTCACCTTTGGTTCCCCTGCCTGTAGATTTTAGGAGACGGTGATGTATCAGTCAAGTTGAACATTAAGGCAGGAGCATTCTCAGCTTCAGCTAAGGAGAAGCTTGAGGCAGCTGGTTGCACTCTGACTCTAGTGCCTAAACGGAAGAAATGGCTATCTGAAGCTTATCTGAAGAATCAAGCCCGTGCAGAAGAGTACTTTGCTAAGAAAAAGGGTGGGGCTAGTGAATCTGATAGCACGTCTGCGTAGAATTTGTATGTGCTGTAATTCTCTTCTACCCTTTTTATTAGTTTACGCATATTCCTTTTTGTTCCTGATTCTTCATGTACAACGAATTTTGTATCTACCTTATATGCAATATGTTGGCTGTTTTTCTTTTCTTGTAAAAGGTAAGAGTTGCCATA
The DNA here is from genome assembly GCA_036927565.1 of Tuctoria greenei. Taxonomy (NCBI): domain Eukaryota; kingdom Viridiplantae; phylum Streptophyta; class Magnoliopsida; order Poales; family Poaceae; genus Tuctoria; species Tuctoria greenei. The sequence continues at coordinate 3,728,048 of JAYESD010000004.1, forward strand.
TCTGCTATGCCTAGGTGTCTTTTGGAGGTGTTCCTCCAAAGAAATCAAGTAAAGGTAATAAATTGTTCCTTTCCTTGTTAATGCACCATAGTACCTTGTGTCAGAAGGAATTTGTTTCATGCTACTGATGAGAACTCCCCAGCCCAAGGGATCTTTCCTTTTTCATTCTTTCCCCTTTTTTGATAATGTCAAAGCCCAAAGGGATATTCTCTGAGTCATGGATTTTGTGTGAGTATGAAATGAAACCATGCTGGGGCTATACAAAGCAAATTTTGCGGCAGAAAACTAGCTCTAGGTTGGAATGCACTTCAGAAATGGTCTTCTCCCATATGTTTGGACATTATAGGATGCACATGAGTCTAGGCTCATGTTTTAAATGCGAAATAATAACCAGGTAATTGCCCATTCTAAGAGAATGTTCCCAGAAGAAAAGATGATAATCGGCTTCATACTGTATTTTCAGGGTATTTAGGCATGCGCCATTCTTTTTGGGACAACGACTCGGTGAACACAAATCAACAGCCCGACACCATTCTGTATTCCTGTTACTCGTGCTTATCAGATATGCCTAGCAATGCGTGTGGTTCACAGAACTGAATTTATTGTTGATCATGATATTTCAAGGCTGTGGCTTTGGGCCAATTCGAAATGTTGATATGATTTCCATTTCGTTTTATGACAAATTGGGCACATCAGCAGTGCAGCACAAGGGAACTATGCAGCCTCGGTCACGGGTATGGCGCCATGAAAATTGAAAATGTACGGTCGTTGTTGAGGACAACCGCCCTGCACCGCACCGTAGATGCTGTTGACAACTCGAGTCTTGGGTGGGAGAAATTGCTTGAAACATGAATAAGGTGGACGGGTGGTAGAGAAATGTCACTAGTTTTAACCGGTGCATTTATCCGGCACCACTAGTGCCCGTCGTCGATAACGATCCAAACCATAAATGCTTGTAACGTTGTTTCTCTGATAGTAGTCGGAGGTATTTTTATTTATCTGGAGGTATACCACAGAAGTGCAAACCAAAATAATCACTACATTATGGGCACTATTGACTGAACGAAATGTTGTAAATGATGGGTGAGATTGAAGCTAACAAGTCAGGCTTGTGTTTAGATTCAACGCTTTGATTTTGAGTTCTCGAATTTCTTTGGGAAAATGAAAAAAGGGTAAAAGCAACCGGCTACTAGATGGAGAAAACCTATAGCAAAATATATAAAGATTAACATAGATGGAGCTTTTCGTGAACAAAACATGGATGCTTGGGCTTTGTCATTAGAGATGAAACCGGATAATCTGTTGGTGCTGGAGCGGGTTATATACCTAACGTCTCTGAAGTTCTTAACGCGGAGGCAAAAGCTTGTTGAAAGGCTATCTTACATGCTTCTGATGCTGGCATGATGAAAATTGAATAAGAAAACAGATTGTTTGAATCTGAAAACAGGTGGTGTTATCTTCAAAGATTTCGAATTTCTATTACCCATCTTGATTCTTGATGTAAAAATCGTGTATGTTCATTGTTCTTCTAATGTTGTTGCCCATAGTTTTGCTAGTGTAGGTGCTTCTTTAGGGATGATGTAAGGTTTTGGCCGGACACGCTCTTATTGCCGACGATCTGAGATCGGCTTCAGTTTAACGGAAACCAGCTTTCCAATTCAAACAAAAATATATAGCAGCTCTTTTTTTATAAAAAAAACGATAGTGGTTGTCCAATCTTAAATGAACATCGAATACCCATATCAACGGTCTGCTCAGCTAATACTTACTCTCTCCGTTTCAAAAGATTTGTTGTTTTGTAGTTCATTTTTAAGCTATAAAGTGATAACATTTTGTAACGGAGGAAGTGCTACTCAACAAGCCTGAATCGCGCAGCAAAGCAATTGAACCCAGCAGAGCCGGAAAGGGCTTCGCCTCTGTTCTCTCCCACCTCCCCGGCCCCCGGTGCACCGAACAGCAACGTCATCGTTCGTCCTGCCGGCCTCATAACTCCCGCTCCCTTTCGCGCCAACCGAACAGCTCCCCTCGCGTCGCGTGCGTGGCCACGGTGCCGGAACGAGAGAGAGAGACAGCGCGCGCGCCAGGCGCTCTCGCTCATTTGCTCGGCAGCCAACCAACACCAACCCGGCGCCAGCCACCACGCATTTAACGCCTCCTAACCGTGACGGAGGCGACCGAGGCTGCCAGCCGGGCGACGCCACCACCCCCACCACCACACCCGAACCCATCAATCACTTTATTCAAGTATTCAACTCGCAAGCCGCCGCGCACTGCACTGGAACTGGAGCACCGGCACCGGCACCTGCAGCGGCAGGCGAGCGAGAGCCGTGACCACGCCTCGACACGCTGCCCCGCGCCGTTACTCCCATGCCACGGCCATTAACTGCGAACCCAACCGCAACACAGAGAACGCGGCTTCCCTTTGCCTGTCTCCCCCGCGCGCCGTTGCTCACTAACCAACCATGCCCTACCCTACCCCGTCCTCGCTCGCCTCGCGTTCAGGGCCGGGCGGCGCACACGACACGACACGGCACGGCAGGGCGGCCTGTGACTCGAAACCCTGCGTGTTGCGGTTCAGGAAGTGTGGGGGTGTGGAGACCGGCCAACCGATCGTGTCACCATCAATGAGAGCAGAGCTCCGAGATGTTGTGAGGCGGAGCAGAAACAGCGGTGGTGCTTCGCGAAGCCTTTCCTCCCCGTCCAAGGAAGAGTCCTGTTCGGGGAAGAAGGGCTGTACTACCCATGCCAACCGCATCACATTTTTACATGGGCTGGGCACCAGAAATGAGTAAGCCTGAACTTTTCTTGATACAACAGCACGATCTGGACACCAAACGGGGGGGTTCACCACACCATAGAAGAACCAACATGTGCAACCATATCCATCCACCAGTCGGTATCACATGATTTTAGGAGGTGGTTGTATCTCATGTAAAGTACTACCTCTGTTTTCGTAATATTTGTGGTTAAGACAACATTTCACAGTTCATTTTTAGTTGTTTTGGTTTGTCTGAAATGACATTTATTAAGAAACGGAGAGAGTAAAACGCAAGCATGAATTAAAGTTGGAAATGGTGTGCTACAGTTTAGCATTCAGCATGCTCTGATATTTCGATCAAACGATTAGAAAAAAGGGAGGGAGAAAAACAACAACCACTGACATGTTTAACCTGACTTTATCCCCGTGCATGTGTTCCTAGTGAGCGCTCCCTTGCTTATACGGCTTATAGTTAGCTGTAGATAGAACATGAGTAGCTCGTGATCGTGCTTAAAAAAATTTGCTAAGTACTCCTCCTTTACTTGAATTTATGAGATTATCAATTAAAAGTCCAGAGAGTACTAGTCAACGCTATCCCCTAGTACCAACTCCGACGCATCCTATTACTTCCTCCGGTTTCGAAAAAGAAGTCATTTTAGACAAGATTTCGCATACTAAGGAGTCATTAATTTTACCATAGTTTTCCTTCTTTACCCATAATAAATACAATTACATCTATATACAAACCTTGGCTGATTGGTTGAGCACGTAGAACGAAAGGTACCATATAGGGGTATATTTGACAAAAATGCATTGGAAAATGAAAATGACTTCTTTTATGTAACTTCGAGTACAGAGCTAAAACGACTTCTTTTTTGAAACGGGAGGGAGGAGTATGTATCACCTGATCTCAGTCAATCTCTGACAATAAATTACCCTGCATGGAATTATTGGGAGGAAATTCAGCAAGCAGACTAGCAGAAACGACTGACTTCAACACGTACTGATCAGGAGAATGCATCCCATTCACCAGTTACAACATGATTACATATAATTTACAAACACTCGATTTCCGTCCCGTCCAACTCTGAATCACCCAATCCAGACACAGGACAATTTGGCATCCAACAATATAACTAAACCACCCCCTGTGAGTGAAGAGTGATCATTGCTCCTCTGATACATCTGGAAATGGAGTATTGATTGTTATGCTCTTTAATGACGAAACAAAGAGGAAGAGCAGGAAAAATAAAAGTAGGAAGATGAAGAAGAAAGCAGCACAAATTATCTTACAATTTTTAAGCGAAATGCATCGTACAGAAACAGCCGCGGTCGATCACAGCTTGACGATCTCCGGGATCTCGACGGGGTAGCGGTCGATGCAGTCGTCCCACGGCCCGTTGGTGGGCGTCTTGATGGTGCGGAGGCACTTCCAGACGGCGCTGTTGCACTTGAACCCGCTGCCGAAGCCGATCTGCCAGACGCGGTCGCCGCGGCGCACGCGTCCCTTGGCCTCGATGTAGGCGAGCTCGTACCAGAGCGAGCTGCTCGACGTGTTGCCGAAGCGGTGCAGCGTCATGCGGGACGCCTCCACGTGCCGCGCCGACAGCTGCAGGTTCTTCTGCAGCTCGTCGATGACGGCGCGCCCGCCGGCGTGGATGCAGAAGTGCTCGAACGCCAGCTTGAAGTCCGGGATGTAGGGCCTCCAGTTCCTGTTGATGAGCTTGCGCCCGACCAGGCGGAAGAAGAAGAGCAGCTGCTCCGACATGGGCAGCACCAGGGGACCCATGGTGGTGATGTTGGACTTGAGCGCGTCGCCGGCGATGGCCATCAGCTCCTTGGAGAGGGAGATGCCCGAGTACCCCTGCTCGTCCTCCTCCTGGTACACGCACCGGTACGCGCGGTCGTCCGCGCCCTTGTGCGTCCTCACGACGTGCATCAGCCTGTACTTGGCACGCCGGGCCTCGCGGCGCCGGTTGGATAGCAGGATCGCCGCCGCGCCCATCCGGAACAGGCAGTTGGGCAGGAGCATGTCGCGCCGTGTCCCCTTGTAGAAGTTGGGCGTGATGATCTCCGTCGACACCACCAGCGCGTTCGAGTTCGGGTGCACCTGCAGTTAATTTTTTTGTTCCAAGTGAGTTCCGTCCAGATATTAATGTAGAAAAACAGCTCGCGATCGCTTATAAGTACGGGGGATACCTGGAGCATGTCGCGCGCTAGGTCGAGCGAGATGAGGCCAGCGCTGCATCCCATGCCGGAGAGGTTGAAGCTGCGGATGTTGCTGCGCAGCTTGTACTTGTTGATGATCATGGCTGAGAGCGACGGCGTCGGGGAGAAGAGGCTGCAGTTGACGACGATGATGTCGATGTCCTTGGGCTTGATCCCGGTGCGGCGGACGAGGTCGTCGATGGCGGAGAAGATGACGAGCTGCGCCTCGGCCCGCGCGGCCTCCATGCTGGGGTTGGGCGGGATGTAGTGGTTGGCGGGCGGGAGGCACGTGTCCTCGCCGAGGCCGGAGCGCTCGAGGATCCGCGTCTGGAAGCGCACGCTCTTCTCGTCGTCGCTGATGAGGCGCGTGTGCTCCATGAAGGTGGCGAAGGGCACGCGGCAGCTGGGCGGCGGCTTGTAGCAGGCGTAGTCGACGAGGTAGACGGGCCTGGGGCGCGACATGAAGTAGACGGTGGCCACGAAGACGACGAGGAACGCGGAGCAGAGGATGTGGATGAGGTCGAGGTCCAGCGACCGCCACAGCGAGAGCAGCTCCTCGGGGCCCATCCGCGCCAGCTCCAGCGCCGCGGCCGCCATCACCGGCACCAGCAGCAGCGTCAGGAAGTGGTTCACCAGGTACTGGTACCCGAGCTTCACGTACTTGAGGTTCACCGAGCCCGAGAACACGCCGCCGCCGTTCGGCATGTTGTCGTCCCCCCGGCTCTTCAGCTGCTCCTCACTCACCTCGATCCCCGCACTCGACGACTCACTCGGCGCAGCGCAAAGCCTTGCCTTGCCGCCTCGCGTCGTCTCTCTCTGCTCTGCTGCTCCCAAACAAACAAACGCGCGCACCCCGCGTGCCGTGCGCCCGCGCGGTCACGCACAACAGTAGGGAGGAAATGAAAGGAAGAGCCGCGCCGCGCGCGCCGGTGGTCGCGTTGTGTCGTGTGGGATGTCTGCGATGGAGGTGGTGCCGTGGTGGGGTCTTAATATAGCTGGGGGGGAACCGAGCCGGGACGTAATTAAATGGCGGGGCAGATGGGCAGTTTAAATGAGGGCCTGGCTACCGCCACCAACCGGTGGAGTTGGAGTTGCCCACGGGGGACGCCGGCCCTTTCTTGCTTGACCCCTTCGCTCCCAATTGCTTGCTCGCGTCGCGCACACCGGGTTTTCTTTTTCTCGCTTTTCTGCCCGCGCTGCTCCGGCGTGCGTCGGCAAGCAATTCCCGGAGAACAGCGACGCCGGTGAAATGGACCGGCCCGCGCCGGATTTGATTGACGGCTTGGATCACGCAGTGCTCAGGAACTGGTGAATCGTGCCGAGGCTGGCAGGTTCCGTTCAATTCCCTGTTTGTTTACGGCAACTTTGGACTGGCGGTGAACGCCGATGTCGATCAGCTACATGCGACTAAAACTGAATGCGAACGGGACGGGGTAGTGAAGTTCACTGCATTGCATGCATGTGTTTAACGGACATTTTTGGCTTCAAACGCTAGTTTAGCTTGGCTGTTTCGGAAAAGGGGTGGACAAGATAAGAGACGGAATACCATGTACCGCGTGTATACATAGTCCCACACGTTGGATCTAAGCAATTCCATGTTCCACAGCAAATAATCAAACATAGACTTGTGTTTAAGTTGGCACTACTAAGGAGTGTTTTTATTTTTCTCATAAGCAGAAATCGGATTACTCAAGCTCAACTGTACATGTACGTTAGAACCCCACTCCATACGCATTGCACGGATCTAAGCGCTGTAATAAAATCTCACTTCTAGAGAGTTCCAGACATGGAGCATTGAAGGAACTGGCAAGATCCCTGCTCCGTCTACAGAAGGAGACGCTGTAGGACGGTAACTTTCATGTGCGAGTACGATGACACATGTAATGGTTGGCCCGATTCGGCTACCGTACGTACGTGCTTGTGCAACTGCAACCACCGAGTTAGTAGTATACACTGGCAGCGGCTTGAGGGCCGCCACATGTGCAAATTACTACGGGCTGGTACCTTCTGTTCGCTCAATTAAGGCCCTGCTGGAGCAACAAAGGTACAGTACTGTCTATCTTAAAACAAGGAAACCAGCATGAATGCTAGCTAGCTCACTACCCCGTTTTTTCCTTTACATGTCCTGGCGAGAAGCTAACGATGGCGGCTCAAATTCGCCCTTCATTTGGGGAGAACAGATGTTACTAGTGAGAGCAACGATAAATACGGAGAGAGAGAGATGCCGTTCACCTGCTTTGGAAGCACAACTCTCTCACTCGGAACCTGGAATAAAAGCTAGGAAAACAATGCTCGCTTTTTTTGGCTGAACGGCGCGCTGGCTTCTAGAAGCGACAATTCATTTTCACGATGAGGATAGCATAGGAAAAACTATTACTACTAAAGATTAACTCGCGGCAGAAGTCATGTCTGCCGGCCGTCGCCAGGCTATATGACCTTAAATGTTTGGCTCGGGCCCGTTTGTACAAACTCTTTGACACTGGTAAGGTTCAATGACATAAGACGTCTTTGGTGCCAAGAACTGGACTAAATGGCTGCAGATATGGAAATGCTAACTTGATATAGAAAACCTTTGTCAATATCTACCTGTTCAGGCCTCTCACAAGGTAATGGTTCAGATGACTAAAGAGTTACTAACCAGCAACTGCAAGTACTCCCTCCGTCCTAAAAGACTTGTCGCTTTGTAGTGACGGAGGGAGTAGCTTAGTACTGGAGCTCACAAAAAAGGAGCTGAAGTCTTGACAAAAAGTGTTTTTGATCGAACACAGGTCGAGACAGAATGAAAAAAGGTGTTTGACATGTCACATGCGCACTGGCATAAAGCCAACTAAAAGCTTTGCAGGAGAGTAAGTGGCGAAGGTGAAGTGCTCAAGCTCAAGCCTCGACTATGGCGTCCACCCAGTCTCCCAGTTCCTCGGAGCAAATACGGCTTGCGATGCGTGCTCCGGTCCAGTACAAGCATTAACGTAGTTTGCAGTGACTCGATCATCAAACGCTCAGGTCAGGATCATAAAAAATGTTGTCCTGCTTGCGGTCCAGACGCACTGTGACGACTTAGTTACTCCGTCTGTTCCTCTGTCCCCCGTCGTATTCTCTTCCCATGCAATGTCAAAAAAACGGCCTGCCTGCTGTTACTCCCGCTCGATTCCTCTTGTTTGTGGCGCCACGATTTTCGCAAGCGGCTGGTACATTCCGGCTGCTTGCATGAACAAGTCAAGTCCAGGGCCTGTCTTGCAGCCGAACACGCAAAATCATCCCAGCCTTCACTTGCGCCTGCATGCGCGAGCCAGACGACAACAGACTATGAATTAATTTCTTAGTGAGTTACATGAACATCGCATCCTTCTCTCTTTTTGCAAGTTATAACAGGCAGCACCTCGTCTACTTCGCGTGTTCATGCATAGTACTCTCTCCTTTCCGTATTATTTGTCGTTTAGGACAAGAATTCTAGTTCAAAATAAACTAAAATCTTTGTCCTAAACGACAATTAATATGAGAAGGAGAGAGTAGTATAGAGGCAGCACCTCGGCTTGTTCTGGGTGGCAAGCAAGTGGCATGGGCTGTCTCTGTTTGCAGTTGGGCGTTCGGGGGCACCGTCTTGTGAACGCGTCGTGCTCCCGATCTCCTAATCCCTTTTCTTCTTTGTGTGTGAACGCTATTGCTGGTGAGTCATCACACAAGTCATTAAGGCTGCAAACAGATACCGCCATTTATGCGACACGCAGGTGCTATCCTGTTAGTGTTTGGCCTGCGCCTCGTCTCTCTAGTCTCTACCGCCTGATTAAACCGGACACTTTCAGTTCCTCACCTAATTGATGTACAGTATTTGCAATGGAAAAAAACATCTGCGACAAAACAGTGTGTGAATCTCGTCATTTTTAGCAGCGTGCAGCTCTCAGCGTATTAAATGGTAACTGCTTACTTAAAACGATTCTGACGTGCGTGAATTTAGAGACGTGAGCTGTTACCTGCAAGAAAATAACATGCCGCTGCCGGCCTGCTGCCGATCTCTGAAACTTTAACTCTGAAAAGCGCACATACCTGTTACAGATGAGCAACACATGTGGTGAGGACTTGGACGATTCTTATCATCCTACCTATACCGTTCAATGCTGTTTTTTTTTTCAAAAAAAAAAAGTAAAAACGCCAGTACATTTGAAACGAAATTGCCGCCACAGTAGTAAACATGCAGACTGCAGTGACCATACTGGCAACGCGCTGGCAACTGACTTTGACCATTTCGTGGACCAGGAAAATGAATCGAAATGAAAGTTTGGCTTCTTTACTCGTACTTGTTTAAGTAGAACTATGTATTGGAGACAACGAGTCGTAACAATTTATTGGACACGACTAAATGGTCGCTTGAGGCATACTGTATCCATCTCTGCTGCCATTCGATCATACCACCAAATGGTTCAACAAACTCAACTCTGCGCTCCAATCCATGCAGTTTCTTTATGATTGTGCTAACATAGTAGATGCTATGGTAAACCTAACTCGCATTCTTCCTTGATTAAAAAAGAAGACGGGAAGGAATCACGTTGGGTTAAGCATCCGCCGGCCAATCCGATCCAAGGTATCTTCTGCTATAAATCTCAACATGCATGGAGCTTGTTGTATGGTATGGTTGGTTGGGCGTTGGTGAGTTTGGTCGCTTGTTAAGGTGATCAGAACTTCGACGCCGCCTAGATTCTTTAATTCTCTTCGCGATTGAACGAGGCGGCCGCGTCTGGCGGGAAATTGCTGCCTGCTGGTTAGTTCGGTCTTGAGTTTTTGTGTCTTGGCAGCAGTATACGTGGCTGTCGTCAGCCCAATCGCGTTACAGCTTCTCTTGTAAGACACGCGAATGAAGCGGCTGGCCTGGCCTGCTACAGCTGCAGTCTTACTCGTGCACGGATGATGCAGGAGATCTATTGCGTGTTCGTAGCGTTCCGTTCAGAGATGGGGCGCGCGTATGTCTGGCGGCAATCTTACTCGTGCACGGATGATGCAGGAGTTCTATTGCGTGCTCGTAGCGTTTCGATCAGAGATAGGGCGTATGCCTGGCAGGTGGACGATCGGTGGAGGATTTGAGACAAATTTATATATATGCAAGTGTATTTGTGCGTACTGTGGTACGTACGTAAGATGCAGTTTCGCTTTCATGCATGTTGATGTTTTGTACGCGACACATTTTATTTATATTTATACGGGCTGGAGACAAAACAGCGGAGTCATTTAGCAGCCGCGCACAAATCCATCCAACACGATGCGAGAGCACATGGCAAAACGACGCGAGGAAAATGATGCCTTCCAACTTAAATGGACAGGCACTGCTCGATCGGTCCTGCAGGTGAATGCACCAGCTTAGAGAGACAGATCAGAATCCACGGTTAAGCGTCGTCGATTCATACACACTGTGACTGACATAGAAACCCAAGCATCTGCCGCTCCGTGTAGACCCAGTCTCTGACGACGACCCTCCTTCTGGTGATAAAGTATGTGCTAGTGTTATTATACACAAGCGTCAGCTCGATACAGTTGCCGCGGTTAGCCGCAACTGTTGGACCAACCGTTTCCTAATCCATCATCTTTAAGAAAGATGTCACGAACCATGTGCAGTGCAGGTGAGCCGACCCTGAATATGTCTGGTGGTGAACGTGACGCGCGCGCCGTACGCGATCTATCGTCGAGTCGAGTCCGCATGCACGCGTTTGGATCGTCGTGAGAGCCGTGCCTCCCCGTCCATTCGTTCGTGCCTACCCCGTCCGTTCGTTCGTTCGTGCTCCGAAGCCAGAATTAGAGGTCGGCCCATGAACGATTATATCTAGACATGGCTGGTCCACGAATTAAAGGGAATCCCTAATCTACATTGAAAGACGTTGACAGTTATTTGTAGCAAAAAAATAAATAAAAGGGAAAAAAGGATGGAACAGTGGTTTGACAAGCAAGTCAAAGCGTCAAGCTTAGATCGGGGCCCGGCAAATTCATTACTATGAGAAAAGGTCAGCGGGAAAGTCCGAAGCGGACTCGCGGGACGTGCGGTGCAGGGTCGCTGTTGTTTCGCCGCGGGTTGTTCGTCCATGGTACGGTTGGCCGGTGAGCGTTACGGGCCGGCCTCTTCATTGCGAGACGCGACGGCCGGCGGCGGCGGGCTCACCGTATCGTCGCGGTTGCACCATGCATGCTGATGCAGCACTGCCTGCGAGTCCGCCGCGACGGTCAAACAGAAGGTTCTTGGTTAAGCAGCGCAGCGGGTCTGAGTTTTTTGGGCTGCTGCATCATGCCCGGGTCCGAGTGTCCGACGAGGAAGCACGCGGGCGCGTGAGGATGATATGAAACAAACGGTTCGACCGACGACAGGCTGGCTAAACGTCCCGTGGCTGGGCGACGCGCTGCGGCCTGCAAGACGGACGGGAAGCATACTTAGAAGACGGCGGCAGTTTCGGCACGTTGTTGCAGCTGCAGAAGACACACGACCGTGTCGGCGGGTGGGGAAAACGGGGTCGGAATTGTTCATTGGATGCATGGCGCTGGCTTCCAGCTTCTAGCTGGGACGGACTTCGTTCTACTTTCTTTCTCTTCGAAACTTCCGGCACGGTGTTCTCGGTGGACGCAGGCCATGGAGGGCGGGCCTCTGTCCCCTGTATTTAAACATGCGTGAGCGTGAACCTGGTTTGGGCTGAACTCGAGCGCTTTTGTATGTAGCCAGGTTAGGTCCGGACAACAATATGTCCGACCGGCTCTTTCCAGCGCAAATAGCCCATTGGAATACAGCAAGCGGGCCTTTGATAAGCCCAAACGCGTTGGCGTTTCTCACAGAAAATGCCGATGCGGTGCCGTTGCCGTGGCCGTGGCCGGTTGGTTCGGTTGGAGGTGAAACTAGTAGAAACTATCGTCTCAGGAACCAAGCTCTACCCCTGTTTTATTTTACCTGTAATCAATGGGTTGTAACTTTCATGTTATGTTAGTGAAAAACAGAGGACCAGTTCACAGCGTGTTTTGAGGTCTCGGTTGTTGTTCTTTTCAGCTGGAAAGTCAAATGTTCAAATCCTTTACGAGTAGTCAAAGTCTGAGCGCTGCCCGATTCCTTCGAAACGGGGACAGGATTGGCCGTGCGGCACTTCCTTCGAAAAAGCTGTAGTAGTTGTAGTCAAAGTCTGAGCGCTGCACGGTTCTAGTTCCAGACCAGACCCCAACACTCAACACCGACACAGAAAATGGTATTCATACCTTTCCTAAGGTGAGTACAATACAGATCGCAACTGCCGTAAAAAAATTGAATATTGAAGGCCCTTCACGCCGAACTATAACAGACGCGTGTCATTTTGCCGTTACGCCAGTACTACGGTACAACTTAAAGCCACCCAAAACCATCCTGGACGCCAACTCATCTAAATACAGTAACTGCGAGCGCACCTACCCCAGGAACCGGTCCGCGTTCGTCCACCGCGCGGACCGCTTGCTTTGCCTTCGCTTCCCCACGCAAAATCTACTAGTCGAGTCGTCCTTTACCAACCGCCTCGCCTCGCCTCGCTCACCAATAAAATCCCTTGTCCCCTTTGCCAGGCGGCCGGCACGTACCTCATTCCCCGCCTAGAATCTCGCTTCCCTCGTTCGTTTCGCTGCCGTTGAGTTGAGTTGTTTCGTTCGTTCGTTGCGAGCGCAACAGAGGCCACAGGCGAAGCGAGGCGACGCCGGCAATGGGGGCGGTGGAGGACCTCGTGAAGCAGGCCGGCGGGTGCGCGGTCATCGACGGCGGCTTCGCCACGCAGCTCGAGGCGCTCGGCGCCGACATCAACGACCCGCTCTGGAGCGCCGCATGCCTCATCTCCAAGCCGCACCTCGTCAAGGAGGTAACTAACCGCTCACCGCCTGTCCAACGTGCCTGCATGTATCTACTATTCGCCGTCGCAATGGGCAAGCATCGATCCCGTCCCGTCGCACCGCATGCAGCATACTTGAATGATGGATGGAACAGTTCGTCTTCTTCTGCGCAATATGTGGAATATTTTACAGCTGTGCTATGTGTGATTTTGCATGTAGTGAGCTGTCACGAAACATGATGTATTTGGTTGTGTGGCTGAATCAGCTCGTACCTGGTACAATCTCGTTTTTCCTCTGACGAAAAATAACTCTTCTGTTAGAATGCCTTCGATCTACTAGTTGCGTATAGGTCAAATGAACCAGCCAAATGCAGAGATTGAATTCTCGTACTTCCGGTCAAAAACGAATGAACTACCCTTCCCTTTCCTCGTTTTTTTTTTCCTTTTCCTTCGTGAACATGAAACATTCTCCATCTGAACGACCAGTCTTGACTTCTAGCCACTAGCCATTTTTCTCATGTAAATGCGACCATGACTTTTGTCAATTTCAAATTATTGAATAGTCTCCATATATGTCAATACTGTGTTCCTACTTTTCCAGGTCCATATGCAATATCTTGAAGCAGGTGCAGACGTCATCATTTCCTCATCGTACCAGGTACAGTTGTTGGTGACTTACTTTGTAAGACGAGACGAAGTGCACCATACTCGTTAGATGCTTTAGACTTTATTGCCATCGATGAAGTGTACCATACTCGTTAGATGCTTTAGTCACACTCCCCTCCCTGACCCTGACCCCCTCCCTCTGTTGTTGGTCTTTCTTCCTTCAGGCAACTATCCCAGGATTCTTAGCCAGAGGAATGTCTGTTGAGGAGGCAGAAGATTTACTGCGAACAAGCGTAAAACTTGCTCAGGAAGCGCGAGACGAGTTCTGGAAATCTGCACTGAGACAGTCCAAGCCTGTTTACAACCGTGCTTTAGTTGCTGCATCCGTCGGAAGCTACGGAGCCTATCTTGCTGATGGCTCCGAGTACAGGTAACATAAAGCGTATCTTAGTTCAGAAACAAACGTTGTCGACTATGTTCGTCATCTTGTCTTTCTGTATGCTAAACTGATGACATGTGTTGGTTTCCGAAGTGGATCATACGGAGATGACATCACAACTGAGAAACTGAAGGACTTCCACAGGCGCCGGCTGCAGGTCCTTGCAAGTGCCGGTCCTGACCTGATTGCATTTGAGGCCATTCCTAACAAAACGGAGGCTCAGGTTCATTCCAGATCAGAACTTCAAGTTTTTTCTTACTGTAATTCATTCAAGAAACAATGGTTGAGTTGAACATCCCTCTGCCGCAGCTCTGAAATGTGCCATACTTATGTGAACCCTTTTGCAGGCTTTAGTTGGGCTTCTTGAGGAAGAGAACATCCAGATCCCTTCTTGGATCTGCTTCAGCTCCGCGGACGGTAAGCACCTGTGCTCAGGGGAGAGTTTCGCGGACTGCCTCCAAATCATCAACGCGACCGAGAAGGTCGCCGTGGTAGGAGTGAACTGTACTCCACCTCAGTTTATTGAGGGCATCATAACCGTGTTCAAGAAGGTGATTGCCGACCTCTTCTCAGCGATTCCTTTCACGTCGTTTCTTCAGTTGTCTGAACATGCTTGGTCCTTGCTCGTCAAATTTCCAACAGCATACAAAGAAGGCAATAGCCGTCTACCCAAACAGCGGCGAGATCTGGGACGGAAGGGCGAAGACGTGGCTGGTGAGTAGACTGTACACATCATATTCTCTTCTTCTTTGGGACAAGAACAAGAATAGGCACGGGCCGCGCAAATCTGCAATTGTGCTCGTCGGCCAACCGATGATTTTGACGTTCTGTGATGCTTGACAGCCAGCTGAGTGCTTCGGTCACATGAGCTTCGACGCCCTTGCGAAGAGATGGCAGGCAGCCGGAGCTAGCCTCATCGGGGGATGCTGCCGGACGACGCCGTCAACTATTCGGTCTGTTTCCAAGATACTGAAAAGCAAAGCCGGACAATGATTTGTTTGGAAAAAGAGGTGTTGGGCTATGATCTACTGAGAATAACATTCGGAACATAAATTTTGTAGTTTCCTTCTGAAAAAATTGAGCTGACTGCACGAGGGTTAATATACAATTCTGCAGTGTAAACAAAATTTAGAACTGTTTCAAGATTATATTCTGTTCAGGTTCCGACTAAAGCAGTCATCAAAAGTTTCAACACTCCAGTTAAGGGGATTTGTACCAAAAAAGGCAAAAAAATATCAGAATAGAACATTGTTCCCACATTATACTCCTGCACTATTATCAGGAAAATCACATGATAGGACAGCTAAAATACTTGGTCAGGTCCTCTGAAGAAAACCTCAATGCTGCTCCCACGCTCAGCTTGAGCAAGGAGAGGATGTTTTTTTTTTACTTCATGGTCCATGTTTTCTCAGACGGCGCATAGCTGATTTCTGCTAACGCCAGAGAGAAGACTGGGAGCACTCCCACAAATTTCTTCGATTCGACTTGCTCACCATGTGCGTGTCAGAAACAAAAACCTCAGCCCACAGAACCCAACAGAGGAAACTCCTGAATAGTGATACCGATATCCCTGATTCAGTGGTCCTGTACTAAATTCTTCAGTAAAATAGGTCGTCTCCGGTTACTGAAATCTGAATTGGCAAGATTTTTAAATGCTGCATTTTTTTTAAAAAGTCTTGATCTGATCCCACGTAGCCTAATTACAACTTTATACATCTTAAAGAGTTAAACCATGTGTACTGTACGTCTGACGTGCACAAACTTGGATATGAAAATGGGTAGCATTGAGTCGCTAATTCAGGTTGTTCAGATTGTTGAAATTTCCTATCCAGTGAGACTGGCCTGAACGTGCCACAAAGATGTTCATTCACGATGTTCTCTTCCACAAAGAAAAAGGAATTCATGAATGCAACCATTATGCTAGATATCAGAACGTGCCACAGTGAATCATCAGAGAGCAGCTGTCTGCTCCATCTTCTATGACATTCGTCCTTCCGAAAACCCGTTACATCCCCATAATACATACTACTCGGGTTCAAACAGATCAACTTGACAAATATCAGGCTACTTTTAAGGGAGTAGCTTTACGTTCAATGTCATCTCAATATTTTTATGATGTAGCAAGGGATAAATAAGAAGAGATGGAAAAGATGAAACGATGTTTACACTATTTTCAATACACTTTATTTCTTGTATGTAATACCAATGAAACCACATAAAACAACAGTACATTTCGATAGGCTATTTCATTCATCAAATGAATAATTTATTACCTATGTGGCACCTTGAAAACAACAAAATGAAATACACCATTAAGACTAGCCTTACAACAAAAATTTTCTACAACCAACACTAATCTGGATCACTGGTCATTACATGGCGAACAGCAACTACAGATCACAAATGTACCTATGTACACCGGATCTCTCAAAAAGGATCCTCCAATTTTATATTAATTTCAGTATCCCCTGTATCTTCCAACAGGTCCCCCAGTTTCATTGGAAGATGAGTTGTAACCGTTTGCCCCTCCGCATATCCAGCCATTAGAAGCTTCCCAATCTTCATCCTCCAATCAGCAACACTTTTCTCAGTCCATCTGTCATGAACAACACGATCCCTGTAGTTGAGCATGGTGCCAAGCCCACAGTTACGGATCCAACCATACTCTTCTAAAACCAGTGCCTCCCCTTCTGTTAAATCCTCACCAACCTGAAGAATAAAATGGATGAAGAACAAAGAAACAATAAATGAGTTCTGATGCCTAGCATGGCAAGTTGTTGGTACACATACATATATTAGTCAGAAAGATATAAGCCTCAAGACTTGAAGGGTTGCCACAAAGGAAATGAAAAGTGGTAATTTCGTTTGTAGTCATGAAGTTCCACAACTGGAAGCAGTTGCAAAAGGTTTCACTACAATTACAGTCTTCTGTAATCACACTTTCCTTTTTTAGGCCAGAGGTTGAGATGGTATGGGGTGGGAATACTTTAATAGTGGGGCTGCGCTGGGCACAGTTTATCCAATTCTGGATACTGAATGAAATATAAACAGTTAGTATATCTACATTCATTGGAAAGCATTGTGGCAAGAAACCGGACAATTTTTTTTACTGAAACAAGAAGTCTTACCAGTAGCGGCCTATTCTCAATAAGAGCAGTTCTGCCACATCCAGCAATCTTCATTGCGATAACCAGCCTATGGACCTGCCATTCTATTGGCAAGGACTGCACAATCTCAAAGAAGTATGTTGCATAACCATACTCAGGCCGCTCAAGAACTATCCTGCATGACCAGAAAAAGGAATATAGTTAAAACGAGCCTTTCAACCATTTTGACACCCAATATCTAAGAGATCTGTGTGGTGGATAAGGGGCACCTATTGTGGCTTCTAAATATGAAAATGAAGGACTGCAGATCTCTGCACCATCCCCATTCCACAGGACAATCACGGAATTTAAGGTAGCGGGACTGCAACAGAAAAGATCAACAAAAGCTTATCAAGTCTGCATGAAGTGGAAAAATAATGGTTTTGAGTGTCTACATAAAAGAAACTAAAAGTACCTGTTCGATAAGGGAAAGTAAACAGGATAAGCAGTAAACGGCTTTTTCTCCCTTGTCCTGTCTAGCTACCGACAACTTCAACAAGGATGCCCGCTGTGGAAACAGCTGAACGTTGAACAAATAACTTTGTCAATAAAGCCGGTAATGTTTATAGTTCATACCACAAATATGCAATCACTGAACAGAGCGATCAAGTAAAAGGTTCACATAACGTAGGAGTACACAACTTCAAGAAAGATGGAAGGCCTACTCCTTGAATCCCAAAGAGAGGTAGAGCTTACTTACACACGTATAGGGCCCGATACAACACTCTTACTGGTAGCACCAGTAATCTATTTTCCGAGGCCCATTTTGGATCGTACTGGCATAAATAAAGGGTGTACCCAGTGCAGAAAGCTCCCACGCATTGTGGGTCTGGGGAAGGGAATTTCTAGGCAGCCTTCCCCTTGCTTATTTTGCAAGGAGGCTGATTCAAAACCAGGACCTCCAGGATACAAGTAGGTAGACTGTAGACTGCGCCAGACCCGCCCTTCATCTTACTAGCATAAATAATGCTCTTAATTTGTTTTAATGACATTATACTAGTTATTTAAGTAGCTAAGAAATCCCAAATCTGTACTGATGTTAGGCAATTATTATTTACTAATTTAAAAAATATTAACACATACTGGATAACACAAAATGTTGATTTTGATGAGCCCATTTTCAAGTTTACAAAAAGTTCACAGCAGGAAACAAGATGTAGCTAGCTAAATCTGCAATTCCATGAATCAATATCAAAATTAAATTCAACTAGTTGACAGGTATAGATCACATTTATTAGAATCATTACATCTGCTTCCAGTTGCAAGTTGAAATGGCGGTACACACTTTTTCCAACTGCCTAAAATTTTGTTTTCTACCAGGACCCATCATAACCGCTTTGCAGATTGCAGTCATATTTATATGTTCCAAGCCGAGTTCATGGCCCAACGTCAAGTTGTGGCTTTATAGATGTTTATTAAAGTGTCATTTTTTTTTTCAAAGATGAAGGCACCACTAGCATCATACTTTGTACTTCTGTAGACATGTCATCAACAAGAAAATGTACCACTGTAGATCATCTTACTTTTGTGATAAGATTTTCAAGGTCTTCAAAGTTATTTTCTGTAGAATCTGGAACCATTTCATCATCTTCTCCAACACCATAAAGTTTAATCTCTTCAGCTGTTATTCCTTTATCCATAAGAATCTACAGGCAGAAAAGAAAATGATGCACAGAATCAAAGGCCAAATATTTTGCATAGCATTTTATGTTGATTCGTATAATCATATAATCAGCAAGTGGTCACCTGTAGAAGTCCTGGAGCATCTTCATCGAGTGCCTTTTCAATGGAATCCCTGCATACATTATTTCTGTAAGCATAGTCTCAAAAACATATAATTAGACATGTTACACATGCAGCATACGTTGCAGTTTTCTGTCGTCTTCTTCGACGAGATGAGTAAGCAATGCCCTCAACGTTACTGTGAGCCTCTTCTTCAAGAGTTTTGTCAGATGAACAACTGCATACATTTTATTTGTATAAGCATATTGTGAACATACAGTAAAAACAAAACAAGTCGTCGCATACCTTGCTGTTTTCCTTTTTTTCCGCTCATGAGAACGGAAAGCAATGCTACCATCATGGTGTAGAATCTTGGTACGAGGTTTTTGAATAATATGCTCTGCAGTATTTATCGAGCTGTTCTCACACAAGCCAAATAAGTCAAACTCAGTTAATTCGCTTTTTATTCCAAAAGATGGTACCGAGCGTTCACCATGAGTATTCTTATCCTGACAACTAGATTCAGCTGAAATACGTTTGCAGGTATCCGAGGCGTTATCTACAAAATCCCCGAGGTAAGGCAACATTTCATTTCCAGAGTCTTTTGACACACATCCTGGAACAGAACCAGCACCCTCCATGCCAAAAGTTTCTGAAAAGTGGTGAGATATTCCTTGAGATCCAGCGGAGTCAATTGCACAGCCTTCCAACTCAGGCTCCAATTTTACATCCACCAAAGAGGTCCCGTGTTTTGTTACAACCAACTGTTTGTCATCACTACCACAAGTCAGTTGAGTAGTAGGGAGTTCAGAATTGTTGGAACTGCAAGGATTTTGGTTTAGACTGCTTGCAACAAAACATTCCATAGATGACATCTGTGTATCTGTTAGATATTCACCAAGCAATCTCCTGTCGTTGTTATCATCTATACTCTCTACAATAGGAGGTGCAGAAGAAATTTCCTGTGCAAATATTAAACGATTTAAGAGAACAGGTTCCACAGAATACAAAATAAAAAGAAACCCAAGCTTGATCATGTTACAAAAATCCAAAAATTGTCAATATCCTCCAAAAAATATTTATTTAAATTAATCAACGGGCATAAAATGTTTGGGCCAACTTCATTTTCTGAAAAGATGCATGCTTGCATAAACAAAACTCTGCCTTGTTGTTTTCACATAGCTGGCCCCCAAACTCGTGGTAAAGGAGGAGGGTGTTCTGAATTCTGATAGGCTTGGCGAGGCAACATCAAAACCTAAACCATTCTTAAGGAGATGAAACACAAAAAACCTACCCCAACTTGCTTGTGGCTGTAAAGTTTTGTTGCCGTCGTTGTTGTTTCCATGAAAAAAAACTTTACATGATCTTCTAAATGAAGTGTTCTCGTATAAAATGTAAATATTCAGAATTCAGCATTGGTCATGTTACAATCTTATTATTTATAACAGCTTCAACACAGTTTATTGTTTACTAGAAATGGAACTCATATATCCGATGTGGATCATCGATCTAAGTGATTGATCACACAAACAAAATTCAATCCTAAATTCATAAACCATTATTCACTAAGAATATTCAAAGAAAAATAATTTATTAATATTTGATACACCAGAGGTGGATCACTATCTTGGGACCGAACTAAAAGCAACCAAATACCAATTTTAAAACAATTTATAAATAGACGCTTGGCAAGTTTAACAAATGGAATTAGATGCACATGTCACTGGAGCAGCAGAATCATGAGAAACGGCAAATGATACTCCATTTGGAGCACATAGTACCTGTGATGTACATATATGGCAACATAAACATGGGAGAAGTGCTCATGAACATTTAAACATGATATTTTCTAAACATGGTGATAAAAATGCATCATAACAGCGAACATTATAAGTCAGATAACTAACAAAAGTGGGAATACCTGCAACATGCTACATATATCTTCCCTGTACGGTGCTTCCTCATGAGTTCTGTAAGCAACATTAAGAGGGGAAAACAGATTTAATCATAGACAGACAGTCCAAATTGTAGCCTTCTAAATAGATGCATACAACCTCAGTCTACCTTTTAGGAGTTGTTCCAGTAGTTCCCACATCCATTACAGATTTTCCAGCTGATATCGTAGCTGCCATAAGTATTTTGTAACGCTCTTGCAGGGACATATGATCAAGGTCGTCCATCTCAGTCTCAGCACAGTCGAGAATATCCTTACAAGGCTGTAACTGTAACATAAGTAAAATGAGGAAACAACTTCTGTAGAGATAATAAAAAGTTTACGCAAAGGCAGGCTATTCAAAGATTGTAAATTGGTCCAGTCCACAAATAATCGTTAGTCAATCACATTAATAAAGTAGCAACTCATTTTCTACCATAACTTCTTAGTACAAAATAGTAAATTATTGATTGCATTTAAGGGACCATGGATCTCAACAAATAAAGGCACAAACAAACCATCTCGTTTTTAGCACATATTATCCAACAAATTTCAATACTTGATGAGTCCAAGAAAATGAAGCTGTGAAGAGAGCATGTGACAAAATGACTAAAAAGGGATGTTTAAAGCTCCCACACATTGTGGGGTCTGGGGAAGGGGAATGCTAGGCAACCTTCCCCTTGCTTATTTTGTAATTGCAAGGAGACTGATTCAAACCCATGACCTCCAGGACACAAGTGGAGAATCTACCACTGTACCAGGTCTGCCCTTCTAAAAGGGGATATTACAACAAGGTAAAAAAGGTATTAGAACAACCTATGATCATGCTATAGCACTGAACATGAAATAAGGAAGGGGATACCAGTTCAGAGTGAGGGCATGAATTCTCAGCCAATTCACGTAGATCATTTTGCGATTGATGAAATATCTTTGACACCACTAGTTCTCCTTCATCATTCACCCTGTCTCTAATATGATACTGATGTAATCTCCAATCTGTTTGCTGAGGGCTTCTAGTACTCATATCATACACATACAGGACAAACTCTTCCTTGCAACCATGCAGAGTTCCGTCCAGGATGATTGACCTAGGGGTTCCAACTTTGTGCCAGCTGATATTTTTACCATTCTGGTTGTTGCAGAACACATCAAATCTTTTATGGAAGAAGTATGATGCACGCCCATCCTGCCTAACACCTGCAATATTGCAGTTAACAAGTGGTGAGTGGTGACAGACAACAAACAGTAAAAGATAGGTGTGGCGGTTACTTCAAACATCAAATACCGGGGATGTCTTGAGGATGAGAGCAACTAAAGCCCTTATCATCAACAACTGGTACGATAAACTTGTTGATAAATGGATGGCGATGAGCCAAACCATTCCCAACTTCTGCAGCTAAATGCCAGAGAAGATCAGAATCACTGGGATTAAACTCTACGCCTCTTGGTAGTCCCGGCCACATCTGCGATACAATAAGCACAGTAGAGAAGTAATGGACTACTGTTTATGCTCCAAAAAGGAAAAAGGAATACAGCAAATAAGCAATTAAACACGTTTAAAATGGTGCAGTGTTTGCAAGCCGGAGAAGCTAGGTGGCCTTGGTGTTAAAAGACACTGGCAGATTCAACAGAACTCTTAGGCCCAGGTGGCTGTGGCTCGAATGTGTAGGTCATGACTCTTGACGAGCCATGGGTTGGAATGGAATTGAAGTGCCCTGTCATGTCACAATTGGTGATGGGCAAACAGCACCCTTCTGGCATTCATGATGGATAAATGATGAAGCTTCAAAAAATATTGTACCTAATATCTTCAGCCTGGCACGCAGAAAGAACAAACAATATATCATGAGCTACCTAATTAGACCTAGTTTAGGTCACTGGCTCGGATCCCGACAAAAGCCAACTTTTATGAGCTGGATATCACTCTTTGACATAGTTATTACGGCGGTAAGGCAACTTCAAGCGACAGATCCCCTTTTTACCTTTTAGGCGATAAGGCGTAAGGCGAGACGACGCCTTAGTACTCCCTATGTATCTATTTATTTGTCCTTAGAACAGATTTTGTTAGTTCATCTTCAGTGCATTTGGTTGGTTGGGAACATCAATTATTAGAGAATAGAGGGAGCCATATGTAAATTTTAAAGATAAGAGCAGGAGGGACGCATGGCGGCATCATTGAAGCCCACCAGGCCCAATAACTGAACCCTAGGACACCCTCCTGCTAGCCGCGTGACTGTGTCCCTCTCCACTCCGCTCCAGCCGTCGGCGCCTCTGCTCTACGCACCGCCCCCAACCCCGATCCGCGAGGGAATCCACCGAGTTCGGGCTGGTCGAGCGCCACCTCAAGCTTCGATCCAGGCCGTCACCCGCCGAGCGTGCTCCCTTCGCGTCTCTGGTGTTGGCGCGTCTACAGCAAGATCTTCTTTGGGCGCACCCAATCTAGGTCAGCACGCCGACTTCCTGTCGAGGTAAGGTTGCTTCGCCGCCTTCTGTGCTACCGCCACCGTCGCTTTCCCCTGTTCCCGCCGATGTCGAGTCACCTTACTTAGTATACTAAGGCGACAAAACGCCTTGACCTCCCTAAGCGCCTTACCGCTTAGGCGCCGCTTAAGCGACGCCTTAATAACTATGCTCTTTGACCAATGACCATGATTAATGACTGCATAATCAAAATCCTGTTGACTCGACCTATTGATCTTGGATGTCGAGCGGCAAATATTCTGCTTAGGAAATACATTTTCAAGGGATGAGAGTTCATTAGACCTCAAACTTGGTTTGGACGGAGGCGGCAGAAATGAATGGAATACCCTCGGTTATTGTTCTAGGGAAGGACTTTAACTGCAAACGGACTGCTCTTTTTAACATAGATGTGCAGTTGATCCCGTCTCGGTATGGGTGTGCCCATACCGAGACTTTCTCTCCCATAACGCCCTGATCGGGGGCACTAACCAACCAAAGGTTTGAGGCCCACTCTCGCGCTCGCACCATATAAGAGGGGGGTTAGTTGGTCAGATCAAAGGTGGTCCGTATCCTAAGCAACACCCACATTCCCTGAGGCGCGCCGATCTGCGCGTGCGGGAGCCGAAAAGTGAGGGGAAGGCTCCTGCCACTCACCATCGACCTCACCGGAGCCGCCGCCTCCGCAACTCCTCGTCAACCGAACACCGTGGCCATGTACACCTCTCCGGATCAAAGTATGCCTAATCACCTTCCTTAATTCATCGTTATGCTAATGCTAATTTGAAATTTAGGCAGTTGGTTTATATCATTAGTCCTCAATCAATGTCTAATTAAGATGATTCAGTACCCGATTAGGTTAATGCCTAGATTAGTAATTATTGAACCCTAAGACCTAACAATATGGTATTAAGGCAAAAAGAAAAAAGGAAGCAGGGTGAATGTGAGGCAGGATAAGCAGGGACCCACAGTCCAGGGGCAGAATTAATATAGCTTTGAGATCTCGGCAAATAATTAATCATATCTTATATGAAGTACTAGGAATAAGGAAAGTCACGCTCACGCACTGGTGGATGAATGCCTATTCACAGTCAGATACTTGCTGACATCAAATGCTCACTTGTTAACCTTTGAATAATTGAAATGATCGGTCATTTCATTTTCATCCACACCATTCGTAACAAAATAAAGCAACAGAACAATAGCAGGAAGTATCATCGAAGAAAAATGCACATCATGTTCAGTGTTTGACTTTACCAATCACACCAAAAACTAACACCAGACTACCTGTTGCTGCTGGCCAGCTCCATCGGTGTCCCCGGCGTCCGCTCTAGCCTCGCACCTGCGCCGGAACCAAAGATCACAACTCCTGAAAGTTTCATCACACTGAAACGGTAAAGGCACACGAGACGAGCTCACCTGTCGCGGGTGGGACCTCCCTCGGCGTGCGGTACTGACGGGCCCATCGGTCGACGGCGGCGCCCGGAAAGAGGGAGGTGGTCGGGGTCGGGATCGGGATCGCAGTCCCGGTCGTTGACAAGGCGGGAAGGAGGCAAGCTAGTGCCCGCGGCCATTAGAGCGACATTTAGGGTTTGAGCGGGACGATGATGATGATGATGGAAAATGGTTTGGGCGAAAATGGTGTTTGGTGTACCGCGTGCCGGATCCGGTTTCCCCAGTGCGAACGCGGATACAGGCTTGCCCACCGATATTTAGCTTGGACCAGGTGTGTGTGTGTATTCAGCCAGAGCATTGCTTCGTGGGCGTGCCGGTTGGGCCTGGTAAGGATATGGGCTTTCGTGTCACGAATATGCATGGGCCCAAAAAGACGAGTGTGGACTTGTGATAGGTAAGGTCAAAAGATTTAGGAAAAATGCAATATTCTAAAACTGTGATTAAAAACCAAATTTGATTTAGCAAGTATGTTAATTGTGACAGATGGTAGCGTACGGTTAAGGAGACGAGTCTAAAACGTCGCCGATATTGTCCTACTTTATGATAATAATCTGCTCTTAGAAAAAAACGATGCGCATGATGCCATCGAGTTCTGGTCGATATCCTAGAGGATTCCATTCTTCCATAAGCTGTTATGTTCGTGCCGTATTGACTGATGTCACGCTCCACCATCGAACACCTGCATTTTTTTAAAGCTCGTGCAGGCACCTTGTTTTATCGAGGAAAAAGCTCAAAAAAAAAAAAACAAGACAAAAACGGTGATGAAACAGTTTACGAACAGTCGGATGCTTGGTGTCTAGGGCAGACGGCAGAGTCGACTGCTAAGACCATCAGCACTAATGTACTTTATAGTGTATTGGAAAGTATATTATAAAGTATACTGTAAATTTTTTTACGAGACGGTATATTAAAAATATAGAGTATATAGGATATAGTTTAAAGAATAGAATATGCTTTTCAGTACATTAGTGTGGATTCTCTAACAAACCACCGCCGGTCTCATGCAGTCATGTTTGTATGAGCCAAGAGCAAAAATACGTCTGTTTTATCCGCTCCGCAATTCAAGATGGGCACTTTGGACAAGAACTGAAGCTTCGAGCCTCACGTACCGCGACAATGCACCAAGCCGTGCGCCCATGCGCCATGCCCATCGCGGTGAGGTCACCCGTAGCTGCGATCTTTCAGCAGAGACCACCAGGCACCGCCGTCTTCCGAGCAAAAGATCGAAAGCGCCGCGCTGCAGCAGTCGCTCGTATAGGAAGTTCGAGCGTGCCGGCGAGGCGTCTCTGTCCCTCTACGGGCACGGGACGACTGCGAAGACGACCGTTGGGGCAGCGAAAGCCGAAGCAGCCGTGTCAGGCTGCCAGCGAGAAGCAGATGATCTCGTCAAGAGACCACGAGCGCGAGGCGCACCTGCCAGTCCCGACCCAAGACCACCCCGTCCAATCGTCCACCTGTGCACGCGGGCGAAAGGCAACTCGGGCGTCGCTCGAGTCTCGGGCCTTGCAAAATTTGACCGTTACCTCGCCACGTCCGGCACCGTCACCATGCTCCCGGCCCCCCTGCTGCGCCTGAAGTGTGGGGTAGGCTACAGGCCCACGAGTCGGTGGAAGTGCGCCCGGCTTTCTTGGGGTCTGTTCATTTCTTTCCCGTTGTCCCAAGCCCCCACGCCCGCTGCGTCCCAGGCCATTTATTTCGGACCCAAAGCACTGACTAGTGGACCTAGTAATTTCGGTGGACCGCTTTTCTGGGGGTACAGTACATCGTACCTGTACGCATGGGTCTCCACTGGACGGGTGCGGCAACAGGAACAAGCTCCACCGCCTCGTGGCTCCCCCGAGAACCCATTACAGCCGTTGGATGTCTGACATGCGCCACGTGATCCGTGCTACTACTGCCGGCTAAACGCACTGCTCTCGAAGAGGTAGCCCTCTCAGTGACTGGTGGGTTAAAATGGTAGAGAAGCCCACATGTCAGTTATGTAGATGTAGGAAGTGGTGTACGAACGCACCTGAGGCGATGGGCCAATCCTCCCATTGGGCCCCGGCCTCTCTTTTTACAAAAGACCCTTATTTCCTGAACTATCATATTATAACCCCAACTTGGCCCGTTTGAGCCAGTCTTCTTCTCCACCTCCTCCCCCTTCTCTTCTCCCCCCTTCCGTTTCTTGGCTTGCTCTTCTTGGCATTCTTCTCTCTCTCTCGTTCTCGTATCCTCGGTCCGGCAGTTTGGAGGTTGCAGCAGTAAAGGGAGTAGGCGCCTTCGCTTCTTCCCCGTCTCCGTTGGGAGAGAGACGCGAAGGTGGAGAGAGACAAGGATTGACGACACAAGGAGGCGAAAAAGAGAGTGGTGGCTAGGCTGCGCGTTCCCGAAGCTTTCTACGGCAACATGAAGAAGCTGTTCCTCCTCTCCCTCATCCTCCCGCTGCTGGCGACCTCACCGGTTCGTGGCGAAGATGGTGAGACTCCTCTCGCTCTTTCTTTTCATCCGTTCTGCCGTTTTATTGGGTGCCATTCTTGGTTGGTTCTGGACGCATGGATCCATCTCCCATTTGCTCACGGATCATCTTCGCCGCCGCGCTTAGCAGCTTTTTGTCGCCGGAATCCTGGTCGGCGTTTCGCGATTAAGACTCGCGGATGGGGTGGCGTCCCTTTCCGTTCAGATTCAGTTTGGCGTCTTGTGGTCTGGCCTAGCTGTTCCTAGAACATTAGTCACTCTCTCGGCATTAGATTGCACAAAAGCATGGAAACTCAGAGAGTAAAACAGTGGTTCAGTTACTAGAACAGCCCACAAGTTTAGTTTGCCAGCAAGTAACTTTTGGGGCTTGGATTTGACTGGACATCCGGCTCCCCTGTTCTCCGCTTCGTCCTCCTCCCTGGGATTGGGATTCCTTGCTTCTAGGTGCTTCCCCATGCTCTTCGTCAGTACTCGTCCGTTGCTCTCTTCACGTGCACTGGTTTCTATTTTATGAACTTAATGCACGTTAGTTGGAACATCCACTGTCGTTATCAAATCGGTGTTAGCTGCATTGGAATAAGATTTGCTTGTAGCCTAGGGAAAGAATACTACTTCCAGTATATATTTGCATTGGCCACTAAACTACGTACTGTAATATACTTCCAGCAGTTTGTTCTCTCCTGTTTATTAACCCATCTTTCCACAAGAAAAGTTGGCAACAGCTAGGCATGAATCTCTGATCGCTTTGCGCATAAGTTTAGCAGGAAGATGGTTAGCTCTGAGATTGCACAACGGCTATTTTTTAGCACAACACCAGCCTTTATGGGCCTACCTGTCTGCCCCAGCTTTTCTGCATGTTTGATATCAAAACAGTGGTTTAGTACGCAAGTACCACATGCGGCAGTAGGCAAATGCAAATGGCCTGTGAAAGATCTCTCAAAGCTTGGTCAGTGAGTCAGGGCCTTGTTCCATAGTGAGAGTAATCACTAGCAGTATCAGTCTCTCCTTTGACCGCCACTGTTTGGGCCTGATTGGCTTCGATGTTGGTCAGTCTCTTTAAAAAAAAAAAGATGTTAATCATGAGTGTTAATGACGCAGTGATGATCATCACGGATCACCTGCTGATTGTCCTGCGCGCTTAACAGTGAGCCAGTGTCTCCACTCCCGTGTCGCTATGTGCTGTGCATCCGCTGAGGTGGGGGGAGGGTGTCGATTCTGGGACCACATGGCAGTGTCTTGTTTTGACCGCACTGGGTCCCGTTTGCAAGTCTACGTCTGTCTCGTATGCGCCCAGCGAAGCGGCCATGGCTCGTGCAAGTGGCCAAGTGCAGTGCTTGTGAGCACTGAGCAGCAGGCTGCAGCACGGCAGCGGAGAGGCTACGGTATGGTGTCCGGGATTTTGTGCGGGTGGTCGCATCGTGGTGCCTCCTGTTTTCCAACGTCTTTCTCCGTACCAAGTTGCCCGTGTCTTGCGCTTTACAGCTAGCTGGGCGTCCTCTCCGAAATCTCGATTTCGGATATGCTGCATTTTGTCCTGTGTTGTTTTGTGGTGATGCAAGAAATTTCTTATTTATTTGTTCAACCACTTTGCTCGAAAGAACGTGTTTCTTGTTCCTAAATTCCTGCCTTATGATGCACATTTTGCCTTGCGGTAATCAAACACAAAATATAAAAGATAGCAGGATGCCTGTAAAAAATTCTGATTTTTCTTTGACCAATGTGCGCAGATGCTTACATCGGCGTGAACTTTGGCACGGCAATGTCATCGGTGCCCTCTCCGTCGCAGGTCACGACGCTGCTCCTCTCGCAGAACATCCGGCACGTCCGCCTGTACGACGCGGACCCGGCGATGCTCGCGGCGCTCGCGAAAACCGGCATCCGCGTCATCGTCTCGGTGCCCAACGATCAGCTGCTCGGCATCGGCAACTCCAACGCCACGGCGGCCAACTGGGTCGCGCGCAACGTGGCCGCGCACTTCCCGGCCGTCAACATCACGGCCATCGCCGTGGGGTCCGAGGTGCTGTCCGCGCTGCCCAACGCGGCGCCGCTGATCATGCCCGCCATGCGCTACCTCCAGAACGCCCTGGTGGCGGCGGCGCTGGACCGGTACATCAAGATCTCGACGCCGCACTCGTCGTCCATCATCCTGGACTCGTTCCCGCCGTCCCAGGCCTTCTTCAACCGGTCGCTGGACAACGTGCTGGTGCCGATGCTCAAGTTCCTGCAGTCCACCGGGTCGCCGCTCATGCTAAACGTGTACCCGTACTACGACTACATGCGCTCCAACGGCGTGATCCCGCTGGACTACGCGCTGTTCCGGCCGCTGCCGGCAAACAAGGAGGCGGTGGACGCCAACACCCTGCTACACTACACCAACGTCTTCGACGCGGTCGTGGACGCCGCCTACTTCGCCATGGCGTACCTCAACGTCACCAACGTGCCGGTGATGGTGACGGAGACCGGGTGGCCGCACAAGGGCGACCCCTCCTCCGAGCCGGACGCCACGGCCGACAACGCCAACACCTACAACAGCAACCTCATCCGGCACGTGATGAACAGCACCGGCACGCCGAAGCACCCCGGAGTGGCGGTGCCGACGTACATCTACGAGCTCTACGACGAGGACGCCCTGCCCGGGGCGACGTCGGAGAAGTACTGGGGCCTGTTCGACATGAACGGCGTCCCGGCGTACACCCTGCACCTGACGGGGTCCGGCCAGGTGCTCGCCAACGACACGACGAACCAGACCTACTGCGTGGCGCGGGACGGCGCGGACCCGAAGATGCTGCAGGCGGCGCTGGACTGGGCGTGCGGCCCCGGGAAGGTGGACTGCTCCGTGCTGATGCAGGGGCAGCCGTGCTACGAGCCGGACAACGTCGAGGCGCACGCCACGTACGCCTTCAACGCCTACTACCACGGCATGGGCATGGGCTCCGGGACTTGCTACTTCAGCGGCGTTGCGGCGGTCACGACCACCGACCCAAGTAAGATCCATTAATTCTTAATCGGTCTTGCCATCTATCTGCTGATTTGCACGCGTAGGCTGACTCATTTTTTTTTTTTTTTTTGCTTTGCAGGCCATGGATCCTGTGTTTATTCTGGAAAGAACGGGACAGCGTTGCTGAACGGCACCTCGCTTGCGCCGTCGTCCAACTCCACGGCGGATTCCGGCGCGCCCCGGGCAATAGGCGACGTCTCGTCATTCGTCCGCACCGTCGTCGGCACCCTGCTGCTCTCGAGCGTCCTTCTGTTGTAGGCGGTAGTAGTTGGTGGTAGCACTAGGCAACGCAGTCATGCAGACTTGCTGATGAGTTAGGCATTTGTGAGGAATTCTTTTTGGTGTCAAGTGGCATTGGCTTAGAAGTTGTTGGGTGGAGTGGATGAGATCCTGACTGTTATTCCAAATGGAACGGGACGAGCTTCTGTTGATCTGCTGGGTTCTGCCCTCTCTCTCTCCCCTGAATTTGTTGAATGTTATGAATGAACTGGAAAAGTTGGGGTAGTATTTTGTAACAGTTCTGTTCATATGCTCTCCCTGAACAAAAAGCAGAAATATTGGGGCTTCCTTTAATCTGATGGAACGATCATGCTTCGACTGTCTTGATATCGCTTGTTCTCCAAATCAGTTTCTTACACAGGAGTAGAACTGGGTAGTGAAAACGTCATGGTGTTTCTTGTTCTGAACTGAAATGAAGTTCAGAGCAGAGCAAACGCAAAGGCAAACCAAACACCGAACTGCCTTGAATCACAGCCCATCACATTTGACTCGATGGTCCAGCCCATAATGGTAGTAGTTGCAAGGCTGCTTCACAGCCCAACTCAATGTGGTCGACCAGGCCCATGAGGCCTGTATTTGTATGGGTATAGCTGTAATCTGGTCATCCGCGGTGCGCACGCCCTAACCAGGGCCTATAAAAATCTGCGCTGCGTCGTTCTCCCCCCGCGCCGCATTGTTCGTTCTTCAACGTACCTCTCCTCCGCGCTCCTCCTAGCTTAGTCTATTTTTCTCGCAAATGTGTTGTCGTTCTTTTCTGTGAGATTTGCCATTCTCGAGCAGCACTCCTCGCGTTTGAAACATCTGTTTGCCAGGGCCGCCATCGAGCGGATCCGTGGCTTTCGTTCCTAGGAGGTGCAAGATCATACCTCTGGACCTCTGGACATGCAGCTTCTTCCAAATAGATTCTCGCATTTTCTCGTAGTTCCAACATTTCGTTTCGCTTCTGGATCTGATAGTGAGATTTGTTGCATATCTACTGTTTTTTCCCTTGTTCCCTTGCCGGTGGTTCTGAATGTTGCAGCAATCGATTCATGGCTCGATGATGACTATTCTTGCTTTAACCACACCGAAACGAAGGCCGGAGGAAGGGTGCTTCCTCCCTCGCCCCTTCGTCATGCTGCATTTTCTTGGTGAATCCTCGTGAAATCGCTTCCTCCCGCGGAAGAATGTTTATGTGTTCTTATGCGGGAGGTGGAGGTCGAAGGATTCGGCAAGATTGGAGAGCGTGACGAACGAAGGGGAAAGGTGGAGGTCTCTTCAGATGGATCCTTCTCATGTGGAAAAACCCTGGCCTTTGTCTGAGAGCCTGACCAATCGATCATCCTGCTTAATTTTTCGGGAAAAACCATTTTGCGCGCGTTATTTTTGTGTGCAAATTAAACTGTTTTGACCTACATTGGTACGTCTCGAACATGTGAATTTCAGTAGAATTGTAACAAGAGCGAACAGGCTCATAACATATTAGCAACGGAACATGCGAGTTTACTCGCTCGGCGCTAATTTTTAGTTTAAAAATGAACTGAAATGTAACAATTTTTTTTGGTTGCGGAAGGAGGATGCATTTAAGTTGGAACTCCCTGTCCTAAAGGTATGAACCAATCTGTGCTGTATCAACGGGACGAGGCGGACGCAATGTGTCAACATGAATCAGGCCCAATTAACCGGAGCCCATTGTGTCGGATAGTCTAACCGGGTTGTTTCAGCCGAGAGCCCGTCCTGGGGGCGCAGAGTCTCAACTGGCTCCACTTTTCTTTTTCTTCGAAAGCTCGGCTCCACTTTTCTATCGACCAGTTATTTTGATTCGATCGATGTTATTTTCCAATTATTCTCACATCATGCCGTCTCTAAAAAATTTGTTGGCACGGGGCCATCAACTATAAACTTTCTAATTTCATCTCGAGGTCAGCTCACTTTTGTTCAGTCGTCAATGGAAACTCACCTTGCTTCTGGAAACTGGGCTCCGGACTATCATAACAACGTTACTCGGTACGATCCATTGCTATTTGCTGCCGTATCGATTCGCCTCAGAACAGCGATACTTGGAACGGTCCATTCAGCAACATGCATTACTGGACTCGGCATGCTTCTCGATTATGTTTGCCGTTAGGATGGAAAATCTTCTTGAAACTTGAACAGTGTGGTGCTGTAGCTATGCGTTCGTCGAGGGGGCGTCCCTCCCCGCAGCGGATCTGTCTCTGTCTGGCGGGCCCTGCGATGGCGTAGCCGCAGCCGGGGTGGAGCGAGAGCAAGCCCTATGCTGGCTGGCACGTCCCACTCTGTGAATGTGCGATGGCGGCGGACTTGCTTCGTTTCAGCGCTCCGGATCCGGTTCCTACTTGTCAAGCACGGCGGGCGCGCTTGCACCTGGCACGGCGATGGGCATCGCGACTTGCGAGGGTCAAGCGGCGCGCGGTTTTTTTGGTAGGCTGCGGCGGCCGGAGGTGCTGAGCGCTTGGCAGCTTCCGGATACTGGTTGAGAGCCATGGAAAGAAACGAGCTGACCATTTTTCTCCTCTGGATAGGGACACGACGGCGGCGGACACATATAGAGGATGTGAATGCGACGAGGGCATACTTTAATGCGCGCTGCAGAAAAATATCTGCGCAAGGGGATAACGCTCTTTGATGCGCATAGAAGAAATTCTTGACCTGATCCATCGCTCCGATCGCTCGGCGCTATACTGAAGAAGAAAGAGGAACTTCACAACGACATGAAACAAACTCTATTAAATGCAATGCGGTCCTTTCACACAGTGTGGTGACGAGAAGAGGTCAAAGTCGGGACACAACGGAAAACGATAAGATTTTCTAAGTGACGAAAACCAGTAGTGCCGGTGACTCTGACTGAAGGCTTTAATGCTTAACGGCATACACACGGATATAAATTTGGCTCGGCCTCCTCGTTTCATCTGAAACCAACAAACGAATCAAGTCGTTCACTCGGATGGCCAGCATGACCATGCTGGTCCTCCTCCACTTGCTATTCTTCTCCACCCTGAAGCTCCAGACAATCGGGGGGGCCGTTGACACCCTCACCTTGGGCCAGTCTCTACCATGGAACCAGACACTGGTCTCCAAGGGCGGCAACTTCGAGCTGGGCCTCTTCTCACCGAGCAACTCCACCAAGTACTACTACATAGGCATATGGTACAAAAAGGTCTCCGAACGAATGGTTGTGTGGGTGGCGAACCGGGAGCGCCCGATCCTTGAACCCTCGAGCTCACGCTTCACGCTAAGTGACCGCGGCGAGCTGCAGGTCCTCGCGACCCCGTCGTCGTCGAACTCGGAAGCGTTGCTGTGGTCGTCCAACAACGCGTCCTCGCCGTCGCCGCTGCGCAGCACCACAGTGGTGGCCACGCTCCAGGACGACGGCAACCTCGTGGTGCGGAGCAACGCGACGACGACGTGGCAGAGCTTCGAGCACCCCACGGACACGTGGCTCCCCGGAGCCAGTCTCGGCTACGACCGGGAGCGCGGCGTGCACAGCTTCCTCACGTCGTGGACGGACTCCGGGAACCCGGCGCCCGGCGCGTTCTCCATGGAGATCGACCCGCGCGGGCAGCCCAAGTTCGACCTGTTAGCCGGCGGCGCGCACTACCGGTACTGGACGACGGGCCTCTGGGACGGCGAGATCTTCGCTAACGTACCGGAGATGCGGTCGGGATACTTCGTCGGCGTCCCCTACGCGCCCAACGCCAGCGTGAACTTCTTCAGCTACGACAACCGGATCCCGATGGCCATCGGCAACATGAAGCTCGACGTGAACGGACAGATGCGGCGGCAGCAGTGGAACGCGCTGGCGGGGAAGTGGATCCTATTCTGCTCGGAGCCCCACGACACGTGCGACGTGTACGGCTCGTGCGGGCCCTTCGGCGTGTGCAGCAACACCACCAGCCCCGCGTGCCAGTGCCCCGGGGCCTTCGCGCCGCGGTCGCGGGGGAAGTGGAAGCTGGGGAACACGGCCGCAGGGTGCGAGAGGCGGACCCGGCTGGACTGCCCCACGGACGGGTTCCTCAAGCTGCCGCACGCCGTGCAGCTCCCGAACGGCTCGGTGGCGGAGGCTGCCGGAGCACAGAGCGACAAGGCGTGCGAGCTCTCGTGCCGACGAGACTGCTCGTGCACCGCCTACCTCTACGATGGAACCAAGTGTTCGGTGTGGAACGGCGAGCTCGTCAACCTGCGGACGCTGCCAAATGATCAAGGCGACGACGGCTTCCCCCGGGCTGTCCTTCACATACGCGTCGCGGCCTCGGAGGTGCTGCCGCCAGCGCCAGCGCCAGCAGCGCATTCCTGGAAGAAATCAACGGTGATGGTTACTAGCGGAGTAGCTCTCCTGGTAATTGTAGTCGCGGTTGTGCTGGTGCTGCGGAAGCGGCGGGGCAAGGGCAAGGTGACATCGGATCAGGGCTCGTTGCTGCTGTTCGACTACCGTGCCGTGAAGGTGGCGACGCGGGATTTCTCGGAGAAACTCGGGAGGGGGAGCTTCGGTTCAGTGTTCAAGGGTGTGCTCCCGGACGCGACGCCCGTGGCCGTCAAGACGCTCGACGGCTTCGGGCAGGGCGAGAAGCAGTTCCGCGCCGAGGTGGTTACCCTCGGCATGATCCACCATGTCAACCTCGTCCGCCTCCGCGGCTTCTGCTCCGAGCAAAACAAGAGAGCGCTCGTGTACGACTACATGGCCAACGGCTCGCTGGATGCGTACCTGTTCAGTAGCAGCTCGAGCACCAAGGTCTTGAGCTGGAGCCAAAGGTTTGGCATCGCGGTTGGCGTGGCCAGGGGTCTGGCTTACCTTCACGAGAAGTGCCGGGAATGCATCATACACTGCGACATCAAACCGGAGAACATCCTCCTCGACGAGAAGCTGGGCGCCAAGCTCGCAGACTTCGGCATGGCCAAGCTCATCGGCCACGATTTCAGCCGCGTCCTGACCACCATGCGGGGCACGTTCGGGTACCTCGCGCCGGAATGGCTCGCAGGAGGTGCGGTTACCGCCAAGGCCGATGTATACAGCTTCGGCCTCTTGCTGCTGGAGCTCGTCTCCGGCCGCCGGAACACTGGCTCGTCGTCCGAAGGCGGCTACTCTGGCACGTACTTTCCGGTGCATGCCGCGGTCAGATTGCAAGCCGGCGACGTTGCTAGCCTGCTGGACCATAGGTTGGCCATGGATGTCAACTTGAAGGAGCTTGCGAAGGTCTGTAGAGTCGCGTGCTGGTGTATCCAGGATGAAGAAGGCGACCGACCGACGATGGGCCTCATCGTGCAGCAGCTTGAAGGTGTTGCCGACGTCGGGTTGCCACCAATCCCGTCGCGGCTTCACATGCTGGCAATGGAAAATGTATGCGACGGTGCGAACGAAGAGGATGAACTCTGTTAAAGAACCGTAACATATTACCAATAGTGTAACGAATAGAAGTATTATCAAAATAAGTGTGAAACTAAGTACGATCACAAGAAGCATGGACTAGGGAATAGATTACCGACTTGCAACGCCCAGAAGCCATATGTTCTGAACGAACTATTCAAAACCGGTTGTTGCCAAAACTGCAATTGCATTCCTCTACACTCACTTCTGTCTCTGTTCTGTACAACTTCAGGATGGGAAAACTTCCTAATATCTACAATGAATGCATCAAGCACATGCCAAGAAACTTGACTCTCACTGCACATCCTAACAGCTAACCCCTTTCTCTAAAAGAATGAACGAAATCACAGAAGAATTACAAAAAACAACATTATCAGGACATAAACTTTACAGGTAAAGACGAAGCTGATGCTGTCGAGTAAAGAGCCTTAAGTACAGAAATGAACTTCAGAAGTGCTTCTTCAGAGAACCACTCAAGTTTCCAAGTATGTACTGTGTCAATTTCATCTGACTGATTGTTGTGCACATTTTGGACGCTACACTTTCCTTCTTGAATGTGATTGTGCAAAACCAATGTCAGACACTTGTTGCTGCGCCGATCCATAACCTGAATACACAAATTGCAATAGGATTTGAGAGAACATTTTTTTTAAATGCGACCAAGTTTTTGAAAAAAAATGTGGCTCAAATTTGCTAGTGCAACAGAACCGACAAAGTTTTGTGATATAAGACGAGAGAGGCACAACACCAAGAGAGGTGCAACAAAAACTACATTATAACTATGGTTTCAAGATCAGGGTTGACTCGTCAAAGGTTCATTAGTCGTCTAGTCGACCCTAGTCGCCTAAGGGCTGACTAGGGCGACTAAATCGATTAGTCGTCGACTACGGCAATTAGTCGACCCCTTAGTCATCCCTAGTCGTCCTGGATATTTTGCACGCACATTTCTAGTCGACACTATATATATATGGCACATATATATATATATATATATATATATATATATATATATATATATATATATATATATATATATATATTACATACACATCTATATTCATATAATTCAGATTCAGATTGAGAACTCATCTTCTCAGTTCCTGTTACTCTGTTAGCTTCCATTCAGATTCTATACTCACCTAGATGACCTCCATCTACCTTTAATCTGCAATCAGAAAACAGTATAGAAGGCAGCTTTGTTTGCTACAGCCATTTCAGACCAGAAAACCAGATCATAAAGACCATTATCCATGAGCCATGAATACTACACAGTGCAATCTGCAATGAGTGCCGGGGAGGCGCAACCGGAGGCCGGCAGAAGCGGGGGCAGCGGCAGGACGGGCGCGGCTGCAGCCGCTCAGGGGAGAAGAGGCGGATGCTGGCGCAGACGCTAGAAGAACGGGGGCGTGGGGCAGTCGGCAGACGCTGGCGCAGCGCCAGAACAGCCACGCGGGGCGTGGGGCGGCAGATACTTAGGCCCAGCCGGCCCAATAAATGGCCAACCATCCATTTTTGATCTAAGGTCCACAGTTCCAATCCTCTCTAACCCTAATACTCTTCTTTCCCAATCCGCCTGACCCTGCCCGACATTTTCGTCCAGATGCGGCGGCGCTAGCTGCTCCATCGTCCTCCCTGCTCCGGCCGCCGTCTCCCCGACGCCACTGTCGACCGCTCTCCGATGCCATCGCTGGAGTCCCGACGTCACTGCCTCCAGGGCAGACGCCGACCTCCTCCCACCCTCCAGCGCCGCGCCTACCTCCCAGAGCCGCACCTGAAACAAGATCGTCCGATCGACGGGAACCTCTAGTCGCCCAATGAGTCACTTTTATCAGACGACTAGTCGGACAACTAGTTTCCTGATCGGGCTAGTTGGGTCAGACACCCTGATCGAGCTCCATGGAGCGATAAGGATGACTAATGAACACTGTCATCATGCTACCTCATTGTAATTTTTTCTTTCACAATCTGCCATATATCCCATACTTCGTCAATTGCACTGCTGTCTGAGCAACCTATTGACTTATCTCTAAAGAGAACTGTACAAGCAGTGCGTAATGCACTAAATGGAGAGGTTTACAGAAGAAAACAATCCGGGCAACAGAAACCACTATCACAAGCAACTCGATGAACATATTCTGATAACGTTATTTCGTTCTATCCCATACCACCCATTCAAAAAACATTTGACCAACCATAGATTTTATTAGGCAAGAAATAGCAAATATATGAGAACCTGCAATAGTTGATTATTCGAGCTGCGAGGATAAAATTGCAGCCCCAAAGCGGAATATATATATATATATATATATATATATATATATATATATATATATATATATATATATATATATATATATATATAACATGTAAGAGACCCATACCCTAGAGTAGTACAATGACTATTTTAACCTTACCAACGTGAAACCATATGAATGAGTGCGTAGTGCCAGGCTTACACAAGTTGTTTATGCTAAATAGAAAATGGTGTGCATACAAGGATTTCATACAATATTTGCTAAAATAATGTTTATAAAATAGTAAGTTGCAACTTAATATAGTAAACCAGAGAAATTGGAATTTTTAAATGACAACTTACCACTTCTTGAATACTATCAATAGAACAATACTCATCAAGAGAAAAGTATGGGTGATTTGAGTCATCAAGTAGACCACCAAACTGATTTAGGTCCTCAATGCAGATCAATATTGATCCGTCAATAACAATAATGGATCTGAAAACCAGGGAGTGCTCTGCAGAACAAAATGAACAATAATATTTCATCAACTTGTAAGAAAAAACAATCAAATAGATGAAGGTGAAATAGGACTTGATCAATTGAAGTCAGAATGGAATTTCAGACATGCAGCAAAAGTTTACACGTTGAACATTCACATGATTGCATTTTTACACGAGTTTATACTAAGCAAATAATGGTCAATTTGAGACAACTTAATGTGAACCCTAAAATTACTACAAGGTTATCAACGATGCCAAACCCACACAGCTTAACCACAACCCAAGACTCAGTAATATGAAGCTGAGAATTTTGTATCTTCAATAATAAGTAGGCTTCATCCCTTGCCCCTCTTACGAAGCCATTAAATTAGATGCCCTAAACAAGGGGTTAAATCACTCTTTAATCATTCCATGATGGATCCCTGCAAGGGGTAGGTCCAGAAAGTTCTATTCTAGAAGGGATTTCTTAAACAAAGCAGGATTCTTATTCTTCTGGTGAATTGGATTTGGAATTCAACTTCGGTTCCGATCAAGACACCCCTGCCTACTTGCCTACAAAAAGAACTAATGATCAACCAATCATAGAGCTGTTTTCTAGCACTTCAAATAGAAAGCCCCCACTACCATAAAGAATGCTTGCAGAACTATCTTATTTTGTGATGGCGACATGAAAAAAAATGTATTCGTTCAGGTATTATCGTATAGACCTGTTAAAAAAGGTGTACCCACTACCCAGTGCTGAAACCTCCCACGCATTGTGGGGTATGGGGAAGGAAATTTCTAGGCAGCCTTCCACTTGCTTATTTG
This sequence comes from Tuctoria greenei, assembly GCA_036927565.1. Classification (NCBI taxonomy): domain Eukaryota; kingdom Viridiplantae; phylum Streptophyta; class Magnoliopsida; order Poales; family Poaceae; genus Tuctoria; species Tuctoria greenei. Next base: position 3,767,217 of record JAYESD010000004.1, read on the forward strand.
AGAATCTGTTAAAGGATAAATTCAGACAGGCTTCACCCTTTACAACATGCCATTCAAATAACTATCCATACCCCTCAGGCCCCCACTCCCACAAAAGAAAAAAAAAAACTGAACCCTTGTGCAAAGAATTCTACTTTGTGGAAATGCAGGATTCAAAGAGTGGAGGGGTAGTTCTGATATGTTCCACGAAAAAATGTACTGATGTTTCATCTGTTTCATCACCAAGACAAACACATCATGTTACCTTCAGCATTACTCTTGCAGAACATCAATACACAATAGAGAAATATTCCCATCCTTGCACCTCCCCACACACATTTCTCGAGCAATTTAACTTGGATGTTCTCCCAGCTGCCATTTAAATTGCAAAAATAAGCTAACAAGAAAATGGACATAGATGCAGGAAAAATTAGTTGGTCTGTTCATGGTTATAGTAGAAAATAAATACACAATACCTTTGCAAAGCCACGCCATGGGTTGATTCATGGAAGTTGGGTACACTTAAGAGCCAAAGCACATCTTGCGCCTCCTTGGAAGTTCGCATCAAGAATAGATGGGTTGTTTTGTCTACCATGTGTATCCTATGACATTGCAAAAAGTAAGCCTCGGGTCAACCAAGCTACCACTGTTAGATGCTGATATGCCAATATACCTCAGTGCCTGTAGTCCCAGCCCAACCGAAATTTCTTTCAGACTTTCCAATCTGTAGCTGTCCAAAACCCTTGGCACTGTCTCTGTAAATCAGCCAACGTGCAAGAAAATGTGGCGATAGCAATAGTCCAAATTAAGGAAAAAGCTTCTGTAAAAGAAATCTATGTATAGACAGTTGCCATGGTCTAACAGAAACATAAGGAAATTAGAAGAGAATTATATGGGAGAAACAAAGTAGAAATGAAGCATTAACCTTGTCCATCTTGATCCATATCAACTAGCAGTATGTAGAGTTTGCTCTGAGAACTTTGCACCAAGGCTACCTCTCTACACAAAGCAACAGTATATAGGAAAAGAGTCAAAAGAGCAATTGGCTAGCAAAAATAAAAAAGATTTATTCTTCCAGGCAATTAGAAGAAACATAAACTAATTTGATAGAGAAAGAAGCAGGAGAAGACATATAGATTAGACTAGCTTTCCAGTTCCTTCAAATCGATATGTTTTAAGTGTGTAAAAAATAAGACTTAAAGTGGCATTTGAGGAATGTGTTTCTAATTAAATAAATGATCAAAATAATAAAGCTAGTCTTCCCATCGGTATTTAGTAAGTCCCTCAATCATTAACTGCAATACACTTAATTAATTTTGAAAACTAATTCTTTTGCGAGCACATAGATATATAACTCTCAGTTCAAACACACTTGATTGGTCTGTGGCAACCATGAAATAGCAGTTCTCCTTACAAAGAGCAAGTTTAATTTTTGTATTAACAGCAATATTTTATTAATTGCCGCATGGATTTCTTAAGTACTCTGGCACAAAACAGGGTAACTACATTAGTCAGATATGCACTATTCATATCTTTAAATCCGCAAGCATATATAAAAATACTAAATTGTTTCGATAATATTTTCAATAAAATATTACTCCGTATCTCTTTATGGGTCATCATTACAGAGTTTCAGCAACATATAGTTTGATATTGAGCCTTTAGGAAGGTGCATTCCCATTTTTAAACCGATGCAACAGCTGTTCACCAGTGTATGTAATGTTTTCACAGTTTGGAAACATAGGAGGGAGATTTCTCACCTTTGAACTAAACCACTTGCATCCTGAAAAAGATACACACAAAGCGCTACTTGTTCATATGTTTCAGACTGTTCATTGTTTGCTACATCCTCATTGAAGAAATCCTCTATAGTCTTTTGTTCGTCTCTGTTACAACCTATTGAATTTGTGCAGATAGATGAATTCTTCTTATGCATGATATTACAGCTTTCAGAGACTCGAGTAAGAGGAACACGTCTGCTCGGGTGACCATTTCCTTCAAGTAAAACATGCTCATCCACCTGATCTACATTAGCTTTCAGAAATTCTACTTTTGTACCATTATGATTCTTGAAAATAGAAAATACCTTCCTCCTAAACTTCTGCTTGTTTTTTTCCCTAACTGAATGGCCTGAGTCATGACCTAGTTGATCACCGATCTGGTTATCTTCATGAAAATCCTCAATGTCAAGCTGTCGATCATCTGTACAACTTTGTTCATATTCTGGTGAATGGCCAGACAGGAATTTATCTCCCGAAAAATTATCTAAGCCGTATTTGTCCCCGTGATATCTATCTACAAAAGGAAATGAAGATATCTGACCGTTAAGAGCCAAGTCCATCTTTGCCTGAATTGCTACGCAATCATCTTCTGAATTGCATGAACACAATTCATCTGAAGAATCATCACTGCAGCTGCTACTACTACTACTACCAAGTGAACCGACAGAATGAAGATCTCCAGAAATCTTCAAAATTTCTTCCTCCAAGAAAAGTCTACGATGTAGAATGTCCTCCTTGTATTGTGGTGGTGACTGTGGACTATGATATGCATAGGGTGGACTTGTTCCTATCAACTTGCTCATTTTATTGGATGGTGTTCCATTCGCCATCATATTTTTAGAATCATCATCCAAATCAGAAAGGTGGTCAGAATGTAAAGTGCCTACTAACTCTAAAGAAGGAGGTCTTCGAAAAGAATTTAAGTGCATCTTCAGATGATCTTGGTCAGCATTCACTTCATCGGAGGATTTTTTGATGAATCCATTAGCACCTGCATTATCTGTGAAAGATAAATCTGATTCCAAAAGATTTGAGCTGCTCCCACCTTCTGGTGTATTTAACGAATCCGACATGTTATTTGAAGTCTCCTTGTGTGGTTTCGGCCTCTTCTTTTGTCTCATATATCTTCCATTCCCGTTGGTCAAATCAACAAACTGGCTGTCACCATCTGTTTTCTCTGAATTTTCATCCATCCACTCCTTAAATTCACGGAGCCAATCACCTGATTTTTCTTTCTTCAGCAATTCAGCAGTGTTTATCAATGAAGCAATTTTGTGGTCATGATCAGCAGCTGCAACTTCATCGTTCTTAGAACTGTCACTATCACATGGAGTGGAATGCTGGTCTACACCTTCATCACAGAGATTTCTCTCTTCCTCCACTATACTGGCAAGTCTTGAAATTTTTCTCTACAATCATTACATGTTAAAACCAATCATCAGTTTTTCACTGAAGTAATCACATAGTCACACTCAACAAGCGAATCCAAGGCCCTAGCATTGTTCAACACTATCCCAATTTAGCGAAGGAGTATAGTTGGCTGTTGGCATGTGTCGAAGGTCTTAAACGACACTTCCCCCGGACCTGCTTAGAGAGCAGCCCGCGGAGGTTCTTTGGATTCACGAGGGCTAGTCCCAAGAGATTGAGCGCAGCGAGATGGTGAACACAGAGGGTTTACGTGGTTCGGGCCGCCGGAGCGTAACACCCTACGTCCACGGGAGTGTTTGTGTATTGCCTTGCTTGAGCGTGAGTGAGTCTTAGTCTGATTGTTCGATCGATTGCCAAGGTCGTCTGCCAAGTCCTTTTATAGTTCAAGGACTCTGCAGTCACAAGGTGGGCCCCAGGGCCCGACAGGTGGTCCCGGGGAGAGTCAAATCCTATACAAGATCTAGGATTAAATGCTATCTACTTCCCTTTGTCAGGAGCGTCAATGTGCCGTCCCGCCGCGTCGTGTGCCAGGGCTACACATAGTTGGTGATGATGGCGGTGCACGTCCCGCCCGTCTTGTCCTTGCGGCTCATTCGTCCGTCTTGTGGCGCGGGTCTGTACCGGCTACTTAGACAAGACAGGACACTGGAGCCTTGACTTACGCATGCGCGACTCCGCTTCGCCTGGGGAAGGCGCACGCACTTTAATGCCTGTCCGAGCAGCGCACACCTTCCTTTACTGCGGCCTCCTACCGCACTGAGTTGGCCGTCCGCCACGTGGTTGCGCTGGAGCCTACCTCTGTGGGGAGTCGAGCACTCGATGGTACAGGCCACGTGGCGCATCCGGAGCCCACCCCTGTGGAGGGGTGGAGGCTCAGCCCTGCAGGGCACGTGGTAGTTTCGGTGCCTTTCCCTGCGAGGAAGCGGGTCTGGCCCCGAGGTTCCGATTGGCCACGTGGCAGCCCTGGAGCCCGCCTCAGCGGGGAGGCGAGGGTGCAGTTCTTTCTGCCGGCCACGCAGCAGTCCGGGAGCCCGCCCCGGCGGGGAGGTAGGATCTGGTCCTTCCCTCCACGACGTGGCAGCCTCGGATTCTGCCTCCAAGTAGAGGCCGAGTCCTTAGCCGTTTTCTCCTTGTGTGTGGGGGTACCCGGTCTTGAGGGTACCGACAACATGCCTTGCCTTTGCATACTAGAAATCCAATTATCACATACACCACCATCTGGGCTCACATGAAAGTAAGAATTCTGTATTGCAAGTAAATACTATACAAGAAAGTGCATTCATGCAACAAAATGTAAGCATAACAGTGTTTAACTACAATATATGTGTTAAATTACCTATACTGTAGGGTATCAATACAACAACTTTGGATCAAGCAAGCCCGGCATTTGTTGCAAGTGTGATATAAAACGCATCGAACTAGTGCAATTAGTGAAACAGAATAACTGGTGCATACCATCTTCAAATTTAACGTATCTTCATCCTCATGGTCATCAATTGCGGGAACATAAAATCCGTAACCACCAGGTTGATTTTTTCTGCATGCAAAGAGTACTTGCTTTTCCCAGTATTCTTGTGTGTTCATACCTTTATCGTCTAACTTCAACTGTACCAGAAAAAAGCCATGGAACAGAGCTGTCATGTCACTTTACTCCAATACTATGGAACAAACTATTGTGATGGGAGAAGTTACAGAGAAAGAAAAGGAGTATGATATTTGGAGGTAACTACTTGCATTATCTGGATTGCGGAAGAAACTGAACACGTGTGCTCGATACCACTGAGCGCAACAGATTGGGTTGCCTTCCAACCATAGGTTCTGTAACAAAGGAAGGGTGCCAAGGACTTCCAACTCTAAGAAACTTGATATGATGTTGTAAGACAGATCAAGCCCCATGAGTGACTTTAGATTTTCAATTCCATGTACTGTAGTTAAAGCATTATTTCTCACAACAAGATTAACAATTCGACTGGAAGCCTGCAAGAAAGCAATGTGTAACTGTATATACAACTGAGGCAACAAAAAAACATAATGTCAGACTTGCAAGGTGCTGGACTAAATTAGAAAGGAAGTGCAATTACCTCACTCAAGGATGAAATTGTACGAAGATGATTAAATCCAAGATCCAGACTTTGCAATTTTGTGCATTTCCGCACATTGTCGACCTTGGCAAACTTGTTCCGACTAAGATCCAGGGTTTCTACTGCAGGCAACAATTGCAGTGACTCGTCCATGAGTACCAGGCCATTAGAAGCACATGAGACATATGAAAGTTTGCTCCATACAGGAGAGTCCTTGATCTCTGTGATTCTACTTGCAAATACATGTCTAAGAGCATCCTGCGGTAGCAAAAAAAACACCTTATCTTCAAAAGTATAAAGTGGGGGAATCTCTACTGTGAGTTGGCTAAGAAGATAAAACAAATGATGTGAAAGTGCTTAGACATTCCTAAGTGGAGTTCTGGTTACGCCACGCAAGGAGCCCACAAAGTGCCTAGAGAGGGAGCCAGAATCACAAGAACATGAGATTTTAGCTAAGGCAAACAGAACACGGGATTTTAGATAAGCCTGAATCACATGAGAATACTATCTTCCATCCAGGACGCATTATGACTGTGTTACTTGCAAAGACCATTGACAGACCCACAACATCTCGTTCTGAGATGAATGAACTTCCATTTAGTTTTTCTTCACAATTTGCAAAACAGGATAGAAAAAAGATGCAGAGATCTATTCGAGACACATGCACGTATATCACAATAAGGTATGTTCCTCAAGAAACCAGATTAAGCAGAAGACCTTATAAATGTAGCAAGCACAGCAGGAATAACTGTTACAGTTACATATATGCACTCTTAAACCCAAGGGGTGATACAATACTACAAACAACAAGAAGCTCTGCAAAATGCCAAGATTTATGTACCATGGAGAAACTGCCGCGACTAAACTAATATGTAATTTAAGTAACGAGACCATGATGACCAGCGAAGTACACCAGTAGAATTACCATCAAACACAACAAATGAGAACACCATAAGAATAAGTTTCCACTTAGAAGATATTGTAGCAGTTAGAATGAAGATAAAAAGTGGCATAAACATACTGAGGGAACATATTACAAAAGAATGAATGCACAAGACTGAACATAAGATCCTAGGAGTAAATCAATAGTGTAGTTGGGTGGGCCACCATATTGCAGCAAGCAGGCTAAAATAATGGTGGCACACTAGCTGTGGTGGATGAACGAAAACATAAGTCTCGACTTAGAGCTCAATATGGTTCAATGTTTATTTGAGGATCATAAGTGGAGTAGAGCCTAGAGGGAACCTTTGTCCTATGGTGAGTGGTGAACACCATGCAGATTGCCCCATGCAAAGAACTACTAGTACAATGAAATGAAATTGAAACGCGGATCGCACCGTGGAATTGTAACAGACGATCCTCTCGAGTGTGTGGCGGAGGTCGAGCAGGCCCCTAGCCGCGGAGGTGGAGAGATCGCAGCCCCGCAGCTCGAGCACGCGGAGGCGCGCGAAGGGCAGGAGCGAGAGCGGCGCCGGGTCGCGGCCGGGCCCCGCGGCGACGACCTTGAGCGAGGTGAGGAGGCGCAGGATCCGGCGGAGCTGCTGGAGCGCGCGGTGGTCGCCGAGGTCGGCGACGTAGGCGCGGAGGTAGTCGACGGGCGCGCCGGCGCCGACGGCCTCGAGCTCCCGCAGCGCCTCGAGGCGGGAGGCGACGTAGTGGAGCCCGACGGGGTGGAGGCGGAGGGTGACGGAGCCGTCGAGCAGCGCGCCCGCGTGATGCTCCACGAAGCGGACGAGCAGGTTGAGGTAGCGGTCGCCGGTCACCGGCGCCGCAGTCCCGGCACCCGCCCACGGCGCGGACATCGGGATCGGGGGACGGTTAGGGTTCGGCGGCGGGAGCGCGCCGGCGCATCGGCGAGCGGCGGGAGTGCGCCGGGGCGGGGGCGGAGGTGAGAGGGGCGGGTGGAGGCGGGGAGGGTGGAAGCGGACGGACACGGCACTGTTACGTATGATTCCCCACACGCGGGCTAGCTTTGTCCCTGATCGGGGAAAGCAGGGTGATGTGCCAAGCAGTTGCGGTTTGCGAGCACTAAAGTGGAGATGGGGTGCGGTTCGCGGTTTCGTTCACCAGGCGAGAGGGAGAGGCGCAGGCAGCGGAACGTTCAAGCGCATGGAGGCAATCAGCCGAACAGGGGCAGAAGCAATGGATCTCGATGGAGATGACATATATACCTCTTCCCTTTCCTTCCGCCACTAGCGGCCACAGTTGCATCTGTATCTCTTTTCTCCACGGAAGCACCCGCCCTTTTGCGGTTTCCGGCGCTGGCATTGAGTTGTGTGCGCGTTTACGGCTGCGTGCCTGTGCCCGCCTCGGCGTTTCGCTGCTGCCTGCTGGATGCTTGGCCGCTTCGCGCGGCACTTTGTTTGGGGCCCGACCGCGCGAGACCAACCAGGCGTTACGCCAACGGGAGCGCGCCAGCGCCGTGCTCCTAGGAGCGCTGGCTTGACTGCATCTGCATCCTAGGCAAGCCATCATCCATCGGATGCGGCCATGCCCGGTGAAATGTCTTTAAACATTTCGTGTCAGTACTTGAGACAATTTCTTAACGCGCTCACCTGCGGACTGTGCGCTGGCTAGATTAGATCCGGCGTCTTCTGTTCCTCCACAGTACCGCCTGCTGAGCGAAGACACATGTTGTGTGTTGTACCATAGTACTCTTTCTGTTTCCAAAAATTTACCGTTTTGTAGTTTAAAAATAAACTACAAAACTACAAGTTTTTAGTATTCAGAAAGTACACGTGACGCCGATACGTATTTCAATTATCGTTTTCCGCTTTATTAATACGTACGGCACTGTCACGTGAGACCGCAAGTTGTGCCGTCACCAGGCCGGCCCCGGCCACCTTCATGTTAGCCCACATGTATTGTAGTAGTTGGGCATTGGGTGATGCAACATGCTGATGCTGGGAAGGCTGATCATTTTGCTTTTTGGGCGCACTGCTGAAACTGAATTATTGGGCTACTACTTGGGCCGTCTAGACAATTAGATTGGACAATCGATCTGTAATATGAAAATACATATACGTGGGAATTTTTTATTTTAGCATTATTAATTAATTAATTAATATTAATTGCATCTGATTTTCTTTTCTGCAAAACTAGCATCCCTTCCGTCCACGGTGTGGACGACTTGCCACGTGGCAGGGTAGCCGTCCACGCTGTGAACGACTTGCCACGTGGCAGCACATGTGGTAGTCTAAAAAATTCCGGTTTTTGTTCATTTTTTGGCGCCCATTTTAAAATACTTAGAGACATATTTTGGAAATGTTGTTATTGATGAAAATGTAGCATACTGTCGGTACCCTAAAAACCATACACCCCCTGAGGTTACAAAGATCTCAAGGGAAGGACATCTACTCAAATTGAAGACCCTCGGGGGCCCACTCGCCAGACGTGACCGGACCCGCCTCTCCAACATGGTTAACCTCTAGGTTGCCACGTGTACTGACAGACCGGAGTTATTACCCACAAGGGTGAAGCTCCGGGCTAGGTACTGAAACGGCACCTCCGGAGGTAACCCCTGACCGAGAGAAGCTCCGGACCTGACACGTGCCAGGTCACCCCGGAGCTTGCCGCTTCTCCCAAGCAAGCTCCGGAGCTGCCACGTGTCCACACGTCGGAGCTAGCTGCTTAAAACCCCCGGGAGACGTTGTAACGGCTCCGGATCTCCAAAGGACAGCCGCAGACTTCAAGACCCGATTAATTACCATTAATTCCACGTTAATGATAATTAATCGGACGATCTTAACACCTGTAACGGCACTGTCGGAGCCGTTACAGGGTTATTAACAACAATTAATCTCGTGTATCAATACTAATAATCGCCAGAGCCACCTGTCGGGCCAGGCTGACTTGTAACGGTTTGTCCTTATGCTATAAAAGGACAAACCGACAATACACGGGGAGAGGCTCGAACACACTGAAGCATACAAGTTAATACAACACACATACACTCCCGTGGAGTAGGGTATTACGCTCAGGCGGCCCGAACCACGTAAACTACTGTGTCACTCGTGTCCAAATCGCACTTCACTTTCTTAGATCTCCGCGCGCCCAAACCGAACCACAACTCCTTCAAACACTTTCATAGTGTCAGGGGATCTGCCGACTCCAACAGTCGACAGTTGGCGCGCCAGGTAGGGGCCCCAGCGAGCAGAAGAAGGAACCACAAGTTTCGGCCTTCACTAAGCCTCACTGGACCCTTTACTTCGACGGCTCCATGCAGAAGCAGGGAGCCGGAGCTGGAATCCTTCTCCTCGCACCAACCGGGGAGAAGGTAAAATACATGGTGCACCTTGACTTCAAGGCAACCAACAACATGGCGGAGTACGAAGCACTCATATATGGATTGAAAGTGGCACTATCCTATGGTGTCAAGCAGTTGCTGGTCAAAGGAGATTCACAACTTGTCATCAAACAGGTGAAGGGTGAATGCTCCTGCAATAATCTCCAGCTGGCTGCTTATCTCCTTGAAGTCCAGAGGCTTCAGAAGGACTTCGAAGTCCTAGACCTTCACCATGTTCAGCGTGCTCACAACGCTGAAGCTGACGAACTCTCGACTAAGGCGTCAACCGGAACTCCGGCTCCAGACGGAACCTTTGTCCGGAGGATGTCAAAACCCACAGTTCAGCCTGCCGAGCTGAACGAAGGGGGCGAGATCAGCATCCCGAAGCTGACGGTCCCGATGGCCCTGTTACCATGGCAGCCATCAAGGGTCGTAGGTGCTGCCGGAAGCTCCGAGCAACCCAGCACGCAAGACTCAAATGCTCAAGTCAGTTCCGATGCATGGATCTCGGAGATCCGGAACTACTTGAAAGACAACATCCTTCCTGACGATGATGTATCCGCTGACCGGGTAGTCAGATTGGCTAAAAGATACACGTTGGTAGAAGGGGATCTCTACCGGCGCGGTGCCAACGGCATCCTAATGCGGTGCATCACAAGGGAAGAAGGCTGCGAGCTCCTCGCAGAAATCCATGGAGGTGAGTGTGGGAACCACGCGTCTTTCCGCACGCTGGTCGGAAAAGCCTTTCGGCACGGTTTCTACTGGCCTACAGCGCTCCAGGATGCTACTGAGCTAGTGAAGAAATGCAAAGCATGTCAATTTCATGCAAAGCAAATTCACACACCTGCTCAGTCCTTACAAATGATACCTCCTACATGGCCTTTCGCTGTGTGGGGGATGGACATCTTGGGACCCTTCCCAAGAGCCGTCGGAGGTTACAAGTTCCTGTATGTCGCCATCGACAAGTTTACCAAGTGGCCGGAAGCTACCCCTGTTGTGACGATCAACAAACAATCTGCAATCAATTTTCTACAATCTATCGTGAGCAGATTCGGAGTCCCAAACAAGATCATCACTGATAATGGGACTCAATTCACAAGCTCCGCATTTCAAGGATATTGCGAAGACCTCGGCATACAAGTTTGCTACGCTTCCGTAGCTCATCCTGCCAGCAATGGGCAAGCCGAGAGAGCAAACACAGAGATCCTTAAAGGACTAAAAACGCGCACTTATGAGCGTTTGAAAAAGCACGGAGCTAATTGGATCGAGGAGCTTCCGCCCACTCTATGGGCTAACAGGACTTCTCCAAGTCGGGCAACCGGAGAAACACCCTTCTTCCTGGTGTACGGAGCAGAAGCGATCCTTCCTCCGGAGATCACCCTGGGTTCCCTCCGAGTCCGGACCTTCGACGAAGCCGCGCAGGACCAGCTCCGGCGTGAAGACCTAGACCTCCTTGAGGAGGGAAGGTGCCAAGCAGCTGTTCGGAATGCCCGATACCGCCAAGCTCTACGGCGCTATCATCAGCGGCATGTACGCAACCGACAGCTCGAGGAAGGCGATCTGGTGCTACGGAGAATACTATCCAGAGAAGGGCAAAACAAACTCTCCCCCGGCTGGGAAGGGCCCTTCCGAGTGATCAAAGTATCCCGTCCTGGAAGCGTTCGCTTGGCTGTCGAGGATGGGACACCTCTCCCAAATCCTTGGAACATCGAGCACCTCCGTAAGTTCTACACTTAATTCCACGGAGGTGAGTCTTAAGTAACTTGAAGTGTATGTTATAGAGTCATTGTACAGAGTCGGGTAGTTCCTCCGGGAGAGCAGCCGGACCTTTCCCGAAAGGTCTGGAAAGCTCATGCAACACTTGATACAGTCTCCGGACTAGAAGTGTAGCTAATTACCCTGGGTTAAACGAGAAACCGAACACGCTTAGCCTGGTTCCGTACCCTAAGAGTGTACTTGTTTCCCCTGTACCCCGGACCTATAATGAAAGACATCTTCATGTGAAATAGACTCCACGTGCATTCATTTTTGCATAAGGCTCGACATTTTTATTTTTCTCTTTCTTGTCTATAACAGAAACGTGCAATTCTTAAGAAGTTCTAGTTTAACCGGTTTATGTACAATTTGAGTTGAATTGTCAGATTTTTTAGATTTAAATATCGTTTGTGGTCAACTCGCCTGAAAGCCGCCAAGCCATTCTAGGGCCGGAGTGCGCTATCGACTTAGCCTGGTCAAGCACCCTAAGTACGCCACTCTACCTACATCCCGGCAGGCCAAAGTAAGGTGGGTCCATGGACAATTGGATCTAAAAGAAAAGACAATTCATCCAATTATACTAAAAATCGTGTTCAACTTGAAATTCTCTTGAGAACCGTAAGCCGCGACGAAGTTATAGATAAGGAACGAATTTTACTGTTTTTCTTGGCTTAAGTGTGCAGGAAAAATAAACCCGATATTGATGGAGAAAAACCGGAGTTAACCAAGCTCCGACTCCCACCGGCGTTAACTTAAAGATGGTGAGAAGACTCTATCACTAGAGTCTGTTGCCAGCAAGCCAAGCGTGGCAAAGGTCATTGCCGGAGCTACTAAGCTCCGACACCTTGAAATATTAACTATCGACACTCAACGTGTTGGTAGACGCTCCTGCCGGAACTACTAAGCTCCGACGATGGACAGTGCCGGAGTTTCTAAGCTCCGACGACTTCAAGGGACCTTCACTATCGAAAACTTCGGACCTAAACTACACGAGTTCGAAGCAAATCTGTCTTCAACAAAAATCAACATCCTTTTGGTACATGTCCACAATCAAATTGTGCGCATCTACCAGGGGGCCAAGTGAAGACAAAGATGTTGAAGACAAAAAATGAAATTCACGAAAAATTGAGGATTTCATTTCATTTGAAGACCAGAGATTACATCTGGGGACAAAGGATTACAAAATTGAGGAAGAAGAGAAGATACAAATAAAGGCTAAGAAAGATAGTCCTAGACCCTATGGAAGAACTCAGCGACCTTCTGGGCGACCTCCGACACGCTGGCTCGGGTAGCTTCGTCTTCTCCTTCAACGGGGCCTTCAAGCACCGGGTCCAGAGGGAATCGAGGGTTCCGGCTAGTGTAGCACGTCAACACATATTCTGTGACGTTCCTAGCCAGGGATTGCCCCTCGACCTCCAACTGGTCCGCGATGACATCGCCCACTTTGGAGAGCTTGCTGCCCGCAGCGCCCAACGCTTGCAGCGCAAGGTCCGGCTCCGGCTCCGGATCATCCGGAAGCACGGGGCTGAAACCCATCGGCGCTAGCGCGTCGTCGGCCTTGCTCAGGAACTCCCAAATTTGCAGGGAGTCCGTCTTCCTCAGGCCCTTCATCTCTTCCAAGGACCTCCGGGCCGCCGCCAGCTCCGAGTTCTCGCGGGAGAGTCGCTCAACTTCTTTGACGTTTTGCTGAATCTTCGCAGCAACCCGCTTTTCGAGTCTTCCGAGCTCCTCCTCCCGGAGGTGGATCTTGTTCCGGCGGTCGACCAGGTCTTTCTCCCTAGCCTCTATTTTCTTCTCCCGGGCGATGAGGGCACACTCATACTCGTAGAGTTCCTGCCCTCGCACCCAGGTCTTCTCCTCCTCCTCGAGGCAGCGCTCTTCCAATTTTTTAGCGCGCTCCTCGATACCTTTGTCCGCCAGAGCTGTCTTCTCAGCGAGCTCTTCTTCACGTCGCAAGACGTCGTCCCGTAGTTCCAGGAGTTTTTGCTCCTCATCCTCGAGCCGTTTTTCCCTTCCCTCAAGTGCCTCTCGGCGCTTGACGAGTGCGGTACTAATGGCCTCGAGTTGATCGAACCGAGCGTTGGCCGCATCATTGGCAGCTTTAGCTTGGTCGTGGTACTCCCGGGATTGGGCGTCGAGGTTGTGAGTCATGCTCTCCCTCTCGTCCAGCATCTCACCCCAGAGCTCCAGGCGGACCTTCTCCCGCCTGATCCATTCCTTGTCCTCAGCAATCCTCGACTGCGCCAGCTTGGTCTCGAATTGGAGTCTATTACGCCACCTCCTAAGGGTTTGGCGCTCCTCTTCAAGAACCTTGCTGTCGTGGAAGAAGGCTAGTTGGACTTGGCGCAGACTGGAGCAAGCGTTGTCGATGGACATCGACAGCGAGATGGGCTCCGGACCTTCTGGGGTCTCCTCCGCTGGTTCCAGCGGGTCTTCATTTACAAAAATTGGGTCCCACTCTGCGAGAGCGGAACCCCGAGCTTCCAAGGCACTAGGGCCCTCCTCCGGGATGGCCTCAGTCGCCACCAAAGAAGGTCCCGCCACCAAATCTTCATTCGCCCCCTCTGGCTGGGAGCCGGCGACTTCGTTCAGGCACTCTGGCTCCGCCACGGGTACCATCGACGTCGTCGCCTCCAATGGCTCCGGCCGGGACGCTCCTTCTGAGGGAGGCTCAAGCTCCCTCGCCTCTTCAACCACCGGCTCTACAGCCGGCGCCTCCACCACCACCGGCTCTGCAGCCGGCGCTCCAATAACTACCGGCCCTGCGACCGGAGCTTCAGAAGTAACCGGCTCAATTGCCGGAACCACTTCAACTTCCGGCTCGCACGCCGGGGCTTCAGCTACCTCCGGCTCGACCGCCGGGGCTCCAGCACTTTCTGGCTCTGAAGCCGGGACCGCTACTTCCTCCGGCTCGACAGCCGGAGCATCTACTTCTGCAGCACAGGGGCCCGGAGCTTCAACCTCCGGAGCGGGTGCCGCTGGCGCATCTTCAATCCCGTGGTCCGGTGCTACCACGGGAACTTCTGGGGATGAGTCGAGGTCCATGACCACGACAGCCGGCGCCGGAGCTGTCGCAGCCTCCGCCTGGGGCGGCACCGGAGCTGGAGCAGAAGCCCTCGTAGCCTCAGACACTGTGGCTGAGGGCGGAGCTTCACTCCCCTTCTTGGGAACGCTGCAGATGAAGAATGAAGAAATTGAGCAAACAGATACTATAATTAAAAATTAATTGAGGTAAGCAAGAAAAATTACCTCGGGAGGCTCACGCACCAGCTTGCGCGGAACCTCTTTCCCGGACGCTCCGGGCTGGCCACGGCCGGCGTAGGAGCCCCGAGAGGACTCCCAGGATTTGCCGTAGTCACGGGCGTTTCCCGGGTCGGAGCTCTCCTTGACCGGGAGGAACTCCTAGACCTGGAGGCCCTCACCGCTTCTCGAACTGGAGTCGCCTGTCCGGAGCTGGCACCTCCGAAGGGACCCATCACGGGGACAGCCGCACTCCGAGAGGATCCTACCGCCGGAACAGTAGCACTTCGAAAGGATCCCACCACGGGGACAGATGCTACAGCGGCGGAGGATCTTCCCTCCTGAGGACGGGGAACTGGCGGGGAAGTAGCAAGCCCGACGGACCTTCCGTCAGCATGTCGCAGCTTCCTCTTCCGGCTCTCCGGCTCCTCCGCCAGCTCCTTACCCTTGCCGGTGACCTCAGGTTTTGGCTGAGAGACAGGGGCGGAGCCGCCTTCCGACAACCCGGGGATCGCCAACTGGGCGGTCGATCTTCTCTCGACGACGCCAAGGTCGTCAAGCGCGGGCATCTTCCGCCGGAGCTCCCTGCTGAACTCAACTTCCTCGTTCAGGGGGAGGAAAGCCGGTGGCGGAGTCAAGTACTCTCCGTCTACATCGATGCCGTGCTGGAATTTCTTGAGGTGAAACTCCAAGGACTTCCCCACCATGTTGGACTTCAACCCGGTCTCAACCCGGTCTTCGTCCATCACGCTGTTGAGGGCCCAGGCGAGCTTCTCCCTCCTCTTCAGCGGCGCCCACCTGTTGGACAGGAAGTTGCAGAACACCGCCTGGGGAGTCAATCCTCCCTCCACACATTGGCGGATCCTGGACAGGACGGGGTCGAAAGCTGCCGCCAGCACCGGAACTTCGCTCCACACCGACGTGTCAATGCCGGGCAGACCGTCTGGCAGCTCCAACCGCTCGTGCTCCTCCACCCGGACGACTACCCAATCTTTCTTCCAGTCATCCCACTTCCCGGAAGGGAACGACCGGAGGTACTTGAACGGGCACTTCTTGCGCTTCACGAAGTAGTAGAAGCCAAGGTACTCGTCACTTCGGCCGGTGGTTTGCACGGTGAAGAAGGTGCGGAAGAGCTCGATGCAGGGAGGGATGCCCACCCACATCTCGCAGAAGTGGACAAAGATGGACACAAGGAGGAGAGAGTGAGGGCCAAGGTGGTATAGCTGCAGACCATAGAAGTCCAGCAGCATCAAGAAGAAGGAAGAAAACGGTGGGATCAGCCCCACCATGGCGTACGATGAAAAGTACACCATTTCGCCGGAGTGCTCCTTTTTAAAGGGAAGCTCCCCGCCGACGCGGACTGAACGGTTGAAGAAGTCCGACGACCACCCCATGAGGGCTCGGACCTTCTTCAGATCGCTCTCCGTCTTCAAACGACTCTCACGCAGGCCCAACTCCATCGCAGCACAGCTAGGCGAGAGAAGGGAAGCAAAGCACGAGTTGGGAGTTTGAGCGCAAGAACAGATGGAAAGCGTAAAGAACTCCCGACGGTGCGCTTTCCTTCTTAAGTAAGCCCTCGCAACGCTTGGATGGAAACTGCAGGAGAATCAAGCATACTACTCAAGGATTCAACCCAGCCGATGACAAGAGGGCCCGGGACCACCCCGACGATCAAGTCGAGGCTCTTGCCCAGGCGAACAGTTGTCATCATGAGGCGGGAAACCCAAAGGCGGCGGACTGACAAGGCGCGCGGAACCGATACGGTTTTCGTATCGGGAACCGACGACCTTCAATAGCGAGAGATCCGCACGTCAAAGATCTTATCTGCCGCCTGAGGTGCGCCACGCGTCAGGACTTAACCGTAAAGCTCTGCCAAAGGCACCTCCAAAGACCCTTGAAGACCCAGTTCAAGAGTCACAAGTGTGGACCCACCTCCGGCGGAATGACTTCATCCCGTTGGCCTTCCCCGGAGGTAGGTCCAGGGGGCCACTGTCGGTACCCTAAAAACCATACACCCCCTGAGGTTACAAAGATCTCAAGGGAAGGACATCTACTCAAATTGAAGACCCTCGGGGGCCCACTCGCCAGACGTGACCGGACCCGCCTCTCCAACATGGTTAACCTCTAGGTTGCCACGTGTACTGACAGACCGGAGTTATTACCCACAAGGGTGAAGCTCCGGGCTAGGTACTGAAACGGCACCTCCGGAGGTAACCCCTGACCGAGAGAAGCTCCGGACCTGACACGTGCCAGGTCACCCCGGAGCTTGCCGCTTCTCCCAAGCAAGCTCCGGAGCTGCCACGTGTCCACACGTCGGAGCTAGCTGCTTAAAACCCCCGGGAGACGTTGTAACGGCTCCGGATCTCCAAAGGACAGCCGCAGACTTCAAGACCCGATTAATTACCATTAATTCCACGTTAATGATAATTAATCGGACGATCTTAACACCTGTAACGGCACTGTCGGAGCCGTTACAGGGTTATTAACAACAATTAATCTCGTGTATCAATACTAATAATCGCCAGGGCCACCTGTCGGGCCAGGCTGACTTGTAACGGTTTGTCCTTATGCTATAAAAGGACAAACCGACAATACACGGGGAGAGGCTCGAACACACTGAAGCATACAAGTTAATACAACACACATACACTCCCGTGGAGTAGGGTATTACGCTCAGGCGGCCCGAACCACGTAAACTACTGTGTCACTCGTGTCCAAATCGCACTTCACTTTCTTAGATCTCCGCGCGCCCAAACCGAACCACAACTCCTTCAAACACTTTCATAGTGTCAGGGGATCTGCCGACTCCAACAGTCGACACATACAATGTGTACTACAAATTCTTCAATAACAATATTTCCAAAATATGTCTCTAGGTATTCCAAAATAGCCAATAAAAATTGAATAAAATTCAGCAAAATTGGACTGCAGAGGCAAATTTGCTGAGTTCAATCACTTTTCGATGACTATTTTAAAATAACTAGATAGATATTCATGAAATTTTAATATTGGATAACTATAAACAATATTTACTACATTTTGTTCAATAACAATATTTCAAAAATATGTTTCTAGGTATTTTAAAATAGGTGTCCAAAAGTGAATGAAACTAAGAAAATTCGGGTTGCAGAGGCAAATTTGCTGTGTTTAGTCACTTTTGAATGATTATTTTAAAATACTTAGGGACATATTTAGGAAATATGGTTATTGAATAAAATGCAGCAAAGATTGTTATCTACAGTTATTCAAGTATCATCATTTTCTAAATTTGTAGCTATGTATTTTAAAAGGACCGTCGAAATGTGACTGAACTCAGCAAATTTGCCTTTGCAGTGCAAATTTGCTGAGTTTTATTTACATTTTGACGGCTATTTAGAAATATTTCGATACTTATTTTAGAAATGTTGTTAGTTAAAGAATTGTAGTACAAATTGTCTACTATATTCTTTTTAATAACAATATTTCCAAAATATGTCTCTAAGTATTTTAAAATGGACGTCCAAAAGTGAAAAAACCAGAATTTTTGAGACTGCCACATGTGCTGCTACGTGGCATGTCGTCCACACTGTGGATGGCTACCCTGCCACGTGACAAGTCGTCCACATCATTGACGGCAGGAATGTCAATTTTGCAAAAAAAAATAGATGCTATTAATATTAAATAATAAATTAATAATGTTAAAATAAAAAAATTCCATATACGTGCACCTGCCCCGTGTGGGCCTATATCGGGTCATGCTGCATCGCTCTAAAATGAGCTCTGAAAGGGTATTAAGCTATTTTGAAAAGCTTGTTCATCTGATTGGGCGAGAGAGGATTGAAGGGGACACCTAACATCATTATGTTACCAGAAATCCTGTTTTACAGGCGTCTTACGATTCAGGCGACAGCCGCACGCAGCACGTTTGGGCTTGGCGGCAGGCAAGTTTCATTTTTTTTAAAAATTTTTGTAATTGCTATTTCGTAATCTGTAGGGTTATTTTAATTGTAAATATCAAATCAGAAAATTTTGATTGATTAACTTATAGAATTAAAGATTAATTACAACGATTATTGGTTAATAATAGTAATTACTTACTAATCACCTATTGTCTGAAATTTAAGAAAATTCCAGACACCTAAAATTTAGACAGACCTTTATTTTACCCCTATTGAAATCTAGTACGAGTAATACGTTAGAGCTGGGATGAGGAAATGCGTTGATGCAATTTGAGCATGGGAATTGGAAAATGGCCCAAATGAGAAAAAAATGCTTATCGCTTGCAGGGAGAGAAAGTAGGGTGACACACATAATTTTCTCATAAATCAGTTGCAAGTAAATAATACGAGTAAAAAACAGTGCTTTGAGATAAAACGATGGTAAACTCAAACTCTCCAATGAACATGTGCTCCCTGTTAAACAACAAACACCTCGCAGACTCCTAAGATGGAGGATGTTATACTCCCTATCCTATGACAAAAAAACTTGTGGGAATATACGTACACTCCTGACGGTCCTGCTCATACATATACATGTTATATATGCATAGTAAAAATAACGTAAAGTGTTGAAGACAACTCTTCAAGAAATGGAATTGAGCGCTTGCATCCTGCATGTAACCGGCGGTAGCTCACGAACAAACACCGTTGGAGACTGGCGGCGGTCCCGGCCTTGCGATCGAGAAGGACGCGTCAAGCCATCCGCTCTTCCTAGCATGCTCAACGCAGCAGCCGAACTGTCGGCCGGCGTCAGGCACGTCGAGCGCGAGGTCTTCGATGCAGTCGGCCACCCTCTCGAAGCCCTTCGTCATCTGGTTCGGCGTGATCAGGCCGCGGTCGTAGCACTCGCTGAGGAGCCCCCAGAGGCGCCCGGCGTCCTTGCCCCGCTTCTCTATGATCGCCACCAGCGCCTTCTTCACCACCTCGTGGTGGAAGAAGGGCATGCCGAGGTCCTTGATGCACCGGCACGCCTCCCGGAGGTCGCCGCCGCAGTCGTACTCCTGCAGCAGCTTGCCGATCTTGTCCTTCACTTCGTGCAGCTCCCAGCCGGCCTTGCAGCTGCCCCCGCCGCCCCAGCACCGCAGGATCCGCTCCGCGGAGAGCTTCGCGCCGAGCAGCGCACGAGCGTTCCGGAGAGCCAGGAGGCCGGTGGATCCCTCCGCCTTGCCGCAGCTGTCCTCCTCCTCCATCGCCTCCAAGTCCGACGGCGCGATCACCTCGTCAACCACTGACCTAGCAAAGAACATGGTCAGGTCCTCTACTATGGCCGGGTTGTCCAGAGCGGCGTCCTCGGCGGACTCGATCAGGAGGTGGAATCCAGCCACGACGTCCTCCGGCGGCATGCAGAGCGAGGAGAGGAGCACCGATGCCATTTCCTTCTCGCGGCTCTTCCGGTCCATGGCGGCGTTGATCAGCTTCTTGACGAAGATGGCGTTGAAGGAGGAGGAGCACGAATAGTTCTCGGCCTCCAGGCTGCTAACTACCTCTATGATGTCTCCGGACAAGAAATACTCCTTGATGATCGACAGGGAATTCGCCTTGAATTGCCGCACCGCCGCGTCGTCAACCTCCCTGGCCTTGGTCAGCTCGGGCGGCAACGGTTTCAGGCAAGACGCGCAGAGCCAGCCTTCCGACGAAGCCTTCAGGATCAGCGATTTCAGGAGATACCTCGCGTTCGGCACGTCGAGCGCCAGGTCGTCAACAGAATCAATCAAACGGTCGAAGCCCTTGGTCATCTGGCTCTCGTTGATGACCCCTTCCTCGGATGCCGACTTGAGGAGGTCCAGGATGAGGCCCTCGGCCGCGCCGCCACGCTCCACGGCGAGGACGAGCGCGCGCTTGACGACGTCGTGGTGGAAGAAGGGGATCTTGAGGTCCCTGATGCACCGGCAGGCCTCGTGCTCGTCGCCGGAGGCGAGGTACTCCTCCAGGATGTCGGAGATCTTGGCCTTGGCCTCCTCCACCGTGATGCGCTTGCTCCCGCCCCACCTCTGCAGGACGATCTCGCCGTGGTGCGGCACGGACAGGTAGCTCCTCTCCGCTCTGTGGAGGACCTCGGCGCCCTTGCACGCGTCCGGCAAGCACGCCCTCTGCTTGGCGAGGAACGCCGGGGGCAGCATGTCGTCGACGATGGCGCGGGCGACGAACACGGCGAGGATGTCTACGGCGTCGGGCGTGTCGACGGACAGGTCGTCGCAGGACTCGGTGAGCTTGCAGAAGCCCTTGTACAGCTGCGGGCGGTCGATGACGTCGCCGTAGAGCGAGGACAGCAGCACGGCGGCCATCTCCTTCTCCCTGTCGTGGCGGTCCATGGCCACGGAGACCAGCTTCTTGACGAAGTAGTAGTGGTAGCACGGTACGCGGAGCTCCCGCAGCTCGTTCGCCGTCGCCGCGACGTCGTCGGTGGAGAAGTACTCCTCGACGATCGTGGCGGCTTTCCTCTTGAACTGAAGAAACTCTTCAGACGAATGCGTCGGGCTATGCTGGATCGCATCCTGAACCGTTTCGCCAGAATCGTAAAAGCCGCGGAGTAAATCAAGCGGTATCACGGAAAATGCGTCCAAACACCGGTGTGGTTTACCTCGGCACGGCATTTGACCGGCGCCTGGAGATCAGCCAGTGGAACAACGACGCCTGGACCGCACTCCATGGGTAGTAGACCCTGCAAACTTTTTTTTTTCCTTGAAGGGAAGGAGACTCCGCAACCGCAACCCCTTTCAGATCACCCGAGAGCTGTAAGCTGCAGACGTCCCCTGCATTCAGCCGAAGCCTGCAGGGACCTTAGTGGCAGTCGTGGCCCCCGAATTGCTGGCGCCGATCGAGCCCAGCACCAGTTACATGTACAGAGATGATCAGTTGGAGAGACTCAACACATTTCCGAACGAAGCACAAAAGTTATTCCACACCATGACAGATCAAGGTATCGTGAGGCTAGCTCCCTTTGTTTTTATGGAATTATTTCTCTTCTTAGGGACAGCTCTAACTCAGGGAGCGATTGAGAGAGAGCTGTGAGGAGCGAGTGCAGCAGATGTGATGGCTTTTATGCGTTCGAGCGAGAGAGCGAAAGAGAGAGGATCGTAAGTGGTGTGGGCGCGCCACGTCATCCCTGGACCTCTTCACTGCATGTGGGTCCCGGTGGCTCCGATCCATGGTCAAATCTCTTTGGTGCACTACGAACCTGGTGGACCTCGAGTAGACGGAGGGCGACATGCAGTTGGAGCCGATGAACCGGGCCGCGGGAACCGGGCAAGAGGCGGAGACTAATCTAAACATAGCAAGAACTTTGAACGAAGTTGAGCGACCAGAGTTGTGCGGAGTCGCGGGGAGTGCGGTTGGGCTTTGCAAAATTCAACGGGCTCGATCAGATCATCAGACTAGTTTTCCATCCGCGGACGCGCGACCTTGTTGCGAAGCCGGTTCCTTGCTCTCCTCTCTGTATTGGATTCGTGGCAGAAATTTTTGGTTTCCCGTTCCCGGCCGGACGCCCGGACCGAACTAGAAACGAAGTTGAAGTCACAGGTGGATTGATCGAGTCCTGTTCCGGTACTGAAATGAGCAGTTAATGCTAATTGGTTTCCGAGTCGTAGCACAAGTCGATTCCTCTAGTCAATTTATACAGTATATGATGTCCTTGGGCTATTTTTTCAACACATACACATACGAACACGTCCTGAGCTGAGCCATGGCTCCTGTAGGCAACCTCGATCGGATCAGCGACCTTCCTGACGATTTGCTGCACCTCATCCTCGCCGCCGTGGGTGACGCCGTCGCCGTCACGAGCACAGCCGTGCTATCCAGGCGATGGCGACGCGTGTGGATCCATGCCCAGCGCCTCTCTATCTTGGAAGAGATCGTGACTCGCGGCCCCGGACCAGGCCGCTTCGAGGATTTCGTGGACTGGGTGTTCGCCCAACGTGGCGATGCCGATATAGGATCTCTGGATATCATCTACGGGTACCGAGACCCAACACGTGCATGTATGCCACACGTACTACATGATATCCCACACGAACGAGTCAACCAGTGGCTCCGCTATGCTATGCACCGCGTCGTCGAATCCTTGGATATCTATCTTCCATACGACGACGCAACGAACACCGCAAGGCTTTTGAACAAATGCGGCTACATGATAAAAGAATGGTGGCCATCAATCGTGATGCCCGGACATGGGAGGATGAGTTCCATCCGAATCAACCTATGTTACCGCAGGTTGAAGCTTCCGATGGCTGCGACGGCCAAGTACGAAGCGTTGACAGAGCTCGCGCTCTTTACGGTCTTGTTCGACGAAGAGGGGTTCGGCGGTGGGCGGCGGGCACTCGGCGACTTCGTGTCCTCATGTTGCCCTCGACTGCGTAAACTGGAACTCCAGTTCCCGGAGGGGTTGCGGTACCTTGTGCTCCGCACCGAAGCCCTCCAAGTGCTTAATCTTTCCTTCGCGGAAGATCTGCGGACGCTGCACGTGACGGCTCCCAAGCTACGAGTCCTGAAGCTAGACCACTGCTTTCAACTGCGCGTTCTTGGGAACGCGGCCAGAGTCTCGGCAGAGAGGTTGGTTAAGATAGGAGTGGTAGGACCAGGACTATGGGGAGCACGGGGTGCCATACTTGATATACACGGTTCAAGAAGCGTTCGACGCCTCAAACCCATTGATCTGCTCATGCATGGGCAACATTACTGTCGCGACAGGGGCAGTGCTTTCTACCTTCTACAGAACTGTCCTGGAGTTAAACATGTCAAATTGTCGCTTCAACATTGGGAAGCTAGTGAAATCACAGAGGAAGACGCCGTTGATTTGGTATCGTCGTCTGAAAGTGCACCACTTAGATCCGCCAACGTGAGCAGGATGAAAATTACCGTGAAAGTGCATGAGTTTCCAGAGGGCCACCTTGTTGCAAGTCTGTCGTCCCTGCTTCCGAGGTTCCCGCACCTGAGATCTTTACGCATCAAGTTTATTCCAAGCGGACAGGTAAGTACTCCCGGCCCTCTGTACTCAAATATTTCTCGTCGTCTTATTCTTTTTTACTAAATGACGATAAGGATTTGAGAATGGAGAGAGTATATTTAAAACTATCTGATACTGCGAATGAACACACATACACTGCAAACCTGATACATGTGACTCCTTCTTACATTATGTTCATTTTCGATTTTTTCTCGTGTACAGAAAGGTTGGCAGGAATGCTTATGTAGCAGTCTTGATACATGGGTAGATCCCCTGAACATCTCATTGGGATACCTAGAAAAGGTGTGGAGATAAGACCATCCGCAGCGGTTTCCTCTAAAACTTACTCTATCCCTCTATACTTTCAGTATATCCTCTATACTTCTAGCATTTCACTCTGGACATTTACTCTATACTTTCAGTAATCTACTCTATATTTCCAGTCCAGTGAGCTTTACAGTGAACCACTGCGAATGGTCTAAGTTGCTTCATGGGGGTAGACGATGACATAGACCTAGTGCGTTTGTTATTTGCGAGCTCGAACTCAATGACGAGCATGACTTTAAAATTCAAATGCGACATAACAAATGCCCCCGCTCCCGTTTCTTTGAAGCAATTGATGACGGAAGAAGATGGCAGTGACATGTGGACGGAGACGGTTGATCAGAAACTACTGGATATCCCTAATACTAGTCGGGGACACTGGCGTTTTGGGAAAGATGTATACACATGGACAGTATAATGGGTAAAGCAGCACCGGTTAGAGGTGAACGCAGTTCTAGCAATTGACATAGAATTGAATTAGGCATGCATATGCGCATCCAGCAGAAAAGCTACAGTAATTGCTATTTCAAATTTTATGCTATGTGTATCAAATATGGTTTGCTACCAATACCTCATGATTGACCTTGTTTTATTATATGTTCACCATGAAAAATATGACTTATACAACACGCAACACCACACGGTATCAAGAATTGTCTGACGATTCAAATGAGTTTGTCTTCAACCATTAATTATTACTAGTAGTATTATGATTACTATTAACAATACGAGGGCGATATGTAAAAAAAAAAGATCCTAGTGCAGGTGCAGCGGCGACAGGTCAATCCCGCCTCACGTCAATCATCCTGCACTAGGACAGGTGATTTTTGTTTTGGATGAAGCACTACAGGAAACGCGACAGTAGACAACGGCCAGTATTGACGATGACCCCATCGTTATTTAACTTATTGACGACGGCTAAATGTAGTCGTCGTCAATAATACCATAATTAACGACGGTTGGGTAGAAACCGACGTCCTAAAATTATTGTCGATGGTTCGCCGTCGCTAATAAGGGCGCGTCAACAATATGGGCCAAAATTGGGCCCACCCGAGAAGTTATCGACGACGGCTCCTTTTAGCCGTCACCGATAGAGGATTACCGACGACGGTTGACCTACACCATCATCGATAACAGGCTATACCCGGCCTGCGCGCCCGCCAATTTCCCAACCCGTCTCCACACCGCCGCCCGCACACCTGACTCCACCGTCGTCGCGCCCCCGACTCCACCGCCGCCGCGCAGCGCCGCGCCGCCGTCGAAGGCCGTCGCCGCCGCCGTTCTCCGCCTCCTCCCAGGTACGCCGCCGCCTCTCCCCGCCGCCCCCTCCCTACCTCCCGTCGCCCCTCCTCTCCCCTCCGCCGCCTCCCTCTCCCCTCCCCTGCGCCGCCCTGCCGCCGCCCCTTTCCTGCCGCCGCCCTCGCCGCCGGCCGTACCCCCTCCTCTGCGGCACCGCCCTCGTCGCCCTTGCGCCGCCCTCGGGCGCCGCCCCTACCCCCTCCTCTGCGGCGCCGCCCTCGTCGCCCCTGCGTCGCCCTCGCCACCGCCCCTACCCCCTCCCCTGTTCGTGGGCCTCCCCGAGGACGCGGTGGCCTGCGACGGCCTCGCGGTGAGCCGCCATAGGGTCGTGTCTGCGGCGCTGCGCGCGCTCAAGCTGCTAGGCGTCGAAGGCGTGGAGCTGCCGGTGTGACCGTCGTGCAGCCCGGATCCGATGACCGTTTCGAGTGGGCCGGGTACCTCCCCATCACCAGCATAGTCCGTGACGCCGGGCTCGCCCTCCGCGTCTCGCTCAACACCGACGGCACCGCGGTCCTCGGGTGAATCGCCACCGGCATGGCGACCGCTGACCCGAACATCCTCTTCACAGATCGCTCGGGGAACCGACGCGAGGGGTGCCTCTCTTTCGCCGTCGACGAGCTCCCCGTGCTCGTCGGCAAGTCGCCGCTCGAGGCGTACGAGGCTTTCTTCCGCTGTGCCGCCCTCGCAGCCGCCACCTCCCCTGCGCCGACCCCTTCCCTGCATCGCCCCCTCCCCCGACGGGAGGAGGGAAGAAGGCCAAGGCGGCGCCTGGCGGCCGGGTCGATGGCGGCATGGTCAGACAAAGGGAGGTGTCGGGCGAAGGGTGCCGTTGTGACGAGAGAGATGGACAGGTCGAAGTTGTCCTGCCGCCGCCGTTGTACAGGTCGAAGTTGTCGCTGCAGGTGTTGTCGACGAGCCGCAACAGTGTGTCGTAGCCCTTGGTGCTGATGGGCGTCGGCTTGAGCTCCAGCAGCGCCAGCATCCGCCCGATCGTGTGGGTCAGGAACTACGTCTCGACGGAGTGCTCGTCGTGCTCGGCACAGAGCATCTCTACCATCTGGCACCCCTCCCGTACAAACATGTCGAGGAACGCCTCCGCGCAGGCACGACGCGCGGGGCAGTTGTCACCGATGCAGACCCCGTCGAACACGAAGGGGAGGTCGGCCCAGTCGTCGTGCGCCGACTCTGGGCCGAACATGGGGTGCGTGCAGATGATGTCCAAGTCGCCGGGAGGTTCTCAAGGAGGAGCTTCTTGGGAAACTCCTTCATGGAGAGCACGTCGACGAAGAGGGTGTTGCGTCCTAGGCAATGCCATAGAGCGCCGACCGGAACAGGGTGATCCAGTTGGCCCTGCCCATCTGAATCGTCATCGACAGGATTAAAGGCAGTAGCCATCGCTCCTCTCTTCTTCATTTACTCTCTCTCTCCTCTCTCTCTCTCCCTCTCTGCTCATCTCCCTCTATCTCTCTCCCTCCCTCTACCACTACAGGAAACGCTAACAATTACGTCGACCACCGCAACTTACGTGCGCCAGCCGATGTAATTAAGTTACTTACGTCGGTTCCTGGTAACCGACGTAAGTTAAATAAATTACGTCGTCCTCTATACCATGGCCGACGTAAGTAAAAGAACCGACGGCAATAAACGGATACTGACGTCGGCTGTGGCCCGTAGCCGACGTAAGTTGAATAACCGATGTAAGTTAACCTTTACTTACGTCGGTCTTGACGTCGGCCGACGTAAATAACCACGGCCAACGTAAGTTGTGGATTTAACCTAACCGTGCGAGCCGCGCGCGCACGCGCGCCTGTTCATTTTCCTCGCGCCGCTTCGATAGCTTTCACAACACCGCCGCTGACCGGCGCCACCGCCGACCGACGCCCCGCCGCCTGCCCGCCGTCGCCGCCCCACCGCCCCGATGTCGCCGCCCCGCCGCTGCCCCTGCGGCGCCGCCCCAACCCCGAGGCGCGTCGCCGCCCCGCCGCCGGCCCACCGTCGCCGCACCTGCGCCCCCGGTCCGCCGCGCCCCCGCCGTCGCCGCCCCCGTCCGTTGCGCCGCCGACGCCTCCGGCACACCAAGGTGAGCTCTCGACTTGTTTTCTTTCATTTTAAAATTCATATGCACAATAGGAAATTATTCCTACAAATTATATAGATACACAATAGGGAATCATGCATGGTTTAGGGTTTAGAGTTAAAATGTATACACAGTGCGAATAATGTTTACTATGCTTATGTTAGAATTAAATCGATAAATTGATGAATTACAATTGATGAATTTTTATGCTTATTTGTTATGCTTAGAATTATGGTTAGAATTGAATTGCTTATGTTTAGGTTTAATTTAATTGAATTGAATTGCTTATGTTAGAATTGAGTTGACAAATTGATGAATTACAATGGATAATTGTTATGTTTAGGTTTATTTGAATTGCTTAGTTTTTTGAAATATGGTTACAATTTTAATTTTGATTGCTTGAGTGTTTAAGTACTATATATACATAAATGGGCTTCGGACCGGCTTGACAAGGCCCGACAAGGCCCATTTAGTGGTAAGGTAAAGTATGCGTGTAGACGGGCACGAAGGCGAACGACGGCGGTGAGGATGGTAAGCACCTGCGCGTGGATGGCGTACCCCGACGAAGTGGTTTCATCTCTGATCTATTTACACCCTAAAACCATCGTAAGATAACACTAAAGTCGTCTTAAGTTAACGACGGGCTTCGATGGGGCATAACTTACTCTCTAAGACCAACTGGATGTGGAGCGTAACACCAGGGCCGAGCCGACAAAATTCGGGGCCTCGTACGAAATACTAAAGTTGTTCGTATCTCCATAGGAGAAATAGTACTATAAATTTATATATGATATAATAACATTCTACATAACAGTAGATTATGTCAAGAAACATACCGATTATTAAGATTTTGTCTCTTGATGCATAACATTTATCCAAATAGACATATTCTTTTCATATTCCTTGAAATGAAATATTCAATCATATACTCATATTCAATCTTCTCCAATAAATCACCCTCAAGTGATATTGTGGCCAAATCAGTAAGTCTTTGTTGTGTCATTGTAGAGCGCATATAAGATTTCAATAGCTTCAATTTAGAAAAACAGCGTTCCGCTGATGCAACGGTAACCGGAATCGTCAATAGAACTCTATATGCAATACTTGAATTTGGAAAAGAATCATGTCGCTTTAAAAACTTGAGAATTTGAGCAGGTCCCATATTTTCTTTTGGCAGAAAATCTTGAAGAAACTTCAACTCCATATATAGTTCATTGGCATCAATATCAGATTTTCCATCCTTTGTAAGAGCAGCCTCTAGATTATCACAAGATGACTTTAAACTCATATTATCCATTGCTTGTAGTGCTTCAGAAGTAAATAAGAATCCAAATACTTTATCGAAACCTTGATACTGTTCAAATCTATTTGTAAGTGAAGAAATTGCCTGATCAACGAGAGTTATAAAATGGTTGATTCTAAATAATTCTTCTGCAGACTGTGCACTAACATTTGTATCAGCTGGATTCTCATCAAAATGTCTCTTTCTTTTAATTTCTCGCCTTTTATGAAATGATGGATTAATATTCATATCAACTGCAATGACTTTAGCTTCCTCCAATGCTTGTGAAAACCCCGTTTCCCTGTACTCCTTGAAAAAAGAAATCAGACCTTGCACTTTCTCAATAGCAACATCAATAAGCATATCATTTGCTTGTAGTTGTTTGCTTACTAAATTAACAGCATACAACACTTCATACCAAATGACAATTCCCACTATGAATGCATACTCTCCAAGCTCATTTTTTGCCAATCCGCTAGCCTCACTGCTTGTTTTTGCATCCTTATCACTTTCAGATACCTAAAATTGAAATAAAGAAAACATGTGTTATAACTAAATATATCTAATAAATTACAATTATGAACAAATATGAAAATATTAGGCACCTGAAGTAGAGCCTCTCGGATATCCGAACATTGAAATCTAATAGCTTTAATACTATCAATACAACTCTCCCATCGTGTAGTTGACACAGACTTAAGAGTAAAACCTGTTATATTATCTTTCAAGATCTGCCATTTTTTTGTAGAATTGGCAAAAGTTGTATAGATGCACTGGATGATTCCAAAGAACTCAAAAGCTTTTCCAGAAGTCTTCGCCATATCACAAAGCGTTAAATTAAGGCTATGACAACTACAAGCAGAATAGAAAGCCCTGGGATTTGTATCCAAAAGTATCTTCTGTACCCCATTTTTGCATCCTTTCATATTTGCTCCATTATCATATCCTTGTCCTCTCACATCATCTATGTCAAGATCAAGATTTTTTAATTCATTTTGTACAACATCGAATAGCCCCTGCCCTGTTGTATCATTTACATCCAAGAATCCTAGAAATGATTCTTCAATGAAAACATTACTTGAAGATAAATCCACATATCTTATAATTAAAGACATTTGTTCTTGGTGACTTGCATCAGGAGTACAATCAAGAATGATAGAGAAATAGTTTGCCCTCTTTATTTTGGAAACAATTTCAGACTTAATAGAAGAAGCAAGCATGTGTATCAACTCATTCTGAATCTTATAATCAAGATAATGACTATGAATCTGGTTATTTGTGATACGACGAACATGCTCTTGCATAATTGGGTCAAATTCAGCTAACATCTCTATCAAGCCCAAAAAGTTTCCATTGCTATCTTCATACAACTTGCTATTAGTACCACGGTAGGCAAGATTATACCTGGCTAGGAATTTTACAATGCAAACAAGTCTGAACAGAACTTTTCTCCAATGATCGTTTTCTTTATCAAGTTGTCGTTGAGCAGCTTTATCAATAGTTTGATCCTTTTGTAATCTATTATGCAACTCATACCAAGTAGTCATGTTCAAAATATGATCAGCACTTGTCTCATGCTCTTTAAGTCGATTTCCGAGATGTATCCAATCATTATACCCCTCATTTGCCAATTGACCTTTTCGATACCCTTTTGTAAATAATTTACAACCAAAGCAAAAGACTCTATCAAGTTCTTTTGAATAAACAAGCCAATCTCTATCACAATATTCTCCGTTTGGTAGAACTCTATTATAGAATAATGCATAAAACCTTCTAGAATATTTATCCTTAGGACCTTTTTGAATTGATAAATCTCTTCTAGGACCCTTTTGTGCTAAATTGTCAATTTGCCTAGAATCAAGAGAATCCCAATATCTTGGATCAAATATATCAGGTTGAAAAGATTCATCATCAATAGTAGCTTCTCTGATGTTTTCATCATCATTATTCATTTCAACATTTGTACTGTCAATTGGAACATCCTCAACCTCATTGTGAATTTGAACAGTTGACTCATCCACAAAAGATACATGTAATTCTTTAATAACAAATCTATCCATTGCTCCTTTTTGTGATTGAGTTATATTTTCTATTCTTTGTTTTTTCTTACGCTTTTGAAAACCCGAATCATACTTTCTATAAGACATGACCGTGAAGTAAAACGAAATTTACTTGCTGTTCATAAAATAATAAATATTAGATAAAATAAAATAGTCTTTGGAGATGAAGTAAAAATCAAAGTATCAACAATAATCAATCTACGTACAGCTAGACCTAAACAGTAGTCAGAGACAAAGATTGGAAGAAGAAGAAGAAATCAGAAAAAAAGTTTACCTGCAGAAGATGAAATTGAGCTAGACGCCTTGATACCTCCAGCGGCACCGCGGCGATCTGTTCTCTGAGTTTGCGAGTTGGGCGGCCGACGGCACTCCTCACGTGACACGAGTATGCAATCGTGATGTTCTGATGGAAATCGAATCGTCGTA
The DNA here is from genome assembly GCA_036927565.1 of Tuctoria greenei. Classification (NCBI taxonomy): domain Eukaryota; kingdom Viridiplantae; phylum Streptophyta; class Magnoliopsida; order Poales; family Poaceae; genus Tuctoria; species Tuctoria greenei. Next base: position 3,798,153 of record JAYESD010000004.1, read on the forward strand.
CGTCGATTCTTATTCAGCGTCGTTCCGTTTAGCCGTTTACCTGCCGTTCTGGACTCGTGGCCGGTGTGCCCGTAGGGGCTGTGCACTGCACGTGGCCCAGCAGGCCCCACCCACCGCTTGGGCTCCCTCCCAGTCCGCATGGCCATGGTGTACATTTGCGCTCGATAGCTGGGCAGCCTGGGCTGCTGACTGCTGACGGTAATACAACAGAGGAAAAAAAGGGGGCCTCTGGAAAATGGGGGCCCTGTGCAGTCGCACGGGCCGCACGCCCATGGGCCGGGGCCTGCGTAATACCCTACTCCACATGGATGTGGAATTGTCATCTAAGACCAACTTTCCTCTCACTCTTTCTCTAGTTCTTTCCTCTCTCTTAAATGACCTCAAAATGAAAATGAGCAACGTAACATATAGAAATGTATTACCCATTTCGGATTGGCACGTCTCACATGCCATTGGCATGTGAGACGTGCAGGTTCGGAATTGTCCCTTTTTGAACAGCCTCGGAGTGACCGAGGGGGCGTGGCTTGTGACGCGACGCGGGTCCGGATTTGGACGAGATTTCGGTGGCGTAACCCTGTTGTTCTCTGCTGCACCATTTTTGGGCGTGCAGTGGAGAATAGCGGGGTTATGCTGCCGAAATTTCGTTCGAATTCGGATCACGCGTCTCGTCATGAGCACGCTCCGCTCGGTCACTCTTGGGTGGGTTTAGGATCTATCTGTCTAGGTTGTAGAGCCGTGACATAACATAACAATACATTAACGACAATTTCTTTCACGTTAAACTGCAGAGCCAAACATGGGTGAAGACCGCAGTTGGATGTATACTGGATGGAAGAGAAGAACTGGTGGTCACTCAGATTAGTGGTACGCCAAGACATAAGCTTTTGTGGAACGAGCATTTTCGTTGTCAAATAGCGATAAGGCGCGGTGCCCATGTACAAAATGTCAAAACGGAACGTTTTTGGAGAAAGTGGAACTTACGATGCACTTGTGTCGAAACGGTTACGTGTCACATTATGAGTTGTGGAACTTCCACGGCGAGACATCTTCTCAAGTTGTACAAGAAGTGGAAGCGGACAATGATGATGTCATAGAGGTTGATATGATGGATGAGATGCTAGAAGCTATACAAACAGAGCTTACAGAAGATCCTCAAACAGCAGAGGTTAAAGAGTTCTTCAAACGTCTCAAAGATTCAGAAGAGGCACTGCATGGACACACTAAAATGTCAATCCTCAATCTTGTGACTAGACTTATGGCAATTAAGTCTAAGTTCTTCTTTTCTAACAATTGTTACAACATGCTCATCGATTTGCTCAAAGATGCCCTTCCACAACCCAATAAAGTGCCTAAGGATATGTATAACTCGAAGAAAATTCTTTCCGGTCTCGGTATGAAGCACGAAAAGATTGATGTGTGTCCGGACAACTGCATGCTTTTCTAGAGAGAGCATGCCAATGAGAACAAATGTTTGAAATGTGGTCAATCGAGGTTTGTCGAAGTTTTTAATAATGATGGTAATACTGTGACAACGGAAGTCGCACGTAAGCAGCTTCGTTACTTACCTGTGACACTGAGGTTGAAGCGGTTGTTCCTTTCAAAAAAAAAAACGGCCAGACACATGAGATGACACAAAGAAGGTGAGCGTGAGAACAATGAAGTCATGACGCACCCGTACGATGGTGAGGCATGGAAGGCGCTGGACCGGTTCGACCCAGAATTCGCTCGTGAAGCGATAAATGTTCGCATCGGGTTGGCGACAGATGGGTTCATGCCGTTCAGCACAAACGCCACACCATACTCCTGTTGGCCCGTCTTTGTCATTCCGTACAATCTTCCACTGGCTTTTTGCATGAAGAATGAGTTTATGTTTCTTAGCCTCATTGTACCTGGGCCAGATCATTCTGGGTCACGTCTCAACGTGATGTTGAAACCGTTGATCGAAAAGTTGAAAATGTTGTGGACAGGAGTCGAAGCGTACGACTATTACAAGAAACAGAAATTCAACCTCCGAGCTGCTTATTTGTGGTCCGTTCATGATTTTTCAGCATATGGCATGTTTTCTGGATGGAGCACTCATGGTCGGTTGACGTGTCCGATATGTGCCTCAGATACCGATTGCTTTCGACTTACCCATGGAGTCAAGATATCTTACTTCGATTGTCATAGACGTTGGCTGCCTCTGAATCACTTGTTTAGACAACAGAGGAATGTCTTCAGAAAGAACACCGTTGTCACTAAAGGACCACCGAAACTTCTTAACGGGTCAGAAATATCTGATATGTTGGATAAATTGGGTCAGATGAAGGTCGTCTAGGATATTTCAAAGGTTACGGAGACAAACACAATTGGACTCACATATGTGGACTTTGGGAGTTATCGTATGTGAAGTCGTTGATTCTAAGGCACAATATTGATGTTATGCATTAAGAGCGTAACATGGCCGAATGTATCATAAGCACATGCATGGACATGACGGGCAAAACAAAAGACAATTTAAAGGCTCGAAAGGATCTTGCCGAGCTTTGTAACCGTCAAACTCTTGAGCTCTCCGAAAATGGTGGTAAACCACACACTCCTTTCTGTCTTCGACCTAAAGAAAAAAAAAGAAGTTCTCGAATGGTTGCAAAGGTTGAAATTCCCAGATGGTTATGCAGCTAGTCTGAGACGAGCCATGAATGTGAAAACGGGAAAGCTCATTGGGTCGAAGAGTCATGATTATCACATAATCATGGAAAGATTTCTGTCTGTTATGTTTCGAGGCTATTTTGACGATGCAGTGTGGAAGGTGTTAGTCGAGCTTAGCCACTTCTATAGGCAACTCTGTGCTAAATAAATCACGCCAGAGATGATGACTAAATTGGAAAAGGAGGTTCCGATACTTTTGTGTAAGATGGAAAAAAAATTTCCTCCAGGATTTTTCAATCCAATGCAACATCTCTTAATTCATCTTTCATTTGAAGCGAAAGTGGGCGGTCCCGTGCAATATAGGTAGATGTATCATATTGAAATATCACTTAGATATCTGAAACCAATGGTTGGTAACTGGGCAAGGGTTGAAGGTTGCATCGTCGAAGCTTTTACTCTTAAGGAAGTAGGATACTTCTCAAGTGTTTACTTTGCAGAGGAAAACAATGTTAATATTTTGGTAATGCGGTACAATATAGATGTGCAAGATCCTTGTAGCGATCTCTCCATTTTTGCAAGAAGAGGCACTACTGTTGGTAGTTACACTTTGTACGATGTTAGCGAGAAAGAAAGGCATGCTGCATTCTTCTACATGTACGCTAATATGGAAGAAATGAATAAATATTTCAAGTAAGTGTTTCTCCTACACTTATGCTTTTCACCATCTTTTCCAACACATGTATTCTAAAAGGTTCTCTTTGTCATGTAGTATGTTCGACAAGCAAAATTGGAGACATAGACATCAACCCACGAGCAAGCAAATAGAATATATTCGACGGGAAGGAATAAACGTGGGATCTAATTTTCTCTCCTGGTTTCGAGATCATGTAACATTTTCTCGATAACTAATCAATGTTAACAACGTTTTCTTATAACTTAAGAATGCTTACGTTTTCTAATAACTCCATATCTTGGAGAGTGCCAAAAAGATGCCAACGTCCATGAAGATTTGCGACAACTAGCTCGTGGAGTGGTTAATGTTAGAAGCTATGGTCGATATGACGTCAATGGCTTTTGATTCCGTACAACTCAATTTGAATCTCTTCATCCTCTCGCGGCAACATGTAATACCGGAGTTGTGATGAGGGCAATCGATTCACAAGATCATGAAACACAGTACTACGGGATTATAAAAAAAAATCCTTGAATTCACTTTTGTCGCAAACAAGCCAATTCGAGCGGTATTCTTTTACTGCGAATGGTTTGATTCCATTCGTGGAATTCGAGTAAACGAATTTGGCATGGTCGAAGTAAAACACAAGGAACGGTTGAAAGGATTCGATTCATTAGTTCTTGCACATCAAGTAGAGCAAGTGTACTATATACCTTATCCATGCAATAAATTCAAAGCTTGGTGGGTGGTACATAAGGTGAATCCTCGTGAGCGGTTATACGCTCCAGGAGATGATGATTACCATGATGAAACTGAGGTTGATTGTGTCTACCAAGAGGAAGAGTTGCTAGACTCCTTCTCAGTCGAGCCCGGTGTAGGACTCGATGACTTAGTTGGAGACGCTCAAGATATCGAGGCTGGCACGGAAGCGGAGACAGAATCAGAATCGGAAACTGAAGATATCGATGACATAGTCGAACCTGCTAATTTGCGCAAACGAAAACGATATGCGAAAGAAGAAGATCGATGGGATGGTTTAAGGAGTAGGGTGCATGATCGTGATGTTGATGAATTTTGAAGTAACATTTTATTCACTAATTTAACATTAATTTTGTATATTATCTTTGCATATTAATCATTTATTCCTTGTAACAGGATGTCATCAAAGGGGAAGGGGAAGGGGAAGCCAGTGAGAGGGTTTGAGCCGCCACGAGACCCTTGCTCAGGGACCTCGTTCCTTTCTAGCCGACGTTCCCTCTTTCAGGCACACGCTCCACCCTCAACTGTCGTGTGCTTTCAGCGGACGGAGGTAAATTTTAGTTACAATAAAGTTATTTTTGAAATTGCAGTTGTTGTTAATTATTTATTATCAATCTTTTCCTTTTGTGCGGCCTACTCAGAGACTTCTGAGTCAGAGTCAGAGGCTAGGGGGCCGCTACAGGAGCCCGACTCAGAGGCTAGGCGGCCACTACAGGAGCCCTCTAGCGCTAGCCTCCCATTGGAGCCGGCTAGCGCTAGCCTCCCTTCATGGTCATAGAACGCGGCAGTGTCGCACCAGAGGCGACGGACGAGGAGGACCCACTTTGCGGCTCCTCCTCCGGTTACTACTCAGTAGACCATGATCCGCCCTGTTGGAGACGGGTAAATACTGTATATAGTATATTAAATATTAGATGTTGTTTTCCTTTACTTAATGATTTAATATATTTTGTAGATGTTGGTACGACTTTTCGTTCACGGGGGCCGAGAAGCACCACAGGCAGGTTACCAGTGTCCTGGATGCTATCGTGAAGTTGCACTACCCTGGTGTGATTGGCGGTTTTCCTGCCCTGTCGTGGGATGACTACGCTCGTGTCTCTCACCCGGTCCACGACACAGTTCAGGGAGTCGTGTGGGACGATTTTATGGTCAGTTTATTTGTTTCATTTTTTCAACTCGTTTGAATTGTTAATTCATATCACTTAAGTATTTGTTTGCTTAAAGCTAAGGTACCAAGTAGAGGAATCGGACATGGAGGACTACGCGAGACGCGTGTTCCATTACAACGCTCGGAAGCTCACGACGGCGGCGTTGTCGTACACCCGGATTCAGGCCGTCAACGCGTACTACAAGCGGCACCCCCGGGAGCAGGAGCAGGAGCAGCAAAGGGGTGTATTTAGGAAGGAATCTGACTCGTACTTGATAGAGGAGCAGTACGCGGAGGTAAGTTTTTAATATTGTTAAATATTTACAATATCTATGTATGTTAATTGCGTTGATGAAAAATGAAATATGTGTAGGTTAGTATTTCCTGGTTACAGGGTAACATGGAGGCATACTTAGCTATTTGTCGGTACTGGGCTAGCGACACTTTCATCAATAAGTCCACAAAGGCTAGACAGTGTCGCATGGGGTTCGAGGGCAAGCACAACTATGGCAGCGATGGCTATTTGCGTTTGGCTAAACGCATGGTAATTACCTTTTCAATTTATTTATGTGTTCCTAATATATTATTTATCTCACTAACACGGCTGTACAGGAGCGAGAGATGGGTCATGAGCCGACCCCGACCCAGGTTTGGAAGAGAGGTCAAATGGGAAGTGCCCCTTCTCAGCCAGGGCAGTGTAGTCAGGTCGCAGCCGACCGACTGGTAAGTTTTCAAAATTCATCAATTTCATTAACTAATACTGTTATTGACATGCTTACAAGATTTATTTGTTTTGTAGGCAAAGTACGCGCAGGAGGTCGCGAAGATACACGGTGCGGGTTACGATTGGGAAAGCACGCCGATCGACCCCCAAGCCACGTACGCAAGCGGAGGCGGGAAGGCCCACGGACGGTGAGTTCTTCGTGTGTTTCATTTCTTTTTCAATTAATCTTCTTCTACTTAGTGTTTTCATTCTTTTGTAGGTTTGCCATTTTTGATGGAGTTGTCAACTCGAGGTTGACGCGACCTTTGAGAGGCGCTTCATCTTCTCAGGCTTCGTCCGTTCGGACCAGTGGTCGTCTCTCGCAGACCCAGCTGGAGCTCCAGGCCATGAGGGAGACGCTGACGCAAACCCAGGCAGAGCTGGAGAGGACGGGAGCGGAGGCAAGGGAGGAGCAGCAGAGGACAGCCTTAATGATGGCCCAGATGCAAGCAACGGTGGCGGTAAGTAATTTAAAGTATCGTAGTTAAATTTCACAACACTTCAATAACATATATCTTCTAATATTTTGCAACGGCAGGCTCTTGCTCGACACAGCGGTCAGGATATTGAGATTCCTACGCTTCCGCCGCAGCAAACACCAGAGCAGGTGATAAACTCTCTCTTTAATATTGTTGTATCCATTTTAGTATTTTACATAGAGAGATAAGAAGGTAGAACATAGAGGTTATCTTAATGAATTGTCTGATATTGATTACTATAGTGGTGAGGAAGTTAAGTGTATCTAATCAAGCTTAGTAGTTTTTAACCATGGCAGGAATCATTAGTATATAGTTAATAAGTTGCCAGTGCTTCCATTTAACAAAGGTCTAGTGGTTCATAAGCTTGACCTGCTAGTTTGCTATTTATATATGCAACATTACTTCATTTGAAACTACAACATGCTTCCTTCTTTTGTCACTGATGTTCTTGGCCTCTTATGTTATCACTGAGTTGACATTGATGCTTACTAGTGATTATATTTCTTTTGCAGGGTTCGGGAACGCGCCGAGAAGATCCCAGAGGCAGTGGAGGGGCTAGCGTGTAGCACGGTAGATGTTTTGTTGTTTTTGATGTCTTGGAACTTAATTTGCAACTGTTTTGTGTTCTTTGTATATCTGTGTGTATCTGTATATCTATTTTATGTTCTCGCCATCGAGCGAGGTAGTCAGTTTCTGTTTTTTTTTAAAAAAATCGAAAACTTAACTTACGTCGGCTATGGCCTTGTCGACATAAGTTAGCCCAGTTTAAATTACGTCGGTCAGACCATACCGACGTAAGTTAGACCACTTAACTTACGTCGGTTTGGAATAGCCGACGTAAGTTAGACCACTCAACTTACGTCGGTCCTCTGTGGCCAACAAAAGTACTCCGGCCCAGCCCGCAGCCCATCCCGGTACGTGACTTACGTCGGCTGCTGCAGACCGACGTAATTAAGGTAACTTACGTCCGTGGTCGACATAAGTTACCTTAATTACGTCCAAACCGCTACGTCGGCCATCCGCCGACGTAATTAAGGGAAAACCGACGTAATGAAGTTACTTACGTCAGTTTAGGCCTTAATTACATCAGCTTTAGCCGACGTAATTGATCGATATTCTTGTAGTGTACCTTTCCCTCTCACCTCATCCCCGTCTCCCTTTCTCTCTCTCTCTCCCTCTCTCCCCCACTTAGCTCCTTTCTTGGCGACCTCGCGCCGGCCATCGAGGTAGTGCTGGTACACATACGAGAGGAACCCCGACAGGGCCATGAGCATGGTCACGACCTTGATGCCCATCATCCTGTCCCCAAATAGCACCACAGCAAACACCGGCACCAGCAGCAGTGCCACCGTGCTCGTCTTGACGAACAGCAATGACACCGTGCTCGTCATCATTTGACTGCTATAACCGTATAGCTGTTAGGCCCCTTTTTACTTTAAGAACTGCACCAGATAGGGGGGTGTAGTGTTAAATAGGCGGCGTCATGAGCACGCTCTACTCAGTCACTCTTGGGTGGGTTTATGACCTATTTGCTTAGTTGTAGGGATGTGACATGATATAACAATGAAACTTATAATGATTTGTTTGCTTTGAAGATATACTCTCAAACATGGTTGAAGACCACACTTGGATGTATACTCGTTGTAAAAAAATGGAAGGCACTCAGAGGAGTGGTTCACCAAGATGAATATTTTCATAGAACGAGCTTTCTCGTTGTCAAACAACAGCAAGGTGCGGTGACCATGTATAAAATGTCAGAATATGAAGTGTTTCGACAAAGTGACGTTGACGTATCACTTGTGTGGAAACGGTTTCATGCAACGTTATGAGTTGTGGACATTTCATGGTGAGACACCTTCTCAAGTCGTAGAAGATCGAGATGAGGATGACAACACTGGAGTTGATAGGATGGAAGAGATGCTTGAAGCCATAAATCCTGAATTTGCGGAGGATCCTCCTACAACAGAGGTTAAAGAGTTCTTCAAGCTTGTTGAAGCTTCTGAACAGCCGGTGCATGAACACACCATAATGACAATCCTCAGTTTCTTGACTAGATTTATGGCAATTAAGTCTAAGTATTCCTTCTCCAACAACTGCTACAACGATCTCACCAAATTGATCAGCGATGTCCTTCCACAACCTCATAAATTGCCTAAAGATATGTATCATTCTAAGAAATTGATTTCTGGGCTTGGTATGGACTATGAGAAGATTGATATATGCCCAGAAAACTGTATGCTTTTTTAGAAAGAGCATGCCAACGAGAACAAGTGTTTGAAATGTGATAAAGCAAGATTTGTCGAAGTTATTAATGACGATGGTACAAAAGTAATGAATGAAGTTACACAGAAGCAGCTTCACTACTTGTCTGTCACACCTAGGTTGAAGCGCTCGTTTCTCTAAAAAAAGAGCCAGACACATGAGGTGGCACAAAGAAGGTCGACGTGCGAACGACGGAATGATGGTGCACCCATCCGACGGTGAGTCATGGAAAGCGCTTGACCGCTTCGATCCAGATTTTGCCAATGACGCGGGAAATATTTGCATTGGGTTGGCGACAGATGGCTTCTCTACAAACGCAACACCATACTCTTGTTGACCCATGTTCGCAATTCCGTACAACTTACCACCATATTTTTGTATGAAGTATGAACTCATGTTCCTTTGCCTTATTGTACCTGGACCGGATCATCCTGGTTCACGACTGAACGTGGTGTTGAAGCCGTTGATTGAAGAGTTGAAAATGTTATGGACAGGAATCGAAGCGTACGACTGTTACAAAAAACAAAAATTCAACCTTCGAGTTGCATACTTGTGGTCTGTCCATGATTTTCTAGCTTACGGCATGGTTTATGGCTGGAGCACTCATGGTCGTTTGACATGTCCGATATGTGCTTCAGATACAAAATGTTTTCGTTTAAATCATTGTGGCAAGATTTGCTACTTCGATTGCCACAGACGTTGGTTACCGCCCAATCACGTATTTAGGCAACAGAAAGATGCATTCAGGAAGGACACCGTTGTCAAAAAAGGACCACTACAACGTCTCAATGGGTCGGAGATTGTTGAAGAGTTGAACAACTTAGTGGCAGATGAAGGTCGTACTGGATATTTTGTTGGTTACGGAGAGGACCACAATTGGACTCATATATGTGCACTATGGGAGTTACCGTATGTGAAGTTCTTAATTCTAATGCATAACACTGATGTCATGCACCAGGAACGTTGTCGGTACCCTGCGTACCGGATACCCCTTGGGATTGCAAAGATCACAAGGAAACCCCATCTACCAGATTTGAAGACCTCCGAAGGCCCCACATGTCAGTCGTAACCGGACCTGCTTCCCTGAGATGGTTAGTCCCAGGGCCGCCACGTGTATCATAAGACCAGAGCTACCACCCACACAAGGGAAAGCTCCGGACTGGATACCAGTATGGCACCTCCAGACCTAACTCCAGACAGAGGGAAGCTCCTAGACCGACACGTGTCCAACAACACCGGAACTACCCGTCCACAACGGTAAGCTCCAGAGCTGCCACGTGTCTGAACTGCCGGACCTTCAACTTCAACAATCAGACTGGCGGACCCAACGGGTCGGACCTTCAAGGGGCAATCAAAGACTTCAAGACCCGATTAAGTGTCATTAATACCATATTAATCACACACGATCGGAAGACCCTTAATGCTAGTAACGACACTGTTAAGGCCCGTTGCCATGCTATTAAGGGTAATTAACCTCATTTATTGTGTATTAAACATTAGTAACTGCCAGGGCCACATGTTGGGCCAGGCTAACGGTGTAATGGCCAGTCCTTGTCCTATAAAAGGACTGGTCGACGATACACACGGGAGGAGGAGACACATATGCTCTCACACACATACTCACTCGCTCAATACAACATCAACACACCCCATGGAGTAGGGTATTACACCCAGGCGGCCCGAACCATGTAAACCTCTGTGTCAGTTTGCCGCCATCTCTTGAATCTCTGCGCGCCCATTACCGAACTACGAACATCGCGATCTACCAACAGTAGTGTCGGAAGATCTGCCGGATTAACACACCGACAAACGTAACATGAGCGAATGCATCATAAGCATATGCTTTGATTTGACAGGAAGAACAAAAGATAATATAAAGGCTCGTAAGGATTTGGTAGAGGCTTGTAAACGTCCAACTCCTGAGCTAACTGAATCTGGCGGCAAACCGCGTGCTTCTTTTGGTCTTCGACCAAAAGAAAAGAAAGAAGTCTTCAAATGGTTGAAAACGTTGAAATTTCCAGACGGTTATGCTGCTAGCCTGAGACGAGCCGTCAATGTTAAGATCGGAAATCTCACAGGGTTGAAAAGTCATGATTATCACATAATCATGGAAAGACTTCTGCCGGTTATGTTTCGGGGATATATTGACGATGCGGTGTGGAAGGTGTTAGCCGAACTTAGCTACTTTTATAGACACCTTTGTGCTAAAGAAATCACAGCCGAGATGATGGAGAAGTTGGGAAAGGAGATACCAGTGCTTTTATGTAAGATGGAAAAATTTTTCCCTCCAGGATTCTTCAATCCAATGCAACATCTCCTAATCCATCTTCCATATGAAGCCAAAGTGGGCGGCCCTGTGCAATATAGGTGGATGTATCACGTTGAAAGAGCACTTAGGTGTATTAAACCAATGGTTCGCAATCGCGCAAGGGTTGAAGGATGCATCGCCGAAGCATACGCCATTCAGGAGATAGGATACTTTTCAAGCGTCTATTTTGCAGAAGAACACAATGTTAATGTTTCTACGTTGCGGTACAATATGGATGAAGCACCCCCTTGTAGCAGCCTCTCCATTTTTAAAAACGAAAGGCACCACTGTTGGTAGTGGCACGAGCTACGATGCTGAACCAGATGAAAGGACAACTGCTTTCATGTACATGTACGCTAATATAGAGGGGATGGACAAATATTTTCGGTAAGTGTTTGTTCAACATCTATAATAATTAGCGTGTTGTGTTATACATTTATGCTAATCATTATGTTTTTCTCTATTTAGTGAGTTCAATCAACAAAATTGGAAATCTAAGCAGCAACCTACGAGCAGAAAAATACAAGCGATGCGATATTATGGTGTACATGGAGGGCTTAACTTCCTATCCTGGTTTCATGCACAATGCAAAAAAGAAGTCGACATCTATGAAGAATTACGACAACTGCCCTACGGTTCTATTAAAATTAAAAGCTATGGTCGATACGACGTCAATGGGTTTCGATTTCGTTCAACTGAATTTGAAGCTCAACGTCCTTTCAGAGCAACATGTAACACCGGAGTTGTGAATAGGGCAGTTGATGACCAAGGAAGTGAAATTAATTATTATGGGATCATTAAAAACATTCTTGAATTCAATTTTGCGGGGAATAAGGTCCTTAATGTAGTCTTCTTTGACTACGATTGGTTTTATCCTAACAATGGAACTCGACAAAACCAATTTGGCATGGTAGAAGTCAAACACAAGGACCAGCTACGAGGCTATGACACCTTCGTCCTTGCACACCAAGTCGAGCAAGTGTGTTATCTACATTATCCATGCAAAAATCTTAAAGCTTGGTGGGTTGTACACAAGGTGAATCCTCGTGAGCGGCTATATACACCAGACGATGCTGGATGCCGTGATGATGAGGTTGATGTTTTTTACCAAGAACAAGAGTTGCCAGACTCTTTTGTCGTCGAGCCTGATTTAGGACTCGATGTCTTAGTTGGAGATGCAGAAGACATAGAGACTAGTGAGATGCGAAAACGAAAACGAAAATGGGCAACTACGATGACAGAAGATCAATGGTCCGATTTATGTAGTAGAGTACGTCGTGATGCTAATGGATTTTAAAATTAAGTACGAGTAACATTTCTTTCATGTCTTCTTTTCTTTTATATACTTTCTATTAAATTCATTAGCTAATTTTCCTTTGAACAGGATGTCGTCGAGCAGCAGCAGACGAGGAGGGGTAGGAGTGCGGAGCTTTCTGTCACCGACAGTCACGAGAGGAGAGGCGGTCTTCCACGTCACTCAGCTTAGCGGGAGTAGACGGGCTCAGTTGGTGAGCCATATACCGGAGTCGTCACGACAGCGGTCACGACAGGTAAAGAACATTTAATTACATAAATGATATAAGTAATTCTTTATTCTATAATATGTATCTTTAAAATTGTCAAGACGACTCTATGTTCGAAGACACAGAGACTAGTGTGCCTCCTTCGGTGCCTTCTTCTTCGGTGTCTTTTGCTTCGGAGCCTCCTTCTTCGGAGCCACTGCAGTCGGGTGACCCCACCTCTAAGCCGGTTCCACAGCGGCGGACTAGGAGGACTCACGGCGTGGCTCCTCCTCCAGCTCCTGCAAACCCAGACAATCGGATCATTATTCGTCCGATTGGCGAAAAGTAAATCTCTAACAATTCAATTTAGATACTTTTAGACTTATATATATACTAATTGAGAATCATGTATCAGGACTTGGGAGGATGCTTCGTTCACGGGCCGAGGACGCCACTCTCTGGTGAAGAGTGTCCTGGGGCATCTAGTCCGTTTGCACTACCCCGATGTAGTGAACGGTCGCGCTGCTACGTCTTGAGATGACTACTACATGGCCCAGGACGTTCTTCACGACAACCACCAGGAGGCTGTTTGGCACGACTTTATTGTAAGAATGAACAATACTTGTGTAATACAAGTCTGATATAAGTTATATACATTTACTTGTATATTTTTTTAGGCACGATATCGTTTAGAGAACGAGGTCGAGCAGACGGATCTAGCTCGTCTTGTCTTCCATAACTGCGCTAGGAAGATCGTGACACATTCAGTATCGTCAGCTCGCATTCAAGCTACGAACGAGTACTTCAAGTTGCATCCAAACGAGCGTGAGCCGGGGAAGGACTCGTCCGACACGTACTTGGCAGAGGCGCAATACGCAGAGGTAAAGTTTTTACTTTATTTTTCTTCATTATCTGAATATGATCAATATTTTCATTCAATAATAAATTTGTGCAGGTTAGCGTAGCGTGGCTTCTCAGCCGTCCGGACGTGTACCGTGCCCTGTGTGCTCTTTGGGCGAGCCAGGGCTTCCAGGCACTTTCTAGAACCCGTCGATAGAGTAGAGGGCTGGATGGAAAACATCGCTTAGGTGGGGATGGCTACGTACGCCTCGCTAAACTGATGGTAAGTGCTACTCACATTTTATTAAGTAATTTTATAATCCTTATTGTGCTAACATGTATCGATAGGAGTACGAGAGCGGTCAGCAGCCGACACCTATCGAGGTGTGGAAGAGAGGTCACTTGGGAAGTGACCCGTCGCAGCCTGACCAGTTGTCTTCTCAGACGGTGACACGGGCTTTGGTGAGTTATTTTTTTCAACTTAACTGAATTCTTTTAAATAGTTCTAATGAGAAATAGTTCTAATGACGTTATTTTTCTGTATTTTCAGGCAAAGTACGGGGAGGAGGCGAAGAGTTTGATTGGCAGAGCGCGCCAATCGTTCTCGAAGCCGCGTATGCAAGCGGTGGTGGGAAACCTCACGGGTGGTGAGCTTTGTTATTTTTAATTTCCTGTTACCAACTTTGAGATACAAAAATTTAATAGTCTTGCTTGTTGTGCAGGTTAGCCATCTTCGATGGAGTGGTCGACTCGAGGCAGGCGCGGGCTTCCTCGAGGGCTTCTTCATCGCATCAGGGCGGGTCCAGCAACAGTCGTGCGAGTCGAGATTTGGAGCTCCGAAGTCTTCGAGAGGAGCTCCAGAAGACTCAAGAAATGCTCAGGGTGAGGGAAGAGGAGCAAAGGATTAGGGACGAGGCGTAGAGGGCTAGGGACGAGTATCAAAACTCGTTCATGTTACAGATGCAAGCTGCTGTGCAGGTACATTCTAGATGTTGTACTTAACATTTTAATATATAAATGACATGTATAATGATTTGCTTTGTGTTTGCAGGCTATGTTTCAAGGACAACCGTCTCTCCTTCCGCAATGGACGCCGCCAGCGATACAACAGCCGCTGGTGCTGACGACAGCAATCCAGGTACAAAATTTAGTAAAATATGCATTTTTTGTACTTGTAACATGTCTAACTACACTTGCACATCACAGGGATTGGGAACGGAGGCTCAAACTTCATCGCCCCAGATTCCGGCGCTTGGACGACTGCAAGACAACTTTCCGAACTCCAGTGGAAGTGGAGGGGGTAGCGTCTAAGAGTCAAGTCAACTTCTGTGCATAAATGCTCACACTTCATCTCATAATATGTGTTGTGGAGAGGTTTCTGTGGTGTTGGTGCTTGGTAGTGTTGGAAAAGGAAATTAATGGTACGTTTATGGTATGATGCTATGGTGTTGGGTTGCATGGAGCTTGAAATTAGTATGGATTTCGTAATTTTGGTAGTCTCATATTCGTCAACCTTATTACGGTCATTGATTAGAATATCATGCCCCAGATCTTAGCATATTTATTCACTCCTTTCCTCATTAATATAAACAATTCCATTGCCTAGAATTTTAAAGTGCTAGTTGAAATTATTTCCCTTTTTCGCGGCTAAAAGCTTTCTCTAAATCCAAGTTACCAGCGCTAGATCTCTAGCCAGATGATCTTTGTCTTGTTTCGGTTTCTGATCTTTTTGGAAGAACAACCTAGCTAGGATGGTTTGGATCTGAACCTTAAATTATAATTGCAAGAACCCACTGAAGTCTTGTTTAGCTACCTCGATGTCACAAAACCCGTAGTACAATTTGGTAAATTGATCCTCATGTCGATCAGAAACTTTGCAGCCTTTCCTCTCATTCACGGTCAAATTTCTTTGTATAACTTTTTCCTTTCAATTTTCTTCTTGTATTTCCTGACTTGGGTGTCCTGACTTGTGTTTGAATTGGTTTTACAGGAATTTTGAAGGAGGGGAGGCAATGCCATCGGAAGCCAGGGACTTCACCAAGCTTTTTATGTTTTGCGGTTGTATTTTGCTTGGTCTGAAACTCGAAAAGTGTGTAGTGGTGTGTGTATAGTGTTCTGAAATGCTTGCTGATATATATCTTTTTTGAATTTGACTGTGTAATCTGACCATCGAGCCATGACAGCATTTTCTTTTTTTTTTTAAAAAAATGCATGACTTATCGGCGATGGTTAAATGGCAACCGTCCTCGATAATGGCAAGTTATGGACAACGGTTTCCTGGTAACCATCGTCGATAAACATCCACTGTAGTCGACGGTGGCGCAGATACCCTCGTCGATAAGCTTGCACTGTCGTCGACGGTTGCCCTCCTACCGTCGACGATAAGGTTTCCCCGCTGCCACGTGGCTGGAGGACTTATCGAGGACAGCTAAACTCGGCCATCGTTAATAAACTAAGGGATGACAATTACCGTCGTCGATAATGTTATCAACGACACATTGTCGTCGACGGCCAGAAACCGTCGTCGATAAGCATTTACCATCGTCGATAGCTTATCGACGACGGTAATGTCCTTATAGACGATGGTTTCCGGCCGTCGTCTATTATCGCAATTCCTGTAGTGAAGGATGTATATTACTCTCTCCATCCTAAAATAATTATTGTTTCAGACAAAAAATTGTTCATTTTGAAATTAATTTTTGTCATAAACAACAATTATTTTAGAATGGAGGGAGTAATATCAAGAATATACCATTACACTCGACTTCTAGACCAACACAATGTCAAAAGTAAGCCGAGACATCACAGATGCACGCAGCCTAAAGAAAAATAAAATAAAAGGAACTCTCCTTCCAGAAGTAATTTCTCAAACTCGATATAAGCTTTGAGATTAAAGTTACCACATCTGAAGCTTTGTAGACCTTTTCCACAACTGAAACTGATCTCGCTTCATATCATACCATGGTAATCAATGTTGTCGGTACCCTGCGTACTGTATACCTCTTGAGATTGTAAAGATCACAAGGAAATGTCATCAACCAGATTTGAAGGCATCTGAAGGCCCCACATGTCAGCCGTATCCGGACCCGCTTCCCCGAAATGGGTAGCCCCAGGGCCGCCACATGTATCATAAGACCGGAGCTACCGCCCACACTCGGGTAAGCTCCGGGCTAGATACTTGTATGGCACACCCAAACCTAACCCCTGACAGAGGGAAGCTCCGGTATTGACACGTGTCCAGTAACACCGGACCTACCCGTCCACGACGGTAAGCTCCGGAGCTGCCACGTGTCCAACCATCAGATCTTCAATAAAACCGGTGGACTCCCAACGGCTCCGGACCTTCGAGGAAGAATCAAGGACTTCAAGACCCGATTAAGTGTCATTAATGCCATATTAATGACACACGATTGGATAGCTCTTAATACCAGTAACGGCACTATCAATGCCCGTTGCCTGGTTATTAAGGGTAATTAACCACATTTACTATGTATCAAACATTTGTAACCGTCGGGGCCACATGTCAGGCCAAGCTGACTTGTAACAACCAGTCCTTGTACTATAAAAGGACTGGTCGACGATACACAAGGGACATCACTCTGAACACTCAGGCCTCCCTCGAAATCTTAGCTGAGCTAGATGAGCTTCTTCTTCTGGAGCTTCTTCTAGACTCACACACTCAATACAACACCAGAACACCCCGTGGAGTAGGGTATTACGCTCAGGCGACCCGAACCATTTAAATCTCTGTGTCCAATTGCAATTCACCTTCTTGAATCTCTGCGCGCCCAACACCAAACTCTAACTCCTCGATCTACCAATAGTAGTATCAGGAGATCTGTCGGATCCAAACACCGACAGTTGGTGCGCCAGGTAGGGGCATCCGAGATTTCGAGTATGGTGAACTCAGCTGCTGGATCATCCAACGGCAACCCTGCTGTTCAACCCGCTGGAGGCAATACCTCCAACATGCAGCAACCAGCGGGTGCCGTGTCTCCAGCAGAGTCATGCCTCCACCGCCACCACCTGCACCAGCACGTCAAGCTGAGCAGCGTGACGGTGCATCAGCGTCGGTCACCGCATCGGCGAACAACAATAACCCTGTACACGCGCTTCATGCGGTGCGTGCTCTCCTCCAACGTCCACCACCTCCAGGTGCATCCCAGGGTGCAATGGAGCAGTAGAGGGTTGATGTGGAACATCTGGTCGTAGTAGCGGCCGACCGCGTCAGCAACCAAGGTCCTCCTCCTTCGGGGCGGGCCCCATCACAGTGTCGGACCGTGTCTAGCAGACTTGGTCCGCATGCTTCCCAAAATAAAAGGCGTGCTGCGTCACAGCAAGTTACGTCGCTACCTTCTGGGGCGCGACGTACTCATACAGTAACCCGACTTTCAACTCATGACCTCCGGGCGGAGCTTGATCACCGTTACCATCAATAGGACGGTCTTGTCCATATCGAGCGTGCTCGCAAAAGGCGAGAGGCTCGAGACAGTCCTGCTCCTGAGGGAGTAGGAGGAGGATGTTCTGCACTGGCCATGCACCTACGCATGGTCAGATGGCCACAAAAGTTCCGGCCTCACCTGCCGGAGAAATTCTACGGGATTGTTAATCCTGCTGAATTTCTCCATATTTAGTCCACAGCAATCCTTGCGGCCGGAGGTAATGAGGCCATAATGGCCAACTACTTCCCAGTGGCCTTGACTGGGACCGCCATGTCTTGGTTCATGAGCCTTCCTCACAACTCTATCAACAGTTGGGAGGAATTGTGCCAACAGTTCACTGCCAACTTCGGGAGTTCATACACCCGACCAGGCACCAAAATGGACCTTTTTGCCGTCGTGCAGAAGGGGGGAGAATCCCTGCGCTCATTCATTAAGAGGTTCTCCCAGGTACGAAACACTCTTCGTTCTATCTCCACCGCCTCTATGATCGTGGCATTTAGACAGGGCGTACGAGATAAGAAGATGTTGGAGAAGCTAGCGATCAAGGAGATCACCAGCATCACGGAACTCTTCAGCTTGGCAGACAAGTGCGCCAAAGCTGCGGAGGGTCATGAGATGCACTCCAAACCACCTCCGGAGGATAACAAAAAATCATCAAAGGGCAAAGTCACTACCTCCGAGAGTGGCAAAAAGAAGAAAAAGTCCAACGGCAAGAAGAAGCCATCGGCCGACACATCTACTGCTGCAGCTACTGCAGCTCCGAGTGGCCGGGGGCCATACCCCGAGAAACGACCTCGGCTATCCTCTGAAGACGGTGGCAAGTCCAAAGTGTGGTGTCCCATTCACAAGTCGGATAGCCACAACTTGGAAGACTGCCGGGAGGTCCAAAACCTTGCCGAGCGCTACAACAAGCGCCGAGAAGAAGTTCATTTCCGTCAGAGGGAAGGAAAGCAGAAAGTTGACGAAGCTCCGACTGAAGAGGAGTTAGGCTTTCAGGATCCTAAAAAGGTCCTGAAGGCTGTTTACACCTCCGTCGACGACGATTCCGACGTCTTCGACAATGAGCGTCGGAAGACCATGAACACCATCTTTGGTGGTTCATGGGACATCACCTCCCACCGTGTCCTCAAGACAATGCAGCGGGACATGGCTTCTGTAGCTCCTACAGCCAATGCGGAGCCTCATCGAAAGTGGATGTACACTACTATCACTTTTGATGCTTCGGACTGCCCTCGAAACATGATCGGAGCAGGCCAACTACCTCTGATGGTATCTCCGACCATCAATAACATTCAGCTCCACCATGTAATGGTGGACGGAGGTTCAGGGCTGAACCTCATAAGCTTCGAATCTTTCGTCAAGCTTCAGCTCCGACCTTCGGATCTTTGCCCCTCACGACCTTTCTCCAGAGTAGGTACGGATGCCATAACACCACTCGGTGCCATTACTCTCCCCGTAACCTTCGGGACTCAGGAGAATTATCGCACTGAGAAGTTGGTCTTTGACGTCGCTCAGATCAACTTACCCTTCAACGCCATTCTGGGCAGGCCCTCCTTGTACAAGTTCATGGCTGCTACTCATTATGGCTACCTGGTGTTGAAGATGCCAACACCAGCTGGCGTTCTCCGGATCCGCGGAGATCGTACTGCCGGAGTGACTGCCTTGGAAGAACTTCATGCGCTTGCTACAATGCAGGAGGAAGAGTCCAGGCAGGAGCAAGCTCCGAAACCACCTAGCATTCGTCAACGAGGCTCGACTTCTGCACCACGTGTGCAACCAAGCGGCGACACCGACATTCCCGTCAAAGTCGTCCAAATCAGTTCCGATGCCGCTCAGACCACCCGTATATCGGGAGGTCTGAATGACAAATAGGAACTCGTGCTCATCACTTTCCTCTGGGCTAATGTCGACGTGTTTGCGTGGCAACCATCACAAATGCCTGTGATCCCCAGGGAAGTGATCGAGCACAATCTGAAGATCTATCATGACGCTCAACCTGTACACCAGAAGTCTCAGAAGCAATCCGCAGAGCGACAAAACTTCATACGATAAGAAGTGAAGAAGTTGCTCGAAGCAGGATTCATCCGAGAAGTCTTCCATCAAAAATGGCTGGCAAACCCAGTCGTTGTACCCAAGGCCGGTGAGAAGCTTCGGATGTGTATCGACTACACAACACTAAATAAGGCATGCCCAAAAGATTCATTCCTACTACCTAGAATAGATCAGATAGTGGATTCCACCTTCGGGTGTGAATTACTGTGTTTCCTAGACGCATATTCTGGGTATCATCAAATCATAATGTCTAGGGAAGATGAATAACATACTTATTTTATCACAGTAGATGGATTGTACTCCTATAATGCCATGACATTTGGTCTCAAGAATGCAGCTTCAACATTTGTATGAGCTATGTACAAAACCTTTGGAGAGCTCATCAGAGACGTAGTGGAAGTGTATGTTGATGACATTGTCGTCAAGATCAAGGACAAGGAGTCACTCCTTAACACCTTGCAACCTGTCTTCGACAAGCTGCGGGTCACCCGCACAAAGCTGAACCCAGACAAATGTGTCTTCGGGGTTAGCTGCGGAAAGCTTCTTGGTTTCCTGGTAAACCACCGGGGCATAGAGGCAAATCTGGCGAAAATTAAAGCCATTGAGGAAATGCAGCCACCAACCCGCATCAAGGACGTCCAGAAGCTGATTGGATGTCTAGCCGCCCTCACCCAGTTCATCTCAATATTAGCGGAACGAGCGCTACACTTCTTAAGCTATTGAGGAGGTCCGGACCATTCCAATGGTCTGAAGAAGCAGAAAAGGCTTTTCAAGAGCTAAAGCAGCTCCTCACCACTCTACCAACCTCGATAGCTCCGAACCCTGGTGAGCCCTTACTGCTTTACATTTCAGCAACCGACGAAGTTGTCAGCATGGTTCTGGTTGCGGAGAGACCAGAACCACCCCAAACTCAAGAATCCAGACTTCTCCAAGAAGGTTCGGGGGTTCCTGAAGGCGAGTTTTGGTCCCAGCCCCCAGGCTTGGATCTACAAGGAGTTATTCCAGAAGATATGGACCCCTCCGGGAGGGTCCGGGTCACTCCAGTAGAAGCTCTGGGTTCCTCTAGCAAGGAACCGGAGGTTCCCGAAACAGGTTCGGACCCCTCTGGGAGGGTCCGGAGCGATGTGGAGGAAGCTCCGGGCCCCTCCGGGAGGGTCCGGACAGTCCAACGCCCAGTGTACTTCATCAGCGAAGTACTACATGATGCCAAGACTCGATACTTAGAGGTGCACAAGCTGCTCTACGCAGTTCTCATCGCCTCCAGGAATCTCTGCCATTACTTCCAAGCTCACAAGATCTCAGTGGTGACTTCCTACCCACTGCGAGCAATCTTGCATAATCCCAACTCTACTGGGAACATTGCAAAGCGGGCAACAGAATTGGCCGAATTCGATCTTGAATTCGTCCCAAGACAAGCAATCAAGAGTCAAGCACTGGCGGACTTTGTGGTGTAATGGACCCCCTCTCCATCAAACCCTAGGGGCCCTAGTGAGCAGAAGCCAGAACTCAAAGCTCCGGTCTTCACTGAGCCTCACTGGACTCTCTACTTCAACGGCTCCATGCAAAAGCAGGGGGTCAGAGCTGGAGTCCTTCTCCTCGCTCCAACCAGGGAGAAGGTTAAATATATGGTGCACCTTGACTTCAAGGCGACCAACAACATGGCGGAGTATGAAGCACTCATTTACGGACTAAAGGTGGCACTATCATATGGTGTCAAGCAGCTGTTGGTCAAGGGAGATTCGCAACTCATCATTAAACAGGTGAAGGGTGAATGCTCCTGTAACAATCTCCAACTAGCCACTTATCTCCTTGAAGTCCAGAGGCTTCAGAAGGACTTCGAAGTCCTGGACCTCCACCATGTCCAGTGTATCCACATCGCTGAAGCTGACGAACTCTCAACGAAAGCGTCAACCGGAGCTTCGGCTCCTGACGGAACCTTCGTCCGGAGGTTGTCAAAACCCACAGCTCAGCCTGCCGAACTGAGCGAAGGGGGCGAGACCAGCATCCCGAAGCTGGCGGTCCCGATGGCCCTGTTACCATGGCAGCCATCAAGGGTTGTAGGTGCTGCCGGAAGCTCCGAGCATCCCGACACGCAATACTCAAATGCTCAAGCTAGCTCTGATGCATGGATCTCGAAGATCCGGAGCTACTTGAAAGACAACATCCTTCCTGACGATGATGTATCCGCTTACCGGATAGATAGATTGGCTAAAAGATACACGCTGGTATAAGGGGATCTCTACCGGCGTGGTGCCAACGGTGTCCTAATGCGGTGCATCACAAAGGAAGGAGGTTGTGAGCTCCTAAAAAAAATCCATGGAGGCAAGTGTGGGAACCACGCGGCTTCCCGCACGCTGGTCGGTAAAGCCTTCCGGCATGGCTTCTACTGGCCTACAACACTCCAGGATGCAATTGAGCTGGTGAAGAAATGCGAAGCATGCCAGTTCCGTGCAAAGCAAATTCACACACCGGCTCAACCTCTACAAATGATACCTCCTACATGGCCATTCGCTGTGTGGGGGATAGACATCTTGGTACCTTTCCCAAGAGCCGTTGGAGGTTACAAGTTCCTGTATGTTGCCATTGACAAGTTCACCAAGTGGCCAGAAGTAACTCCAGTTGTGATAATAAACAAACAATCAGCTATCAACTTCTTGAGTCCATCGTATGCAGATTTGGAGTCCCAAACAAAATCATAACTGATAATGGGACCCAATTCACAAGTTCTGCATTTCAAGGATATTGCGAAGACCTCGGCATTCAAGTCAGGTATGCTTTCGTAGCTCACCCAGAAAGTAATGGCCAAGCCGAGAGGGCAAATGCAGAAATCCTGAAAGGACTCAAGACGCGCACATATGAGCGCCTGAAAAAACATGGATCCAACTGGATTGAAGAGCTTCCGCCCACTCTATGGGCCAACAGGACAACTCCAAAACGGTCAACTGGAGAGACACCCTTCTTCCTGGTGTTCGGAGCTGAAGCAGTCCTTCCTCCGAAAATCACCTTGGGGTCGCTCCGGGTCCGGACCTCCGACGAAGCCACGCAGGACCAGCTCCGACGTGAAGATCTTGACCTCCTTGAAGAGGGAAGGTGCCGAGCAGCTGTTTAGAATGCCCGATACCGCCAAGCTCTTCAGCACTATCACCAACGGCATGTTCACAACTGACAGCTCGAGGAGGGCGATCTGGTGCTACAGATAATACAATCCAGAGAAGGGTTAAACAAACTCTCCCCCAGTTGGGAGGGACCCTTCCGAGTGATCAAAGTATCCCGTCCCGGATGCGTTCGCTTGGCAACTGAGGATGGGACACCTCTCCCAAATCTTTGGAACATTGAGCACCTCCGTAAGTTCTACGCTTAATATTACGGAGGTGAGTCTGTAGCCACATGAGATGTATGTTATAGAGTCATTGTACAGAGTCAGGTAGCTCCTCCAGGAGAACAGCCGGACCTTCCCCGGAAGGTCTGCAAACTTCACGCAACACTTGTCATAGTCTCAGAACTAAAAGTGTGGCTAGCTACCTTGGGTCAAATGAGAAATGAAACACACTTAGCCTGGTTCCGTACCCTAAGAGTGTACTTGTTTCCCTGTACCCCGAACCTATAATGAAAGACATCCTCGTGTGAAAATAGACTCCACGTGCATTTATTTTGTACATGCTCAATATTTTTTATTTTTCTCTTTCTTGTCTGTAACAAAGTTGTGCAGTTCTTAAGAAACTTTAGCTCGACAAGTTCATGTACAATTCGAGTTGCATTGTCTAATCTTCCCGGTCTAAACATTGTTGATGGCCTACTCGTGTGAATGCCGTCAAGCCAATCTAGGGTCGGAGTGTGCTATCGACTTAGCCTGGTCATGCACCCTAAGTACGCCACTCTACCTACACCCCGACATGCTGAAGTAAGGCTAGTCTAGAAACGATCGGACCTGAAGGAAGCAAGACGGTGCTCTTGATTGTATTTAAGATTGTGTTCGACCTAAAACTTTCTCGAGAACAGTAAGCCACAATGAAGTTATAGATAGGAAACAAATTTTACTGTTTTTCTTGACTTCAGTGTGCAGAAAAAATAAATAAGTTACGATATCCTCTAGGTGGCTTGTGGTCAATGAACAAACATTGACATCGAGCATCTCTGGAGCTGCTCAGTTCCGGTAAAGCTAAGAGGCAAGCCGTCAACGTGAAGATGGTGAAAAGACTCTAAAGTAGAGTCTGATGTTGACACAACACGTCTTGACGGAGGTCACTGCTGGAGCTACCAAGCTTTGACACCCCAAACGGCTAACTGTTGATGCTTTAGGCGTTGATAGAGACTACTGCCGGAGTCACTAAGCTCCGACGATGGTCAATGTCGGAGCCACTAAACTCTAACAACCTCAGGAGGCCTACACTATCGAAGACTTTGGACCTACACTCTACAAGTTCGAAGCACGCAAGTCTTCAAAAACGGTTGTATCCTCTTGGTACATGTTCACAACCAAATTGTGTACATATACCAGGGGGCCAAGCGAGACAAAGGTGTTGAAGACAAAAAATGAAATTCGAATTTACAAAAATTTGGATTTCATTCATCTGGAGACAAGAGATTACGAAATTGGAGAAGAAGAAGAGAAGATACAAGCGGGAGATTTAGAGAGATGGTCCTAGACCCTATGGAAGAACTGAGCGACCTTCTGGGCCACCTCCGACACATTGGCTCGGGCGGCTTCACCCTCTCCTTCGATGGGACCTTCAAGCACTGGGTCCAGAGGGAATTGAGGGTCGCGGCTGGTGTAGCACGTCAGCACAAACTCTGCGACGTTCTTCGCCAAGGACTGACCCTCTGTTTCCAGCTAGTCTGCGATGACATCGCCCACCTTGAAGAGCTTGTTGCCTGCTGAACTCAGCGCCTCCAACGCCTGGTCCAGCTCTGGCTCCGGATCATCCGGACGCACAGGACTGAAGCCCATTGGCGTCAGTGCGTCATTGTCCTTGTCCAGGAAGTCCCAAACTTGTTGGAACTCTACAACCCTTTCACCACACATCTCCGCCAAGGATCTTTTGGCCGCCGCAAGCTCCGAGCTCTCCCGAGCAAGACGCTCCACCTCTTTGGCATTCTACTGAATCGTTTTAGCAACCTGCCTTTCGAGTTTGCTGAGCTCTTCCTCCCGGAGGTGGATCTCATTCCGATGGTTGACCAGATCTTTCTCCCGGCCTCGCACTTTCTTCTCCCGGGTGACGATGGCATTCTCCTGCTTGTAGAGATCTTGCCCTCGCTCCCAGGCCTTCTTCTCCTCCTCCTTGCAACGCTCCTCCAATTTCTTGGTGCGTTCTTCGAGGCTCTTGTCAGCCAGAGCTGTCTTTTGGACAAGATCTTCCTCCCTCTTCACGAGGTCATCCCGCAGCTCCAGGAATTTCTGCTCTTCATCTTCGAGCCGTCTTTCCTGCGCTTCAAGAGCCTCCTGGCGCTTGACGAGACTATCGTGGTTGGCGGAGAGCCTTTCCTGGCGTTCATCCGCTGCGCTATTTGCAGCCTTGGCCTGCTCATAGATGGCCCGGGATTGGTTGTCGAGGGTCCGCGTCATGCTTTCCCTCTCATCCAACAACTTACCCCAGTACTCCAGGTGAACTTTCTCCCTTTGCACCCACTCCTTGTCGTCAGCCAGCCTCGACTGCGCCAGCTTGGTCTCGAAATGGAGTCAGTTGCACCACCTCCTAAGGGTTTGGCGCTCCTCCATGAGGGCCTTGCTGTCGTGGTAGAAAGCCAGCTGGACCTAGCGAAGACTGGAGCAGGCGTTGTCAATAGACAACGATAGAGGGATCGGGATCGTACCTCCCGAGGTCATCTCCGCTAGCTCCAGCGGATCTCCAATGACAAAAATTGGGTCCCACTCAACGAGAGCGGTCCCCTGAGCTTCCACGGCACTAGGGCCGTCCTCCGGGATAGCCACGGCCGCCACCGAGGAAGTACTTGCAGCTGAAGTTCCAACCTCCGGAATTGGTTCCGAAGGCCCAGCCGCCAGGTCATCAACAACCGGTCCCTCCGACGGGGGGCCAGCCGCTTCGTCATGGCACTCTGGCTCAGCAGCGGGCACCTCCGGGATTACCACTTTCGGAGCGGGTGTTGAAGGTTCGGTCGGAGCAGAAGCTACTTCTGGTTCCGGTGTAGGCGCTTCCTCTGCCTCTGGCTCAGGTGCTGGCGCTTCGACTATCATGGGCTCGGGTGCTGGCGCCTCGTCCACCAAAGGCTTAGGCGCCGACACCTCCGCAGCAACTGGCTCGGACACCAGAACCTCTTCAACGGCCGGCTCCACAGCCGGAACTTCTGTAGCAACCGGCTCTACTGCCGGAGCTTCCTCGACAACCGGCTCAAGTGCCGGAGCTTCATCAACACCCGGCTCCACTGCCGAGACCTCATCAACCACCGGCTCGATTTCTGGGGCTTCAACAACATCTGGCTCTAGGGCCGGAATCGCAGCACCCTCCAGCTCTGCGGCCGGAGTGTCCAACATCTCAGCATCAAAGCCCGAAGCTTCAACCTCCGGGGCTGGCACTGCTGGTACATCTTCATTCTCGTGGTCCGGCACTACCACGTGAGCTTCTGGGGATGAGTCGTCCAAAACCACGACAGCCAGCGCTGGGGCTGCCGCAGCCTCAGCCACCTCTTGGGGCGGCGCTGGAACCAGAACCGGAGCCCCAGCCTGCACAGCCTCAATCGCTGCTGCTGGGACCGGAGCATTAGCCTTCTTCTTAGGCACGCTGTGGATGAAGGACGAAGAGACTCAAAATACAGTTAACAATAAAACAACTAACTCAGGTAAAAAATCAAAAAATTACCTCGGAAGGCTTCCGCACCAGTTTCCACGGAACCTCTTCTCCGGACGCTCCGGACTGGCCCCAGCTGCCACTGGCATGGTAGTCCCGGAGGGTCCCCCGAAGCTTGTTGTTGCCATCGGCGTTGCCCTGGACGAGGCCCCCCTCGACCGGGAAGGACCTCCAGACTCGGAGCCTTCAGTCGGCCCTGGTACCAGAGTCACTTGGCCGGAGCTAGCACCTCGAGAAGATGCCGCTACTGGAGTAGATGCTGCCGTTGTAGACCTTTCCCTCCGTGGAGAAGGAGTCGCAGCAGAAGAAGTGTGCCTGGTGGACCTTCTGTCACAAGGCTTCCTCTTACGGCTCGAGGGCTCGGCCAATTCCTTTCCCTTGCCGACGACTTCGGTTCTTGGCTTAGGGGCGGGAACGAAGCCACCTTCCGGATCTTCGGAGATCGCCAACCCGGTGGTCGAGCGCCTCTTAATGACACCAAGGTCATCAAGCACCAGCATCGTCCGCCGGAGCTCCCTACTGAATTATGCATCCATGTTCAGAGGGAGGAAAGCTGCCGGCGGAGCCAAGTCGTCGCCCTCGACGTTGATGTCGTGCTGGAACTTCTTGAGGTGGAACTCCAAAGTTGCACCCTCCATGTTGGACTTCAAACCGGTCTCGATTCGGTCATCGTCCAGCATACTGTTGAGGGCCCAAGCCAACTTCTCCCTCCTCTTCAACGGAGCCCACCTGTTGGTCAGGAAGTTGCAAAACACCGCCTGGGGAGTCACCCCTCCTTCCACGCACAGGCGAATCCTGGTCAGAGCAGAGTTGAAGGCATCCGACAGTACCGGAGTTTCACTCCAAACTGCAGTGTCGATGTTGGGGAGGCCTTCTGGCAGCTCCAGCTTCTCATGCTCCTCCACCCTGATTACAATCCAATCCTTCTTCCAGTCGTCCCACTTCCCAGAAGGGAACGATCGCAAGTACTTGTACGGGCACTTCTTGCGCTTCACAAAATAGTAGAAGCCAAGGTACTCGTCACTCCTGCCCGTGGTTTGGACGGTGAAGAAGGTGCGGAAAAGCTCAATGCAGGGGGAATGCCCACCCACATCTCGCAGAAGTGGCTAAAGATTGACACCAGCAGAATGGAATGGGGGCCAAGGTGGTACAGTTGCAGACCATAGAAGTCTAGCAACATCAAGAAGAAAGAGGAGAAAGGCGGGATCAGTCCCACCATGGCGTACGCAGAAAAATACACCATGTCGCCGGCGTGCTCCATCTCGAAAGGGAGCTGTCTGGCATAGACC
Source organism: Tuctoria greenei (assembly GCA_036927565.1). Lineage (NCBI taxonomy): Eukaryota > Viridiplantae > Streptophyta > Magnoliopsida > Poales > Poaceae > Tuctoria > Tuctoria greenei. Next base: position 3,826,100 of record JAYESD010000004.1, read on the forward strand.
AAGTGGTTGAAGAAGCTGGGGGACCATCCCATGAGCGCCCGGACCTTCTTCAGATCATCGTCGGTCTTCAACCGCGGCACAATGAGGCAAAAGATGGAAAGCAAGCGAAAGTTTGGAGGATCTGAGCGCGAGTTCGAATGAAAGGCGTAAAGATCCCCAAACGGTGTGTGCTTTCCTTCTTAAGTAAGCCCCCACAACGCTGGGATGGAAACCGCAGGGGAGCCGACGATACCAGTCAAAAACTACACCCTGCCAATGACAAGGGGGCCCAAGGCCACCCCAACGATCAAGTTGAGGTTCTTACCCCAAGCGAACGGTTGTCATCATGAAAGGCAGGAAGCCTGAAGGCGGCGGCCTGACAGGGCGCGCGGAACCGATACGATTTTCGTATCGGGAACCGACGACCTTCAATTGTGTGAGATCTGCACGCCAAGATCTCACCTGCCAAACCCGGGATATGCCACGCGGCATTGGTTTAACTACGAACTACTGCCAACGGCACATCCGAAGACCCTTGTCGGTACCCTAGAAACCATACACCCCTTGAGGTTATAAAGACCTCAAAGGAAAATCATCTACTTGGTTTGAAGACCCTCGAAGGCCCACATGTCAGACATAACCAGACCCGCTTCTCCAACATGGTTAATCCCTGGGTCGCCACGTGTACTACCAAACCGGAGCTACTGCCCACAAGGGGGAAGCTCCGAGTCATGTACTGAAATGGCACCTCCGGACTTAGCCCCAGACCGAGAGAAGCTCCGAACCTGACACGTGTCGGGTAGCCCCGGAGCTACCTGTTTCCACAGTATGCTCCGGTGCTGCCATGTGTCCAACCGTCGGATCTTCAGCCTCTAACCTCCGGGAGACCCCACAACGGCTCCGGATCTTCAAAGGGGAATCAAGGACTTCAAGACCCGATTAAGTGTCATTAATACCATATTAATGACACTTAAGCGGACGATCTTAACACCAATAACGGTGCTGTCAAAGCCCGTTACAGGGTCATTAAGAGCGATTAAATGTGTTAAATAAGTGTCAATACTAGTAAACGCCGGGGCCACATGTCGGGCCAGGCTAACTTGTAACGGCCTGCCCTTGTACTATAAAAGGACAGACCGACGACACACACACACAGACACATACGCTCAACCCAAGCTCATACAGTTAATACAACAGCAACACATCCGTGGAGTAGGGTATTATGCTCAGGTGGCCCGAACCACGTAAACTCTTGTGTCTCTTGTGTCAGTTCCTACTCACCTTCTTGAATCTCCGCGTGCCCATACCGAACATCAAACTCCCCTATCACTTTAGCAGTGTAGGGAGATCTGTCGGTTCCAAACCGCCGACAGTTGGCGCGCCAGGTAGGGGCAGCCTGAGATTTCGAGAATGGTGAATTCAGCTGCTGGATCATCCAACACTCAACCTGCTATTCAGGCTGTTGGAGGCAATCCCTCCAATAGGCAGCCACCAGCAGGAGCCTCAGCACCAGCAGGAGTCACACTCCCACCACCACCGTCTCCTCCAGCAAATCGTGCTGGGCAATGTGATGGTGCGCCAGCGTCAATTACTGCGTCGGTAAATCATGACAACCCGGAACACGCGCTCCATGCAGCGCGTGCTCTTCTCCAACGCCCACCACCTCCAGATGCATCCCGGGATGCACTGGAGCAATGGAGGGCCGATGTGGAGCATTTGGTTGCAGCAGCAGCCGAACGCCTCAGCAACCAGGGTCCTCCTCCTTCAGGAAGAGCCCCGTCGCAGCGGCGGACTTTGTCTGGAAGACTTGGTCCGCACGTTTCCAATAGCAGGAGACGTGCTGCATCACACCAAGTGACATCATTACCCTCCGGGGCACGACGTACTCACACGGTATCCAGGCTTTCGACTCATGACCTCCGGGCGGAGCTTGATCGCCGATACCGCCAGCAGGATGGCCGAGTCCATATTGAGCGTGCCCGTGAAAGACGGGAAGCTCAGGACCTTTCCACTCCTGAAGGAGTGGGAGGAGGTTGTTCAGCCCTAGCCATGCACCTGCGCATGGTTAGGTGGCCACAGAAGTTCCGGCCTCACTTGCCGGAAAAATTCGACGGGACTGTCAATCCCGCCGAATTTCTTCAGATATACTCCACTGCAATCTTGGCAGCTGGAGGAAGCGAGGTCATAATGGCCAATTACTTTCCAGTGGCCTTAACTGGGACTGCCAGGTCCTGGTTTATGAGCCTTCCACCCAAATCTATCAATAGTTGGGAGGAGCTGTGCCATCAGTTCACTGCCAACTTCGGGAGTTCATACACCCGACCAGGCACTAAACTGTACCTTTTTGCGGTCGTGCAAAAAGGGGGAGAATCCTTGTTGTCATTCATCCAGAGGTTCTCTCAGGTACGAAACACTATCCCTTCTATCTCTAGTGCCTCTATCATTGTGGCATTTAGACAGGGTGTACGAGACAAGAAGATGTTGGAGAAACTGGCGATCAAGGAGATCACCAGTGTCACGGAACTCTTCAGCTTGGCTGACAAATGTGCCCGAGCTGCGGAGGGCCGTGAGATGCACTCCAAACCAACCTCGGAGGGTCACAAGAAATCCTCCAAAGAAGAAGCCGCTACCTCCGGGGGTGGTAAGAAGAAAAATAAGACCAACGACAAGAAGAAGCCGTCGGCTGGCACATCCAACGTTGCAGCTGCTGCAGCTCCGGGTGGCCGAGGGCCACACCCTGAGAAGCGACCTCGACCGTCTTCTGAAGACGGTGGCAAACCCAAAGTGTGGTGTCCCATTCACAAAACGGGCAGCCACAGTTTGGAAGACTGCCGGGAGGTCCAAAACCTTGCCGAGTGCTACAACAAGCGCCGGGAGGAATCTCCTTTCCGACAGAGGGAAGGAAAGCAAAAAGTCGACAAAGCTCCGGCAGAAGAGGAGTTGGGGTTTCAGGATCCCAAAAAGGTCCTGAAGGCCGTCTACACCTCCGTCGACGATGATTCTGATGTCTCTGACAACGAGCGTCGGAAGACCATGAACACCATTTTTGGTGGATCATAAGATATCACCTCCCGTCGCGTCATCAAGACTATGCGTCGAGATATGGCCGTTGTAGCTCCTACAGTCAGGCCGGAACCTCACCAAAAGTGGATGGACACAACCATCACTTTTGATGCTTCAGATTGTCCCTGGAGCATGGTTGGAGCAGGACAATTACCCTTGATGGTATCTCCTACCATCAACAACATCCAGCTCCACCATGTCATGGTAGACGGAGGTTCGGGGCTTAACCTCATCAGCTTCAAAGCTTTCACTAAGCTTCAGCTCCGACCTTCGGATCTCCACCCCTCTCGACCTTTCTCCGGAGTAGGTCCGGGGCCATCACCCCACTCGGAGCTATTACTCTCCCTGTGACCTTCGAGACACGGGAGAAGTACCGCACCGAGAAGTTGGTCTTCGACGTCGCGTAGATCAACTTACCCTTCAATGCCATCTTGTGTAGACCTTCCCTGTACAAATTCATGGCGGCTGCTCATTATGACTATCTGGTGTTGAAGATGCCAACGCCAGTAGGCGTTCTCCGGATCCGCGGAGATCGCACTGCTGGAGTAACTGCACTGGAAGAGCTCCATGCGCTCACCATAGCGCAAGAGGAGGACTCCAGGCAGGAGCAAGCTCCAAAACCCCCGAGCATTCGCCAACGAGGCTCGACTTCTGCACCTCGAGTGCAGCCAAGCGGCGACACCGACATTCCCGTCAAAGTCATCCAAATTGGTTCCAATGCCGCTCAGACCACCCGTATATCAGGAGGATTGAACGACAAATAGGAACTCGCGCTCATAACTTTCATCCGGGCTAACGTCGACGTGTTTGCTTGGCAACCGTCACAAATGCATGTGATCCCCAGGGAAGTGATTGAGCACAATCTGAAGATCTACCCCGATGCTCGACCTGTGCATCAGAAGCCTCGGAAGCAATCTGCAGAGCGACAGAACTTCATTCGACAAGAAGTAAAGAAGTTGCTCGAAGCCGGATTCATCCGAGAAGTCTTCCATCCAAAATGGCTGGCAAACCCAGTCGTTGTGCCCAAGGCCGGCGGGAAGCTTCGGATGTGCATCGACTACACCACACTAAATAAGGCATGTCCAAAAGATCCATTCCCACTACCTAGAATAGATCAGATAGTGGATTCCATCTCCGGGTGTGAATTACTGTGTTTCCTAGATGCATATTCCGGATATCATCAAATCAGAATGTCTAGGGAAGATGAAGAGCATACTTTATTCATCACAGTAGATGGATTGTATTGTTACACAGCCATGCCCTTTGGTCTCAAGAATGAAGCTTCAACTTTTGTATGAGCTATGTACAAAACTTTTGAAGAACTTATTAGAGACATAGTGGAAGTGTACGTCGATGGCATCGTGGTCAAGGTCAGGAACAAGGAGTCACTCCTTGACACCTTGCAGGCTGTCTTCGACAAGCTGCGGGCCACCCGCACAAAGCTAAACCCAGACAAGTGTGTCTTCGGGGTTAGCTCCGGAAAACTTCTTGGTTTCCTGGTAAGTCACCGGGGCATAGAAGCTAATCCGGCGAAGATTAAGGCCATTGAAGACATGCGGCCACCAACCCGCATCAAGGATGTCCAAAAATTAACTGGATGTCTAGCAGCCCTCAGCCGGTTCATCTCAAGACTGGCGGAACGGGCACTCCCCTTCTTCAAGTTATTGAGGAAGTCCGGACCATTCCAATGGTCCGAAGAAGCAGAAAAGGCATTCCAGGAGCTAAAACAGTTCCTCACCACCCTACCAATTCTGGTAGCTCCGAACCCTGGTGAGCCTTTGTTGCTTTATATTTCATCTACTGACGAAGTCGTCAGTATGGTTCTGGTTGCGGAGAGACCAGAACTACCCCATACTCAGGAATCCAGACCCCTTCGGGAGGGTCCTGAGGTTCCTGAAAGCGAGTCTGGGTCCCAGCTCCCAGATTCGAATCCACAAGAAGTTGCTTCAGGAAACCTAGACCCCTTCGGGAGGGTCCAGGTCATTTCTGAGGAAGCTCTGGGTTCCTCGAGCCAGAACCCGGAGGTCCCTGAAGAAAATTCGGGCTCCTTCGAGAGGATCCGAGTTAGTGAAGAGGAAGCTTCGGACCCCTCCGGGAGGGTCCGGACCATTCAGCGCCCAGTGTACTTCATTAGTGAAGTACTACATGATGCCAAGACTCGATACCTAGAGGTGCATAAGCTGCTCTATGCAGTTCTTATTGCCTCCAGGAAGCTTCGCCATTACTTCCAAGCTCACAAAGTCTCAGTGGTGACCTCTTACCCACTTCGAGCAATTTTGCATAATTCCAATTCAACTTGGAATATTGCAAAATGGGCAGCGGAATTGGCTGAATTTGATCTTGAATTTATTTCAAAGCAAGCAGTCAAGAGTCAAGCATTGGAAGATTTTGTGGGAATGGACTCCCTCTCCATCAAACCCTGGGGGCCCCAGTAAGCAGAAGACGGAGCATCAAGCTCCAACCTTCACCAAGCCTCACTGGACCCTCTACTTCGATGGCTCCATGCAGAAGCAGGGGGCCGGAGCTGGAATCCTTCTCCTCGCACCGACTGGGGAGAAAGTGAAATACATGGTACACCTTGACTTCAAGGCAACCAACAACATGGCAAAGTATGAAGCACTCATCTACGGACTAAAGGTTGCACTGTCATATGGTGTCAAGCAATTGCTGGTCAAGGGAGATTCACAGCTCATCATTAAGCAGGTGAAGGGTGAATGCTCCTGCAATAATCTCCAGCTAGTTGCTTACCTCCTCGAAGTCCAGAGGCTTCAGAAGGACTTTGAAGTCCTAGATCTCCACCATGTTCAACATGCCCACAACGCTGAAGCTGACGAACTCTCGACGAAAGCGTCAACCGGAGCTCCGGCTCCTGATGGAACTTTTGTCCGAAGATTGTCGAAACCCACAGCTCAGCCTGCCGAACTGAGCGAAGGGGGCGAGATCAACATCCCGAAGCTGACGGTCCCGATGGCCCTGTTACCATGGCAGCCATCAAGGGTCGTAGGTGCTGCCGGAAGCTCCGAGCAACCCAGCACGCAAGACTCAAATGCTCAAGTTAGTTTCGATGCATGGATCTCGGATATCCGGAACTACTTGAAAGAAAACATCCTTCCTGATGATGATGTATCTGCTGACCGGGTAGTCAGATTGGCTAAAAGATACACGTTGGTAGAAGGGGATCTCTATCGGTGCGGTGCCAACATCATCCTAATGCGGTGCATAACAAGGGAAGAAGGCTGCGAGCTCCTCACAGAAATCAATGGAGGCGAGTGTGGGAACCACGCGTCTTCCCACACGCTGGTTGGTAAAGCCTTTCGGCATGACTTCTACTGGCCTACAGCACTCCAGGATGCAACTGAGCTGGTGAAAAAATGCAAAGCATGCCAATTTCATGCAAAGCAAATTCACACACCAGCTCAACCCTTACAAATGATACCTCCTACATGGCCCTTCGCTGTGTGGGGGATGGACATCTTGGGACCTTTCCCAAGAGCCATCGGAGGTTACAAGTTCCTGTACATCACCATTGACAAGTTCACCAAGTTGTGACAATCAACAAACAATCTGCTATCAACTTCATGCAGTCCATTGTATGCAGATTTGGAGTCCCAAACAAAATCGTCACTGATAATGGGACCCAATTCACAAGCTCCGCATTCCAAGGATATTGCGAAGACCTCGGCATACAAGTTTGCTACGCCTCCGTAGCTCATCCAGCCAGTAATGGCCAAGCTGAGAGAGCAAATGCTGAAATCCTTAAAGGACTTAAAACACGCACTTATGAGCGCTTGAAAAAACATGGAGCCAACTGGATCGAAGAGCTTCCGCCCACTCTATGGGCCAACAGGACATCTCCAAACCAGTCAACCAGAGAGACGCCCTTCTTTCTGGTGTACGGAGCTGAAGCAATCCTTCCTCCGGAAATCACCTTGGGTTCACTTCGGGTCCGGACCTTCGATGAAGCCACGCAAGACCAGCTCCGGCGTGAAGACCTAGACCTCCTTGAGGAGGGAAGGTGCCAAGCAGCTGTTCGGAATGCCCGATATCGTCAAGCCCTACGGCGTTATCACCAGCGGCATGTACACAACCGACAGCTTGAGGAAGGCGATCTGGTGCTACGGAGAATACAATCCAGAGAAGGGTTAAACAAACTCTCCTCCGGCTGGGAGGGACCCTTCCGAGTGATTAAAGTATCCCGTCCCGGAAGCGTTCGCTTGGCTACCGAGGATGGGACACCTCTCCCAAATCCTTGGAACATCGAGCACCTCCGTAAGTTCTACACTTAATACCACGGAGGTGAGTCTTGAGTAACTTGAGATGTATGTTATAGAGTCATTGTACAGAGTCGGGTAGTTCCTCCGGGAGAGCAGCCGGACCTTTCCCGAAAGGTCCGCAAAGTTCATGCAACACTTGTCACAGCCTCCGGACTAAAAGTGTGGCTAACTACCCTGGGTCAAACGAGAAATGAAACATGCTTAGCCTGGTTCCGTACCCTAAGAGTGTACTTGTTTCCCCTGTACCCCGGACCTATAATGAAAGACATTTTCATGTGAAATAGACTCCACGTGCATTTATTTTGTACAGGCTCAACATTTTTATTTTTCTCTTTCTTGTCTATAACAAAGACGTGCAATTCTTAAGAAATTTTAGTTCAACCGATTTATATACGATTCGAGTTGTATTGTCAATTCTTTTGGATTCAAATATTGTTCATGGCCAACTCGCCTGAAAGCCGCCAAGCCAATCTAGGGCTGGAGTGTGCTATCGACTTAGCCTGGTCAAGCACCCTAAGTACGCCATTCTACCTACACCCCGGCAGGCCGAAGTAAGGCGGGTCCGTGTACAGTTGGATCTAGAAGGAAAGACAACACATTCGGTTGTATTTAGAATCGCGTTTGACTTAAAATCTTCTTGAGAGTCATAAGCCGCGACGAAGTTATAGACAAGAAACAAATTTTACTATTTTTCTTGGCTTAAGTGTGCAGGAAAAATAAAATCTACGTTGATGGAGAAAAGCCGGAGCTGACTAAGCTCCGACTCCCCTAGGGGGGCCAGCCGTCGACGCTGAATAAAAGATGGTGAGAAGACCCTATAAATGGAGTCTGCTGCCAACCAACTGAGTGTTGGCAAAGGTCACTGCCGGAGCTACTAAGCTCCGACACCCCAGAGGAATAACTATCGATGCTCTACGTGTTGATAGAGACTATTGCCGGAGCTACTAAGCTCCAGCGATAAACAATGCCGGAGCTTCTAAGCTCCGACAACCTCAGGGGGCCTTCACTATCGAAGACTTCGAACCTAAATTATACAAGTTCGGAGCAAAAGAGTCTTCAACAATGCACAATATCCTCTTGGTACATGTTCACAATCAAATTGTGTACATCTACCAGGGGGCCAAGTGAAGATAAAAGTGAGTGTTGAAGACAAAAATTGAAATTCACAAAATTTTTGGGGATTTCATTTATCTGGAGACAAGGGATTACATCTGGAGACAAGGGATTACAAAATTGAGGAAGAAGAAGAGAAAATGCAAGTGAGAACTATAGAGATGCTCCTAGACCCTATGGAAAAATTGGGCGACCTTCTGGGCAACCTCTGATACGTTGGCTCGGGTAGCTTCGCCTTCTCCTTCGACGGGGCCTTCAAGCACCGAGTCCAGAGGAAATTGGGAGTTCCGGCTGGTGTAGCACGTCAGCACATACTCTGCAATGTTCTTCGCCAGGGATTGCCCCTCAACCTCCAGTTGGTCCGCGATGACATCGCCCACCTTGGAGAGCTTGCTACCTGCTGCGCTCAACGCCTGCAGCGCTAGGTCCGACTCCGGCTCCGGATCATCCGGGCGCACGGGGCTGAAACCCATCAGCGTCAGTGCATCATTGGCCTTGCTCAAGAACTCCCAAATATGTAGGGAGTCCTCAGCCCTCAAACCCTTCATCTCTTCCAGGGATCTTCTGGCTGCCACCAGTTCAAAATTCTCACGGGCAAGGCGCTCAACTTCTTTGACGTTTTGCTGAATCTTTTCAGCAACCCGCCTTTCGAGTTTTCCGAGCTCCTGCTCCCGGAGGTGGATCTTGTTCTGGCAGACAACCAGGTCCTTCTCTCTACCCCTCACTTTCTTCTCCCTGGCAGTAAGGGCACACTCTTGTTCGTAGAGTTCCTGCCCTCGCACCCAGGTCTTCTCCTCTTCCTCTTGGCAACGCTCTTCCAATTTCTTGGCGCGCTCCTCGAGACCGTTGTCAGCCAGAGCCACCTTCTCGGTGAGCTCCTCCTCCCTCCTCAGGACGTCATCCCGCAGCTCTAGGAGTTTCTGCTCTTCATCCTCGAGCCGTTTCTCCCTCTCTTCAAGTGCCTCGCGGCGCTTGATGAGTGCGGTGTTAATGGCGTCAAGCTGTTTGTGGCATGCATCGGTCGCATTATTGGCAGCTTTGGCCTGATCGTAGATCTCCCGGGATTGAGCGTCGAGGGTACGAGTCATACTCTCCCTGTCATCCAGTAACTTGCCCCAGTACTCCAGGCGGATCTTCTCCCGCTTGATCCACTCCTTGTCATCCGCTAGCCTCGACTGCGCCAGCTGGGTCTCGAAGTAGAGCCGATTACGCCACCGCCTAAGGGTTTGACGCTCCTCTTCAAGATCCTTGCTGTCGTGGAAGAAGGCCAGTTGGACTTGATGCAGACTAGAACATGCGTTGTCAATGGACAGCGACAACGGGATTGGTTTCGGACCTACTGGGGTCTCCTCTGCGGGTTCCAGCGGGTCTTCAGATACAAAAATTGGGCCCCACTCTACAAGAGTGGTCCCCTGAGTCTCCATGGCACTAGGGTCGTCCTCCGGGATGACCTCAGTCGCCATTGAGGAAGGCCCTGCCGCCAGGTCTTCGTTCACCCCCTCAGACAGGGGGCCAACAACTTCGCTTGGGCACTCCGGCTCGGCCGCAGGTACCTCCGACGTCGTCGCTTCCGGAGCAGGAGCTGCTGCTGGCTCCAGCCTGGGCACCTCTTCCGATGGGAGCTCGAGATCCGTCACCTCTTCAACAACCGGCTCAAAAGCCGGAAGATCTTCAACATCGTCCGGCCCTATGGCCGGAGCTCCAATAATGACCGGCTCCGTGGCCGGTGCTTTGGAGGTAGCCGGCCCAACTGCCGAAACTACCTCAGTTTCCGGCGCGCATGCCGGAGCTTCAATCACCTCCGGCTCAACAGTCGGGGCTTCAACAATTTCCGACTCAGAGGCCGGGATTACTGCTTCCTCCGGCTCAACAGCCGGAGCTTCCATCATCGCAGCACCAGAACCCGGGGCTTCAACCTCCGGGACATGTGCCGCTGGCGCATCTTCACTCCCATGGTCCGGCGCTACCACGGGAACTTCTGGGGATGAGTCGAGGTCCATAACCACGACAGCCGGCGCTGGAGCTGTCGCAGCTTCGGCCACCACTTGGGGCGGCACCAGGACAGGAGCAGAAGCTCCCGCTCTCACGGCCTCAGCCACTGTGGCCGAGGGTGGAGCTTCACTCCCCTTCTTGGAGACGCTGCAGATGATGAACGAAGAAAATTAAAATAGTTGCTTCAATTAAAACAACCATCCAAGGTAGAAATCAAAAATTACCTTGGGAGGCTTCCGCACCAGCTTTCGCAGAACCTTTTTCCCGGGCATTCTGGGTTAGCCATAGCCGGCGTGGAAGCTCCAGAAGGCCCCCCAGAACTCGTTGCGGCCACGGGTGTTTCCCGGGTCGAGGCTCCCCTCGATCGGGAAGAACCCCCGGACCTGGAGGCCTCCACCGGCCCAGGAGCTGGAGTTGCACACCCGGAGCTAACACCCCGGGAGGACCCTACTTCGGGGACAGCCGCGCTCCGAGAGGACCCCACCGCGGGAACAGTTGCGTTTCGGGATGACCCTACTACGGGAACATTTGCCGCAGCTGCTGAGGACCTTCCCCTCCGGGGAGAAGGAGCCGACGCAGAAGTCGCGGGCCCGATGGACCTTCCGTCGGCGTGCTGCAACCTCCTCCGGTTCACTGGTTCATCCGCCAGCTCCTTGCCCTTGCCGACGACTTCTCCTCTCGGCTTAGGAACAAAGCTGGAGCTATCCTTGGGTACTCCGGGGATCGCTACCCCGGAGTTTGGTCTTCTCTCGACGACACCAAGGTCTTCAAGCATGGGCATCTTCCGCCGGAGCTCCCTGCTGAACTCCACTTCCACGTTCAGAGGAAGAAAAGCTGATGGCGGAGTCAAGTCGTCGCCTTCGACGTCGATGCCATGCTGGAACTTCTTAAGGTGGAACTCTAAGGTTTTCCCCACCATGTTGGACTTCAACCCGATCTCAACCCGGTCGTCATCCATCACGCTGTTGAGGGCCCAAGCAAGTTTCTCCCTCCTCTTCAGTGGCGCCCACCTGTTGACCAAGAAATTGCAAAATACCGCCTGAGGAGTCAATCCTCCTTCCACGCATTGGCGGATCCTAGTCAAAGCAGGGTTGAAAGCTTCCGCCAGCACCGGAGCTTCATTCCAGATCGTCGTGTCGAGGCCGGGAAGACCATCGGGCAGCTCCAACCTCTCGTGTTCCTCCACCCTGACGACTATCCAGTCTTTCTTCCAGTCATCCCACTTCCCAGAGTGAAATGACCAGAGGTACTTGAATGGCCACTTCTTGCGCTACACGAAGTAGTAGAAGCCAAGGTACTCATTGCTCCGGCCAGTGGTGTGGACGGTGAAGAAGGTCCGGAAGAGTTCAATGCAGGGGGATGCCCACCCACATCTCACAGAAGTGGACAAAGATGGACACGAGGAGAATGGAGTGAGGGCCAAGGTGGTATAACTGCAGACCATAGAAGTCTAGCAGCATCAAGAAAAAGGAAGAAAAAGGTGGGATCAACCCCACCATGGCGTACGAGGAGAAGTACACCATTTCGCCGGATTGCTCCTTCTCGAATGGGAGCTCTCCACCGGCGCAGACCGAACGGTTGAAGAAGTCCGAGGACCACCCCATGAGGGCCCGAACCTTCTTCAAATCGCCATCGGTCTTCAAGCGACTCTCGCGGAGACCCAACTCCATCGCGGCACAGCTAGGCAAGAGAAGAAAAGTGAAGCACAAGTTGGGAGTTTGATCACAAGAACAGATGAGAGGCGTAAAGAACTCCCGACGGTGCGCACTTTCCTTCTTAAGTAAGCCCTCGCAACGCTTGGATGGAAACCGCAAGGAAGTCGAAGGTACCACCCAAAAATTCCACCCAGCCGATGACAAGCGGGCCCGGGACCACCCCGACGATCAAGTCGAGGTTCTTACCCAGGTGAACGGTTGTCATCAAGAGGCGGGAAGCCCAAAGGCGGCGGCCTGACAAGGCGCGCGGAACCGATACGGTTTTCGTATCGGGAACCAGCGACCTTCAACTGCGTGAAGATCCACACGCCAAAAATCTCATCTGCCGCACGCGGGATACGCCATGCGGCGGGGATTTAATTCCAAGTCCTTGCCAACGGCACCCTCAAAGACCCTTGAAGACTCAGTTCAAAGGTCACGAGGATGGACCCACCTCCGGCGGAATGACTTCTCCGGAGGTAGGTCCAGGGGGCCACTGTCGGTACCCTAGAAACCATACACCCCTTGAGGTTATAAAGATCTCAAAGGAAAATCATCTACTTGGTTTGAAGACCCTCGAAGGCCCACATGTCAGACATAACCGGACCCGCTTCTCCAACATGGTTAATCCCTGGGTCGCCACGTGTACTACCAAACCGGAGCTACTGCCCACAAGGGGGAAGCTCCGAGTCATGTACTGAAATGGCACCTCCGGACTTAGCCCCAGACCGAGAGAAGCTCCGGACCTGACACGTGTCGGGTAGCCCCGGAGCTACCTGTTTCCACAGTATGCCCCAAAGCTACCACGTGTCCAACCGTCAAATCTTCAGCCTCTAACCTCCGGGAGACCCCACAACGGCTCCGGATCTTCAAAGGGGAATCAAGGACTTCAAGACCTGATTAAGTGTCATTAATACCATATTAATGACACTTAAGCGGACGATCTTAACACCAATAATAGTGCTGTCAAAGCCGTTACAGGGTCATTAAGAGCGATTAAATGTGTTAAATAAGTGTCAATACTAGTAACCGTCGGGGCCACATGTCGGGCCAGGCTAACTTGTAATGGCCTGCCCTTGTACTATAAAAGGACAGGCCGACGACACACACACACACAGACACATACGCTCAACACAAGCTCATACAGTTAATACAACAGCAACACATCCGTGGAGTAGGGTATTACGCTCAGGCGGCCCGAACCACGTAAACTCTTGTGTCTCCTGTGTCAATTCCTACTCACCTTCTTGAATCTCCGCGCACCCATACCGAACATCAAACTCCCCTATCACTTTAGCAGTGTAGAGAGATCTGCCGGTTCCAAACCGCTGACAACCCTTGAAGACACAGCTCAAAAAGTCATCCTGCCGGAGGTGGGTCCATTCTTCATTTTTTGAGCCGTGTCTTCAAGGGTCTTTGGATGTGCCGTTGGCGGTAGTTCGTAGTTAAACCACCGTCGCGTGGCATGTCCCGGATGCGGCAGGTGAGATCTTGGCGTGCGGATCTCACGCAATTGAAGGTCGCCGGTTTCTGATACGAAAATAGTATCGGTTCCGCGCGCCTTGTCAGGCCGCCGCCTTCGGGCTTCCCGCCTTTCATGATGACAACCGTTCGCCTGGGGTAAGAACCTCGACTTGATCGTCAGTGTGGCCCCGGGCCCCCTTGTCATTGGCAAGGTGAAGTTTTTGATTGGTATCACCGACTCTCCTGCGGTTTCCATCCAAGCGTTGTGGGCGCTTACTTAAGATGGAAAGCACATACCGTTTGGGGTTCCTTACTCCTTTCATTCGAACTAGCGCTCAGATTCTCCAAATTTCCACTTGCTTTCCATCTTTTGCCTCGCTGTGCCACGATGGAGTTGGGTCTCTGCCAAAGCCGGTTGAAGACCGACGATGATCTGAAGAAGGTTCGGACCCTCATGGGGTGGTCCCCGAGCTTCTTCAACCACTTGGTCCGTGCCGGTCAGCTCCCATTCGAGAAGGAGCATGTCGGCGAGATGGTGTACTTCTCTGTGTACGCCATGGTGGGACTGATCCCACCTTTCTCTTCCTTTTTCTTGATGTTGCTTGACTTCTATGGTCTGCAGCTGTACCACCTTGGCCCCCACTCCATCCTACTTGTGTCGATCTTCGTTCACTTCTGCGAGATGTGGGTGGGGATTCCCCCCTGTATTGCGCTCTTCTGTACCTTCTTCACTGTCCAGACTACCAGCAGGAGCGACGAGTATCTTGGCTTCTATTACTTTGTGAAGCGCAAGAATTGTCCGTTCAAGTACCTGCGGTCATTCCCTTCTGGGAAGTGGGACGAGTGGAAGAAGGACTGGATTGTCATCCGGGTGGAAGAGGAAGAGAGGCTGGAGCTGCCCGAAGGCCTTCCCACCATCGACACTACAGTTTGGAGTGAAGCTCCGGTGTTGTCGGACGCTTTTGATCCTGCTCTAACCAGGATCCGCCTATGTGTGCAAGGAGGAGTGACTCCCCAGGCGGTGTTTTGCAACTTCCTGGTCAATAGGTGGGCGCCTTTGAAGAAGAGGGAGAAACTCGCTTGGGCCCTCAACGGTGTGATGGACGACGACCGGATCGAGACCGGGTTGAAGTCCAACATGGAGGGTTCAACTTTGGAGTTCCACCTCAAGAAGTTCCAGCACGGCATCGACGTTGAGGGTGATGACTTGACTCCGCCGGCGGCTTTCCTCCCACTGAACATGGAAGCTGCATCCAGTAGGGAGCTTCGACGGATGATGCCGGTGCTTGACGACCTTGGTGTCGTTGAGAGGCGCTCGACCACCGGATTGATGATCTCAGAAGCTCCGGAAGGTGGCTCCGTCCCTGCCCCTAAGCCAAGAACCGAAGTCGTCGGCAAAGGCAAAGAATTGGCTGAGCCCTCGAGCCGTAAGAGGAAGCATGCCGCGGGAGGGCTAGGCATTCTTTTTCCACGGTGCCTCCTTCTTCCCGAAGGGGAAGGTCTACGACGGCGGCGTCTACTCCAGTAGCGGCTTCTTCCCGGAGTGCTAGCTTCGGCCAGGTTACTTCGGTCCCTGGGCTAGCTGAGGGCTCAGGGTCCGGAGGTCCTTCCCAGTCGAGGGGGGGCCTCGACCAGAGCTACTCCATATGCAGCAGCAAGCTCCGGGGGGCCCTCCGGGACTACCACGCCAGTGTCGGCTGGGGCCAGTTCGGAGCGTCCGGAGAAGAGGTTTCGCGGGAACTGGTGTGGAAGCCTTCCGAGGTAATTTTTGATTTTTTACCTTAGTCAGCTGTTTTATTGTTAACTGTGTTTTTAGCCTCTTCATCCTTCATCCACAGCATGCCCAAGAAAAGAGGTGAAGCTCCGGCTCCTGTAGCAGCAGCTGGGCTGTGAGGGCGGAGGCTTCGGCTCCAATTCCAGCGCCACCCCAAGAGGTGGCAGAAGCTGTGGTAGTTCCGGCGCCGGCTGTCGTGGTCATGGACCTCGACTCATCCCCAGAAGCTCCCGTGGTAGCGCCGTACCACGGGAATGAAGATGCACCAGCAACACCGGTCCCGGAGGTTGAAGCCCCGGGCTTGGATGTTGAGATGTTGGAAGCTCCGGCTACAGTGCCGGAGGATGCTGCGATTCCGGTCCTAGAGTCGGATGTCGTTGAAGCCCTGGCAGTCGAGCCGGTGGTTGAGGAGGTCCCGGCGGTTGAGCCGGTTGCTGAAGAGGTCCTGGCGATTGAGCCGGTTGTTGAGGAAGCTCCGGCAGTAAAGTCGGTTGCTGCAGAAGTTCCGGCCGTGGAGCCGGTCATCAAAGAGGTTCTGGCACCCGAGCCGATGGCTGCGAAGGTGTCGGCGCCTGAGCCTTTGATGGTTGAAGCACCAGTACTTGAGCCAGCGGTGGAGGAGGCACCTGCGTTGGAGCCGGAAGTAGCTTCCGCTCCACCCGAACTCTCGACACCTGCTCCGGAGGCCATGATCCTGGAGGTTTCCGCTGTTGAGCCAGGATGCCTCGATGAAGCTGCTACCCCCCCCCCCCCCCCCGCCTGAGGGGGCAATTGTTAATGACCTGGCGGTGGGACCTTCGGATCCAATTCCGGAGGTCGGCACTCTTCTGTTGCAGGACCTTCCTTAGCGGCACCTGAGGTTATCCCGGAGGACGGCCCTAGTGCCGTGGAAGCTCAGGGGACCACTCTTGTAGAGTGTGACCCAATTTTTGTTGCTGAAGATCCGCTAGAGCCAGCGGAAAGGACCCCGGCAGGTCCGAACCCGATCCCCTTATTGTTGTCTATTGACAACGCCTGCTCCAGCCTTCGCCAGGTCTAGCTCGCTTTCTACCACGACAGCAAATCTCTCGAGGAGGAGCACCAAACCCTTAGGAGGTGGCGCAACCGGCTCCACTTTGAGACCAAGCTGGCACAGTCGAGGCTGGCTGACGACAAGGAGTGGGTGCAGCAGGAGAAGGTCCGCCTGGAGTACTCGGGGAAATTTTTGGATGAGAGGGAAAGCTTGACTCGTTCCCTCGATAATCAGTCCCAAGCCATCTATGAACAGGCCAAAGCTACCAATAGCGCGGCGGACGATCGCCAAGAAAGGCTTGACGCCATTCACGCTAGTCTCGTCAAGCGCAGGGAGGCTCTTGAGGAGAGGGAGAAAAAGCTCGAAGATGAAGAGCAGAAACTCCTGGAGTTGCGGGATGATGTTGTGAACAGGGAGGAGGAGCTTGCCCAAAAGATAGCTCTGGCTGACAAGGGCCTTGAAGAACGCACCAAGAAATTGGAAGAGCGTTGCAAGGAAGAGGAGAAGAAGGCCTGGGAGCGAGGGCGGAAACTCTACAAACAGAAGAATGCCATCGCCGCCCCGGAGAAGAATGTGCGGGGCAGGGAGAAAGATTTGGTCGAACGCCGAAACGAGATCCACCTCCGGGAGGAAGAGCTCAGCAAGCTCGAAAGGCAAGTTGCTGAAAAGATTCAGCAGAATGCCAAAGAGGTAGAGCGTCTTGCTCGGGAGAGCTCGGAGCTGGCGACGGCCAAAAGATCCTTGGCGGAGATGCGTGGTGCAAGGGTTGTGGAGTCCCAATAAGTTTGGGACTTCCTGGGCAAGGCCAACGATGCGCTGACGCCGATGGGCTTCATTCCCGTGCGCCCGGATGATCCGGAGCCGGAGCTAGACCAGGCATTGGAGGCGCTGGGTTTATCAGGCAACAAACTCTCCAAGGTGGGCGATGTCATCGCGGACCAATTGGAAACGGAGGGTCAGTCCTTGGCGAAGAACATCGCAGAGTATATGCTGACATGCTACACCAGCCGGGACCCTCAATTCCCTCTGGACCCGGTGCTTGAAGGTCCCATCGAAGGGGAGGGTGAAGCTGCCCGAGCCAACGTGTCGGAGGTGGCCCAGAAGGTTGTCCAGTTCTTCCACAGGGTCTAGGATCATCTCCGTGTAGCTCCCACTTGTACTCTCTCTTCTTCTTCTCCAATTTTGTAACACCTTGTCTCCAGATAAATGAAATCCAAGTTTTTTGTGAATCTCGAATTTCATTTTTGTCTTCAACACCTTTGTCTCGCTTGGCCCCCTGGTAAATGTACACAATTTGATTGTGAACATGTACCAAAAGGATGTAATAGTTGTTGAAGACTTGCGTGCTTCGAACTTGTAGATTGTATGTTCGAAGTCTTCGATAGTGGAGGCCCCCTGAGGCTGTCTGAACTTGGTGGCTCCAGCATTGACCATCGCCGGAGCTTAGTAGCTCCGGAGCATCGATGGTTAGTCCTCTGGGGTGTCGGAGCTCTGGCAGCTCCGGCAGTGACCTCCATCAACACGTGTTGTGTCAACGTTAGACTCCACTTTAGAGTCTTTCCACCATTTTTATGTTGATGACTCGCCTCCTAGCTTTAACGGAACTGAGTAGCTTTAGAGATGCTCGATGTCAATGTTTGAACATTGATCACAAGACCCCTAGAGGGTGTCATAGCTTATTTATTTTTCCTGCACACTGAAGTCAAAAAAAATAGTAAAATTTGTTTCGTATCTAGAACTTCATTGCGGCTTACTGATTCCCGAGGAATTTTTAGGTCGAACACAATCCTAAATACAATCAAGAGCACCGTCTTGCTCCCTTCGGGTCCGACCGTTTCTGGACTTGCCTTACTTCGGCCTGCCGGGGTGTAGGTAGAGTGGCGTTGTCGGTACCCTAAAAACCATACACCCCCTGAGGTTACAAAGATCTCAAGGGAAGGACGTCTACTCAAATTGAAGACCCTCAGAGGCCCACTTGTCAGACATAATCGGACCTGCTTCTCCAACATGGTTAACCCCTAGGTTGCCACGTGTACTGTCAGACCGGAGCTACTACCCGCAAGGGTGAAGCTCCGGGCTAGGTACTGAAACGGCACCTCCGGACTTAACCCCTGACCGAGAGAAGCTCCGGACCTGACACGTGCCAGGCCACCCCGGAGCTTCCCGCTTCCCACAAGCAAGCTCCGGAACTGCCACGTGTCCATACGTCTGAGCTGGCCGCTTCAAACCTCCGGGAGACATTGTAACGGCTCTGGATCTTCAAAGGACAGCCGCGGACTTCAAGACCTGATTAATTGTCATTAACTCCACATTAATGACACTTAATCGGACGATCATAACACCTGTAACGGCACTGTCGGAGCCGTTACAGGGTATTAACAACAATTAATCTCGTGTATCAATACTAGTAACCGCCAGGGCCACATGTCGGGCCAGGCTGACTTGTAACGGTCTGTCCTTGTACTATAAAAGGACAAACCGACGATACACGAGGGGATGGGACTCTCGAACGCTCTCAAGCTCACAAGTTAATACAACACACACACACCCGTGGAGTAGGGTATTACGCTCAGGCGGCCCGAACCACGTAAACCACTGTGTCTCTAGTGTCCAATCGTGATTCACCTTCTTGAGTCTCCGCGCGCCCAAACCGAACTACAAACTCCTTCAACACTTTAGTAGTGTCAGGGGATCTGTCGACTCCAACAGTCGACAGTTGGCGCGCCAGGTAGGGGGGTGCCTGAGATTTTCAAGAATGGTGAATTCTGCGGCTGGATCATCCAACGGGCAACCTGCTGCTCAGGCTGTCGGGGGCAATCCCTCCAACATGCAGCCACCGGCAGGAGCCTCAGCACCAGCAGGAGTCACACTCCCACCACCACCATCTTCTCTGGCAAGACGTGCCGAGCAACATGATGGTGCGCCGGTGTCACATACTGCGCCGGCAAGTCGTGACAACCCAGAACACGCGCTCCATGCAGCGCGTGCTCTTCTCCAGCGACCACCACCTCCGGATGCATCTCAAGGTGCCATGGAGCAATGGAGGGCTGATGTTGAGCATTTGGTCGCAGCAGCGGCCGAACGCCTCAACAACCAGGGTCCACCTCCTTCAGGGCGGGCCCCGTCGCAGCGACGGACGTTGTCTGGAAGACTTGGTCCGCATGTCTCCAATAACCGAAGACGAGCTGCGTCACAGCAAGTGACGTCGTTGCCCTCTGGGGCACGACGCACCCATACTGCATCTCGGCTTTCGACACATGACCTCCGGGCGGAGCTTGATCGCCGATACCGCCAACAGGATGGCCGTGTTCATATCGAGCGAGCTCGAGAAAGGCGGGATCTCAAGACCTTTCTACTCTGGAAGGAGTGGGAGGAGGCTGTTCCGCCCTAGCCATGCACCTACACATGGTTAGATGGCCACAGAAGTTCCGGCCACATTTGCCGGAAAAATTCGACGGGACTGTCAACCCCGTAGAATTTCTGCAGATATACTCCACTGCAATCTTAGCAGCTGGAGGAAACAAGGCCGTAATGGCCAACTACTTTCCAGTGGCCTTAACTGGGACCGCCAGGTCTTGGGTTATGAGCCTTCCACCCAACTCTATTGACAGTTGGGAGGAGCTGTGCCCTCAGTTCACTGCCAACTTCGGGAGTTCATACACCCGACCGGGCACTGAACTGGACCTTTTTGCGGTCGTGCAAAAAGGAGGAGAATCTTTGCGGTCATTCATCCAGAGGTTCTCTCAGGTACGTAACACAATCCCTTCTATCTCAAGCGCTTCTGTCATTGTGGCATTCAGATAGGGTGTGCGAGACAAGAAGATGTTGGACAAGCTGGCGATCAAAGAGATCACCAGCGTCACGGAGCTCTTCAGCTTGGCTGACAAATGTGCCAGAGCTGCGGAGGGCCGTGAAATGCACTCCAAACCAGCCTTGGAGGATTATAAAAAATCCTCCAAAGAAGAAGCCGCTACCTCCGGGAGTGGCAAGAAGAAAAAGAAGACCAACGGCAAGAAGAAGCCGTCGGCCGGCACATCCAACGTTGCAGCCACTGCAACTCCTGGTGGCCGGGGGCCACGCCCCGAGAAGCGACCTCGACCGTCTTCCGAAGACGGTGGCAAATCCAAAATGTGGTGCCCCATTCACAAAACGGGCAGCCACAGGCTGGAAGACTGCCGGGAGGTCCAAAACCTTGCCGAGCGCTACCACAAGCGCCAGAAAGGGTCTCCCTTCCGACAGAGGGAGGGAAAACAAAAGGTCGATGAAGCTCCGGCTGAAGAGGAGTTAGGGTTTCAGGACCCCAAAAAGGTCCTGAAAGCCGTCTACACCTCCGTCGACGATGACTCCGACGTCTCCGACAACGAGCGTCGGAAAACCATGAACACCATCTTTGGTGGATCATGGGACATCACTTCTCGTCGTGTCATCAAGACTATGCGGCGAGATATGGCTGCTGTAGCTCCTACAGCTAGACCGGAGCCACATCGAAAGTGGATGGACACACCCATCACTTTTGATGCTTCGGACTGTCCTCAAAGCATGGTCGGAGCTGGCCAATTACCCTTGATGGTATCTCCCACCATCAACAACATCCAGCTCCATCATGTCATGGTAGACGGAGGTTCGGGGCTTAACCTCATCAGCTTCGAAGCTTTCACTAAGCTTCAGCTCCGACCTTCGGACCTCCAGCCCTCTCGACCTTTCTCCGGAGTAGGTCCGGGGGCCATTACCCCACTCGGAGCTATTACTCTCCCCGTTACCTTTGGGACCCGGGAGAAGTATCGCACCGAGAGGTTGGTCTTCGACGTCGCTCAGATCAACTTACCATTCAACGCCATCTTGGGTAGACCTGCCCTGTACAAATTCATGGCAGCTGCTCATTATGGATACCTGGTGTTGAAGATGCCAACACCAGTAGGCGTTCTCCGGATCCGCGGAGATCGCACTGCCGGAGTAACTGCTCTGGAGGAACTCCACGCACTCACCACGGCGCAAGAAGAGGACTCCAGACAGGAGCAAGCTCCAAAACCCCCGAGCATTCGTCAACGAGGCTCGACCTCTGCACCCCGTGTGCAGCCAAGCGGCGACACCGACATTCCCGTCAAAGTCGTCCAAATTGGTTCCGATGCTGCTCAAACCACCCGTATATCAGGAGGGTTGAACGACAAATAGGAACTCGCGCTCATCACTTTCCTCCGGGCTAACGTTGACGTGTTTGCTTGGCAACCGTCACAAATGCCTGGGATCCCCAGAGAAGTGATTGAGCACAATCTGAAGATTTACCCCGACGCTCGGCCTGAGCATCAGAAACCTCGGAAGCAATCTGTAGAGCGACAGAACTTCATCCGACAAGAAGTGAAGAAGTTGCTCAAAGCCGGATTCATCCGAGAAGTCTTCCATCCAAAATGGCTGGCAAACCCAGTCGTTGTGCCCAAGGCCGGCGGGAAACTTCGGATGTGCATCGACTACACCACACTGAATAAGGCATGTCCAAAAGATCCATTCCCACTACCTAGAATAGATCAGATAGTGGATTCCACCTCCGGGTGCGAGTTACTGTGTTTTCTAGACGCATATTCTGGATATCATCAAATCAGGATGTCTAGGGAGGATGAAGAGCATACTTCATTCATCACAGTAGATGGATTGTATTGTTACACAGCCATGCCTTTTGGTCTCAAGAATGCAGCTTCAACTTTTGTACGAGCTATGTACAAAACTTTTGAAGAACTCATCAGAGACATAGTGGAAGTGTACGTCGATGACATCGTGGTCAAAGTCAAAAACAAGGAGTCCCTCTTGGACACCTTGCAGGCTGTCTTCGATAAGCTGCGGGCCACCCGCACGAAGCTAAACCCAGACAAGTGCGTCTTCGGGGTTAGTTCCGAAAAGCTTCTTGGTTTCCTGGTAAGTCACCGGGGCATAGAGGCTAATCCGACGAAGATAAAAGCCATTGAAGACATGCGGCCACCAACCCGCATCAAGGACGTCCAAAAGTTAACTGGATGTCTAGCAGCCCTCAGCTGGTTCATTTCAAGACTGGCGGAAAGGGCACTTCCCTTCTTCAAGTTACTGAGGAAGTCCGGACCATTCCAATGGTCTGAAGAAGCAGAGAAGGCATTCCAGGAGCTGAAACAATTCCTCACCACCCTACCAGTCCTGGTAGCTCCGAACCCTGGTGAGCCTTTATTGCTTTACATTTCAGCTACTGACGAAGTCGTCAGTATGGTTCTGGTTGCGGAGAGACCGGAACTACCCAATACTCAGGAATCCAGACCCCTTCGGGAGGGTCCGGAGGTTCCTGAAAGCGGGTCTAGGTCCCAGCTCCCAGACTTGAACCCACAAGAAGCCACTTCAGAGGACCCGAATCCCTCCGAGAGGATCCAGGTCATTCCTGAAGAAGCTCCGGGTTCCTCCACCCAGAACCCGGAGGTCCCCGAAGAGAGTCTGGATCCCTCCGAGAGGGTCCGGATCAATGAAGAGGAAGCTCCGGACCCCTCCGAGAGGGTCCAGACCATTCAACGCCCGGTATACTTCATCAGTGAAGTGTTACATGATGCCAAGACTCGATACCTAGAGGTGCATAAACTGCTTTATGCAGTTCTTATTGCCTCAAGGAAGCTTCGACACTATTTCCAAGCTCACAAAGTCTCGGTGGTGACCTCATATCCACTTCGAGCGATCCTGCATAATCCCAATTCAACTGGGAATATTGCAAAGTGGGCAGCGGAATTGGTTGAATTCGATCTTGAATTCATTCCGAGACAAGCAATCAAGAGTCAAGCGTTGGCAGATTTCGTGGCAGAATGGACTCCCTCTCCATTAAACCCTGGGGGCCCCAGCGAGCAGAAGACGGAACCTCAAGTTCCAACTTTCACTAAGCCTCACTGGACCCTTTACTTCGACGGCTCCATGCAGAAGCAGGGAGCCGGAGCTGGAATCCTTCTCCTCGCACCAACTGGGGAGAAGGTGAAATACATGGTACACCTTGACTTCAAGGCAACCAACAACATGGCGGAGTACGAAGCACTCATCTATGGATTAAAGGTGGCACTATCATACGGTGTCAAGCAACTGCTGGTCAAAGGAGATTCACAACTTGTCATCAAGCAGGTGAAGGGTGAATGCTCCTGCAATAATCTCCAGCTGGCTGCTTACCTCCTTGAAGTCCAGAGGCTTCAGAAGGACTTCGAAGTCCTAGACCTTCATCATGTTCAGCGTGCTCACAACGCTGAAGCTGACAAACTCTCGACCAAGGCGTCAACTGGAGCTCCGTCTCCTGACGGAACCTTTGTCCGGAGGTTGTCAAAACCCACAGTTCAGCCTGCCGAACTGAACGAAGGGGGCGAGATCAGCATCCCGAAGCTGACGGTCCCGATGGCCCTGTTACCATGGCAGCCATCAAGGGTCGTAGGTGCTGCCGGAAGCTCCGAGCAACCCAGCACGCAAGACTCAAATGCTCAAGTCAGTTCCGATGCATGGATCTTGGAGATCCGGAACTACTTGAAAGACAACATCCTTCCTGACGATGATGTATCCGCTGACCGGGTAGTCAGATTGGCTAAAAGATACACGTTGGTAGAAGGGGATCTCTACCGGCGCGGTGCCAACGGCATCCTAATGCGGTGCATCACAAGGGAAGAAGGCTGCGAGCTCCTCGCAGAAATCCATGGAGGCGAGTGTGGGAACCACGCATCTTCCCGCACGCTGGTCGGAAAAGCCTTTCGGCATGGCTTCTACTGGCCTACAGCGCTCCAGGATGCAACTGAGCTGGTGAAGAAATGCAAAGCATGCCAATTCCATGCAAAGCAAATTCATACACCTGCTCAGTCCTTACAAATGATACCTCCTACATGGCCTTTCGCTGTGTGGGGGATGGACATCTTGGGACCCTTCCCAAGAGCCGTCGGAGGTTACAAGTTCCTGTACGTCGCCATTGACAAGTTCACCAAGTGGCCGGAAGCTACTCCTGTTGTGACGATCAACAAACAATCTGCAATCAATTTTCTACAATCCATCGTGAGCAGATTCGGAGTCCCAAATAAGATCATCACTGATAATGGGACTCAATTCACAAGCTCCGCATTTCAAGGATATTGCGAAGACCTCGACATACAAGTTTGCTACGCTTCCGTAGCTCATCCTGCCAGCAATGGACAAGCCGAGAGAGCAAACGCAGAGATCCTTAAAGGACTCAAAACACGCACTTATGAGCGCTTGAAAAAGCACGGAGCCAATTGGATCGAAGAGCTTCCGCCCACTCTATGGGCCAACAGGACTTCTCCAAGTCGGGCAACCGGAGAAACACCCTTCTTTCTGGTGTACGGAGCTGAAGCGATCCTTCCTCCGGAAATCACCTTGGGTTCCCTCCGAGTCCGGACCTTCGACGAAGCCACGCAGGACCAGCTCCGGCGTGAAGACCTAGACCTCCTCGAGGAGGGAAGGTGCCAAGCAGCTGTTCGGAATGCCCGATACCGCCAAGCTCTACGGCGCTATCACCAGCGGCATGTACACAACCGACAGCTCGAGGAAGGCGATCTGGTGCTACGGAGAATACTATCCAGAGAAGGGCAAAACAAACTCTCCCCCGGCTGGGAAGGGCCCTTCCGAGTGATCAAAGTATCCCGTCCCGGAAGCGTTCGCTTGGCTACCGAGGATGGGACACCTCTCCCAAATCCTTGGAACATCGAGCACCTCCGTAAGTTCTACACTTAATTCCACGGAGGTGAGTCTTAAGTAACTTGAAATGTATGTTATAGAGTCATTGTACAAAGTCGGGTAGTTCCTCCGGGAGAGCAGCCGGACCTTTCCCGAAAGGTTTGAAAAGCTCATGCAACACTTGATACAGTCTCCGGACTAGAAGTGTGGCTAACTACCCTGGGTCAAACGAGAAACCAAACACACTTAGCCTGGTTCCGTACCCTAAGAGTGTACTTGTTTCCCCTATACCCCGGACCTATAATGAAAGACATATTCATGTGAAATAGACTCCACGTGCATTCATTTTTGCATAGGCTCGACATTTTCATTTTTCTCTTTCTTGTCTATAACAGAAACGTGCAATTCTTAAGAAGTTCTAGTTTGACCGGTTTACGTACGATTTGAGTTGAATTGTCGGTTTTTTGGATTTAAATATCGTCTGTGGCCAACTCGCCTGAAAGCCGCCAAGCCATTCTAGGGCCGGAGTGCGCTATCGACTTAGCCTGGTCAAGCACCCTAAGTACGCCACTCTACCTACATCCCGGCAGGCCAAAGTAAGGTGGGTCCATGGACAGTTGGATCCAAAATAAAAGACAATTCATCCAGTCGTATTAAAAATCGTGTTCAATTTAAAATTTTCTTGAGAACCGTAAGCCGCGACGAAGTTATAGACAAGGAACGAATTTTACTATTTTTCTTGGCTTAAGTGTGCAGGAAAAATGAACCCTACGTTAATGGAGAAAAACCGGAGCTAACCAAGCTCCGACTCCCACCAGGGCGTCAACCGTCGGCGTTGACTAAAAGATGGTGAGAAGACCCCGTTACTGGAGTCTGTTGCCAACAAACCAAGCGTGGCAAGGGTCATTGCCGGAGCTACTAAGCTCTGACACCTTGGAGTAGTAACTATCGACGCTCAACGTGTTGATAGAGGCTATTGCCGGAGCTACTAAGCTCCAGCGATGGACAGTGCCGGAGCTTCTAAGCTTCGACAACTTCAGGGGACCTTCACTATCAAAAACTTCGGACATAGATTCCACAAGTTCGAAGCAAATTCGTCTTCAACAAAACTCAACATCCTTTTGGTACATGTCCACAATCAAATTGTGCACATCTACCAGGGGGCCAAGTGAAGACAAAGATGTTGAAGACAAAAAAAATGAAATTCACAAAAAATTGGGGATTTCATTTCATCTGAAGACCGGAGATTACATCTGGAGACAAGGGATTACAAAATTGAGGAAGAAGAGAAGATACAAGTAAAGGCTAAGAGAGACGGTCCTAGACCCTATGGAAGAACTCGGCGACCTTCTGGGCGACCTCCGACACGCTGGCTCGGGTAGCTTCGCCTTCTCCTTCGACGGGGCCTTCAAGCACCGGGTCCAGAGGAAATCGAGGGTTCCGGCTGGTGTAGCACGTCAACACATATTCTGTGACGTTCCTAGCCAGGGATTGCCCCTCGACCTCCAGTTGGTCCGCGATGACGTCGCCCACCTTGGAGAGCTTGCTGCCCGTGGCGCTCAACGCTTGCAACGCAAGGTCCGGCTCCGGATCATCCGGGAGCACGGGGCTGAAACCCATCGGCGCCAGCGCATCGTCGGCCTTGCTCAAGAACTCCCAAATTTGCAGGGAGTCCGTCTTCCTCAGGTTCTTCATCTCTTCTAGGGATCTCCGGGCCGCCGTCAGCTCCGAATTCTCGCGGGAGAGGCGCTCAACTTCTTTGGCGTTTTGCTGGATCTTCGCAGCAACCCGCTTCTCAAGTCTTCCGAGCTCCTCCTCCCGGAGATGGATCTTGTTCCGGCGGTCGACCAGGTCCTTCTCCCTAGCCTCCACTTTCTTCTCCCGGGCGATAAGGGCACACTCGTATTCGTAGAGTTCCTGCCCCCGCACCCAGGTCTTCTCCTTTTCCTCGAGGCAGCGCTCTTCCAATTTCTTAGTGCGCTCCTCGAGGCCCTTGTCCGCCAGCGCTGTTTTCTCGGCGAGCTCTTCTTCCCGTCGCAAGACGTCATCCCGTAGCTCCAGGAGTTTTTGCTCCTCATCCTCGAGCCGTCTTTCCCTTCCTTCAAGTGCCTCTCGGCGCTTGATGAGTGCGGTGCTGATGGCCTCGAGTTGATCAAACCTAGCATTGGCCGCGTCGTTAGCAGCCTTAGCTTGGTCGTGGAACTCCCGGGATTGAGCGTCGAGGGCGTGAGTCATGCTCTCCCTCTCGTCCAGCAGCTCACCCCAGAGCTCCAGGCGGACCTTCTCCCGCCTGATCCATTCCTTGTCATCCGCAAGCCTCGACTGCACCAGCTTAGTCTCAAAGTGGAGCCGATTACGCCACCTCCTAAGGGTTTGGCGCTCCTCTTCAAGAGCCTTGCTGTTGTGGAAGAAGGCCAGTTGGACCTGACGTAGACTGGAGCAGGCGTTGTCGATGTACATCGACAGCGGGATGGGCTCCGGACCTGCTGGGGTCTCTTCCGCTGGTTCCAACGGGTCTTCATTTACAAAAATTGGGTCCCACTCTACGAGAGTGGAACCCCGAGCTTCCAAAGTGCTAGGTCCCTCCTCCGGGATGGCCTTAGTCGCCATCGAAGGAGGTCCCGCCACCAAGTCTTCATTTGCCCCCTCAGGCTGGGGGCCGGCGACTTCGTTCAGGTACTCTGGCTCTGCCACAGGTACCATCGACGTCGTCGCCTCCACTGGCTCCGGCCGGGACACTTCTTCTGAGGGAGGCTCAAGCTCCCTCACCTCTTCAGCCGCCAGCTCTGCGGCTGGCGCTCCAACAATTACCGGCTCTGCGACTGGAGCTTCGGAAGTAACCGGCTCAACTGCCGGAACTACTTCAACTTCCAGCTCGCATGCCAGGGCTTCAGCTACCTCCGGCTCAACCGCCGGGGCTTCAGCACTTTCCGGCTCCGAAGCCGGGACTGCTACTTCCACCGACTCAATAGTCGGAGCTTCTACTTCTGCAGCACCAGGACCCGGAGCTTCCACCTCCGGAACGGGTGCCGCTGGCGCATCTTCAATCCCGTGGTCCGGCGCTACCACGGGAACTTCTGGAGACGAGTCGAGGTCCATGACCACGACAGCCGGCGCCGGAGCTGTCGCAGCCTCCGCTTGGGGCGGCACCGGAGCTGGAGTAGAAGCCCTCGCAGCCTCCGACACTGTGGCTGAGGGCGGAGCTTCACTCCCCTTCTTGGGAACGCTGCAGATAAAGAACGAAGAAATTGAGCAAACAGATGCAACAATTAAAAGATAATCGAGGTAAGAAAGAAAAATTACCTTGGGAGGCTCACGCACCAGCTTGCGCGGAACCTCTTTCCCGGACGATCCGGGCTGGCCACGGTCGGCATAGGAGCTCCGGGAGGACTCCCAGGACTTGCCGTAGCCGCGGGCGTTTCCCGGGTCGGAGCTCTCCTTGATCGGGAGGAACTCCTGGACCTGGAGGCCCTCACCGCTTCTCGTGCCGGAGTCGCGTGCCCGGAGCTGGCACCTCCGGAGGGATCCACCACGGGGACAGTCGCACTCCGGGAGGATCCCACCGCCGGAACAGTAGCGCTCCGGAAAGACCCCACCACGGGGACAGCCGCCACGGCGGCGGAGGATCTTCCTTCCTGAGGACGGGGAACTGGGGGGGAAGTGGCAGGCCCGACGGACCTTCCGTCAGCATGTCGCAGCTTCCTCTTCCGGCTCTCCGGCTCCTCCGCCAACTCTTTGCCCTTGCCGACGACCTCAGCTCTTGGCTGTGGGGCAGGGGCGGAGCCGCCTTCAGACAACCCAGGGATCGCCAACCGGGTAGTTGATCTTCTCTCGACGACACCAAGGTCGTCAAGCGCGGGCATCTTCCGCCAGAGCTCCCTGCTGAATTCAACTTCCACGTTCAGAGGGAGGAAAGCTGGCGGCGGAGTCAAGTAATCTCCATCGACGTCGATGCCATGCTGGAATTTCTTGAGGTGAAACTCCAAGGACTTCCCCACCATGCTGGACTTCAACCCGGTTTCAACCCGATCCTCGTCCATCACGCTGTTGAGGGCCCAGGCGAGCTTCTCCCTCCTCTTCAGCGGTGCCCACCTGTTGGACAGGAAGTTGCAGAACACCGCCTGGGAGGTCAATCCTCCCTCCACACATTGGCGGATTCTGGTCAAGACAGGGTCGAAAGCTCCCGCCAGCACCGGAACTTCGCTCCATACCGACGTGTCAATGCCGGGCAGACCGTCTGGCAGCTCCAACCGCTCATGCTCCTCCACCCGGACGACTACCCAATCTTTCTTCCAGTCATCCCACTTCCCGGAAGGGAATGACCGGAGGTACTTGAACGGGCACTTCTTGCGCTTCACGAAGTAGTAGAAGCCAAGATACTCGTCGCTTCGGCCGGTGGTTTGGACGGCGAAGAAGGTTCGGAAGAGCTCGATGCAGGGAGGAATGCCCACCCACATCTCGCAGAAGTGGACAAAGATGGACACAAGGAGAATGGAGTGAGGGCCAAGGTGGTACAGCTGCAGACCATAGAAGTCCAGCAGCATCAAGAAGAAAGAAGAAAACGGTGGGATCAGCCCCACCATGGCGTACGAGGAAAAGTACACCATCTCGCCAGAGTGCTCCTTTTTAAAGGGAAGCTCTCCGCCGGCGCGGACCGAGCGGTTGAAGAAGTTCGAAGACCACCCCATGAGGGCCCGGACTTTCTTCAGATCGCCGTCTATCTTCAAGCGACTCTCACGCAGACCCAACTCCATCGCAGCACAGCTAGGCAAGAGAAGAGGAGCAAAGTACAAGTCGGGAGTTTGAGCGCAAGAACAGATGGAAAGCGTAAAGAACTCCCGACGGTGCACTTTCCTTCTTAAGTAAGCCCTCGCAACGCTTGGATAGAAACTGCAGGAGAGTCAAGGATACTACTCAAGAATTCAACCCTGCCGATGGCTAGGGGGCCCGGGACCACCCTGACGATCAAGTCGAGGTGCTTACCCAGGCGAACAGTTGTCATCACGAGGCGGGAAACCCAAAGGCGGCGAACTGACAAGGCGCGCGGAACCGATACGGTTTTCGTATCGGGAACCGGCGACCTTCAATTGCGAGAGATCCGCACATCAAAGATCATATCTGCCGCCTGAGGTGCGCCACGCGTCGGGACTTAACTGTAAAGCCCTGCCAACGGCACCTCCAAAGACCCTTGAAGACCCAGTTCAAGAGTCGCGAGTGTGGACCCACCTCCGACGGAATGACTTCACCCCGGTGACTTTCCCCGGAGGTAGGTCCAGGGGGCCACTGTCGGTACCCTAAAAACCATACACCCCCTGAGGTTACAAAGATCTCAAGGGAAGGACGTCTACTCAAATTGAAGACCCTCGGAGGCCCACTTGTCAGACATAATCGGACCTGCTTCTCCAACATGGTTAACCCCTAGGTTGCCACGTGTACTGTCAGACCGGAGCTACTACCCGCAAGGGTGAAGCTCCGGGCTAGGTACTGAAACGGCACCTCCGGACTTAACCCCTGACCGAGAGAAGCTCCGGACCTGACACGTGCCAGGCCACCCCGGAGCTTCCCGCTTCCCACAAGCAAGCTCCGGAACTGCCACGTGTCCATACGTCTGAGCTGGCCGCTTCAAACCTCCGGGAGACATTGTAATGGCTCCGGATCTTCAAAGGACAGCCGCGGACTTCAAGACCTGATTAATTGTCATTAACTCCATGTTAATGACACTTAATCGGACGATCATAACACCTGTAACGGCACTGTCGGAGCCGTTACAGGGTATTAACAACAATTAATCTCGTGTATCAATACTAGTAACCGCCAGGGTCACATGTCGGGCCAGGCTGACTTGTAACGGTCTGTCCTTGTACTATAAAAGGACAAACCGACGATACACGAGGGGATGGGACTCTCGAACGCTCTCAAGCTCACAAGTTAATACAACACACACACACCCGTGGAGTAGGGTATTACGCTCAGGCGGCCCGAACCACGTAAACCACTGTGTCTCTAGTGTCCAATCGTGATTCACCTTCTTGAGTCTCCGCGCGCCCAAACCGAACTACAAACTCCTTCAACACTTTAGTAGTGTCAGGGGATCTGTCGACTCCAACAGTCGACAGGCGTACTTAGGGTGCATGACCAGGCTAAGTCGATAGCACACTCCGGCCCTAGATTGGCTTGGCGGCATTCGTACAAGTAGGCCATCAACAATGTTTGGACCCGGAAGGACAGACAATGCAACTCGAATTGTACATGAACTGGTCGAGCTAAAGTTTCTTAAGAACTGCACAACTTTGTTATAGACAAGAAAGAGAAAAATAAAAAAATATTGAGCCTGTACAAAGTAAATGCACATGGAGTCTGTTTTCACACAATGATGTCTTTCATTATAGGTCCGAGGTACAGGAGAAACAAGTACACTCTTAGGGTACGGAACCAGGCTAAGTGTGTTTCGTTTCTTGTTTGACCCAGAGTATCTAGCTACACTTTTAGCTCTGAGACTGTGACAAGTGTTGCGTGGGCGTTGCGGACCTAATAGGGTAGGTCCGGCTGCCCTCCCGGAGGAGCTACCCGACTCTGTATAATGACTCTGTACAACAATCGCGATAATAGACGACGGCCAGGAAACGTCGTCTATAAGGCCTTCACCGTCGTCTATAACTTATAGACGACGGTATAAGCTTATAGACGACGGTAACCGGCCGTCTACGATTATTTGTCGTCTATAACCTTATGGACGACAATTACCGTCGTCAATTAACTAATTGACGATGGCCAACTTTAGTTGTCGTCAATAATTAGCTCCACCACGTGGCAGGATAAAAACCTTATAGACGATGGTAACCGTCGTCTATAAGTGTTCCTTATAAATGACGATGGTTGAGGTGCCGTCGTCTATATTGGACCCAAAAGACGACGGTTTCTCTTGGGCCGTCGTCTATAAGTGTTCCTTATAAACGACAGCCAAAGATACACCGTCGTCTATTATTTTTGTTTTTTTTAAAAAAAAAAGAAATTAGATATTATACAGGTTTCGCAAACACACAGAACCACATAACCACATATATTATACAGAAACACTATCACACTTCGAAACACCACAGAAACACTAGAAATTCGCCATGTTCGAAATAGAAGACTGCTATGGTTTTTTTTTGCCAACCTCCCGCTGCCTTGCCTTGCCCCTGCTTCAAAGCAACAACACAAAGTTAATACTCAGCAATAGGTTGTTAATAATCAGCAACAATCTGACATTTTGCACATGAGGTCTAGTTAAATTGATGGCTGCATTTAGTATAGCCCTCTAATTTTGCTAGTGCACAACTTGTTATATGTTTTTGGCCAAAGAACAAGTGAAGTTAACGTGAAGCCAATAGAAGCAGTGAAGGCTGCACAAAATCAGAGGACATTTAACAGTTTTAGGCTTAGGCTATTATTTGTCATCTATGCTAACCAGATTAAGTTAATTGTAGCCTGCAGAAAAATTTCCCAATGTCTTTTCACCTGATTCAGTATTTGCAAGGTATGTTTTCATGCAAAAAGCTGCATATTATCAAGTAGTTGATTTGCAGAGTACTCACATTTTTATGTAAAATTTGACAGGTTCCCATACTTCTTACCATGCTTATGCATTTCATTCTTCGCTGCTGCTGTTCTCTTTAGCTGCATATGGATGCCGGTATGTGAGATTGCTTTGCATTATTTCAGTTGTGATACCATCCTCGTTGGCTTAATTTTTATTCTCCCGACCCAATGTAAAGCATCTAAACTGTATTTTAGGAGACTCTGCACAAACATAAAGTCAGTGAAACTAACAATCAGAGCATTGAAGCTTTGGAGGCTCCTCTGCTTGATCCTAAAGAAAAGGTTGAAGGAAGTAATAATTTGGGGAGCAAGAAGAGCTTATTCAAGAATTGGCCATTGATGTCATCAATAATTCTCTACTGCGTCTTCTCGTTCCATGACATGGCTTATACAGAGGTATCTGCATAGAATTTTCTTCTTATTTATTATTTTGAAGTGTTGAAACTTTTTGGATACTTATGCTTTAAAAAGCTCAGAAGAATTGATGCTATTTATCAGAGTTTTGAAGGACTTAGTTAGTATTGCCCTGGATACCAACTTTTACTTCTTGGTTTCTTTATACTTAACTGAGCTACGGAATCATTGTGCGAAGATTTGTTAAGAACAACATAATATGAAAGACTGCCACATGTATCTGAAGAGTCTGGTATACTTCAATTTCCCCAATTATTTATGCAAATTTTTTGTTATTTCGATGTTTTGACCATTTCTGAACTATATGTGGTAGAATTATCACTTCCATGTTCTGTTTTTTCTATTTTTAACCATGTGGTCTCTTGGAGTATAATACAATGCTATTTGTCGATAAAGTGGACTCCTACATGTCGGCGGCTTATTATTGGATCACAGAGCGGTGAATTCACCCTACTGGGCAAAGCAGCAGGCGTGGTATAGGGGACTGGTGCTTGCTCGACGGCGGTAAGAAAATGATAAGAATTAACATGCAAGTAGATTTCAAATCGGCTGACCTGACTATCACACGCTACCCTGTCCGTTGCCACCGGAGTTTAGAAAGTCGTCCTTCAGCAGTCGTCCAAGCGCCAGAATCTGGGGCGACGGAGTTTGAGCCTCCGTCCCCGATCCCTGTGATATGCAAGCGTGGTTAGACAAGTTATAAGTACAAAAATGCATATTTTACTAAATTGAACAAGTTTAACTAGTTTCAGTTATTTTGAATAATTTTGTACCTGTATTCCTGTCGTCGGGACCGGTGGCGACTCCACCGATGGCGGCGCCCACTGCGGAAACACAACCGGCTGTCCTGCGCTCATAGCCTGCGAATACAAATCAAATCATTATAACTGTCATTTGTATATTACAAATGTTAAGTACAACATTCAGAACTTACCTGGAAGACAGCTTGCCACTGTAGCATGTACGAGTTTTGATACTCGTCCCTGGCCCTAAGCGCCGCTGCCTGCATCTCGTCCCTAGTCTGGAGCGCTTCTTGTGTCCTCTGGAGCTCCTCCCGAAGACTCTGGAGCTCCAGATCTCGTCCCGTACAGCTGCTGCTGGACCCGCCCTGCTGCGATTAAGAGGCTCTCGAGGAAGCCCGCGCCTGCCTCGAGTCGACCACTCCATCAAAGATGGCCAACCTGCACAGCGAAGTAAGATGATTAAATTTTTGTAACTCAAAGTTCGTGACAGTAAAATAAAATTAACAAAACTCACCGTCCATGAGGTTTCCTGCCACCGATTGCATACGCGGCTTCGGGGACAATTGGCGCGCTCTGCCAATCGAACTCTTCGCCTTGAAGCCTCCGCGCCTCCTGCCCGTACTTTGCCTAGAAACACAGTAAAATAACATTATTGAAATTATTAAAGAAAATTCAATTAAGTTAACAAAATAACTCACCAACGTCCGAGTCGCCGTCTGAGAAGACAGCTGCTCAGGCTACGACAGGTCACTTCCCAAGTGACCCCTCTTCCACACCTCAATAGGTGACGGCTCCTGACCCCTCTCGTGCTCCTATCGATACATTTTAGCACAATGAAAGATTATAAAATTACTTAAATAGAATTCAAGTCACACTTACCATCCGTTTAGCAAGACGTATGTAGCCGTCCCCACCCATACGGTGTTTTCTGTCAGTCCCTCTACTCTCTCGACGGGTTTTAGACACGCCCTGGAAGTTTTGGCTCCCCCAACGAGCACACAAGGCACGGTACGCGTCCGGACGGCTGTCAAGCCACAGTACACCGACCTGCACACATTTTATTATTAAATGAAAGCATTGATCACAATCATATAATGAAATAAAGTACAATAAACACTTTACCTCTGCGTATTGCGCCTCCGTCAAGTACTTGTCGGCCCCTTCCCTGTACTTCCCCGGCTGACCCTCCTCCGGATGCAACTTGAAATACGCATTCGTAGCTTGAATGTGAGCCGTCGATAGTGACTGAGTCACGAGCTTCCTGGCGCAGTTATGGAAGACGAGACGAGCTTGATCCGTCTGCTCGGCCTCGTTCTCCAGACGGTACCGTGCCTGGAAGAACATTCCGTGTCCGAAGCACATATTCGACATGTCAAACGACCATGAGTGCTCTAGCCAGAAACCATGACGTAAGCTGGAAAATCATGGACAGACCACAAGTATGCAGCTCGAAGGTTGGATTTCTGTTTTTTGACAACAAAAAAGCTCGTTGTATGAAAGCATCCGTCTTGGTGAACCACTCATCTGAGTGACTCCCATCCTTTTTCTAACCAGTATACATCCAAGTGCGGTCTTCAGCCATGTTTGAGGGTATACCTTCAAAGCAGATAAATCATTGTTAGTTTGATTGTTATGTTATGTCACGACACTATAACTAGGCAGATAGGTTATAAACCCACCCAAGAGTGACCGAGCGGAGCGTGCTCATGACGGGACGCGCGGTCTGGATCCGAACGAAATTTCGGCAGCATAACCCCACTGTTCTCCACTGCACGCCCGAAAATGGTGCAGCAGAGAACAACAGGGTTATGCCGTCGAAATCTCATCTAGATCCAGACCCGCGTCTCGTCACAAGCCACGCCCCCTCGGTCACTCTCAGGCTGTCCAAAAAGGGACAATTCTGAACCTTCACGTCTCACATGCCAATAGCATGTGAGACGTGCCGATCCAAAACGGGTGACGCATTGATATAGGTTACGTTCCTCATTTTCATTGTTAAGTCATTTACAAGAGGAAAGAACGAGACAAAGAGGAGGAAAGTTGGTCTTAGATGACAATTCCACGTTCGGATCCACCGTCTGCGCAATCGCGGGTGATTGACTTCCTCACCATCGTCGTTCGCTTCCGTGTCGTCTCGACGCATACAT
The DNA here is from genome assembly GCA_036927565.1 of Tuctoria greenei. Taxonomy (NCBI): domain Eukaryota; kingdom Viridiplantae; phylum Streptophyta; class Magnoliopsida; order Poales; family Poaceae; genus Tuctoria; species Tuctoria greenei. The sequence goes on from JAYESD010000004.1 coordinate 3,862,008, forward strand.
TATGACTACAACTGTCTATACGGCACAGACGTATTTATTCCATGTCGTGTTGTGTCGGGTCGGGCCGGGCCAACCCAAAACCCTTATATTTACATATTAATAAACAAACCAACTAATAAACAATTACACGTTCAGTACAACTGAAAAGAGCATAACTATTATGCCTAATGACATCAAAAACAAAACCGCAGGACAATAGTTAAAAGTAAGTGGTGTTTAGTCACTAAGAGTAGCAAATTATTTTTAGGATTATGATCCGAATGATTTTCGGTTTACAATATCATGCAGGCTTAGCAATTTCAAAATTAACTACTTCCATGATTAACTAAGACCATGTTAACTAAGACCATGATTAACTAAGTCCAAGGTTCGAGCAATCTGTTACTACCCGTAAGAATGCTACTATAAACACCAGCAAGCGCAGGGAAGACAATGTTTTTTATATTGATGAAGTGTTGAGAGTGATGGAATTTGACCCTAGCAGAATGAGGTCCAATGGGACAAGCTCCAGTATTCTAGAGCCAATGAAGTTGATGCATGCAATATTCTAGAGCCAATGAATTACTCACTCATCCCGTATTCTACCTGATATTTTTTCTTAGCTAGTTTAGATTTATGATTTTGAAACTTACATAATAATCTTTATTGGTTATATCATGGCTCATGACAAGCGACATGTTAAACCAAATCATTCCCCATAGAACCTACTTGCAAACATACTCTTAGGTTAGTTCTAATCTATCCAAACATGGAGTTAAAAGCGGACTAATTCTTATCCCACATTACAGAGAAGATAACATTACAGTTAAAAGTAGACTAATTCTTAGCTAACAACAATTAGTCAAGGGACTACAACATTACAGAGAAGATAAAAGAGCCTAAAATAGCCTAACATAGGGGGGAGAGGTCAGCGAGGAGGTGGCGGGGGGGGGGGGGGGGTGTCCCACGGTGGAGGGCGGTGGGGACGGGGTTGCCGATAGGGGGCGATGGGGAGGAGTCGGGGCTGTCGATAGGGCGGACGGGGAGGGGGCGGCGGAGCACGGTGGGGAGGAGGCGACTGCGAGAAGGCGGCGCGTGGTGGGAAGAGGCGGCACGCGGTGGGGAGAAGGCGGATGCGGGAGGGGCGGCGTACCTCGGCAGTGGCTCCGCGAGAGTACCAGCGGCGGCGGCGGCGGCCTCGAGCGCGAACGATGGAGAAGCCAAATGAGGACTTAGTCGCGCGGGTGCTGGAAATAGTCCCTAATAGACGACGGTAAAAGGACACCGTCATATTTTACACCTTATAGACGACGGCATGTGGTCACCGTCGTCTATAACGACTTAAAGTGGGCCCTATTCAGCATGTTATTGACGATGGACAGTAATAGATGACGGCCCACCGTCATATTTAAGTTATTGACGATGGTTCTAGGTCAACCATCGTCAATTACGAGCTTATTGACGATGGCTAGAAAGTACCATCGTCTATTAATTTAAAGACGACGGGATCGTCGTCTATTAACCTGGCCGTCGTCTATTGTCGCGATTCCTGTAGTGAACATACATCATATGTAATTACAGACTCACCTTCGTGATACTAAGTGTAGAACTTACGGAGGTGCTCAATGTTCCAAGGATTTGGGAGAGGTGTCCCATCCTCGGTTGCCAAGCGAATGAATCCGGGACGGGATACTTTGATCACTCGGAAGGGTCCCTCCCAGCTGGGGGAGAGTTTGTTTAACCCTTCTATGGATTCTATTCTCCGTAGCACCAGATCGCCTTCCTCGAGCTGTCGGCTGTGTACATGCCGCTGGTGATAGCACCGAAGAGCTTGGCGGTATCGGGCATTTCGAACAGCTGCTTGGCACCTTCCCTCCTCAAGGAAGTCTAGGTCTTCACGCCGGAGCTGGTCCTGCGTGGCTTCGTCGAAGGTCCGGACCCGGAGCGACCCCAAGGTGATTTCCAGAGGAAGGATTGCTTCAGCTCCGTACACCAGGAAGAAGGGTGTTTCTCCAGTTGATCGGTTAGGAGTTGTCCTGTTAGCCCATAGAGTGGGCGGAAGCTCTTCAATCCAGTTGGCTCCATGTCTTTTCAGACGCTCATATGTGCGTGTCTTGAGTCCTTTCAGGATTTCTGCATTTGCCCTTTCGGCTTGGCCATTGCTTGCCGGATGAGCTACAGAGGCGTAGCTGACTTGGATGCCAAGGTATTCGCAGTATTCTTGGAAAGCAGAGCTTGTGAACTGAGTCCCATTATAAGTAATGATTTTGTTTGGGACTCCAAATTTGCATACAATAGACTTCAAGAAGTTGCTAGCTGATTGCTTGTTTATTGTCACAACTGGAGTTGCTTCCGGGCACTTGGTGAACTTGTTGATGGCGACATACAGGAACTTGTAACCTCCAATGGCTCTTGGGAAAGGTCCCAAGATGTCCGTCCCCCACACGGCGAAAGGCCATGTAGGAGGTATCATTTGTAGAGGCTGAGCTGGTGTGTGAATTTGCTTTGCATGGAATTGACATGCTTCACATTTCTTCACCAACTCTGTTGCATCCTCGAGTGCTGTAGGCCAGTAAAAGTCATGCCGGAAAGCTTTACCAACCAGTGTGCGGGAAGACGCGTGGTTCCCACACTCGCCTCCATGGATTTCTACGAGAAGCTCGCAGCCTTCTTCCCTTGTGATGCACCGCATTAGGGTGCCATTGGCACCGCGCCGGTAGAGATCCCCTTCTACCAACGTGTATCTTTTAGCCAATCTGACTATCCGGTTAGCGGATACATCATCGTCAGGAAGGATGTTGTCTTTCAAGTAGCTCCGGATCTTCGAGATTCATGCATCGGAGCTTGCTTGAGCATTTGAGTCTTGGGTGCTGGGTTGCTCGGAGCTTCTTACAGCACCTACAACCCTTGATGTCTACCATGGTAACATGGCCATCGGGACCGCCAGCTTCGGGATGTCGATCTCGCCCCCTTCGCTCAGTTCGGCAGGTTGAGCTGTGGGTTTTGACAACCTCCGGACGAAGGTTCCGTCAGGAGCCGGAGCTCCGGTTGATGCTTACATTGAGAGTTCGTCAGCTTCAGCGTTGTGGACACGCTGGACATGGTGGAGATCCAGGACTTCAAAGTCCTTTTGAAGCCTCTGGACTTCAAGGAGATAAGTGGCTAGTTGGAGGTTGTTACAGGAGCATTCACCCTTCACCTGCTTGATGATGAGCTGCGAATCTCCCTTGACCAACAGCTGCTTGACACCGTATGATAGTGCTACTTTTAATCCATAAATGAGTGCTTCATACTCCGCTATGTTGTTGGTCGCCTTGAAGTCAAGGTGGACCATGTATTTTACCTTCTCCCCGGTTGGAGCGAGGAGAAGGACTCCAGCTCTGACCCCCTGCTTTTGCATGGAGCTGTCAAAGTAGAGGGTCCAGTGAGGTTCAGTGAAGAGCGGAGCTTTAAGTTTCGACTTCTGTTCACTATGGCTCCCAGAGTTTGATGGAGAGGGAGTCCATTCCGACACAAAATCTGCCAACGCTTGACTCTTGATGGCCTGTCTTGGGACGAATTCAAGATCAAATCCGGCCAATTCTGCCGCCCACTTTGCAATGTTCCCATTAGAGTTGGGATTATACAAGATCGCTCATAGTGGGTAAGAAGTCACCACTGAGATCTTGTGAGCTTGGAAATAGTGGCGAAGTTTCCTGGAGGCGATAAGAACTGCATAAAGCAGCTTATGCACCTCTAGGTATCGATCCTTGGCGTCGTGGAGTACTTCGCTGATGTAGTACACTCAGCGTTGGACTGTCCGGACCCTCCCGGAGGGGCCCGGATCTTCCTCCACATCGACCCAGATCCACCTAGAGGGATCCGGACTTTCTTCGGGGACCTCCGGGTCCTTGCTAGAGGAACCCGGAGCTTCTGTTGGAGTGACCCGGATCCTCCCAGAAGGGTCCAAGTCTTCTGGGATAACTCCCTGTTGATCCAAGTCTGGGGACTGGGACCCAGACTCTCCTTCAAGAACCTCCGGACCCTCCCGGGGGGGTCGGGATTCCTGAGGTTGTGATGGTTTTGGTCTCTCCGCGACCAGGACCATGCTGACAACCTCATCAGTTGCTGAAATTTAAAGCAGTAAGGGCTCACCAGGGTTCGAAACTACCAGGGTTGGTAGAGTGGTGAGGAGCTGCTTTAGCTCTTGGAACGCCTTTTCTGCTTCTTCAGACCATTGAAATGGTCCGGACTTCCTCAATAGCTTGAAGTAGGGTAGCGCCCGTTCCGCCAGTCTTGAGATGAAACGGATGAGGGCGACTAGACATCCAGTCAATTTCTGGACATCTTTAATGCGGGCTGGTGGCCGCATCTCCTCTATGGCTTTAATCTTCGCCGGATTTGCCTCTATGCCCCGGTGGTTTACCAGGAAACTGAGAAGCTTTACAGAGCTAACCCCGAAGACACACTTGTTAGGGTTCAACTTCGTGCGGGTGACCCGCAGCTTGTCGAAGACAGCTTGCAAGGTGTAAAGGAGTGACTCCTTGTCCTTGATCTTGACTACGATGTCATCAACATACACTTCCACTATGTCTCTTATGAGCTCTCCAAAGGTTTTGTACATAGCTCGTACGAAGGTTGAAGCTGCATTCTTGAGACCAAAAGGCATGGCAGTATAACAGTACAATCCATCTACTGTGATAAAAGAAGTATGTTCTTCATCTTCCCTAGACATTCTGATTTAATGGTACCCAGAATATGCGTCTAGGAAACACGGTAATTCACACCCGGAGGTGGAATCCACTATCTGATCTATTCTAGGTAGTGGGAATGGATCTTTTGGGCATGCCTTATTTAGTGTTGTGTAGTCGATACACATCTGAAGCTTCCCGCCGGCCTTGGGTACAACAAATGGGTTTGCCAGCCATTTTGGATGGAAGACTTCTCGGATGAATCCTGCTTCGAGCAACTTCTTCACTTCTTGTCGTATGAAGTTCTGTCGCTCTATGGATTGCTTCCGAGGATTCTGGTGTACAGGCCAGGTGTCAGGGAAGATCTTCAGATTGTGCTCGATCACTTCCCTAGGGATCCCAGGCATTTGTGACGGTTGCCAGGCAAACACGTCGACGTTAACCCGGAGGAAAGTGATGAGCGCGAGTTCCTATTTGTCATTCAGACCTCCCGATATACGAGTGGTCTGAGCGGCATCAGAACCGATTTGGACGACTTTGACGAGGATGTCGGTGTCACCGCTTGGTTGCACACGTGGTGCGGAAGTTGAGCCTTCTTGTGGAACGCTCGGGGGTTTCGGAGCTTGCTCCTGCCTCGACTCTTCCTCCTGCGCTGTAGCAAGCGCATGAAGTTCCTCCAGAGCAGTTACTCCGGCAGTGCGATCCCCGCGGATCCGGAGAACGCCAGCTGGTGTTGGCATCTTTAACACCAGGTAGCCATAATGAGCAGCAGCCATGAACTTGTAAAAGGCAGGCCTGTCCAGAATGGCATTGAAGGGTAAGTTGATCAGAGCAACGTCGAAGACCAACTTCTCAGTGCGATAATTCTCCTGAGTCCCGAAGGTCACGGGGAGAGTAATGGCACCGAGTGGGGTTATGGCCCCCATACCTACTCCGGAGAAAGGTTGGGAGGGGTGAAGGTCTGAAGGTCAGAGCTAAAGCTTGACGAAAGCTTCAAAGCTTATGAGGTTCAGCCCCAAACCTCTTTCCACCATTACATGGTGGAGCTGAACGTTGTTGATGGTCGGAGATACCATCAGAGGTAGTTGGCCTGCTCCGATCATGTTCTGAGGGCAGTCCGAAGAATCGAAAGTGATGGCAGTGTCCATCCATTTACGATGAGGCTCCGCCTTGGCTGTTGGAGCTACGGAGGCCATATCTCGCCGCATTGTCTTGAGGACACGGCGGCAGGTGATGTCCCACGAACCACCAAAGATGGTGTTCATGGTCTTTGAGCGCTCGTTGTCGGAGATGTCGGAGTCGTCGTCGACGGAGGTGTACACAGCCTTCAGGACCTTTTTAGGATCCTGGAAGCCCAACTCCTCTTCAGTCAGAGCTTCGTCGACTTTCTGCTTTCCTTCCCTCTGACGGAAAGGAACTTCTTCCTAGCGCTTGTTGTAGCGCTCGACAAGGTTTTTAACCTCCCAACAGTCCTCCAAGTTGTGGCTATCCGTCTTGTGGATAGGGCACCACACTTTGGACTTGCCACCGTCTTCATAGGACGTCCGAGCTCGTTTCTCGGGGCGTGACCCCCGGCCACCCGGAGGTGCAGCAGCTGCAGCAGTGGATGTGTCGGCCGACAGCTTCTTTTTGCCATTGGACTTTTTCTTCTTTTTGCCGCTCCCGGAGGTAGTGGCTTTGCCTTTGTAGGATTTTTTACCATCCTCCAGAGGTGGTTTGGAGTGCATCTCACGGCCCTCCGCAGCTTTGGTGCATTTGTCGGCCAAGCTAAAGAGTTTTGTGACACTAGTGATCTCCTTGATCGCTAGCTTCTCCAGCATCTCCTTATCTTGCACGCCCAGTCTAAATGCCACGATGACAGAAGCGCTAGAGATAGAAGGAATAGTATTTCGTACCTGAGAGAATCTCTGGATGAATGAATGCAGAGATTCTCCCCCCTTTTGCACGGCAGCAAAAAGGTTCAGTTCAGTGCTTGGTCGGGTGTATGAACTCCCGAAGTTGGCGGTGAACTGTTGGCATAATTCCTCCCAACTGTTGATGGAGTTGTGAGGAAGGCTCATGAACCAGGACCTGGCGGTCTCAGTCAAAGCCACTGGAAAGTAGTTGACCATTACAGCCTCATTTCCTCCAGCTGCAAGGATTGCAGTGGAGTAGATCTGGAGGAATTCGGCGGGATTGACAGTCCCGTCAAACTTCTCCGGCAGGTGAGGCCGGAACTTTTGCGGCCATCTGACCATGCGTAGGTGCATGGCCAAGGCTGAACAGCCTCCCCCTACTCCCTCTGGAGCGGGACTGTCCCGAGCTTCTCGCCTTTCGCGAGCACGCTCGATGTGGACGCGACTGTCCTGTTGACGGTAACGGCGATCAAGCTCCGCCTGGAGGTCGTGAGTCTAAAGCCTAGTTACTGTATGAGTGTGTCGCGCCCCGGAAGGCAACGACGTCACTTGCTGAGACACAACACGTCCCTTGTTGTGGGAAGCGTGCAGACTGAGTCTGCCCGACACAGTCCGATGCTGAGATGGAGCCTGTCCCGAAGGGGGAGGACCTTGATTGCTGATGCGGTCGGCTGCTGCTGCAACCAAGTGTTCCACATCAGCTCTCCATTGCTCCATTGCTCCCTGGGATGCACCCGGAGGTGGAGGACGTTGGAGGAGAGCACGTGCTGCATGGAGTGTGTGTTCAGGTTTGTTTTGGTTCGTCGATGCGGTGACCGACGCCAAAGCACCGTCACGCTGCACAGCTTTATTTGTCGGTGCAGGCGGTGGCGGTGGAGGCATGACTCCTGCTGGAGCCATGGCGCCTGCTGGTTGCTGTATTTTGGAGGGATTGCCCCCGACAGGTTGAGCAGCAGGATTGTCGTTGGATGATCCAGCACCTGAGTTCACTATTCTTGAAATCTCGGGCAACACCCCCTACCTGGCGCGCCAACTGTCGGTGTTCGGATCCGACAGATCTCCCGACACTAGTGTTAGTGGCTCGAGGAGTTAAAGTTCAGTGTTGGGAGCGCAGAGATTCAAGAAGGTGAATCACACTTGGACACGAGAATTTACGTGGTTCGGGCCGCCTGATCGTAATACCCTACTTCACGGAGTGTGTTGGTGGTGTATTAAGCTCATGAGTCTAGAAGAAGCTCCAGAAGAAGAAGCTCGTCTAGCTCAGGGTGTTCCGTGGTGGACTGGAATCTCCCTTGTGTATCGTCGACCAGTCCTTTTATAGTACAAGGACTTGGCCGTTACAAGTTAGCCTGGCCCGACATGTAGCCCCGGCAGTTACAAATGTTTGATACAAAGTTAATGTGGTTAATTACCCTTAATAGCCAGATAACGGCCCTTAACAGGGCCGTTACTAGTATTAAGAGTCATCCGATTGTATGTCATTAATATGGCATTAATGACACTTAATCGGGTCTTCAAGTCCTTGATTCTTTCTTGAAGGTCCGGAGTCTTCTGGGGGTCCACCAGATAGTTGAAGATGAAGGTCAGGCGGTTGCCACGTGGCAGCTTCGGAGCTCACCGTCGTGGACGGGTAGGTCCAGTGTTGTTTGACACGTGTTAATACCGGAGCTTCCCTCTGTCTGGGGTTAGGTCCGGGGGTGCCATATTGGTATTATGACCGGAGCTTCCCAGGTGTGGGTGATAGCTCCGGTCTTGTGATACACGTGACGGTCCCGGGACTAACCATGTCGGGGGAGCAGGTCCGGCTACGCCTGACATGTGGGGCCTTCGGAGGTATTCAAATCTGGAGTTTTCTTGTGACCTTTGCAATAAATTTAATCACACGAGTTAATAAATTATAAATTAACTAATTATATATTACAAATAAACGGTTCTATCGAACACTTCGAACATTACAAGTCATAAATGAAATACTAAATTTCAAATTATTTATAGTTTGTATGTCATAATTTAACTTATTATTTGATGGACCGACTATTCTTCTAATATTTCGGATACCCGAGAGTAATATTCAAAAACAAAATTTATTTATCGATTATTTGGATTTATTAACTGAATATGTATCCAATATTCGGTATTTCAATCTTTTCGATTTCAGTTTGATTTATTCAATCTCGGTTTTTTAGTTTTGATTTTTTTTTCCGCGCCTAAAGGCAACAGACCCACCTTACCCAGGTCCAGCCGTCCATGTCATGCGAACGCACATCTTTTGGGCAGGCCGTGGGCGTGAGCGCTCCTGCAAGACGTGGTGGTTGCCCAAACCGACGAGTTGTCAGCGGCATCCGAACCACCAGTGTTGGCAAACCGCCATAATCGGAGGGGTCGGATCTCTTCGCCTCAGGGACGGATAGCGGCAGGTCGACGTGCAGGGACAGCCCACCGTCTCCTGCGAGGCCCCGGCCCGTGGCGCGGCGGCACGACCTGGGCGCAAGTGCAGCTGTGGCTTGTCGGGCCACGTGGGCGCGGTTGTGGCCTGTGGCCACCCCTTCTTCCCCGTGGTTGACCCGCCGCCGGCGTCTCCTCTTTCGGCGGTGGAGGGGACACGCGCCAGATTCCTAGTCGCCGATTCATTTCTCTCGCTTGACCCGTCTATAGCGCCAGGGCAGGGCCTCGAGGGCAGGATAAAGCTATCCGCACTAACGTCCTCTGAAGCATATTTTATACACTATTTTCCTTCTATTTTTACAGTATGTACTTTAAATTACACTGCGGGACAGTGTATCCAATATCAGTATGCCACTGCGCACGGTGTTCGCAGCAAGGGGCGGAGTCCCTAGCGACCAGAGTTGTGCGGATCGCCGGGAGTGCGGTTGAGCTTTGCAAAATTCAACGGGCTCGATCAGATCATCAGACTAGTTCTCCATCCGGTTGCGAAGCCGGTTCCTTGCTCTCATCTCTGTATTGGACTCGTGACGGAAATTTTTGGTTTCCGGTTCCCGGCCGGACGCCCGGATCGAACTAGAAACGAAGTTGAAGTCACACGTGTATTGATAGAGTCCTGTTCCGGTACTGAAATGAGCAGTTAATGCTACTGTAATTGGTTTCCGAGTCGTAGCACTGGTCGATTTATACAGTATATATGATGTCCTTGGGCTATTTTTCAACGCATACACATACGAACACGTCCTGAGCTGAGCCATGGCTCCTGTAGGCAACCTCGATCGGATCAGCGACCTTCCTGACGATTTGCTGCACCTCATACTCGCCGGCGTGGGTGAGGCCGTCACCGTCACGAGCACAGCCCTGCTCTCCAGGCGATGGCGACGCGTGTGGATCCATGCCCAGCGCCTCTTTTTCTTGGACAAGAATGTGACTCTCGGCTACGAACCAGGCCGCTTCGAGGATTTCGTGGACTGGGTGTTCGCCCAACGTGGCGATGCCAATATAGGATCTCTGAAAATCACGTACGCGTACCAATACCCAACGCGGGCACGTAGCACACACGAACGAGTCAACCAGTGGCTCCGCTATGCTATGCACCGCGTCGTCGAATCCTTGAATATTTATCTTCCATACGACGACACAATGGACAATATCGACGAGTTTTGGGACGAAAAACTAAAAGATGAGCCACCAATCGAGATGCCCGGATACGGGAGGACGAGTTCCATCGAAATCGACCTATGTTGCCGCAGGTTGCGGCTTCCGATGGCTGCGACGGCCAAGTACGAAGCGTTGACAGAGCTCACGCTCTTATTTGCCATCTTCGACGACGAAGCGGAGCTCGGCGGTGCGCGGTCGCTCGGCGACTTCGTGTCCTCATGTTGCCCTCGACTGCGTAAACTGAAAATCGAGTTCTCGGACGGGTTGCTGCACCTGGTGCTCCGCACCGAAGCCCTTGAAGTGCTTAATCTTTCCTTCGCGGGAGACCTGCGGACGTTGCACGTGACGGCTCCCAAGCTACGAGTCCTGAATCTGGACCACTGCTTTCAAGTGCGCGCTGTTGGGAACGAGGCCAGGGTCTCGGCGGAGAGGTTGGATAAGATAGCAGTGGCAGGAGAAGGACTATGGGGAGTATGGGGTGCCATACTTGATATACACGGTTCAAGAAGCGTTCGATGCCTTGAACCCATTGATCTGCTCATGCATGGGCAACACTACTGCCGCGACAGGGGCAGTGCTCTCTACCTCCTGGAGAAGTGTCCTGGAGTTGAACATGTCAAACTGTTGCTTCAACATTGGGAAGCTAGCGAAGTCACCGAGGATGACGCCGTTGATTTGGTAGCGACGTCTGAAGGTGCACCAGTACTTAAATCCGCCAACGTGAGGAGGGTGAAAATTACCGTGAAAGTGCATGAGTTTCCAGAGGGCCACCTGGTTGCAAGTCTGTCGTCCCTGCTTCCGAGGTTCCCGCACCTGAGATCTTTACGCATCAAGTTTATTCCAAGCGGCAAGGTAAGTAATACATTTAAAATTATGTGATACAACGAATGAACACGCATACACTGCAAACCTGATACATGTGGCTCCTTCTTGTAATTATGTTCATTTTCTATTTTTTCTCATATGTACAGGAAGGCTGGCAGGAATGCTTATGTAGCAGACTTGATACGTGGGTAGATCCCCTGAAGATCTCGTTGGGACACCTAGAAGAGGTGAAGATAAGTGGTTTCATGGGGGCAGACGACGATATAGACCTCGTGCGTTTGTTATTTGCAAGCTCGAACTCAATGACGAGTATGACTTTAAAATTTAAATGCAACATAACAAATACCCCCAGTCCCGTTTCTTTGAAGCAAATGATGACAGAAGAAGATGACAGTGGCACCACGGAGACGCTTGATCAGAAACTGATGAATATCCCTAGTACTAGTCGGGGACATTGGCATTTCGGAAAAGATACATACAGATGGACGATATAAGAGAGGATGGAATTAACACCGGTTAGCGGGTGAATGCAGTTCTGCCCACTGAAATAGGATTAGGCGCCCTTATGCGTATCCAGCAAAAGTTTAATTGTTATTTCAAACTTGTGCTATGTGAAACAACGATGGTTTGCTACTAATACCTCATGATTGACCTTGTTTTATTATGTTCACCACAAAAAATATGACTTGTTGCACAGCACGCAATACCATGCGGTATCGTGAATGTGACGAGTCAAATGAGTTTGTCTTTAAACATTATTATTACTAGCAGTATTATGACTAGCATTAACAATACGAGGGCGATACGAGGAGGAAAAAAAAGGTGCAGCGGCGACGTCAATCCCGCCACGCGTCAATCATCCTGCACCAGGACTCTGGTGAATCTACACCAGCATGGACAACAAGATGTCCTGAGCCATGGACACGGTAGGCGAAACCGAGACGGCGGCTGACCTGCAAGGATCACATATTCCTTCGTCCAATAATCAAGTGCAGGGTCCCGGCTGCAGCTGAGTGTGTGCGGCAAAAAACACGTTGCCTCCGCCCTCCGCCATCAGTTTTCTACTGTACATTTCGCAGCGTTCAACGACTCGCGTTGCAATACATCTACATGTACTCCCGCCTGTGCGCTGTATCGGACGGACGGCGCGGCGCGCCAAGGGCTTTTCTAAATCAGGCACCAATTGCATGACTTGACTCTGCAGCCTGTCGTCGCGAGGCTTCCCCAGCTGGGAAGCCAAGGTATCACGCGTTCCTCATGGTCATGTCCCTAGGCGAGCCTGCCTTCTTATCTCTGCCGCCTGCACTGCATGCTCCTGTAGTCCTATGCTCCAATCTCATTTTCACCTCAGCCGATTCGTTCGTCCGGTTCACGGGATCCTGCAAAGCTCTACATAATTGCGGGTAAGCATGGCGTCGCCGGCCGACCCGTCGATGGATACGGAGGCGCCCCTCGCGCCGGTCACGAGGGAGCGGAAGCTCAACACTGACCTGCAGGAGCAGCTTCCCAAACCATGTAAGCAGAGCGACTCCGTCGTTCTACTTTCTCTCCTCTCCTCTGCCTTGGTAGCTGTGTTCTTTCGAGGGATCTGGTTAACTGTGCTTTCTAGTCTCTACTGGTGTTGCTCTGAACAACATGTCATGATATCATCAACATGAGATAAATCGTTGCTCTCTAGCCCTGTGAGAACAACACGTAGTATTTTTGTGATCATGAAAATTCGGCTCGAACGCAATGTTTGTTGATTATGATTTTCGTCTCTGCTCCGGCAAGATCTGGCGAGGGCTCTGGCGGCTGTAGACCCGAGCCATCCAAATGGAACCGAGGGGCACGACCCCCGCTGCATGAGCGTGCTGCAGCAGCACGTGGCCTTCTTCGACCGCAACGGTGACGGTGTCATCTACCCCTGGGAGATTTTTCAAGGTATGTGATCAAGGACGTGATCAGCGTATATTCCTCGCTTCAGACAGACAAAAAAAAGCCAGAATCATGTATTTTATCCTGGTTGCGTGCCATTTCTTCATCGGTTGTTGACAGAGGTGTTTACCTGATTGATTCCACTGTTGGAACCATCCATCCTTTACAAGGCCTCCGTTCTTTTCAGGCCTGCGAGCAATAGGGTGCAGTTTCCCTCTGTCATTGTTTTTCGCTATCTTCGCCAGCCTCAGTCTTAGTTATCCAACTCAGTCGGTATGTGATCTCGAACCTCCATACCTGTTTCCACTTTTGGGTGTGAGCTTTTAACACTGAGCAAGGTCTTTGGTGTTGCATCACTTTCTCACCAAAAAAAAAAAATCTTTATCAGTAAGAAAAAGGGGGACATGTATAGGTTGCCCCATGATTATTCTGCTTAAGCTTTAGAACGGACTTCATGTTCATCTCTACTGCTATTTTTATCATTCATATAGAGCAATTATATAAGTTACTGTTTATCAAATCCACCTTTTGAATGTAGAGTTGGTTACCATGTCCTTTGCTCTCCATCCACATAAAGAACATTCATAGGGGTAAGCACGGGAGTGACTCTGAGACCTTTGACACTGAAGGGAGGTATGTATGTATGCTCAACACTACGTGTCCAAGTCAAGTTCTTTTCTCCTAAAAAGCTACATATATGCGGTACCACTCTGCCCATAAATTTGTTAATTGGCTTTCACTGTAAGTTACAGGTTCGATCCATCGAAGTTCGATGCTGTATTTAGCAAGTACGGCCGAACCGTTCCAAATGCTTTGACGGAAGACGAGGTGAACTTGATGCTTAAATCAAACCGCAATATGTATGATTTCATTGGCTGGTAAGACGTGATTGAGTTGGTGGCACTGTCCTCAACTGATTTTTAGTACTTTCTTGAATTAATCATTTCATGCTATGAATATTATTTTGATATATTTCGTCCTTGTAAAATTATCGGAAAACTAGTATGCTCTCGGATCTTAACAAGGACGACAATGAATCCAGGTCTTCAATTTCAAATGCTAATACATACAATACTCAAAAGCTACTACTTTTACATGTATTTTCACAGAAAATACTCGTAGTTCTTTCATAATAAACATTAATTTTTCACTTCGGCCTTGTGATAAGATTCTTGTATCATAACGCTTTAGTTTATTTCGGTGCAACAACCTGATCATTTGTAATCTGTTGCCAATGTCCCATTTTTAAATTCTTATCATGATGTCTTGGCCACAGGATAACTGCGATTTCTGAATGGAAGATACTCTACATGCTCGCGAAGGATAAGGATGGTCTATTGCAACGAGAAAGTGTCAGGGGCATATTCGATGGCAGTCTATTTGAGCAATTGCAAAACAATAAGAAATCCTCATGAAAGCGCCTTAGAATTGTCCAGGTCGAAAAAACGTTGGCATTACAAAACTTGCATACTATCAGTGGGATTGATGTGCTAACATTAAATAAGATTGGGTTTACACGTTGTGGCATATACAAAATTTTAAGTTGCAACAATCATTATGATCATTATGTATGTCTTTTGCATTTCATATTTTCATGTGTCTCTTAAAGCTGTTTCAAGAACAATATGTACCCTCAAAAAGGTCCATCTTTATTGGGTTATGTGAATTTCCTGTACAATTATATGACATTCATGTTTCAAGCAGAGCTGTAACATAAATCCACTGTGATTCTTGGTTCCTTTAACATAGATTTTATTTTTATGTGCATGTGTAAATAATCGATCGGCTCCCTACTCGTTTTCCTCCGTTTAAAGCTTAAGTTTAATATTTTGGGGGCATTAAATTTTTATAAAAAACATCAGGTTTTATATTTAGATTATCCCAACGTGTGTTGGTTTTATGCAAATTTCCAATCGCGCGGAGCGAGAGCATGACGCGTCTGTCCTCTTGTTCGACACAGCACGTGTGCAGTCATCACGAGCCCTTTCTGTTTATATGGGCGTACAGGCTTAAAATTTTCCGACTTAATCAAAGATTAAATATTTGAGGGATATCTGCGCGGTGGACTGCACAGGGTGCAACTCTCTGCAAGCAGCCAATCACGTAGCCATTTGACTGCTAGACCCGAAGAGTAATCCACGAATATGTAGCCTTCTACCAAGAGCTTCAAATGATGTGGGGAAGCTAGGCGGCAGCGCCACCTCCATGGCTCCATGCACGCAAATGAACTGGAGTCGTGCAAGCAAACGAGATGGGCGGCGCAGGATGGCGTATCGCATACTCGGCTGAGCACATGGCCCGCCGTGTGGCTGACCGCTAGCCACGTCCAGCAGTAACCATAAGTAAGCCAGACAGTGGGCACACGGTTCCGGCGACCCCAATAAAACGATGCCGCGAAGGGAAAGCGCCGGTGATGCATCACATGAATATGAACGGACACTGCACCCCACAGCGCGGCGAAACAATGTGCACAGCGAACCGAACTGACATAAAGTTCGGCCATCCTGCTCGACGAAGTCCAGTTGCGTGACGTACCACACTGCTCGTGCGAGGCATCGCAATTTTGAATTCCACGCTGACACGCGAGCGCTTTCTCCAAGCTTCTGCAGGTTGCTCGCACACGCTGGCGTTCCAGCCCACGCGTCCGACACCGGCCTTTAAAAGCAAGAGCGGGCGCTGGTGGCCGGAGCACGACTCTGCAGCTCGTATCGCGTTTCCAGTCGACGCGCTCACCTCGGCTTTCTCCACTTCCGAAGGTACCTAAACCGCCACGGTTCCTTCCTCGTCTCCCCGCCTGGCCGGACTTCCGCGTCACAAACCGATTCGTTCGTTGTTGGATTGATCTGCAGGTCTTGCTGAATAAGCCCGGCCGGAGTGGTGCGCATGGCGTCGCCGTCGGACCCGTCGCTGGCAACGGAGGCCCCAGGAGCGCCTGTCACCAGGGAGCGGAGGCTCAACCTCAACCTGCAGGACGAGCTTCCCAAGCCATGTAAGCAGCAACCCTCCTTCACTGTGGTAGTGTCGTCGAGATGTCAGATAAACAGTTGTTCATCTAATCTGAGATAAGAATAAATAAAGACCAAAATGGTCAGGAATATATAGATATATTAAGACCGTAACAAGGAGACAAAGCTGTCATATCTGTGATTAGGATGACTGTATACCAGCTCGAAAGCATTGATTACGTCTGCCTCGCTTGTCTTGGTTCTGCAGATCTGGCTAGGGCTCTCGAGGCGGTAGACCCGAGCCACCCGCAGGGAACCGAGGGCCATGACCCCAGAGGCCTGAGCGTCCTTCAGCAGCACGCGGCCTTCTTCGACCGCAACGGCGATGGCATCGTCTACCCATGGGAGACGTTTCAAGGTAGGTTTAGTCGACTTTATCCCTGACACATTTGATCTTGCTGGTTCATCAGTCTTTCTCGTTTCAATTTATAAAACGGCCGATTTGTCTAGTTTCAATTAATAAAACAGTAAGATAGCATAAATAACACTACCCTCTCCGAATAGAACTTTATTTCCAAGTTTATTTAAATCTATCTTTGACTAACTATATCTATAAATTTAATTAACTTTAATAATATGAAAATATATATTATGAAAATATTTTTATGGTGAATCTAAAGTATAAATATTGTGTTCTTAAAGTTCAATAAAGTCATAAAATCGTTGATCAAAGTAAGATTTTGACCAACATACAAAAATAATTTGACTAGCACGCTGCCTTTTTCGACCGCAACGGCGACGGCATCGTCTACCCATGGGAGACGTTTCAAGATAGGTGTCGTCGACTTTATGCTTGACGCATTTGATCTTGCCATCCATCAGTCTTTCTCGTTTCAGTTTATAAAACTACCGGTTTGTCTAGTTTCAATTAATAAAACAGTAAGATAGCATAAATAATACTACCCTCTTCGAATAGAACTTTATTTAAATCTATCCTTGACTAACGATATCTACAAATTTGATTAACTTTAATAATACGCAAACTATATATTATGAAAATAGTTTTATGGTGAATCTAAAGGTATAAATATTGTGTTGTTAAGTTAATTAAAGTCATAAAAATCTTTGGTTAAAGTAAGATTTGATCAACATACAAATAGATTTTTAATGAGACGGAGGGAGTACTAAGCTTTTTTCATTATGTGGAACACATGATCAGCAGTCATGTTGCGTCTAAACTGAAATTGTTTTGTTTCTGGATAGTCTATAAGAAGAACATATGTCATTACTTCTATTGTTGTTTGTATTGTAACAATGCAATGCTTTGTTTATGCTTCCTTGCTTTTCAGGCATGCGAGCAATAGGGTGCGGGTACTTCGTATCCTTCACCGGCGCTTTTCTGATCAACCTCCTTCTCAGCTATCCCACTCAGCCGGTAACATTAACTTAACCTCTTTCTATATATATTTCCTTTTTTCACACGTGGAGTGTTGTTGTCACCCTCGACACGGACATTTCGGTTTTGGGAATATCTCAGTGTCATATCACTATTTTTGTGAGGGATAATAAAGACAAATCTATCTAGACTTGGACCTCGATTTTATCTAGCTTCTATATACTTTTTATTTTAAACAAGATATTTTGGCCCTGTATATATTGAAAGCAAAACGTTTTTGGCTGGGGATACAAGCTTTTCTGATCAGTAAGTTTTTGTTTATTTAAATGTACTCCTTTTGAAAATACAGGGATGGTTACCCTCCCCTTTGCTCTCTATCCATGTGAAGAACATCCACAAGGCTAAGCATGGAAGTGATTCTGAAACCTACGATACTGAAGGAAGGTACGCATGACTAAATATAACAAGTCTCTCTTATGAGATGACAATTTTAATTGTCCTCCCAGGTATATATAGAATTTATAACTAGTTTTTACTGGACTCTTATAGGTTTGATCCATCGAAATTTGATGCTATATTTAGCAAATATGGCCTGACTCATCCAAATGCTTTGACAAGAGAGGAGTTGATGTCCATGCTTAAAGGAAACCGCAATATGTATGATTTCATTGGATGGTAAGTTTATGCATATAGTTGTAGCTTTATACCACAGCTCTAGTAGAGGGTTTGAGTGTTCTTGCAAATAAGCTTAAGATTTTTGTTGTTTTGTAATTCTAATATCTTTGTAATTTTGTATTGATACACAAATCTTCTGTGTAATCTACTAGTGTATTAATTTCCTTGGCTGCTAAGACATTGTTAACCATTTTTAGTCTGTTGAAAGAACCACCTTTCATGTAGTATTTCGATAATGTATTGTTTTATGATATGTTGATTTCTTTTAGTATCGCGTATAGACCGTGTTGTGAAAAAAAAAGAGACCATTTTCAGTCTCCAGAATCTACCACCCTGTTAGGTAATGTTTTGTTGTTTTTTATAATGGTTTATTTCTTATACCTTTTCAATATTTTGCCTTCACATATGTTGGGAAATATTTGTTATACTTTTTCATTGACCTTGGTCATTTCGCTTTCCTAAAGTTCAATTTTCACATATTTGTCATATGTTCTTTTGTGCTCATAGGGTTGCTGCCGCTGGTGAATGGCTATTGCTCTACAGCGTGGCGAAGGATAAAGATGGTCTGTTGCAAAGAGAAACTATAAGGGGTGTATTTGATGGCAGCTTATTTGAGCGACTGCAAGACGTCAACAAGAAATCCTCTTGATTATTGTGCAAAAGAGTTGGCGAGCTCAAGAAGAGAATGAACAGTACAAAATTAGCAGTTTGGCGATTGAGTCGCGTCCAACTTAGAATGCTTCTGAACTATATTATAGAAACAATAAAGAAAGTTTATCGTGCTTGCCATGTGTATTTAACTCATGAATGTACGCTATTTGTTCCTGAAGAGCAGCCACGCCCAGTAGTAACAATAGTAGCGCAGACAGTAGCCACCGGTTCCGGCGATGTCGATGAAACGATGCTGCTACCGCTACGGGAGATGTCCACCTGCGTTGCGTGACGTACCACACGGCCGTTGCTCGTGTGAGGCAGCAGCGCAATTTTCCGTTTCGTTGCAGAACTCCGCGCTGAGACGCCGCGGGCGCTTTCTGCACGTTTCCCGTGGCGAAACGTCGGATTCCCGCACGCGGGCGTTGCGTTAATGCTAGGGTGTTAATGGACGGAGTGTGTCCACGCGTCCGGCGTCATCCGCTCCTCGTACGATCTGTGTTCTGGGGTGGTGGGCGCACGACGCGGACGGCGCACCTGTTTGTTGTTTCAGGCTGCCGCCCAGCCCAGCGACGTTGGCCTTTAAAAGCAGGAGCGGGCGCTGGTGGCCAGCAGAAAGCATGACTCCGCAGTTCGTATCTTGCGTCTCCACTCCGCGCGCTCACCTCGCCTTTCTCCAGCGCCCAAGGTACAGGATCATATGCTTCCAGCTGCTCCTGCGCATCCCTTCTTTGCAACCGGCTCGATTCTCCCTGGACTTCCGCATCACAAACCGATTATTCGTTCGTTGTTGAATTGATATGCAGTTCTTGCAGACTAAGCCCGGGAGCGGTGTGCATGGCGTCGCCGTCGGACCCGGCGCTGGCGACGGTGGCCCCAGGCGCGCCCGTCACCAGTGAGCGGAAGCTCAACCTCAACCTGCAGGAAGAGCTCCCCGAGCCATGTAAGCAGCAACTCCATCCTCCTCCTCCTCCTCCTTCGCTGCGGTAGTGTCGTCGAGATACGTATGTCAGATAAACCGTTGTTTATCTAATCTGAGAGAAGAATTCATGAAGACCAAAATAGTCTAAAACAATATATTAAGACCATAACGAGGAGACGACAGTGTCATGTCTGTGATTAGGATGAACCTGTTCTAAAGCATTGGTTACGTGTGTCTCTCTTTTGGTTTTGCAGATCTTGCGAGGGCCCTCGTGGCAGTGGACCCGAGCCACCCGCGGGGAACCAAGGATCACGACCCTCAAGGCTTGAGCGTGCTTCAGCAGCATGTGGCCTTCTTCGATCGCAACGGCGACGGTATCATCTACCCATGGGAGACGTTTCAAGGTAGGTTTGTAGCCGACGTAATCACGGGACACATTTCATCTCATCATTGTTTCGTTTCAATTCATAAAGCAGTTTGCCTGTCCGATTTCAATTCATAGAACAGTCGGTTTGTTCCTCTTTTCAGTTCATAAAACAATCAGTCTGTTTGGTCTCAATTCATAAAACAGTCAGTCTGTCTACAGTGGCGAAGCCAGAGCAGAGAGGACCCTGGTGCCTCACCATTACACATGCATATTTTTTAAGCAGATTTCAGTTAAAACTATGCTATTATCAAGAAAAAGCTGTGTTAGACCCTGGTGCATGTGCACCAGGGTGCTTGAACCTGGCTACGCCAGTGTCTGTCTTGTTTCAATTCATAAAACAATCAATATATCTTTTTTCTATTCATAAAACATAGTTATCCTGTCTTGTTTTTAATTCATAAAACGGTAAGATAGATAAATCATAGCTTTTTTGTGGGAAACACATGAATTTTGTCGCGTGTAAACTGAAATTGTTATGTTCGAATTAGCAGATAAGAAGAACCTATGTCATAACTTCTACCACTCTCTGTGACACCGCTATGTTTGTTCTTCCTTGCTTTTCAGGCATGCGAGCAATAGGGTGTGGGTACCTATTTTCCTTATTGGTCGCTGTTCTGATCAACCTCGGCCTCAGCTATGCCACCCAGCCGGTAACGTTATCTAGACCGCAATCTGTATATATTCCAGTTTTGGAAATATCTTGTATCACTGTTTCATTTTTTATTACCGAGAACCATATATTGAAAGCAAAACGTTTTCGCTTGGGGATAGAAGCTTTTCTGAAGTAAGTTTTTGTTTATTTAAATGTACTCCTTTTGAAAATACAGGGATGGTTACCCTCTCCTTTGTTTTCCATCCATGTAAAGAACATTCACAAGGCCAAGCATGGAAGTGATTCTGAAACCTATGATACTGAAGGAAGGTATGCATGACAAACATATATCTCTTATGACCACATTTTAATTATTCTCCCAGGTATATATAGAATTTCTAACTGGTTTTTATTTGAGTCTTATACAGGTTTGATCCATCAAAATTTGATGCTATATTTAGCAAATATGGCCTAACTAATTCAAATGCTTTGACGAGAGAGGAGTTGATATCGATGGTTAAAGCAAACCGCAATATGTATGATTTCATTGGATGGTGAGCTTATGTAGATAATTGTAGCTTTATAACTCATCTCTAGTAGTGGGTTTGAGTATTCTTGCAAATACGACTTAAGATTCCGGTCGTGTTTGTAATTCTGATTTGTTTGTAATAGTATATATTGATACACAAACTTTCTGAGTAATCCACTAGTGTATTTCTTTCCTTGGATACTAAGACATTGTTAACCATTTTCAGTCTGTTGAAACAACCATATGCCATGTAGTATTTCAATAATGTTTATTATGGTGTGTTAATAACATATTTTTATGATATGTTAATTTCCATTAGTACCAAGTTTTGACTGCACTGTAGGGAAAAAGAAACATTTTCAATCTCTAGAATCTACCGCCCTGTTAGCTTGTATTTGATTGTTTTTATAATAATTTATTTCTTGTACCTTTTCAATATCTTGTCCTTACATTTGTTGGAAAATATTTCTCATACTTTTTACAGTAAGACAGGCTTTATCTGGTAAAATGATCGACCTTGTCATTTCGCTGCAATTTTTTTCCTAAAGTTCAACTTTCACACATATCTGTCATATGATTTGTGCTCACAGGGCTATTTCCGCTGGTGAATGGCTATTGCTCTACGGGGTGGCGAAGGATAAAGATGGCCTATTGCAGAAAGAAACTATCAGGAGTGTATTTGATGGGAGCTTATTTGAGCGATTGGAAGATGCCAATAAGAAATCCTCTTGACTGTGCAAGAGCTGGCGAGTTCAAGAAGGGAATGGACAGTACAAATTACCAGTTTGGCAATATATTGAGTTGTGTCCAGGTCCAAATAAGAATGTTTCTGAACAATATTATAGAAACAACGAGAAAGTTAATATGTGTTTACCATGTGTATTTAATTCATGTAAGGATGCTATTTATTCACGAAGAGTACTCAAAGCAGAACGACTTTATGTTCTTTGATGAGGGGATCAAACATCACTTAATTAAACGGAAACGAGAACTGTGTAACCGGTGATGGGTATATAATTTCCTATCAAGTCTGCGAGGACTTTGAAAAATTCGATTTCGACAGCACCCTTTGAGCAGCTCGTTGAAAAAAACGTGGTGTTAGCCCTCAGATCCTGGTTTTTCGTCTTGGATCTGGAATTGGTGGAGCTGAAGTGTTCGACTTGAAAATTTAGGATCTGAGTTAGATTTTGTGGAGTGGAAAGTGTCTACGGAATGGCCAGAGGGATGTGGCCCATCCTGTGCAGACGATCCACCGTACGTAGGAATATGGGACGCACCACCCGGTCGCCAGCATAATTTGTCCGCATTTCAGCCTGGCCCAATTCAGACCTCCTTGAGCTGCCACCAGGGCAATATTTGGTTGGTGCTCATAGCTAAAAACTTGATCAAAGCATAAACATTTGAGGGATATATATCTGCGCGGTGGACTACCCAGCATGCAAGCAGCCAATCACGTATGTTGTTTTACTTCTAGATCCCAACAGTGCACCATAAGTTTGTAGCTTTGCCAAGAGCTTCGAATAATGCGGGGAGGGCGGCACCTCCAAGAGTCTATTTTATTGCTAAAACTCTTGGCACTGTCGTATTTAAAAATTTGTCCGTTCTCAAATAATTTTGTCACACTTTAGTTCATTATTGAACTGAAGTGTGACAACTATTTGAAGATGGAAGGAGTAATGACACCAACACACCGTGGAAACATGCCCGCTAAACACCGTTTTAGCAAATTGGGGAATTCACTCCAAGTACTCCCCATTGCTAGGTATGGAGAGTCAAAACCTGAAGACCTTTGGAGTTAATTTGGATGTCCTTGCGTAACTCTACTTATCCGACATTTTCCAAGCTGTTATCATGAACGTTTTATAATTTGTTTAGTCCCTTTGGTCCCACATCCATCCCTTGAGCCGAAGACAGATAACCTGCCAAGTTTTGATCGGTTGATTGCTTGAGCACTTGTAACAACGGAATCATCATTATCTCTTGTACCTTTTTTCTATATAATTAACACGCAACATGCTGGTTCGGTCATCAACAGCAGTTTACCCAGATTAACAATCCACTCCTCGTACTATATGTGTTCTGGGCGGTGGGCGCACGACGCGGACGGCACACCTGTTTGTTTCTTTTTTCTTTTTCGAAAATACCGGATGACCGGCGGCGTTCAATTATAAGAAGGTGATAAAAACGAGTATGCGTACATGTACGAGAGGTACAGGTCAGACCACACTCAGAGAGAAAGGGAAAAGAGGACACATTGTACACCTAACATCCTAGTAGGGTGTCGAGAGATTACAGAGAGGAAACTAACAAGACCTTGTACACCTACCTGCCGAGAGATTACAGAGAAAAGTAATGCTAGGGCGGCACCTCCTAGGGCAGCACCACCAGCCCCAGTTGCTTACGTACAGCCGGCGGCGTCCGCTCCAGCACCTGTTTGTTTAAGGCTGCCGCCCAGCGACGCTGGCCTTTAAAAGCAGGATGGTGGCCAGCAGAAAGTATGATACTCTCTGCATCTCGCATCTTGACTTTCCACTCGACTTGACGCGCTCACCTCACCTTTCTCCAGCGCCGAAGGTACAGGATGCTATGCTTTCCTGCTCCTGCGCACCCGCTCTTTGCAACCGCCTCGATTTCTTCCTCGTCTCCCCGCCTGCTGGACATCCGCATCACAAACCGATTCGTTCGTTGTTGGAATGGTTTGCAGGTCTTGCAGACTAAGCCCGGGAGTGGTGTGCATGGCGTCGCTGTCGGACCCGGCGCTGGCGACGGTGGCCCCAGGCGCGCCCGTCACCAGGGAGCGGAAGCTCAACCTGAACCTGCGGGAAGAACTCCCCGAGCCACGTAAGCAGCAACTCCAATATTCTCCTTCACTGCGGCAGTGTCGTCGAGATGTACCATGTGTCCATGTCATTTGGTCAGCACCGGTCAGATAAACCGTTATTTATATCTAATCTAAGTGAAGGATACATAAAGACCAAAATGGTCTAAAAAATACCCACTCATTTCTCAAAAGATTGTCACTTTTAATTCATTTTTTTAAACTAAAGACGACAATTTTTAAGAAATGAGACAGTATATTAAGACTATAACGAGGAGACAACGTGCTATCATGTCTGTGACTAGGATGACCGTAGAAACCTTTCGGTTACGTGTGTGTCCCTCCTCTTGGTTTTGCAGATCTCGCAAGGGCTCTTGTGGCGGTGGACCCGAGCCACCCGCAGGGAACCAAAGGCCACAACCCACGAGGCTTGAGCGTGTTGCAGCAGCACGTGGCCTTCTTCGACCGCAACGGCGACGGCATCATCTACCCATGGGAGACGTTTCAAGGTAGGTGTAGCTGAATTAATCACTGGGTCCATTTCATCTCGTCACTATCCGTCTGTCTGATTTCAATTTATAAAATCCGGTTGTCTGGTTTCAATTTATAGAATAATTCATCTTTTCTTGTTTCCATTCATAAAACAGACAGTCTCTCTCGTCTCAATTCATAAAATAGACAGTCTTTCTCGTTTGAATTCATAAAACAGTCAGTTTTTCTCGTTTCAATTATTAAACAATCATTTTGTCTCATATCATTCATAAAACTCTTCGACCTGTGTCTCGTTTGAATTCATAAAACAGTCAATCTGTCTCGTTTCAATTCATAAAACAGTCAATCTGTTTCGTATTAATTCATAAAACAGTCAGATAGAATGAATCATAAGTTATTTTCCCCGGTGTGGGGAACACATGAATAGAAGTTCTGTCACGTGTAAATTAAAATTGTTGTGCTTCTGAATAGCCGGTAAGAAGAGCATATATGCCATTGCTTCCATTGCTTTCTGTAATGATGCTCCGTCGTGTTTTCTTGCTTTTCAGGCTTGCGAGCAATAGGGTGTGGGTACCTATTATCCTTCCTGGCCGCTCTTCTAATTAACCTCGGTCTCAGCTACGCCACTCAGCCGGTAGCGTTATATATCTTGACCGCTGCCTGTACATATTTCCTTTCTCTGCACGTGCTGGGGCTGTGTTGTTGTCACCCTTCAACATTTCAGTTTCTGAAATATTTTGAGTGTCACATCATTGTTTTGTTTTTTATGAGAGAGATGCATATAATGAAACAAAATGTTTTCGGCTGGGGATAAAAGCTTTTCTGAGTGAGTTATTGTTATTTAAATGTACTATTTTGAAAATACAGGGATGGTTACCCTCACCTTTGCTGTCCATCCATGTAAAGAACATCCACAAGAATAAGCATGGGAGTGATTCTGAAACCTATGATACTGAAGGAAGGTATGCATGAGTAACACATCTCTCTTATGACCACAATTTTAATTATCCTCCCATGCATATGTAGAATTTATAACTAGTTTTACTTGAGTCTTGTACAGATTTGATCCGTCAAAATTTGATGCTATATTTAGCAAATATGGCCTAACTATTCCAAATACTTTGACAAGAGAGGAGTTGATGTCCATGCTTAAAGCAAACCGCAACCTGTATGATTTCATGGGATGGTAAGCTTATGTAGATAATTGTAGCTTTATACTCACCTCTAGTAGTGGGCTTGCATATTCTTGCAAATATGGTTTAAGATTTTGGTCGTGTTTGTTATTCTAGTTCCTCTGTAATAGTATATTGATACGGAAATCTTCTGATTAATCTACTAGTGTGTTTATTTTCTTGGCTACTAAGACAATGTTAATAATTTTCAGTCTGTTGAAACAACCATCTGTCATGTAGTATTTCAATAATGTTTTTTATGATATGTTAACAATGTATTGTAGTACCACATATATACTGCATTGTTTGAAAAGAAAACCATTTTCAGTCTCTAGAATTTACCATCCTGATAGGTTTTTGTTTATTTATGATGTTTTATTTCTTATACCTTTCCAATATCTTGTCCTCACATTTGTTGGAAAATCTTACTAATATTTTTCATCGAACTTGTAATTTCGCTTCAATTTTGTTCCTAAAGTTAAATTATCACATATTTGCCATATGATTTATGTCCACAGGGCTATTTCCGCTAGTGAATGGCTATTGCTCTACAGCGTGGCAAAGGATAAAGATGGCTTGTTGCAGAAAGAAACTATCAGGGGTGTGTTTGATGGCAGCCTATTTGAGCGACTGCAGGATGCCAATAAGAAATCCTCTTGAATGTGCAAAAGTGTTGGCGGGTTCAATAAGAGAATGAACAGTGCAAAATTTGATGTTTGGTGATTGAGTTGTGTCCAAATAAGAATGTTTCTGAATTACTCTCTCTATCCCAAAATACTTGTCACTTAGAACAAGAATTTCAGTTCATTTTGAACTAAATTTTTTGTCCTAGGTGTCAAGTATTTTTGGATTGAGGAAGTACTATATTATAGAAACAGTAACAAAGTTTATTAAGCTTACCATATGTATTTAATTCATGAAAGGATGCTATTTATTCAAGAAGTATACTCTATAAAGAATGAGTTTATGTTCATTGACGGGATCACACATCACTTTAATTAAACGATTTGCGTGAAAGAACGACGGGGGATAGAAAGAAACGGTAACTGTGTAGCCACTGATGGGTAATTTCCTATAAACTCTGTATCAACTATCTGAGGACTTTGAAAACTTCGATTTTGACATAACCCCATTAGCAGCTCCTTATTCAGTCCCATTAGACGATCCACCGCGGGGATATGGGCCTCCGTATTCGGGTTTGCAAGGTGTGCACTATGGTCCAAGTCCGACGGAGCCACTGTCTCGGCGAGGCAGCCCTCGGCCAGCCAGCCCCCGGCTGACGATGAGTTTGTTCCTGAGGCCTTTGACTCGGCTGGTGAGGAGCCGTCTGGGTCACCTGACGTGGCGCCCCAGCAGACGCGGAGGACGAGGAGGACTCACTTTGTCAGTCCTCCCGCGGTCCCTTCACAGAGGATCGTGATTCGTCCAGTCGGAGACAGGTAATAAAAATTATAGTTTTCAATTTTAGTTTCTTTTGATTACTTAAGTAATGAATGAATGAATAAATATCTTACAGGGCTTGGGACGACTTGTCTTTCACCGGTGAGAAACACCAAAGACCGGTGAACGGTGTCCTCGGGTCTATAGTGCGTTTGCACTATCCCGGGGTCATCGACGGGGTACCTGCTCTTTCGTGGGAGGACTAGGCACGCGTCCATCACCAGGAGCACGGCAACCTTAAGGAGGCCGTATGGGCCGATTTTATGGTAAGTATGTTAAAAAAGTTTCTAAGTTACAACTCTTAAACTCTTTTAGTGAACATCTCTTCAATATATTCTTTATCGCAGGCAAGATATACTTTAGAGGACCCGAACGACCGTCGCATGTTTGAGGATGCGAGGCGAGTGTTTCACTTCAACGCTGTCAAGGCGCTTCGACAAGCTTTGTCGAACGCCCGTGTTCAAATTATTAATGAGCACTTGAAGGCGAACCAGCAACACGTGTTACACTTCCGACAAGAGAGCGAGAGGCACCTGACGGAGGAGGAGTACGCGCAGGTACGTGGAGTGTAGTAAGTATTTTTTTCTGATAATGTCCTCGATGGTACTTTTAACGACTTCGAACTATGTGCAGGGCCACGTGAGCTGGTTGCAGGGTCGGACCGATGCATTTCGGGCCCTTTGTCGCTACTGGGCTAGCGACGAGTTTAAAGCTAAGTCTGAGAAGGCTCGAGACTGCAGAGGGGTGGAGGGGAAGAGCAGGCACGGGCAAGATAACCACTTACGTTTAGCTAAACGCATGGTAAGTGTGTGTAACTTATGTTTATATATTAATAATATATTGTTTGTACTAACACGTATTGACAGGAGCGCGAGACGGGGGTGCCGCCCACCCCTGCTGAGGTTTTGAAGAGAGGTCACAGGGACCCTTCTCAGCCGACGGGGTGCAGTCAGGCTGCAGCCGAGCGTTTGGTAAGTTTAGAAATTATTCATATTAAATATAATTATATAGATTGTTGAACTTATTGAATGTTGGCCTAGAGGGGGGGGGGGGGGTGAATAGGCCTTCTTGAATTTCTCGGTTCCTGTAGCACTTCAACAAAAAGGTCAAATCCAGATATATCGGACTAGTCCGGTAAAGTGCGGACTAGTCCGGATTTCACGGGCTAGGTTGATCAAGTTAGGTCAATTTGATTGTTTCGTTGTCGTTTGCAGCGGAAATATAAACTATAATGACAGTTCAATAGTTGTATGTTAAGTTTTATTGCAAGTATGATTCTTGTTCACTATTTAACTTCAACTCAACAAAATGAATCAAACCCTAGATAATGTTGATCAACTAGAATGATGAACACAAACGAACAAGACACAAGATTTATCCCGTGGTTCGGTTACCACGAAGGCAGCCTACGTCCACGTTGAGGAGCCCACAAAAGGACCGGGTCTTTACCAACCCTTCCCTCGTCGGATCGCCACGAAGGCCAATCCTCTTCCACTAATCACACAGGGGTAAATCACCAAGTTGAAGGGGCGATCTCACAAGTTGAGAGCTCCCTTGATTACAAGTTTCAAAACCACCAATAACACACTTCGAAATATACAAATTGAGATGCAAGAGTGTGTTAGAGATTCAAACCAAGAGCTCAATCGTGTGCAAAGTGCCTCTCCAATGATCTACAAGTGATCTTCAAAGGATTGATCGATTTTGCACTCAACTTCGTGGAGAGAGATGGTTTTTGAGTCTCTTGGGAGGTGTGACGGCGCTAGGGTTCGAGAGAGTTTAAAAGTGGGCCATCCACCTCTATTTATATGGGGTTTCTAGACATTACCGTTAGGGTTTAGAAAGATCGGACTAGTCCGTGGTGGAGACCGGACTAGTCCGGTGTGCTGTGTGAAGCAAACCCTAAGTGTCGAGGAATATCGGACTAGTCCGATTGAAAAACGGACTTGTCCGATTTCGTTGCTGGAAATCTTCGGACTTGTCCGGTTGACATCGGACTTGTCCGGACCTGTGAAACCCTAAGTGTTTTGAACGACAAGTCCGCACTTGGAGGACTTGTACGATTTAGAACAGAGTGTAAATCGGACTAGTCCGTGTAGTCACCGGACTTGTCCGAAGTGGATCAGAAAGGGAATCGGACTAGTCCGGTAGTGACCGGACTTGTCCGATCTAGTGACTTGTGCATTGTGTTGAGGACTAGTCCGCACTGGGGAGGACTAGTCCGAAGTGGAACAGAAAGATATCGGACTAGTCCGGTGGGGACCGGACTTGTCCGATCTTGTGCAGAATGTGATATCGGACTAGTCCGGTTGATATCGGACTAGTCCGGTCCTGTATGGTTTTGTGCATTGTGTGTGTGTGATAAAGTGAGATTGAGCTCTTGGGTGTGTTTCCTTAACACACTCCATACATACTAATCTACTAATTTCTTCTTCTTGAGCTCAAATTCATTCTCCTTCTTAATTTCCCACTTTTTGGCATTTTACTCATTTTCCATCATTTTCCTGCATTCATCTCAACAAACGGATTAGGATCCCAATTGCTTATCATAAATCATCCAAAACCCACAAGGGAGTCCTAGATGCACTTTCAATCTCCCCCTTTTTGGTGATTGATGACAACCAATTGAGATTTCACAAAATGAGGTATAAAATGAGATTTTCATAAAGTATGCACATATGACTCAAAAATGCATCAGGCAACAAGGTAATTATTCATATGTGCATTCTTTATGGTGGGATGCATACTAAGAGCATGATTGCATTAAGAATGACAGAATTTTCATTTACCAACTAATATCAAGTGAATATGGCACTTCAGGAGCAAAAGCTCAGATTTCATCACACACTTACAAATTAATTGAGCAATTCATCACAGGACCAAACATGATATGAAAAGAGAGTTAAGCAAATACAAACACAATAAAAGCATGGAGAGCTCTCTCCTCGCATCCTATTCAGCTAAAGCTTGGACTAGAGGCTCCCCCTCAATCTCTCCCCCTTTGGCATCAAGACACCAAAAAGAGAGAGAGAGGAAGATCCTAGGGCTTCACTCTTCGCTGTCGGTCCTCTCGTCGTCTTCATCATCTTCATCGCTTTCGGCTTGACGAGGTTGAGAGGTAGGAGGAGGAGCGGAGCTGCTCGAGCCCCCAATGCCAAAATAGGCAAGCTCGGAAGGAGTCAAGGGGCTAAGCTCGGTGATGTTTGGATCAGAATCTTCAGAAAGTACTGGAGATCCAATTGGATTGATCTCCAGCTTCTCACTCAGCTGCTTCACATTTGCTTTTATGTATCTCATGTCCTCCTTCCTCTTCTGATTTAGCTTGTGAAGCTTCACTTCAGTTTTCTTGCAGGAGGAGAAGATTGCAGCCAAGTACTTGAGGATCCCACTGGCGGATCCTTTCTGAGGGGCTTCCCTGGAGGGAGGAGTAGCCCTAGCAGCTTCTCCTTGCCTTGCCGGCACCTCGGGGCTTGAGACTGGCGATGGAGCAGCCTGGACACTCACGGACTGAGGCTTCTGAGGCCTCAGTGGAGTGTGCTCCACATCCTTCACAAACTCGATTCCTGTGACCTTCTCAATCATGAACATCAAGTAAGGGGCATAGCCACAGGATCGGTTGGGGGTACTTGAGATATTGACCATATCATTCCAGATATAGTCTGCAACATCAAATTGTCTTTTCTTGCTGATGACTTTCATCAGGGTCCGGAGGTAGCCTTGCACACTCCCTGCATCACCATCCTTGGGAGCAATAGTCTTCCTGAGGACTCTGTTGAGGACCACAAAGAAAGGCTTCATGTTCTTTGTGGAGGGGGGGACAAACTTGGAGGAGGGCTCATACATGAATTGCATTCCATCCCTCTCAATGACTCCAATGTTGTGGATAATGAGGTGGTCATCTCCCTCAGAGTCAAGATGCAGCAGGCGGGCAAATTCTTCTTGAGTGATAGAATACTTGGATCCATGAGTCATCCAAGTCACACTTTCTTCGTCTTCACCTGAGAAGTGGCACGTTGCATAGAATTGTGCAATCACTTCATCATTCCAATTATATCTGAAGGCAAGCAAATCCTTCAGCCCATGTCTCTCTGCAGCTTGTATCACTTCATCAAAAGCTGCACATTTCCTCTTCTCAAGGTGGGCCCAGTCAATCCATTGACTGCGCACCACTGGGGTCTTCATCGGCAAGTAGACAAGCTTGTAGAAGTCAGCATGGAAGTTTGACCAAAATCTGCCATCTGCTGCTTGCTTGGGCCTTGCATAGTAATCCACACTTCTGAGCTTCATGGCCACATCACTGCCCTTGCCATTGAATCTCTCCTCATTGGGGTCCCGGACCCCTTCTCTGGGAGTATGCAGCTTTAGGGGCCCAACAGGCCCTGTGGCAACCCCCTTGCCCTTCCCTTTAGCTTGGCGAGGGCCACTTGACTGAGGAGCAGCCTTGGAGGCGGCCTTCTTGACACACACCTTCCTCCGAACCTGAGGAGGTGAGGGAGCAGGCTCGGAGGGTCTCTCTTGGCGTTTCTTGCCAAGACCCGTCGAGGGCCGAGGTGCCACCTCGTGGTCCAACTCGGCCTCGAAATCGGAGATTTCATTGTCGGAGCTCGACATGATCTGAGAATGAGTGATCAAGAGAAAAGACAAGTTATACAAGGTATTTGTGAGGTAAGATGGCAATGGAAGGCAATAGGGAATTAAAGAAGTAGGTTTTGGTTCAGAAACATCGGACTTGTCCGGTGCTCAGGCACGGACTAGTCCGGGGGGACCGGACTTGTCCGTACCTGGACCGGACTAGTCCGGTGTTCATCAGCAAAAACCTAACAAACTGGATAAAAATTGATCCCTAATGAGATAGCTAGTCTAGCATACACATAGTACATCAACTGGACATGCAACTAGTGAAGAATGCTAGGCCAAACGATAAGCAATGAAGAAATTTGAGATTTCTTAGGGTTTGAGGAAAATTTACCAAGAAATCCAAGGAAGCTTGAAAATGTGGGGGTTGGAGGCCGGACTTGTCCGCTAACTTCAATCCCCGAGTCT
The DNA here is from genome assembly GCA_036927565.1 of Tuctoria greenei. NCBI lineage: Eukaryota > Viridiplantae > Streptophyta > Magnoliopsida > Poales > Poaceae > Tuctoria > Tuctoria greenei. The sequence continues at coordinate 3,893,999 of JAYESD010000004.1, forward strand.
TCAAGCTTAATCTCCGCCCAAGTTTGAGGCTTTTCGACGGAGGAATCAAGGATTCACCTTGGGAGCTCGAGCGCAAGAGAGAGAAAGCTTGGAGGAGAGTGTGGGGTGAAGAGATTAGGGTTTGGTGGCGGCTAGGGTTATGGACACGAAAAATCGGACAAGTCCGGACATGACCGGACTAGTCCGAAGTCCTCCAGAAACCTAAATCGGACTAGTCCGTGGTCTGTCGGACTAGTCCGGCCTAACCGGCACACTGCGGACTAGTCTGCAAGGGCGGACTAGTCCGGGTAACCACGGACTTGTCCGTGGTCACCAGGAGAGAATGCATAGCCCATTCATATATATTTGAAGGTCCAATAATTGAGGGTAGAGAGGCAAAACAATTCAAATAATCCTGATGAATTTGATCAGTAAGCAAACAACAATCATACTATGATCAAAAATTCATCAAGATCTAATAATTGACATAGTTTTTCGAGAGAAAAATGGGGAGGAAAAATTTTCACAATCCAATCAATATTTTGAAGCAATCATACAGGTATGCAACTTTTCAAGCCACACTCCGAGAATCAAGGATGTTTAGCTCATTTCGGAGTTCGCAAAAACGTTTTTCATCAAGTGGCTTGGTGAATATGTCGGCCAATTGTTTTTGGGTGTTGACATGGGAGATGGATATGTCTCCTTTCATGGAATGGTCTCTCAAGAAATGGTGTCTTATGTCAATGTGTTTAGTTCTAGAGTGCTCAACTGGATTGTGGGCTATTTTAATGGCACTCTCATTGTCACAAAGAAGAGGAATACGGTTCATATTGTAACCGTAATCCCTTAGAGTTTGTCGCATCCAAAGGAGTTGTGCACAACAACTCCCGGCTGCAACATACTCCGCTTCGGCTGTGGATAATGCAATGGAATTCTGTTTCTTGGATGACCAAGAAACTAAGGATCTTCCTAGGAATTGGCAAGTGCCAGAAGTGCTTTTTCTATCAACTTTGCACCCGACATAATCTGCATCGGAATACCCAATGAGATTGAATTTTGAACCTTTTGGGTACCAAAGACCAAGGTTGGGTGTATGAACTAAATATCTTAGGATTCTCTTTACGGCTGTCAAATGACATTCCTTAGGGTTGGCTTGAAATCTTGCACACAAACATACACTCAACATAATGTCTGGCCTAGATGCACATAAGTAAAGTAAAGATCCAATCATAGAGCGATATACCTTTTGGTCGACGCTCGGTCCATCTTCATTGAGATCCAAGTGACCATTCGTTGCCATGGGAGTCTTAATGGGCTTTGCCTTGTCCATGCCAAACTTCTTGAGGATGTCCTGTGTGTACTTGGTTTGGCTTATGAACGTTCCTTCCCTTTGTTGCCGCACTTGGAATCCCAAGAAGTACTTTAATTCTCCCATCATTGACATTTCAAATCTGTCTGTCATAATTTTACTAAACTCTTCACAGAAAGATTGATTAGTTGATCCAAAAATTATATCATCAACATAGATTTGGCAAATGAAAAGATCATTATTCAGATTTTTCGTGAATAGTGTATAATCTACTTTGCCAATTTGAAAGCCATTATCAATTAAGAAATCTCTAAGACACTCATACCAAGCTCTAGGAGCTTGTTTGAGGCCATAGAGAGCCTTACGCAGTTTATACACGTGGTCGGGGAACTCTTCGTCTTCAAATCCGGGTGGTTGCTCCACGTACACCTCTTCCTTGATCGGTCCGTTGAGGAAGGCGCTTTTTACGTCCATTTGGTACAGCTTGAAATCATGGTGAGTAGCATATGCAAGTAATATTCTAATTGATTCAAGCCTAGCTACTGGAGCAAAGGTCTCATCAAAATCCAAACCTTCGACTTGTGAGTAACCTTTGGCCACAAGTCGTGCCTTGTTTCTTGTCACCACCCCGTGTTCATCTTGTTTGTTGCGGAAGACCCACTTTGTGCCGACTATGTTTGCATTGGGTCTTTCCACAAGTTCCCAAACCTCGTTTCTCTTGAAATTGTTCAACTCTTCTTGCATTGCCACCACCCAGTCCGGATCCTTTAATGCATCCTCAGTCCTGCGGGGTTCCAAAAAGGAGACAAACGAGTAATGTTCACAAAAATTTGCTATACGAGATCTAGTGGTTACTCCTTTTTGGATGTCGCCGATGATGTTGTCGATTGGATGATCCCTTTGAATGCATTGGTGTACTCTTGGGTGTGGCACTTGGGGGGTCGTATGTTGGTGATCATCTTCTTCTCCCCCTGAGTTGTTGTCCTCAATGATTTGTTGATCATGTTCATATTCTTGTGATTGATCTTGTATCGAGGCTCCCCCTTGATTGTTGATCTCCTCTTGTGGTTCACTTTCCTCTTGTATTTGTGTCGATGACTCTTGTGGTCGTACTTCGCCTAGGGCCATCCTCTTTATTGCTTGATAGGGGGCTTCCTCATTACCTAATTCACATTGATCAACTTGCTCCTTTTGGGAGCCATTAGTTTCATCGAACACTACGTCACGTGCCACTTCAACAAGTCCGGAGGCCTTGTTGAAAACACGATAGGCGTAAGTGTTCGAATCATAACCAAGCAAGAAACCTTCATCGGACTTCGAAGCGAACTTTGAGGTCCTGGGCTTCTTGTTCAAAATATAGCAAGGAGAACCGAAAACTCGAAAATATGAAATGTTCGGTTTGTTACCGGTGAGTAACTCATAGGGGGTCTTCTTTAGTAGTCGATGAAGATAGAGTCGATTTGTGGCATGGCAGGCGGTGTTGATTGCTTCCGCCCAAAATCGATCCGAAGTCTTGTATTCATCGAGCATTGTTCTTGCCATCTCTATGAGCGTTCGATTCTTCCTTTCGGCAACTCCGTTTTGTTGTGGAGAGTATGGCGCTGAGAATTCGTGCTTGATTCCTTCCTCATCAAGGTACTCCTCCACATGTATGTTTTTGAACTCCGTGCCATTGTCGCTCCGAATACTCTTGATTGATAGTGAGAACTCGTTTTGCGCTCGCTTGAAGAATTTCTTGAGTGTTCCTTGTGTTTCTGACTTGTCATGCAAAAAGAACACCCAAGTGAAGCGGGAAAAATCATCAATAATGACTAAACCGTATTTGTTACCGCCTATGCTTATGTAAGCAATTGGACCGAAGAGGTCCATATGAAGTAGTTCGAGCGGTCTTGTCGTGGTCATGATGTTCTTTGCGGGATGTTGTGCTCCAACTTGCTTTCCTGCTTGGCACGCGCTACAAGGCCTGTCTTTCTCAAACACAACATCTTTCAAACCTCGGATGTGATCGCCCTTGAGGAGTTTTTGAAGGTTCCTCATACCAACATGTGCTAGCCGTCTATGCCACAGCCAACCCATGTTGGTTTTTGCAATCAAGCATGTGTCGAGTTCGGCTTTATCCTTGTTGAAGTCAACAAGATAAAGCTTTCCCTTTAACATACCCTTGAATGCAATGGAACCATCACTTCTCCTTGAGACGGTCACACCCTCGTTAGTAAACAGGCAATTATAACCTTTGTCACATAACTGAGATATGAACAGCAGGTTATAATCTAAAGATTCAACGTGTAAAACGTGCGAAAGAGTATGTTCAGAGGATATTGCAATTTTACCGGTACCGAGGACCCTTCCTTGACTGTTATCCCCAAAGTAGATGCCTTCGTTTGGGTCCTGGTTCACTTCATACTCCACAAACATCTTCCTTTCTCCGGTCATGTGGTTGGTGCATCCACTGTCTAGCACCCATTTGGATCCACCGGAGGAGTAGGCCTGCAAAAACAAATTACGCCTTGGTTTTAGGTACCCAAGCTTGCTTGGGTCCTTGGAGGTTAGTGACAATACATTTGGGCACCCACACATGGGATTTTGTGTTCCCATGGCGTGGCCCAGCATAATAAGCATACACTTTACCAACATTATTTTTCATTAAAACATAGGATGCATCAAATGTTTTAAACAGAAGTTGCTGTTGATTATGGGTCGGACTAGTCTGTGTGACCGGACTTGTCCGGATGACCGGACTTGTCCGGACCACAACCGGACTAGTCCGATTTTCATGAGAGTTCAGATTTTTAGTTTTCGAGTTACCAGGTTGTGAGGGTCCTCCCTTCACAAAGGTGATCCTTCCCTTGTTATTCTTATGATTTCCAGCTTTTTGCTTTCCATCACAAGAGTAACCAATGCCATACTTGACATTTGGAGGTCTTTGGACCAAATATGCACTACGTGCATAGTTGATCCTCTCCTTGTCAAATATTACACATTGGGTAGGATTTTTGTCCTTCGTGGAGGTAGGGTTTTCCTTCAACCTGATGTTAGTTTTATCACATTTGCAAACATGAGCGATATTAGTTAAAGTGGGTTGAGAAGGTAGGGTTGAAGAGGAGGAAGGTTCACTAAGCTTGAGTGACTCAACCTGCACTTCAAGGATCTTGTTGACCTTGATTTGGTCATCAAGTTGATTCTTGATTGCAACATTTGAGTTGGTTAACTCCAAGCAAGTTTTCTTGCTTGAAGCTAGCTCAAGCTCTAGTGTGTGATTTTTCTCCTTTTCAAGAACTAGAAGATTGTCAAGTTCGACATGCTTCTCCTTTTGGGAGATAATCATGTCTTCTTGACGATCAATCAGCTCTTCCTTCTCAACAAGTTGGTTAAGCAAGAATTTCATTTTTGCAGCAGTTTTTCTATCTAAACCAATTAGCATGTCTTCATCATCACTATCTAGATCATCATCACTTGAGTAAGAATGCGAGGAAGGAGTTTTGATGTTTACCTTGCGTTTACCTTCCTTAGCCATGAGGCAAGTTCCATTTGCCTTCTTTGCACCGAGCGTGGGGAAGAGTGTGAGTTTCTTGGGCATGCTTTCAATGGCTATGCTAGCCATTTCTTCTTCATCGGACGATGAGGACTCATCGTTTGAGTCCCACTCCTTTCCGATGTGTGCTTGTTCAGCTTGTTTCTTCTTCTTGAAGAACTTTTTCGGTTGAGGCTTGGATTCTTTACTCTTCTTCTTGTTGTCCTCATATGGGCAATCAACTATGAAGTGATTGTACTCACCACAATTATAGCATGCCCGCCTCATCTTCGGTTTTGTCTTCTCCTTGTATTTTCCTTCACTCGATTTTGCTCCTTGTCTTTTCTTCATAATTCTTTTGAATTTCTTCATGAACAGAATCATATCTTCTTCGTCCAGCTCGCTGCTTTCATCATCGCTGTCCTCCTTAAACTGAGCTTCTTTTGCTTCTTTGGATAGAGGTTTGAGTGTGGATTTTAAGGCAGCTCCCTTCTTCTTGGCCGATGTGAGGTCAGCTATTTCTTTGACATGCTTGGCTTGCTTCTCCATCATCTCAAAGTTGATGATTTTGCCAAGCAGTTCATCCGGAGTCATTTTCTTGTATCCAGGACTTTCTCGGATCATAGAACAGAGTGTGACGTTGCGAGGCATAAAGGCTCTAAGGATGAGCTTCACAACCTCGTGGTCATTCCACTTTTTGCTACCATACGATCGAACCTTGTTCACAAGAGTCTTTAGTCTGTTGTACATGTCCTGGGGAGATTCATCTTCCTCAATCGCGAACCTTCCTAGTTCGCCTTCAATCATTTCAATCTTTGCCTCCCGCACATGCCGGTCACCTTCATGTGCTGTCTGTAGCGTGTCCCAGATTTCTTTGGCAATTTCCAATCCGTCCACCTTTGTGAATTCATCTCTACTTAGAGATGAGGTGATAACGGCTGCGGCTTGGGCATTCCTGTGGATGGCTTGCTCTTGACTTGGCGTGAGTTCTTCATCGTCATCAGGGATGTTTATTCCTGTGCACACAATATGCCATAAACTTGGGTTAAGGGAAATCAAGTGCATCTTCATGTTTTGCCTCCACATGGAGTAATCACTCCCATCGAAGTGTGGAGCTTTCCCGAGAGGGATAGATAGATAATGACTGCTGTTAGAATTTAAACGGTCATAATTAAAAGGATATCGGGAGTAGTCGGTGTGACTACTCCCCTTCTTCTTTTCTTCAACTTTAGCTTTCCCTTTGGAAAGTGCTTTCTTTCGGAGCAGTGCTTTCAGTTCCAATGTCTCCTCATCATCATCATCGAAGTCTTGGATGGCTTCGAGATACCTTTCTAGCTTTTGGTGCTTGTCATTGTTCATTTCTTCCTGGGTGTTGATTTTCTGGACTTCCTTCATGTCCGACATGATCTCTTCGAGTGGTTGCACTCTTTCTTGAAGAACCTCGCTCTGATACCAATTGAATGTTGGCCTAGAGGGGGGGGGTGAATAGGCCTTCTTGAATTTCTCGGTTCCTGTAGCACTTCAACAAAAAGGTCAAATCCAGATATATCGGACTAGTCCGGTAAAGTGCGGACTAGTCCGGATTTCACGGGCTAGGTTGATCAAGTTAGGTCAATTTGATTGTTTCGTTGTCGTTTGCAGCGGAAATATAAACTATAATGACAGTTCAATAGTTGTATGTTAAGTTTTATTGCAAGTATGATTCTTGTTCACTATTTAACTTCAACTCAACAAAATGAATCAAACCCTAGATAATGTTGATCAACTAGAATGATGAACACAAACGAACAAGACACAAGATTTATCCCGTGGTTCGGTTACCACGAAGGCAGCCTACGTCCACGTTGAGGAGCCCACAAAAGGACCGGGTCTTTACCAACCCTTCCCTCGTCGGATCGCCACGAAGGCCAATCCTCTTCCACTAATCACACAGGGGTAAATCACCAAGTTGAAGGGGCGATCTCACAAGTTGAGAGCTCCCTTGATTACAAGTTTCAAAACCACCAATAACACACTTCGAAATATACAAATTGAGATGCAAGAGTGTGTTAGAGATTCAAACCAAGAGCTCAATCGTGTGCAAAGTGCCTCTCCAATGATCTACAAGTGATCTTCAAAGGATTGATCGATTTTGCACTCAACTTCGTGGAGAGAGATGGTTTTTGAGTCTCTTGGGAGGTGTGACGGCGCTAGGGTTCGAGAGAGTTTAAAAGTGGGCCATCCACCTCTATTTATATGGGGTTTCTAGACATTACCGTTAGGGTTTAGAAAGATCGGACTAGTCCGTGGTGGAGACCGGACTAGTCCGGTGTGCTGTGTGAAGCAAACCCTAAGTGTCGAGGAATATCGGACTAGTCCGATTGAAAAACGGACTTGTCCGATTTCGTTGCTGGAAATCTTCGGACTTGTCCGGTTGACATCGGACTTGTCCGGACCTGTGAAACCCTAAGTGTTTTGAACGACAAGTCCGCACTTGGAGGACTTGTCCGATTTAGAACAGAGTGTAAATCGGACTAGTCCGTGTAGTCACCGGACTTGTCCGAAGTGGATCAGAAAGGGAATCGGACTAGTCCGGTAGTGACCGGACTTGTCCGATCTAGTGACTTGTGCATTGTGTTGAGGACTAGTCCGCACTGGGGAGGACTAGTCCGAAGTGGAACAGAAAGATATCGGACTAGTCCGGTGGGGACCGGACTTGTCCGATCTTGTGCAGAATGTGATATCGGACTAGTCCGGTTGATATCGGACTAGTCCGGTCCTGTATGGTTTTGTGCATTGTGTGTGTGTGATAAAGTGAGATTGAGCTCTTGGGTGTGTTTCCTTAACACACTCCATACATACTAATCTACTAATTTCTTCTTCTTGAGCTCAAATTCATTCTCCTTCTTAATTTCCCACTTTTTGGCATTTTACTCATTTTCCATCATTTTCCTGCATTCATCTCAACAAACGGATTAGGATCCCAATTGCTTGTCATAAATCATCCAAAACCCACAAGGGAGTCCTAGATGCACTTTCACTTATACGATTTTATTGTTTTGCAGGCTAAGTACGGGGAGGAGGCTAGGAAGATACACGGCGAGGATTTCGATTGGGAACGTCAACCGATCGATCCTCAAGCCGCGTATGCAACCGGTGGTGGAAAAGCACACGGAAGGTGAGTTTGCAAGTCATTTTATCGTTTTCAATTCAAAGTATTCAAGATATTTTAATTTCATATTACTGACTCTTTTTTTTATAGGCTCGCCATATTCGACGGAGTTGTCGACTCGAGGGAGGGTAGACCTGCGAGAGGCAGCTCCACACAGGCTTCGGGTACGGGAGGTCGCCGCGTGTCGCAGAGGGACATTGAGATGCAGTCCCTCCGAGAAACTGTAGAAGAAAACGAAAGGCGACATGAGGAGGAAAGGAGGGCGATGGAGGCCACGATCCAAACCCAGGCATCAGCGTTGGCGCAGATGCGGGAAGCAATGGAGGTAACAATCTAAAAAAAAAAATTCTCATTAATTCAGCTTAAATGACTTACTAATAGGTAGCATTTAATGTTTGCAATGACAGGCCATCGCTCGGGCGCAGGGTCTGGGAATCCAGCTACCGGTACTACCACCGGTCCTCCCAGGCGATCCTTCTTCAGCGGGTCAGGTAAGTTTCTATGTAATCCTTCTTCTCCAGCGTAATAAGATTGAGATAGATGAAAGAGAGAGATAGTTAGATAGAAGAAAATGATCGAGATAGAAGAAAGAAAGAGATAGAAGAAAGGGAGACAGAAGAAAGAGTGAAAGATAGATAGATTAGGATGGGAATGAAGAGAGAGTAAGATGTAGATGGAGATAGAGAGAGGGGAAGATAGAGGGAGGGAGATGTAGATGGAGATAGAGGGAGGAAGATAGAGGGAAAAGGATAGCAATAGAGATATAGAGTGAGCAAGAAAGATAGAGTGAGAGACAAAGAGAGAAATGAAAAGAGAGAGGAAGAGAGGGTGATCTAGATGAAGATAGAGGGAGAGGGAGGGAGAGAGATGTTGATGCATTTATATTCTAACTCTAAGTTTTATTAATTGCAGGGATCCGCGACGGCTGCACAAACGCCGTCGCCTTCGCTACCGCCGCCTGGATTGAGGCGCGACGACGACGACTTCGACTTCGGAGGTGGCTTCGGAGGTTAGATGGGCGAGTGAGCCCTTTTATTTACTTTGTTGATGACGATGTGAGATGTATCGGAATTTTAATTTGTGATTGTGATGATGTTTGTGTATGCTGTGTATATATTGTGTATATTGTGTATATTGTGTTTGTTGTGATTCTAGCCATCGAGCCGGGTAGTATTTTCTGTTTTTTTAAAAAATAAAAAACCTTATTTGCGACGGCTTTTTATACAGTACCGTCGCAAATAAGGACACAAGCCGTCGCAATTAAACCACAGTTATTTGCGACGGCCTAGCCATCGCAAATAAGCATTAATTGTGACGGCCTGGCCGTCGCAAATAGCGTCGTGGGTCCCGGAGAAGGACACGTGGGCCCTGTCCTTTGAACTTATTTGCGACGGCCAGGCCGTCGCAAATAAGCTTTAATTGCGACGGCTAGGCCGTCGCAAATAAGTTCGCGGGGCCCACCAACCCGCAGCAATAACTTGCGACGGCCTCTCCTAGCCGTCGCAAATAAGATTATTTGCGACGGTGGCCGTCGCAAATAAGCTTATTTGCAATGCTATATTTGCGACGGCCGAAAGCCATCGCAAATAAAGAAAGCCGTCGCAAATAGCTTATTTGCGACGGCATCTGGCTTATTTGCGACGGCCCCGGCCGTCACAAATCGTCGGGATTCCTGTAATGCAACTCCATAGTCTGATCTCCGATTTGACTGAGGACATAGTTTCATTCACGGATCACTTTGATGATCTGAAAATACGGTCATTTTGGTCTCTTCAGAGCTCCAATATTATCCCTATGATGACAAACCTGATACCTTTTTTCCGCGGCCAGCTTGTGCCACTTGCCAGGACGTCATATCATAGTGTGATAAGATGATGATGATTCGAGTGGCGCGGGTGCATGCTTGTTTATGCAACCATTCGCTGACTTGTTCCCAGATCACCTGGGTGACAGGGCAATGGCAGAACAAGTGTGTAATAGTTTCCAATTGCCGATAGGAGAGGACACAAAAATAGTTATTTCTCTGTTGTCGCTGCTGCAAGCATCGGCCGTCCATATGAAATTTGACATGCGGCTTATTTCTTTGGCTATTGTTTGCTTTGTCGGCCTCGTCCCTCTGTCCGATGGCTGGATAATTGCAGAGAGAATATTAAGAAGTGCGGGCTCCGTACTATGAAAATTGCTCCTCTCTTTGTTTATACGAATCTGTCCAGGCTAAATTGCCAACTTGATCGTAGCGTACACATTTGAGGGGTGTTTGCGCGGTGGACTACACAGCGTGCAACGGTGCAAAGCAGATGATTACGTAAGGCCATTTGACTGCTAGACCCAAACAGTGCACCATAAGTCTGTCGCTCTACAAATAGACTGGAATAATGTGGGGAGGGTGGCACCTCCACGGCAATATATAAAAATTTTAAGTTGCAACAATTATTATTATTATGTACTCTCTTCTTTCTGTCACCTTTAGTTCATTTTTTGAATTAAAAATGACAATCTTTTGATAAAAAGAGAGAGTATATCTTTTAAATTCATATGTGTATCGTAAAGCTGTTTCAAGAAAAAAACTGTAGTTAGTTGAGAGACTTCAAAAAAAAAAATATATCCTCAAAAAGATTCATCTTTATTTTGTTATGTTTCCTGTAAAATTATAGCGCAGAGAAAACAACGTGCAGCGACAGCGAACCGACCTGGCACGAAGATAACGTCCGGCCTTTCTACTCGACGAACTCCAGCTGCGTGACGTACCTCGCTGCTGCTCAAGTGTGAGGCAGAGCAATTTCCCGTTTCGTTGCAGAATTCTGCGCGGGCACGCCGCGAGCGAGCTAGCGCTTTCCGCACGTTTCCCGCGGCGAAACGTCGTCGAGTTAATGGACGGAGCGTGTTCGTTGGCTTCATGGTGCTGGTGCCACCACGCGTCCGGCCGGCGTCATCCGCTCCTCGTACGACCGTCTCTGTGTTCCGGCGAACGGCGCACCTGTTTCAAGCTGCCGCGCCCGCGACGCGGGCCTTTAAAAGCAGGAGCCGGCGCTGGTGGCCTCTGCACAAAGCATGAGTGCATGACTCTGCGGCTCGTATCCTGCGTTTCCACTCGACTTGACGCGCTCACCTCGCCTTTCTCCACCAGCTCCGAAGGTACACAAGGATCCTATGCTTCCTGCTCCTGCGCATCGTTCTCTGCAACCACCTCGATTCCTTCCTCGTCTGTCATCTCCCCGCCTGGACTTCTGCTTCCGCATCACAAACCGATTCGTTCGTTGCTGGATTGCAGATTAACCCTGGGAGAGTGGTGTGCATGGCGTCGCCGTCGGACCCGGCGCTCGCGACGGTGGCCCCAGGCGCTCCCGTTACCAGGGAGCGGAAACTCAACCTCAACCTGCAGGAAGAGCTCCCCGAGCCATGTACGCAGCAACTCCATCGTTCTCCTCCTTTACCGCGGTAGTGTCGCCGGGATGTCAGATAAACCGTTGCTCATCTAATTAATCTGAGAGAAGAAAACATAAAGACCAAGATGGCCTAAAAACTACTCCCACCGGATCGAAAAGATTGACGCTAGGACAGCCGCATCCAGTGCTTTTTTAACTCGTTTCTTTGTCGGAAACGTCAATCTTTTCGATCGGGAGGGAGTAATCGTACATTAAAACCATAATGAAGAGACAACGGTGTTATGCCTGTGATTAGGATGACCGTAAACCTGCAGATCTCGCGAGGGCTCTTGTGGCTGTGGACCCGAGCCACCCGCAGGGAACCAAAGACCACGACCCACGAGGATTGAGCGTGCTTCAGCAGCACGTGTCCTTCTTCGACCGCAACGGCGACGGCATCATCTACCCATGGGAGACGTTTCAAGGTAGGTGTAGCCGACTTAATTAATCAATGGACGCATTTCATGTTGCTATCCATCGGTATAGGAAACCCATATGATTAGTTGTGTTGCGAGTAAACTGAAATTGCCTATGTCATTGCTTCTGTTGCTGTCTGCAACGATGCCCTGTTTGTGCTTCATTGCTTTTCAGGCTTGCGAGCAATAGGGTTGGGGTACCTTATATCATTCATTGGCGCTTTTCTGTTCAACCTCGGCCTCAGCTATCCCACTCAGCCGGTAACGTTATCTTGACCGCTGTCTGTACATGTTTTTTTTCTGCACGTGTTGAGCAGTGTTGTTATCACCCATGACATGAACATTTCAGTTTTTGGAATATTTCAAATGTCATATCATCATTTTTTTCACGGACGGAATTAAAGACACATCTATCTATTGGACCACAATTTTATCTAGCTTTTATATATTTTCTCCGTCTTCAAAAGTTTGTCATCTTTTAGTTCAAAAATGAACTAAAATATCATAAACTTTTGAGAACGGAGGAAGTACCATTTATTTTTTAAAAAAATATATTTTGGCCTTGCATACATTTAAAGCAAAATGTTTTCAGCTGGGGATACAGGATTTTCTGAGTAAGTTTTAATTTATTTAAATGTACTCCTTTTGGTAATACAGGGATGGTTACCCTCCCCTTTGCTCTCCATCCATGTGAAGAACATCCATAAGGCTAAGCATGGGAGTGATTCTGAAACCTATGATACCGAAGGAAGGTATGCATGACTAACACGTCTCTCTTATGTCCACAATTTTAATTGTCATAATATTTATATATAATTTTTGCCTGTTTTTTTACATGACTCTCACACAGGTTTGATCCATCGAAATTCGATGCTATATTTAGCAAATATGGCCTAACTCACGCAAATGCTTTGACGAGAGAGGAGTTGATATCGATGCTTAAAGGAAACCGCAATATGTATGATTTCATTGGATGGTAAGTTTACGTAGATAGTTGTAGCTTTATAGCACAGCCCTAGTAGTTTGTTTGACTGTTATTGCAAATACAGCTTAAGATTTTGGTTGTGTTCATATTTCCGATTTCTTTGTAATAGTATATTATATGTATATCTTTTGTGTATTGATCTCTTGGCTTCTAAGACATTATTAACCGTTTTCAGCCTGTTGAAATGTCATGTAGTATTTCAGTAATGTATTAGTTTTATGATATGTTAATTAATGTACTGTTTATGATATATCGATTTATTTTTTGTACCACTTATAGAGTGCATTGTTGGAAAAGGACCACTCAGTGGCTAGAATCTGTCACTGTTAGCAAGTACTTTTATTTTTTATAATAATTTATTTCTTATATCATCTCAATGTTTCGTCCTCACATTTTTTGTAAAATATTTCTAATACTTCTTTAGCGACCCCCTCATTTCGCTTTCAAATTTGTTCCTAAAGTTCGATGTTCACATATTTGTCATATGCTTTGTGCTCACAGGCTAATTGCCGCTGGTGAATGGTTATTGCTCTACGCCGTGACGAAGGATAAAGATGACCTGCTGCAGAAAGAAACTATCAGAGGTTTATTTGATGGCAGCTTATTTGAGCGAATGCAAGATGCCAATAAGAAATCCTATTGAATGCGCAAGAGCTGGCAAGTTCAAGAAAGGAATGGACAGTACGAAATTACCAGTTTGACGATTGAGTTGTGTCCAAGTTCAAATAAGAACGTTTCTGAACTACTCCATTCATCTCAAAATACTTGTCACTCTCTAGTTTATTTTTAAACTAAAGAGTAACAAATACTTTGGGATGGAGGGAGTATATTATAAAAACAACCAGAAATTTTATTGTGCCTACCATGTGTATTTTATTCATGTAAGGATGTTATTTATTCACGAAGTGTACCCATTACAGAACGAGTTTATATTCTATGAGGGTGTCGGTACCCTCCGTACCGGATACCCCTTGGGATTGCAAAGATCACAAGGAAACTCTATCTACCAGATTTGAAGACCTCGGAAGACCCCACATGTCAGGCGTAACCAGAACTGCTTCCCCGACATGGTTAGTCCCAGAGCCGCCACGTGTATCATAAGACCGGAGCTATCACCCACACATGGGAAGCTCCGGTCGGAATACCAGTATGGCGCCCCCAGACCTAACCCTAGACAGAGGGAAGCTCCAGTACTGACACGTGTCCAGTAACACCGGACCTACTCGTCCACGATGGTAAGCTCTGGTGCTGCCACGTGGCGACCACCGAACCTTCAACTTCAACAATCAAGCTGGTGGACCCCCCAACGGCTCCGGACCTTCAAGGAGCAACAAAGATTTTAAGACCCGATTAAGTGTTATTAGTACCATGTTAATGACACACGATCGGATGGCCCTTAATACCGGTAACGGTACTGTTAAGGCCCGTTACCAGGCTATTAAGGGTAATTAACCTCATTAACCGCGTATCAAACATGTGTAACCACCGGGGCCACCTGTCGGGCCGGGCTAACAATGTAACGACCAGTCCTTGTACTATAAAAGGACTGGTCGACGATACACAAAGGACGGTTCCAGACCACTACTAAACTCCCTGAGCTAGACGAGCTCCTTCTTCTGGAGCTTCTTCTAGACTCACACGCTTAATACATCACCAACACACCCCGTGGAGTAGGGTATTATGCTCAGGTGACCCGAACCACGTAAATCTCTATGTACACTTGTCTTTCACCTTCTTGAATCTCTGCGCGCCCATTACCGAACTACAACTCCTCGATCTACCAAAGGTAGTGTCGGGAGATCTGCCGGATCCAAACACCGACAGTTGGCGCACCAGGAAGGGGCGCCCGAGATTTCGAGTATGGTGAACTCAGTTGCTGGATCATCCAACGACAACCCTGCTATTCAACCCGCTGGGGGTAATCCCTCCAACATGCAACAACCAGCAGATGTCGTGGCTCCAGTAGGAGTCATGCCTCCACCGACACCGCCTGCATCAGCACGTCAAGTTGAGCAGTGTGACGGTGCATCGGCGTCGGTCACTGCATCGGCGAATAACAACAACCCTAAACACGCGCTTCATGTAGCGCGCGCTCTCCTTCAATGTCCAACACCTCCAGGTGCATCCCAGGGTGCAATGGAGCAGTGGAGGGCCGATGTGGAACATCTGGTTGCAGCAGCAGCTGACTGCATCAGCAACCAAGGTCCTCCTCCTTCGGGGCGGGCCCCCTTGCAGTGCTGGACTGTGTCTGGCAGACTTGGTCCGCATGCTTCCAAGAATAGGAGGCGTGCTGCGTCACAGCAAGTTACGTCGCTACCTTCTGGGGCGCGACGTACTCATACGGTAACCAAGCTTTCAACTCATGA
The DNA here is from genome assembly GCA_036927565.1 of Tuctoria greenei. Lineage (NCBI taxonomy): Eukaryota > Viridiplantae > Streptophyta > Magnoliopsida > Poales > Poaceae > Tuctoria > Tuctoria greenei. The sequence goes on from JAYESD010000004.1 coordinate 3,909,141, forward strand.
CCTCCGGGTGGAGCTTGATTGCTGTTACCATCAACAGGACAGTCGTGACCATATCGAGCGTGCTCGCGAAAGGCGAGAGGCTCGAGACAGTCCTGCTCCAGAGGGAGTAGGAGGAGGCTGTTCTGCACTGGCCATGCATCTACGCATGGTCAGATGGCCACAAAAGTTTCGCCCTCACATGCCGGAGAAATTTGACGGGGCAGTCAATCCCGCTAAGTTTCTCCAAATTTACACCACCGCAATCCTTGCGGTCGGAGGTAACGAGGATGTAATGGCCAACTACTTCCCAGTGGCCTTGACTGGGACCGCCAGGTCCTGGTTCATGAGCCTTCCTCACAACTCTATCAATAGCTGGGAGGAATTGTGCTAACAGTTCTCTGTCAATTTCGGGAGTTCATACACCCGACCAGGCACCGAATTGGACCTTTTTGCAGTTGTACAAAAGGGGGGAGAATCCCTGTGCTCATTCATCCAGAGGTTCTCCCAGGTATGAAACACGATTCCTTCTATCTCTAGCGCCTCTATTATCATGGCATTTAGACAGGGCGTACTAGATAAGAAGATGTTGGAGAAGCTGGCGGTCAAGGAGATCACTAGCATCACGAAGCTCTTCAGCTTGGCAGACAAGTGTGCTAAAGCTGTGGAGGGCCATGAAATGCACTCCAAACCACCTCCGGAGGATGGCAAAAAATCCTCCAAAGGTGAATCCACTACCTCCGGGAGTGGAAAAAAGAAGAAAAAGTCCAACGGCAAAAAGAAGTCGTCAGCCGGCACATCCACCGCTGCAGCTGCAGCAGCTCTGGGTGGCCGGGGGTCACGCCCCGAGAAACGACCTCGGTCGTCCTCTGAAGACGGTGGAAACTCCAAAATGTGGTGTCTTATCCACAAGTCGAACGTACACAACTTTGAGGACTGCCAGGAGGTCCAAAACCTTGCTGAGCGCTACAACAAGCGTCGGGAAGAAGTTCCTTTCTGTCAAAGGGAAGGAAAACAAAAGGTCGATGAAGCTCCGACAGAAGAGGAGTTAGGCTTCTAGGACCCGAAAAAGGTCATGAAGGCTGTTTACACCTCTGTCGACGAGGACGTCTCTGACAATGAGCGTCGGAAGACCATGAACATCATCTTTGGTGGTTCGTGGGACATCACCTCCCGCCGTGTCCTCAAGACCATGCGGCGGGACATGGCCTCAGTAGCTCCTACAGCCAGGGTGGAGCCTCATCAAAAGTGGATGGACACTACCATCACTTTTGATGCTCGGATTGCCCTCGGAACATGATCGGAGTTGGCCAGCTACCTTTGATGGTATCACCTACCATCAACAACATTCAACTCCACCATGTAATGGTGGACGGAGGTTCGGGGCTGAACTTCATCAGCTTTGAAGCTTTTGTCAAGCTTCAGCTCCGACCTTCTGCCCCTCCCGAACTTTCTCCGGAGTAGGTCCGGGGGCCATAACACCACTCGGTGCCATTACTCTCCCCGTGACGTTCGGGACTCGGGAGAATTATCGCACTGAGAAGTTGATCTTTGACGTCGCTCAGATCAACTTGCCTTTCAACGCAATTCTGGGTAGGCCCGCCTTGTACAAATTCATGGTTGCTGCTCATTATGGCTACTTGGTGTTGAAGATGCCAACACCAGCTGGCGTTCTACGGATCCGCGGAGACCATAATGTCGGAGTGACTGCTCTAGAGGAACTGCATGCGCTTTCTACAACACAGGAGGAAGAATCCAGACAGGAGCAAGCTCTGAAACCCCCGATCATTCGTCAACGAGGCTCAACCTCCGCACCTCGCGTGCAACCAAGCGGAGACACCGGCATCCCCGTCAAAGTCGTCCAAATCGGTTCTGATGCCGCTCAGACCACCCGTATATCAGGAGGTCTGAATGACAAATAGGAACTCGCGCTCATCACTTTCCTCCGGGCTAATGTCGACGTGTTTGTCTGACAACCGTCACAAATGCCTGGGATCCCTACGGAAGTGCTCGAGCATAATCTGAAGATCTATCCTGACGCTTGGCCCATACATCAGATGCCTTAGAAGCAATCTGTAGAGCGACAAAACTTCATACGATAAGAAGTGAAGAAGTTGCCCGAAGCTGGATTTATCCGAGAAGTCTTCCATCCAAAATGGTTGGCAAACCTAGTCGTTGTACTAAGGTCGGCGGGAAGCTTCGGATGTGTATCGACTACACAACACTAAATAAGGCATGCCCAAAAGATCCATTCCCACTACCTAGGATAGATCATATAGTGGATTCCACCTCTGGGTGTGAATTACTGTGTTTCCTAGACGCATATTCTGGGTACCATCAAATCAGAATGTCTAGGGGAGATGAAGAACATACTTCTTTTATCACAGTAGATGGATTGTACTGTTATACTTCCATGCCATTTGGTCTCAAGAATGCAGCTTCAACATTTGTACGAGCTATGTACAAAACCTTTGGAGAGCTCATCACAGACGTAGTGGAAGTGTATGTTGATGACATCGTCGTCAAGATCAAGGACAAGGAGTCACTCATTGACACATTGCAAGCTGTCTTCGACAAGCTGCGGGTCACCCGCACAAAGCTGAACCCAGACAAGTGCGTCTTCGGGGTTAGCTCCGGAAATCTTCTTGGTTTCCTGGTAAACCACCGGGGCATAGAGGCAAATCCGGCGAAGATTAAAGCCATTGAGAAGATGCGGCCACCAGCCCACATCAAGGACGTCCAGAAACTGACTGTATGTCTAGCCGCCCTCAGCTAGTTCATCTCAAGACTGGCGGAACAGGCGCTACCCTTCTTCAAGTTATTGAGGAAGTCTAGACCATTTTAGTGGTCTGAAGAAGCAGAAAAGGCGTTCCAGGAGCTAAAGCAGCTCCTCACCACTCTGCCAACCTTGGTAGCTCCAAACCCTGGTGAGCCCTTACTGCATTACATTTCAGCAACCGACGAGGTTGTCAGCATGGTCCTGGTCACGGAGAGACCATAACCATCTCAAGCTCATGAATCCAGACCTCTCCAAGAGGGTCCAGAGGTTCCTGAAGGTGAGTCTGGGTCCCAGCCCTCAGACTTGGATCAACACGGAGTTATTCTAGAAGATCTGGACCCCTCCGGGAGGGTCCGAGTTGCTCCAATGGAAGCTCCGGGTTCCTCCAGCAAGGACCCGGAGGTCCCCGAAGCAAGTCTGGACCCCTCAAGGAGTGTCCGAGTCGATGTGGAGGAAGCTCCGGGCCCCTCCAGGAAGGTCCTAGCAGTCCAACGCCCAGTGTACTTCATCAGCGAAGTACTACACGATGCCAAGACTCGATACTTTGAGGTGCACAAGCTGCTCTATGCAGTTCTCATCGCCTCTAGGAAGCTTCTCCATTACTTCCAAGCTCACAAGATCTCAGTGGTGACCTCTTACCCACTGCGTGCGATCTTGCATAATCCCAACTCTACTGGGAACATTGCAAAGTGGGCAGCGGAATTGGCCGAATTTGATCTTGAATTCGTCCCAAGACAAGCGATCAACAGTCAAGCATTGGCATACTTCATGGCGGAATGAACCCCCTCTCCATCAAACCCTCAGGGCCCCAGTGAGCAGAAGTCGGAACTCAAGGCTCCGGTCTTCACTGAACCTCACTGGACCCTCTACTTCGACGGCTCCATGCAAAAGCAGGGGGCCGGAGCTGGAGTACTTCTCCTCACTTCAACCGGGGAGAAGGTAAAATACATGGTCCACCTTGACTTCAAGGCGACCAAAAACATGGCGGAGTATGAAGCACTTATTTATGGACTAAAGGTGGCACTATCATACGGTGTCAAGCAGTTGTTGGTCAAGGGAGATTCGCAGCTCATCATAAAACAAGTGAAGGGTGAATGCTTCTGTAACAATCCCCAACTAGCTGCTTATCTCATTGAAGTCCAGAGGCTTCAGAAGGACTTCGAAGTCCTCGATCTCCAACATGTCCAGCGTGTCCATAACGCTGAAGCTGACGAACTCTCAACGAGAGCGTCAACCGGAGCTCCGGCTCCTAACGGAACCTTCGTCCGGAGGTTGTCCAAACCCACAGCTCAGCCTGCCAAACTGAGCGAAGGGGGCGAGATCAACATCCCGAAGCTGGCGGTCCCGATGGCCCTGTTACCATGGCAGCCATCAAGGGTCGTAGGTGCTGCCGGAAGCTCCGAGCAACCCAGCACGCAAGACTCAAATGCTCAAGCAAGCTCCGATGCATGGATCTCGGATATCCGGAGCTACTTGAAAGACAATATCCTTCCTGACGATGATGTATCCGCTGACCGAATAGTCAGATTGGCTAAAAGATACACGCTGGTAGAAGGGGATCTCTATCGACACGGTGCCAACATCGTCCTAATGCGGTGCATCACAAGGGAAGAAGGCTGCGAGCTCCTCGCAGAAATCCATGGAGGCGAGTGTGGGAACCACGCGTCTTCCCGCACGCTGGTCGGTAAAGCCTTCCGACATGGCTTCTATTGGCCTACAGCGCTCCAGGATGCAACTGAGCTGGTGAAGAAATGCAAAGCATGTCAGTTCCATGCAAAGCAAATTCACACACCAGCTCAACCTCTTCAAATGATACCTCCTACATGGCCCTTCGTTGTGTGGGGGATGGACATCTTGGGACCCTTCCTGAGAGCCGTCGGAGGTTACAAGTTCCTGTATGTTGCCATTGACAAGTTCACCAAATGGCCGGAAGCAACTCCAGTTGTGACAATAAACAAGCAATCAACTATCAACTTCTTGCAGTCCATAGTATGCAAATTTGGAGTCCCGAACAAAATCGTAACAGATAATGGGACCCAATTCACAAGCTCTGCTTTCCAAGGATACTGCGAAGACCTCGGCATCCAAGTCAGGTACGCCTCCGTAGGTCACCCGGCAAGCAATGGACAAGCCGAGAGAGCAAATGCAGAAATCCTGAAAGGACTCAAGACGCGCACATATGAGCGCCTGAAAAAACATGGAGCCAACTGGATTGAAGAGCTTTCGCCCACTCTATGGGCCAACAAGACAACTCCAAACCGGTCAACTGGAGAGAAACCCTTCTTCCTGGTGTACGGAGCTGAAGCGGTCCTTCCTCCGGAAATCATCTTGGGGTCGCTCCGGGTCCGGACCTCCGCCGAAGCCACGTGGGACTAGCTCCGGCGTGAAGAACTTGACCTCCTTGAAGAGGGAAGGTGTCGAGCAGCTGTTCGGAATGCCCGATACCGCCAAGCTCTCTGGCACTATCACAAATGGCATGTTCACAGCCGACAGCTCGAGGAAGGCGATCTGGTGCTACGAAGAATACAATCTAGAGAAGGGTTAAACAAACTCTCCCCCAGCTGGGAGGGACCCTTCCGAGTGATCAAAGTATCCCATCCCGAATGCATTCGCTTGGCAACCGAGGATGGGACACCTCTCCCAAATCCTTGGAACATTGAGCACCTCCGTAAGTTCTATGCTTAATATCACGGAGGTGAGTCTGTAATTACATGTGGTGTATGTTATAGAGTCATTGTACAGAGTCGGGTAGCTCCTCCGGGAGGGCAGCCGGACCTACCCCGTTAGGTCCGCAACGTCCATGCAACACTTGTCACAGTCTCAAAACTAAAAGTGTAGCTAGCTACCTTGGGTCAAACGAGAAACGAAACACACTTAGCCTGGTTCCGTACCCTAAGAGTGTACTCGTTTCCCCTATACCCCGGACCTATAATGAAAGACATCATTGTGTGAAAACAGACTCCACGTGCATTTACTTTGTACATGCTCAATATTTTTTATTTTTCTCTTTGTTTTCTATAACAAAGTTGTGCAGTTCTTAAGAAACTTTAGCTCAACCAGTTCATGTACAATTTAAGTTGCATTGTCCATCCTTTTGGGTTCAAACATTGTTGATGGCCTACTTGTCTGAATACCGCCAAGCCAATCTAGGGCAGGAGTGTGCTATTGATTTAGCCTGGTCATGCACCCTAAGTACGCCACTCTACCTACACCCCGGCAGGTCGAAGTAAGACAAATCCAAAAACGATCAAACCTGAAGGAAGCAAGACGACACTCTTGGTTGTATTTAGGATTGTGTTCGACCTAAAAATTTCTCGGAAACAGTAAGCCACAATGAAGTTATAGATAGGAAACAAATTTTACTGTTTTTCTTGACTTCAGTGTGCAGGAAAAATAAATAAGCTCTGACATCCTCTAGGCGGCTTGTAGTCAATGTTCAAACATTGACATCGAGCATCTCCGGAGTTACTTAGTTCCGGTAAAACTAAGAGGCAAGTCGTCAACGTGAAGATGGTGGAAAGACTCTAAAGTGGAGTCTAACGTTGACACAACACGTGTTGACAGAGGTTACTGCCAGAGCTGCCAAGCTCCGACACCCCAGAAGGCTAACCATCGATGCTTTACGCGTTGATGGAAATTACTGCCGAAGCTACTAAGCTCCAACGATGGTCAATGCCGGAGCTACTAAGCTCCAACAGCCTCAGGGGGCCTACACCACCTTTGTCTTCAAGTTCGAAGCACGCAAGTCTTCAACAACCATTACATCCTCTTGGTACATGTTCACAATCAAATTGTGTACATCTACCAAGGGGACAAGTGAGACAAAGGTGGTGTTGAAGACAAAAAATGAAATTCGAATTCACAAAAATTTGGATTTCATTCATCTCGACACAAGAGATTACAAAATTGGAGAAGAAGAAGAGAGAATACAAGCGGGAGCTACAGAGAGATGGTCCTAGACCCTATGGAAGAACTGGGCGACCTTCTGGGCCACCTCCGACACGCTGGCTCGGGCGGCTTCACCCTCTCCTTCAATGGGGCCTTCAAGCACCGGGTCCAGAGGGAATTGAGGGTCCCGGCTGGTGTAGCACATCAGCACAAACTCCGCGATGTTCTTCGCCAGGGACAGACCCTCTGTTTCCAGCTGGTCCGCGATGATATCGCCCATCTTGGAGAGCTTGTTGCCTGCTGAACTCAGCGCCTCCAACGCCTGGTCCAGCTCTGGCTCTGGATCATCCGGATGCACGGGACTGAAGCCCATTGGCGTCAGCGCGTCGTTGGCCTTGCCCAGGAAGTCCCAAACTTGTTGGGACTCCACAACTGTAACACCCTAAATTTTCGCATCATGCATTGCATACATGGTCATGCATTAAACACTAGTAGAATAAAAGAAAAATAATAAAACATATACATATACAAATATGTGTAGCAAAAGAAGAAAAAGAAAATAATAATTATAGCCTAAAAATTGTAATAGGGAATAAGTATAAAAATAATAATAAAAATATATATAAATATATATATAAATAATATATATAACAATATATGAAAATAAAAATGAAATATATATTAACAATATATGTTATAAAAATAATAAATATATAATATTAATAATAATATATATATAATATATATATAATAAGTTATATAAAAAAAGAAAAAAATTATATCCGCCGGCCAGGCCGTACCGGCCCAGCGGGCCACGCACGCCACCTGAGGCGCTCCGCGCCGCGTGCCCCTGCCGACGCCGCCTGGCTGACCCCGCCGCCCGAGGCACCCGAACGGCGCCGCCTGCCGCTGCAGCGCGCAGCGCGCGCTGCGCCCGAGCGCGCTCGCGCCCGCAGCCGGCCGGGCCCCGCCCCCATGCCGAATCGGCCGCCCGGCCTCCCGCGCGCGACGCGCGCTCGCGCCCGCAACCGGGCCCCGCCCCCACGCCGAATTGGCCGCCTGCCTCCCGCTCCCGCGCGGTTCCCGCGCTCGCGCGCCGAGTCCGGCCGCCGTACGGCCCCGCACCCCTGGGTCCCGCCTCCCGCGCCGTAATGCCCGCCCCCGACCGAATTCCGCTCCCCCCGTGATTTTTTTCCCACCAGCGCCCGATCCTCCCGGCCCGACGCTCCCGTCCCGGATACAACTCCCTCCCGCGCCGTAACCGCCTCCGATTCTACCGATGCCGTACCCTAGCCACGCCCCTATAAAAGGAACCGAAGCCACGATGCTGCAGCCGCCAGACGAAGGAAACCGCCGGTACAGAGAGGAAAAAAAAGGGGAGTCCAGAAGGCTGCACCCAGGGAAGAAAAAAAGAGGAAAAGAAGGGGAAGAATAGGGAGAAAAAGAGGAGGGCGCCACCGTTCGCCGGAGATCGTCGCCGACATCGCGCCGCCGTCGTCGTGCCGCCAGAGAACGCATCTACTTTGTCTACGCGTCGCATTGTTCCGCGACCGTCAAGCCGTCAGATCTACGGTACGCCATGTTCCCGATGCGAATTTTTGCGATCATCTTGAATCTAATAGGCGTAAATTGAATTTAGTTGCACCATAATTTTATTTTCAGCAGCATTAATCCACCCTAAAGCCCCCGTAAACTCATATGAACACGTATAAACTAGTCGCATCTAATTAATAAACGATCATAGTAAATTAATTATAAACTGTGCATGCATGCATGTCATTGCATGTTGATTATTTTGTGTGCATTATGTTGAATTGTATATGTTTTCTTGTATGTATGATCACGCGTAGAGGAACGTGCTCAAGAGGCCGCATACGAGGATTTCCAAAATCAAGACTTCGAAGCGCTTGAGCAACCCCATCCGCCGGAGCAAGGCAAGTGTCCTTGAAGCATATTGATCCTATTTTAAATTAAATGTTTTGTTTGCGAACTTGCATGCTTGTGTCAAATTGATGGGTTTATCCTATGGTAGGAAGTTTACTAGTTTTGTTTGACCACCCTTGTCACCTGGAATTTATGGTAGAGAGTCGGGAAGGGTTTTTACCTTTTTGCTTCGCTTAATTAATTGGGATGGCAAACAACACTACACATTTAATTATGCATCAATGATATTCTGGTTAATGTGAACTGGTCAATATGATGGGTGATCTAAGCAAGCATGGTTATGTGGATGGGTTGGTTGTTATGGTGGTTTGCTTGCTTTAGATCTAAGGATCGGTTCATGCGAGAATATGCCAGGTCAACAGTGCCACCACAAGGCCAAGTATGGGTGCGGCGTAGCTGAATAATTAGGAGCGCTGCTAGTATTGTATGGACCATTGGATGGCGCGGGGAATGGGAGTCGAGGAGGACTGCCCTGGGATCCGCATGGCACACGAGGGGGCCCGTGGGTGGGAGAATGGAGATTCAAGCCTGCCGGTGAAACCTTAGTGGGGCCGTACATACTAGTAGTCCCTTTTGAAAGGCTATTTTGTGATCTCTTGGCCACACACCTACGGAAGTGTGAGATGGCACAATGGAGGTTTCTTAGTCATCGAAAGGTGATAAAATCACAAATATGTGGGTAAAGTGGTACAACCTCTGCAGAGTGTTTAAAAACTATCATGATAGCCGTGCTCCCGGTTATGAGCACCTGGATGACCTACATGATTAGAGTTGGAAATTGGGATTTTGGATGGTTATGGTTTGGTTAATGGTTATGATTGGTTTATGGTTATGGGTTGGTAATGGTTATGGTTTATGGATCATGGTCATGGATATGAATTTTGAGTTATGATAATTGGACATGGATAATGGTAATGTTGGCAATAATTGGATATGGTTTATATTTTGTTAATATGATGATTATGATGGGATTTATTTTACATAGACATAGTATAATGCTTTTCAAATGTTTTATTGTACTTTTCAGCACTTAGCCATTATTACATTCGTCGTTTGAATAAGCCACATGTCATACTTTCCACACTTGCTGAGTACGACATGTACTCACCCTTGCAATTCCCCCCAACAGCTACTGGAAACAATTGGGAGTACCCTGAGGATCACGTGGAGTACTAGGTTGCGTACCGCCGTCAATTGCCTGTGGATTGGAGTCGTGCTATTTAGTTTATTTTCTACTGCAATTATTTAGATTTTTATCATTCGTGAACTATTGGATTATTGTAATAAAGTACTTATTTATTAGTTAAGACATGGTTAAATTCTGTTATCATTTGTGAATCACTCGTGTATGTGTGTTGAACATCCTGGGCACACATATGCGTTACGCTTGGTTCATATTCGGAACCGGGTGTCACAAATTGGTATCAGAGCCGCGTTGACCGTAGGACGCAAGCCTAAGTAGAATGGACACTCTATAGCACTTAGGAACACTCTTCTAATATGCTATTTTCGAAAATTTTTGCTGCTATTTGTTTCCCTTATTTTCAGCCGCAAAAAGTACTGATCGCTGCTGCGTTTTTGATAAAAAATTTCAGAAGTGAGCAATATTAAGTGCTGCTGTTTTGCTGTATAAATTTTCGCGAAAGAAGTGTGTTTTGCCGCTGTTATGTGTGGGTAAAATTTTTGTGTTGGTTGCTGTATTTTTTCTCTTTATTTTTCGTTCTTTTGGAACTGCTGCACCGCTCTTTTTCCGCCGTTTTAGCTGCTGAAATTTTCAGATTTGTATTTGATTATTTTTTTTCTCTAATGCATTCTTGTTTTCTGTAGATGGCCCGCACCAAGACAACCCCCCGTAAGTCGACCGGTGGACTTGTGCCCCCGCGTAGGTTGGCCAGTCGCTCTCCGGCCGTCGACCCCCGTCACCCCGTGGTGATCCGTTCTGATGGCAGAGCCGCAGGACAACTGCGACACCGTCTCCGTGCCCTACTCCATGAGGCTGGCTACCGTCACCATAGCCTCTCGCTCTCCTACCACACCACTGGAGTGCAGCGCCCCGGCAGGAAGGAGTGGAGCTACAAGATCTATATCTACTACGGTGATGAGTTGGTGAAGACCCACAGCAGCCCCGCTTGGAGGAGCTCCCGCCGATCTGCGGAGCAGGATGCTAGCTGGGAAGCAGCCACTTTTTGGAGCCACGCTCGCCGTTTCCGTCTGGAGAACATGGTGCACGCCTTCGTCCCGCAGCATCCCAGTGGCACTGCGCGCTTCGTCTCCAGGCACGTGGAGGGACCCCTGGACCTCCCGCAGTCTCGTCAGACTGTTGATGACGTGACCTAGCTCAGTGCCCGGCTTCAGAGGGCGCAGCAGGAGATTCAGGATGGACGTGACCTCGCCCAGCGCCACGAGGCGATAATCAGGAGGTATCGTCGGATCACCGACGAGGACCCGGACGACTACGCGTCCGACACCCCGATGTGGACCCCAGACTCTCCAGACCGTCGCAACAGTCAGCGTGAGTCGTCTTCTGAGGAGTCCTCTGACGAGGAGCCTTCCAGTGTGGCGTCTACCGCACCACCGCCGCCTGCTGCCTCACTACCCCAGGACCCATAGGACCCCGAGGACCCCGACGACGACAAGGACACGGATGAGTTCCCGCTTGACGACGAGTAGTCCTCGACCTATGCCACGACTCAAGGATAGGCACACCCCCATTAGTAAATAAGAGCGATGTAGATATATCTGTGTGACCTTGAGTTGTGTTACTTCTTTTAGGATCTTTGTAAATTCTGTTTGGTGCTTGTTTGAGTGCTTGTGTGCTTAGTAGAGAGTTGTGGAATGCTTCGGCAATTGTCCACATCCTCATAATATAGGTCTATATTAATAAAGGATTATTTAGGGTCACATACCTTGATGCATATAGTTGGAACGTTTCTTTCCAAATTCTAAATCCTTCTGTCCCCACCTTTCTTTCGCCAACAGATGGTGAGAACTCGTAACCAGAGGGATGCCAACGATGAGGAGGAGCGCAATGAAGTACCTCAGAACAACCAGGGACATGCTCATGGAGCTATCAACATTGAACAACTGTTAGCTATGCAGAACCAGCTCATGCAGACCATGATACAGACCATGGGACAGCTGCAAGCTGGCAACAACAATCAGCCCCACCTGCCTCCACCGCCACCCTCGCCACATCACAACCGTTTGGGAGAGTTCATGAGGACCAGACCGCCTACCTTTGCACAAGCCACAGACCCAATGGAAGCTGATGATTGGCTGAAGTCCGTTGAGAAGAAACTTGCTATTGTCCAGTGCACTGATAGGGAGAAGGTTCTCTTTGCATCACATCAACTAGTCGGAGCAGCCGCTGACTGGTGGGAAGCTCTTTGCAACGCTCATGATAATCAGGAGACAATCACTTGGGCTGAGTTTAAGCAGAGTTTCCGTTCCCACTATGTACCTGAAGGAGTTATGATACTGAGAAGACAAGACTTTGAAAACCTCACGCAAGGAAGGATGAGTGTGAGTGAGTATCTCAACAAGTTCACTCAATTATCAAGATATGCTCCAGAAGACATCAAAACTGATAGTAGGAAGCAGTACTTATTTATGAGAGGTCTCAACAATGAAATTCAAGTCCAGTTGCTCAATACTGATTATCCAAACTTCCAAAAGCTGGTTGACAAGGCTATTGTGGTTGAGAACAAGATTCGTAAGATGGAGCAGGACAACAAGAGGAAGATGTCACATCATGGACCGCAACAAGGAAGCAATGTTCGCCCCCGCTATGCACCACCTACTGCACCACACTACAACCCATCTGCTCCTGCATACCGCACTGCTTATCCGCCCCGCCCAAATCAGCCACCGCAGCAACGCCTCGCCATGCAAGCGCCTCGCAATCCTGTGCCACCTGCGCCGCGTCCTAACATGGCGGCAAATGCTCAAAACCAGTTGCGCCCAAACTTCCCTAATGCTACGGGTGGTAAGACATGCTATGCGTGTGGAGAACCCGGACACTTTGCAAGTCAATGCCCCAAGAGAAACAATGGTCCTATGAACAATGCACCAAGGCCAAATCACCCGCGACCAAATGGAGGAGCACCACAAGGCAACCGTGGACAGCAGAATTTTGCTCGTGGCAATGTCAATCATGTCTCTACTGAGGAAGCCCAGCAAGCTGATGACGTCGTGATTGGTATGTTTCTCGCCAACTCCAACCCCGCGACTGTTTTATTTGATTCAGGAGCATCTCATTCATTCATCTCGTCAAAGTATGTTGCTAAGTACAATTTGCCTATATCTCATATGAAGCAAACTATGCTAGTAAGTTCTCCTGGCGGAGATATGAGGACAAATATAATATGTCCGAAAGTAAGCATTAAAATAAGGGGGGTAGACTTTCTCGCAAACCTCATAGTATTGGACTCCCAAGGAATAGACATAATACTTGGAATGGACTGGTTGAGCAAGTATAATGGAGTCATTCAATGTGCCGAGAGGATTGTGCAGTTGACAAGTGAACATGGTACACGCATTGAAGTTGAAGCAGCCCAACCTGCAAGAGGGAAAGCGATGCTGAATCACGTGGAAGAAGTGACATTGGAAAGCATTCCGATCGTTCGCGAGTACCCGGACGTGTTTCCAGATGAGTTGCCAGGTATGCCACCTGATCGTGACATAGAATTCGCCATTGAGTTGATACCCAGAACTGCACCTATAGCTAAGAGGCCGTATAGGATGCCTCCTAAGGAATTAGCAGAGCTCAAGAAGCAAATTCAAGAGCAGCTAGAGAAGGGTTTTATACGCCCAAGTTCGTCCCCGTGGGGAGCCCCAGTGCTCTTCGTAGATAAGAAGGATGGAACCCAGAGGATGTGTGTGGACTATAGGTCTCTCAACAAAGTGACAATTAAGAACAAGTACTCACTGCCCCGTATTGAGGATTTGTTCGACCAAATGAAGGGTGTCTGTATCTTCTCCAAGATCGACTTGCGGTCAGGATATTTCCAAATGAAGATTAGACCATCGGATATACCCAAGACAGCATTTCGGACACGATATGGATCTTATGAGTACACCGTCATGTCATTTGGATTGACAAACGCGCCTGCGTACTTTATGTATCTCATGAATAAGGTCTTCATGGAATATCTGGATAAGTTCGTTGTAGTGTTCATCGATGACATTATGATTTACTCGAAGGATGAGAAGGAACATGAGGAACACTTGAGGCTTACGCTGCAGAAATTGAGGGAGCATCAATTGTATGCCAAGTTCAGTAAATGTCAGTTTTGGTTACGGGAAGTTTCTTTCCTAGGCCATATTATCTCTGGAGGAGGAGTATCAGTTGACCCAGGGAAGGTGAGAGATGTGCTTAAGTGGGAACCGCCACAGAATGTCAAGGAAATTCAGAGTTTCCTTGGAATGGCTGGATATTACCGCCGATTCATCAAGGACTTTTCCAAGATAGCCAAGCCTATGACCGAATTATTCATGAAAGGGAAGGCATTCCGTTGGACTCAAGCTTGTCAGGATAGCTTTGAAGAGTTAAAGAAAAGGTTGACAACCGCCCCGGTGTTAGTATTACCAGATGTGAGCAAGAGTTTTGATATATACTGTGATGCATCAAGACAAGGATTAGGATGTGTGCTCATGCAAGAAGGCCAAGTGGTAGCTTATGCATCGAGGCAACTAAAGAAACATGAGTTGAATTATCCTACACACGACCTTGAACTCGCAGCCGTGGTACACGCCTTGAAGATATGGAGACACTATGTTTTTGGTCACTGATGTGAGATTTATACAGATCACAAGAGTCTCAAGTACATATTTACGCAAACGGATCTGAATCTTAGGCAATGCCGATGGTTGGAGCTCATCAAGGATTATGACGTGGGAATCAACTATCACCCAGGGAAGGCCAACGTAGTGGCCGATGCTTTGAGCCGAAAAGGAGTAAGTCATCAACTCACAGTTCAAGAACTGCCATCCGAGTTATGCAAGGAGTTTGAACGATTGAACCTTGGATTCATAAATGAGATGGGAACGATGGAAGTCAACCCAACATTAGAGCAGGAAATACGGGAAGGATAGACAAAGGACAAGGAAATACAGGAAATCAAGGAAAGGACCCAAGAAGGAAAGGAATTCCGGTTTGATGAGGATGAACAGGGTACCTTATGGCTTGGAAAGAGGATTGTGGTACCTAATGTTAGGCACATTCGGGAAACAATATTGAAGGAGGCACATGACTCGCCTTACTCAATTCATCCCGGCTGTACAAAGATGTACAAGGACTTAAAGACATGCTATTGGTGGGCCAGCATGAAGAAGGACATAGCTGAATATGTTGCACTTTGTGATGTGTGCCAACGAGTTAAAGCTGAACATCAAAGGCCAGCCGGATTGCTACAACCATTGAAGATCCCGGAGTGGAAGTGGGAAGAGATTGGTATGGACTTTATAGTTGGATTACCGCGAACTCAGTCTGGCTATGATTCAATATGGGTTATTGTGGATCGATTGACAAAATCAGCTCATTTCATCCCCGTCAAGACCACATATACCACCGCGAAGCTAGCAAAATTGTATATGGAGCACATTGTGTGTCGACACGGAGTACTGAAAAAGATAGTCTCGGATAGAGGTTCTCAGTTTACCTCCAGATTTTGGCAGAAATTGCATGAAGCAATGGGAACAAGGCTGAATTTCAGTTCGGTGTATCACCCTCAAACGGATGGACAAACCGAGAGGACCAACCAAATTTTGGAATACATGTTGAGAGCATGTGCTTTAAAGCATAGGAAAAGTTGGGATAAAAGTTTGCCGTATGCTGAATTCTCGTACAACAATAGTTACCAAGCAAGTTTGAAAATGTCACCCTATGAAGCATTATACGGAAGGAAATGTAGGACTCCCTTGTTTTGGAATGAAACCGGAGAGAATCAAGTGTTTGGTCCCGACGTGTTACAAGAAGTTGAAAGGCAAGTCCAAATAATACGGGAAAACTTAAAGGCTGCCCAGTCTCGACAGAAAGGTTATGCTGATAATAGGCAAAGGAGTCTGACCTTTGAAGTTGGAGATTTTGTATACCTCAAAGTGTCACCTATCAGAGGTCAGCGACGGTTTAACGTCAAAGGAAAACTGGCACCACGTTACATCGGACCATTTAAGATTCTGGACAAGCGAGGAGAGGTAGCTTATCGACTTGAGCTGCTGACGTATCTCTCCGATGTACACGACGTGTTTCACGTCTCTCAACTCAAGAAGTGTCTCAGGGTACCGGAAGAACAAGT
Source organism: Tuctoria greenei (assembly GCA_036927565.1). Lineage (NCBI taxonomy): Eukaryota > Viridiplantae > Streptophyta > Magnoliopsida > Poales > Poaceae > Tuctoria > Tuctoria greenei. The sequence continues at coordinate 3,925,023 of JAYESD010000004.1, forward strand.
GCCGATGGACGAGTTAGAACTTCAGGAGGATTTGTCCTATGTCGAGCAACCTATCAAAATTTTGGATATGAAGGAAAGGGTCACGAGAAATAAGAGGATCCGTTGGTGCAAAGTGCAATGGAAACACCATACAGAAACCGAAGCTACATGGGAACGTGAAGAAGACCTGAAGACAGAATTCCCTCACCTTTTCTCTACGCTATCGAATCTCGAGGGCGAGATTCACTTTAAGGGGGTAGGTTTGTAACACCCTAAATTTTCGCATCATGCATTGCATACATGGTCATGTATTAAACACTAGTAGAATAAAAGAAAAATAATAAAACATATACATATACAAATATGTGTAGCAAAAGAAGAAAAAGAAAATAATAATTATAGCCTAAAAATTGTAATAGGGAATAAGTATAAAAATAATAATAAAAATATATATAAATATATATATATAAATAATATATATAACAATATATGAAAATAAAAATGAAATATATATTAATAATATATGTTATAAAAATAATAAATAATAAATATATTATATTAAAAATATATATATAAAAATATATATATATATATAATAAGTTATATAAAAAGAAAAGAAAAAAATTATATCCGCCGGCCAGGCCGTACCGGCCCAGCCGGCCACGCACGCCACCCGAGGCGCTCCGCGCCGCGTGCCCCTGCCGATGCCGCCTGGCTGACCCCGCCGCCCGAGGCACCCGAACCGCGCCGCCTGCCGCTGCAGCGCGCAGCGCGCGCTGCGCCCGAGCGTGCTCGCGCCCGCAGCCGGCCGGGCCCCCCCCCCCACGCCGAATCGGCCGCCCGCCTCACGCTCCCGCGCGGTTCCTGCGCTCGCGCGCCGAGTCCGGCCGCCGTACGACCCCGCGCCCCTGGGTCCCGCCTCCCGCGCCGTAATGCCCGCCCCCGACCGAATTTCGCTCCCCCCGTGATTTTTTTTTCCTCCAGCGCCCGATCCTCCCGGCCCGACGCTCCCGTCCCGGATACGACTCCCTCCCGCGCCGTAACCGCCTCCGATTCTACCGATACCGTACCCTAGCCACGCCCCTATAAAAGGAACCAAAGCCACGATGCTACAGCCGCCAGACGAAGGAAACCGCCGGTACAGAGAGGAAAAAAAAGGGGAGTCCAGAAGGCTGCGCCCAGGGAAGAAAAAAAGAGCAAAAGAAGGGGAAGAAGAGGGAGAAAAAGAGGAGGGCGCTACCGTTCGCCGGAGATCGTCGCCGACATCGCGCCGCCGTCGTCGTGCCGCCGGAGAACGCATCTACTTCGTCTACGCGTCGCATTGTTCCGCGACCGTCAAGCCGTCAGATCTACGGTAGGCCATGTTCCCGATGCGAATTTTTGCGATCATCTTGAATCTAATAGGCGTAAATTGAATTTAGTTGCACCATAATTTTATTTTCAGCAGCATTAATCCACCCTAAAGCCCCCGTAAACTCATATGAACACGTATGAACTAGTCGCATCTAATTAATAAACGACCATAGTAAATTAATTATAAACTGTGCATGCATGCATGTCATTGCATGTTGATTATTTTGTGTGCATTATGTTGAATTGTATATGTTTTCTTGTATGTATGATCACGCGTAGAGGAACGTGCTCAAGAGGCCGCATACGAGGATTTCCAAAATCAAGACTTCGAAGCGCTTGAGCAACCCCATCTGCCGGAGCAAGGCAAGTGTCCTTGAAGCATATTGATCCTATTTTAAATTAAATGTTTTGTTTGCGAACTTGCATGCTTGTGTCAAATTGATGGGTTTATCCTATGGTAGGAAGTTTACTAGTTTTGTTTGACCATCCTTGTCACCTGGAATTTATGGTAGAGAGTCGGGAAGGGTTTTTACCTTTTTGCTTCGCTTAATTAATTGGGATGGCAAACAACACTACACATTTAATTATGCATCAATGATATTCTGGTTAATGTGAACTGGTCAATATGATGGGTGATCTAAGCAAGCATGGTTATGTGGATGGGTTGGTTGTTATGGTGGTTTGCTTGCTTTAGATCTAAGGACCGGTTCATGCGAGAATATGCCAGGTCAACAGTGCCACCACAAGGCTAAGTATGGGTGCGGCGTAGCTGAATAATTAGGAGCGCTGCTAGTATTGTATGGACCATTGGATGGCGCGGGGAATGGGAGTCGAGGAGGACTGCCCTGGGATCCGCATGGCACACGAGGGGGCCCGTGGGTGGGAGAATGGAGATTCAAGCCTGCCGGTGAAACCTTAGTGGGGCCGTACATACTAGTAGTCCCTTTTGAAAGACTATTTTGTGATATCTTGGCCACACACCTACGGAAGTGTGAGATGGCACAATGGAGGTTTCTTAGTCATTGAAAGGTGATAAAATCACAAACATGTGGGTAAAGTGGTACAACCTCTGCAGAGTGTTTAAAAACTATCATGATAGCCGTGCTCCCGGTTATGAGCACCTGGATGACCTACATGATTAGAGTTGGAAATTGGGATTTTGGATGGTTATGGTTTGGTTAATGGTTATGATTGGTTTATGGTTATGGGTTGGTAATGGTTATGGTTTATGGATCATGGAATGGATATGAATTTTGAGTTATGGTAATTGGACATGGATAATGGTAATGTTGGCAATAATTGGATATGGTTTATATTTTGTTAATATGATGATTATGATGGGATTTGTTTCACATAGACATAGTATAATGCTTTTCAAATGTTTTATTGTACTTTTCAGCACTTAGTCATTATTACATTCGTCGTTTGAATAAGCCACATGTCATACTTTCCACACTTGCTGAGTACGACATGTACTCACCCTTGCAATTCTCCCCAACAGCTACTGGAGACAATTGGGAGTACCCTGAGGATCACGTGGAGTACTAGGTTGCGTACCGCCGTCAATTGCCTGTGGATTGGAGTCGTGCTATTTAGTTTATTTTCCGCTGCAATTATTTAGAGTTTTATCATTCGTGAACTATTGGATTATTGTAATAAAGTACTTATTTATTAGTTAAGACGTGGTTAAATTCTGTTATCATTTGTGAATCACTCGTGTATGTGTGTTGAACATCCTGGGCACACATATGCGTTACGCTTGGTTCATATTCGGAACCGGGTGTCACAACAACCCTTCCGCTCCGCATCTCTGCCAAGGATCTTTTGGCCGCCGTAAGCTCCAAGCTCTCCCGAGCAAGACACTCCACCTCTTTGGCATTCTGCTGAATCGTTTCAGCAACCTACCTTATGAGTTTGCTGAGATCTTCCTCCCGGAGGTGGATCTCATTCTGGCGGTTAACCAGATCCTTCTCTCGGCCCTGTACTTTATTCTCCCTGGTGGCGATGGCATTCTCCTGCTTGTAGAGATCTTGCCCTCGCTCCCAGGCCTTCTTCTCCTCCTCCTTGTAACGCTCATCCAATTTCTTGGTGCGTTCTTCGAGGCTCTTGTCAGCCAGAGCTGTCTTTTGGACAAGCTCCTACTCCCTCTTCACGAGGTCGTCTTGCAGCTCCAGGAATTTCTGCTCTTCATCTTCGAGCTGTCTCTCCCGAGCTTCAAGAGCCTCCCGGCGCTTGACGAGACTATCGTGGATGGCGGAGAGCCTTTCCTAGCATTCATCCGCCGCGCTATTTGCAGCCTTGTCCTGCTCATAGATGGGCCAGGATTGGTTGTCGAGGGTTCGCGTCATGCTTTCCCTCTCATCCAACAACTTACCCCAGTACTTCAGGCGGACCTTCTCCCTTTGCACCCACTCCTTGTCGTTAGCCAGCCTCGACTGCGCCAGCTTGGTCTCGAAATGGAGTCAGTTGCGCCACCTCTAAGGGTTTGGCGCTCCTCCTCGAGGGCCTTGCTGTCGTGGTAGAAGGCCAGCTGGACTTGGCGAAGGCTGGAGCAAGCATTATCGATAGACAACGATAGGAGGATCGGGTCCGGACCTGTCGGGTCATCTCCGCTGGCTCCAGTGGATCTTCAACAACAAAAATTGGGTCCCACTCTACGAGAGCGGTCCCCTGAGCTTCAACGGCACTAGGGCCGTCCTCCGGGATAGCCTCGACCGCCGTCGAGGAAGTACCTGCAGCCGAAGCTCCAACCTCCGGAATTGGTTCCGAAGGCCCAGCAGCCAGGTCATCAACAACAGGCCCCTCCGGTGGGTGGCCAGCAGCTTCAACATGGCACTCCGGCTCAGCAGCGGGCACCTCCGAGATCACCGCTTCCGGAGCGGGTGTTGAAGGTTCGGTCGGAGTAGAAGCTACTTCTGGCTCCAGCGCAGGCACCTCCTTCGCCTTTGGCTCAGGTGCTGGCGTTTCAACCATCATGGGCTCGGGCGCCGGAACCTCTTCAACGACCGGTTCCACAGCCGGAACTTCTACAGCAAACGGCTCTACCGCCGGAGCTTCCTCAACGATCGCCTCAAGTGTTGGAGCTTCATCAACACCCGGCTCCACTGCCGGGACCTCATCAACCACCGGCTCGACTGCCGGGGCTTCAACAACAACCGTCTCTAGGGCCGGAATCGCAGCCTCCTCCGGCTCTGCGGCTGGAGCATCCAACATCACAACATCCAAGCCCGGAGCTTCAACCTCCTAGGCTGGCGTTGCTGGTACGTCTTCATTCTCGTGGTCTGGTGCTACCACGGTAGCTTTTGAGGATGAGTTGTCCAAAACCATGACAGCCAGCGTTGAGGTTGCCGCAACCTTAGCCACCTCTTGGGGCGGTGCTGGGATCGGAGCTGAAGCTTCAGCTTGCACAACCTCAACCGCTGCTGCAGGGACCGGAGCATCAGCCCTCTTCTTAGGCACGCTGTGAATGAATTACGAAGAAACTCAAAATACAGTTAACAATAAAACGACTGATTGAGGTAAAAAATCAAAAGTTACCTCAGAAGGCTTCCGCACCAGTTAGCACGAAACCTCTTCTGCGGACGCTCAGGACTGGCCCCAACCGCCACTGGCATGATAGTCCCGGAGGGTCCCCCGGAGCTTTATGCAGCTATCGGCATTGCTCTGGTCGAGGCCCCCCTCGACCGGGAAGGACCTCCGGACCCAGAGCCCTCAGCTGGCCCTAGAATCGGAGTCACCTGGCCGGAGCTAGTACCCCGGGAAGAAGCTGCTACTGGAGTAGACGCCGCTGTCGTAGACCTCCCCCTCCGACGCCTCGGGAGAAGTATGCCTGGCGGACCTTCTGTCGGCATGCTTCCTCTTATGGCTCGAGGGCTCGGCCAATTCCTTGCCCTTGTCGACGATTTCAGTTCTTGGCTTATGGGCGAGGATGGAGCCACCTTCCGGAGCTTCGGAGATCACCAACTCGGTGGTCGAGCGCCTCTCAATGACACCAAGGTCGTTAAGCACCGGCATCGTCCACTTGAGCTCCCTACTGAATTCTGCCTCCATGTTCAGAGGGAGGAAAGCTGCCAGCGGAGCCAAGTCATCGCCCTCAACATCGATGCCGTGCTGGAACTTCTTGAGGTGGAACTCCAAAGTTGCACCCTCCATGTTGGACTTCAAATCAGTCTCGATCCGGTCATCATCCAGCATGTTGTTGAGGGCCCAAGCCAACTTCCCCCTCCTCTTCAGCAGAGCCCACCTGTTGGTCAGGAAGTTGCAAAACACCGCCTGGGGAGTCACCCCTCCCTCCACGCACAGGCATATCCTGGTCAGAGCAGGGTTGAAGGCATCCGATAACAACGGAGCTTCAATCCAAACTGTAGTGTCGATGTTGGGGAGACCTTCTGGCAGCTCCAGCTTCTCGTGCTCCTCCACCCTGATTACAATCCAGTCCTGTCGGTACCCTGGAAACCGTACACCCCTTGAGGTTACAAAGATATCAAGGAAAAGTCACCCACTTGATTTGAAGACCTTCAGAGACCCACATGTCAGACATAACCGGACCCGCTTCTCCAACATGGTTAATCCCAGGGTCGCCATGTGTACTACCAAACCGAAGCTCCGGGCCATGTACCGAAATGGCACCTCCGGACTTAACCCCAGACCGAGAGAAGCTCCGGACTTGACACGTGTCAGGTAGCCCCGGAGCTACCTGTTTCCCACAGCATGCTCCGGAGCTGCCACGTGTCCACCCGTCAAAGCTTCAGCCTCTGACCTTCGGAAGACTCATAACAGCTACAGATCTTCAAAGGGGAATCAAGGACTTCAAGACTCGATTAAGTGTCATTAATACCATATTAATGACACACGATCAAATGACCTTAATTACCAGTAACGGTGTTGTCAAAGCCCATTACCCGGTCGTTAAGGACAATTAAATGTGTTGAATAAGTGTCAATACTAGTAACCGTCGGGGCTACATGTCGGGCCAGGCTAACTTGTAACGGCCTGCCCTTGTACTATAAAAGGACAGGCCGACGACACGTTCAGGGGGTTCAGCGACGCTACACACGCGCCATAGACACTCGTCACAAGCTCATTCAGCTAATACAACACCAACACACCCGTGGAGTAGGGTATTACGCTCAGGCGGCCCGAACCACGTAAACTCCTGTGTCTCCCGTGTCATATATTATTCACCTTCTCGAATCTCTGCGCACCCACACCGAACATCAAACTCCTCTAACACATTAGTAGTGTCGGGAGATCTGCCGGTTCCAAACCACCGACAGTTGGCGTGCCAGGTAGGGGGCGCCTGAGATTTTGAGAATGGTGAACTCAGCTGTTGGATCATCCAACGGTCAACCTGCTGCTCAGGCTGTTGGGGGCAATCCCTCCAATAGGCAGCCATCAGCAGGAGCCTCAACACCAGCAGGAGTCACACTCCCACCACCACCGTCTCCTCCAGCAAATCGTGCTGGGCAACGTGATGGTGCGCCGGCGTCAATTACTGCGTCGGCAAATCATGACAACCTGGAACACGCGCTCCATGCAGCGCGTGCTCTTCTCCAACGCCCACCACCTCCGGATGCATCCCGGGATGCACTGGAGCAGTGGAGGGCCAATGTGGAGCATTTGGTTGCAGCAGCAGCCGAATGCCTCAGCAACCAGGGTCCTCCTCCTTCAGGACGAGCCCCGTCGCAGCGGCGGACTTTGTCTGGAAGACTTGGTCTGCACGTTTCCAATAGCAGGAGACGTGCTGCATCGCAACAAGTGACGTCATTGCCCTCCGGGGCACAACGCACTCACGCGGTATCCAGGCTTTTGACTCATGACCTCTGGGCGGAGCTTGATCGCCGATACCGCCAGCAGGACGGCCGAGTCCAAATTGAGCGTGCTCGTGAAAGACGGGAAGCTCAGTACCTTTTAGCTCCTGAGGGAGTGGGAGGAGGCTGTTCAGCCCTGGCCATGCATCTGCATATGGTCAGGTGGCCACAAAAGTTCCGGCCTCACCTGCCGGAAAAATTCGACGGGACTGTCAATCACGCCGAATTTCTTCAGATCTACTCCACTGTAGTCTTGGCAGCTGGAGGAACGAGGCCGTGATGGCCAATTATTTTCCAGTGGCCTTAACTGGGACCGCCAGGTCCTGGTTTATGAGCCTTCCACCCAACTCTATCAACAGTTGGGAGGAGCTGTGCCGGCAGTTCACTGCCAACTTCGGGAGTTCATACACCCGACCAGGCACTGAACTAGACCTTTTTGCGGTCATGCAAAAAGGGGGAGAATCCTTGCGATCATTCATCCAGAGGTTCTCTCAGGTACGAAACACTATCCCTTCTATCTCTAGCGCCTCTGTCATTATGGCATTCAGACAGGGCGTACGAGACAAGAAGATGTTGGAGAAACTGGCGATCAAGGAGATCACCAGCGTCACGGAACTCTTCAGCTTGGCTGACAAATGTGCCAGAGCTGCGGAGGGCCGTGAGATGCACTCCAAACCAACCTCGGAGGGTCACAAGAAATCCTCCAAAGAAGAAGCCGCTACTTCCGGGGGTGGCAAGAAGAAAAAGAAGACCAACGGCAAGAAGAAGCCGTCGGCCGGCACATCCAACGTTGCAGCTGCTGCAACTCCGGGTGGCCGAGGGCCACGCCCCGAGAAGCGACCTCGACCGTCTTCTGAAGACGGTGGCAAACCCAAAGTGTGGTGTCCTATTCACAAAACGGGCAGCCATAGTTTGGAAGACTGTCGGGAGGTCCAAAACCTTGCCGAGCGCTACAACAAGCGCCGGGAAGAATCTCCTTTCCGACAGAGGGAAGGAAAGCAAAAAGTCAACGAAGCTCCAGCTGAAGAGGAGTTAGGATTTCAGGATCCCAAAAAGGTCCTGAAGGCCGTTTACACCTCAGTCGACGATGATTCTGACGTCTCTGACAACGAGCGTCGGAAGACCATGAACACCATTTTTGGTGGATCATGGGATATCACCTCTCGTCGTGTCATCAAGACTATGCGACGGGATATGGCCTCTGTAGCTCCTACAGTCAGGCCAGAACCTCATCGAAAGTGGATGGACACCGCCATCACTTTTGATGCTTTGGATTGCCCTCGGAGCATGGTTGGAGCAGGTCAGTTTCCTTTGATGGTATCTCCTACCATCAATAACATCCAGCTCCACCATGTCATGGTAGACGGAGGTTCGGGGCTTTACCTCATCAGCTTCGAAGCTTTCACTAAGCTTCAGCTCCGACCTTTGGATCTCCACCCCTCTCGACCTTTCTCCGGAGTAGGTCCGGGGGCCATTACCCCACTCGGAGCTATTACTCTCCCCGTTACCTTCGGGACACGGGAAAAATACCGCACTGAGAAGTTGGTATTTGATGTCGCTCAGATCAACTTACCCTTCAATGCCATCTTGGGTAGGCCTGCCCTGTACAAATTCATGGCAGCTGCCCATTATGGCTATCTGGTGTTGAAGATGCCAACGCCAGTAGGCGTTCTCCGGATCCGCGGAGATCGTACTGCCGGAGTAACTGCTCTGGAAGAACTCCATGCACTCACCACGGCGCAAGAGGAGGACTCCAGAAAGGAGCAAGCTCCAAAACCCCCGAGCATTCGTCAACGAGGCTCGACTTCTGCACCTCGTGTGCAGCCAAGCGGCGACATCGACATTCCCGTCAAAGTCGTCCAAATTGGTTCCGATGCCGCTCAGACCACCCGTATATCAGGGGGACTGACCGACAAATAGGAACTCGCGCTCATCACTTTCCTCCGGGCTAACGTTGACGTATTTGCCTGGCAACCGTCACAAATGCCTGGGATCCCCAGGGAAGTGATTGAGCATAATCTGAAGATTTACCCCGACGCTCGGCCTGTGCATCAAAAGTCTCGGAAGCAATCCGTAGAGCGACAGAACTTCATCCGACAAGAAGTGAAGAAGTTACTCTAAGCCGGATTCATTCGTGAAGTCTTCCATCCAAAATGGTTGGCAAACCCAGTCATTGTGCCCAAGGCCGGCGGGAAGCTTCGGATGTGCATCGACTACACCACACTAAATAAGGCATGTCCAAAAGATCCATTCCCACTACCTAGAATAGATCAGATAGTGGATTCCACCTCCGGGTGTGAATTACTGTGTTTCCTAGACGCATATTCCGGATATCATCAAATCAGGATGTCTAAGAAAGATGAAGGGCATACCTCGTTCATTACAGTAGATGGATTGTACTGTTATACAGCCATGCCCTTTGGTCTCAAGAATGCAGCTTCAACTTTTGTACGAGCTATGTACAAAACTTTTGAAGAACTCATTAGAGACATAGTGGAAGTGTACCTCGATGACATCGTGGTCAAGGTCAAGGACAAGGAGTCACTCCTTGACACCTTGCAGGCTGTCTTCGACAAGCTGCGGGCCACCCGCACAAAACTAAACCCAGACAAGTGTGTCTTCGGGGTTAGCTCCGAAAAACTTCTCGGTTTCCTGGTAAGTCACCGGGGCATAGAAGCTAATCCGGCGAAGATTAAGGCCATTGAAGACATGCGGCCACCAACCCGCATCAAAGACGTCCAAAAGTTAACTGGATGTCTAGCAGCCCTCAGCCGGTTCATTTCAAGACTCGCGGAACGGGAACTCCCCTTCTTCAAGTTATTGAGGAAGTCCGGACCATTCCAATGGTCCGAAGAAGCAGAGAAGGCATTCCAGGAGCTGAAACAGTTCCTCACCACCCTACCAATTTTGGTAGCTCCGAACCCTGGTGAGCCTTTGTTGCTTTACATTTCAGCTACTGACGAAGTCGCCAGTATGGTTCTAGTTGCGGAGAGACCAGAGCTACCTCATACTCAGGAATCCAGACCCCTTCGGGAGGGTCCGGAGGTACCTGAAAGTGAGCCTGGGTCCCAGCTCCCAGACTCGAATCCACAAGAAGTCACTTCAGGAGACCCAGACCCCTCCGGGAGGGTCCAGGTCACTTCTGAAGAAGCTCCGGGTTCCTCCAGCCAGAACCCGAAGGTCCCCGAAGAAAATCCGGACTCCTCCGAGAGGATCCGGGTCAGTGAAGAGGAATCTTCGGACCCCTCCGGGAGGGTCCGGACCATTCAACGCCCGGTGTACTTCATTAGTGAAGTATTACATGATGCCAAGACTTGCTACCTAGAGGTGCATAAGCTGCTCTATGCAGTTCTTATTGCCTCCAGAAAGCTTCGCCATTACTTCCAAGCTCACAAAGTCTCAGTGGTGACCTCCTACCCACTTCGAGCAATCTTGCATAATCCCAATTCAACTGGGAATATTGCAAAGTGGGCAGCGAAATTGGCTGAATTTGATCTTGAATTTATTTCAAGACAAGCAGTCAAGAGTCAAGCATTGGCAGATTTTGTGGCAGAATGGACTCCCTCTCCATCAAACCCTGGGGGCCCCAGTGAGCAGAAGACGGAGCATCAAGCTCCAACCTTCATCGAGCCTCACTAGACCCTCTACTTCGACGACTCCATGCAGAAGCAGGGGGCCGGAGCTGGAATCCTTCTCCTTGCACCGACTGGGGAGAAGGTGAAATACATGGTACACCTTGACTTCAAGGCAACCAACAACATGGCAGAGTATGAAGCACTCATCTACGGACTAAAGGTGGCACTGTCATACGGTGTCAAGCAATTGCTGGTCAAGGGAGATTCACAACTCATCATTAAGCAGGTGAAGGGTGAATGTTCCTACAATAATCTCCAGCTAGCTACTTACCTCCTTGAAGTCCAGAGGCTTCAGAAGGACTTCGAAGTCCTAGATCTCCACCATGTTCAGCGTGCCCATAACGCTGAAGCCGACGAACTCTCGACCAAAGCGTCAACCGGAGCTCCGGCTCCTGACGGATTCTTTGTCTGGAGGTTGTCAAAGCCAACAGCTCAGCCTGCCGAACTGAGCGAAGGGGGCGAGATCAGCATTCCGAAGCTGACAGTCCCGATGGCCCTGTTACCATGGCAGCCATCAAGGGTCGTAGGTGCTGCCGGAAGCTCCGAGCAACCCAGCACGCAAGACTCAAATGCTCAAGTTAGTTCTAATGCATGGATCCCGGAGATCCGGAACTACTTGAAAGACAACATCCTTCCTGGCGATGATGTATCCGCTGACCGGGTAGTCAGATTGGCTAAAAGATACACGTTGGTAGAAGGGGATCTCTACCGGTGCGGTGCCAACGGCATCCTAATGCGGTGCATCACAAGGGAAGAAGGTTGCGAACTCCTCGTAGAAATCCATGGAGGCGAGTGTGGGAACCACGCGTCTTCCCGCACGCTGGTCGGTAAAGCCTTTCGGCATGGCTTCTACTGGCCTACAGCACTCCAGGATGCAACTGAGCTGGTGAAGAAATGTGAAGCATGCCAATTTCATACAAAGGAAATTCACACACCAGCTCAGCCCTTACAAATGATACCTCCTACATGGCCTTTCGCTGTGTGGGGGATGGACATCTTGGGACCTTTCCCAAGAGTCGTCGGAGGTTACAAGTTCCTGTATGTCGCCATTGATAAGTTCACTAAGTGGCAGGAAGCAACTCCAGTTGTGACAATCAACAAGCAATCTGCTATCAACTTTTTGCAGTCCATTGTATGCAGATTTGGAGTTCCAAACAAAATCATCACTAATAATGGGACCCAATTCACAAGCTCTGCATTTCAAGGATATTGCGAAGACCTCGGCATACAAGTTTGCTACGCTTCCGTAGCTCACCCAGCCAGCAATGGCCAAGCCGAGAGAGCAAATGCTAAAATCCTTAAAGGACTCAAAACGCGCACCTATGAGCGCTTGAAAAAACATGGAGCCAACTGGATCGAAGAGCTTCCGCCCACTCTATGGGCCAACAGGACATCTCCAAACCGGTCAACTGGAGAGACACCCTTCTTTCTGGTGTACGGAGCTGAAGCAATCCTTCCTCCGTAAATCACCTTGGGTTCACTCCGGGTCCGGACCTTCGACGAAGCCGCGCAGGACCAGCTCCGGCGTGAAGACCTAGACCTCCTTGAGGAGGGAAGGTGCCAAGCAGCTGTTCAGAACGCCCGATATCGCCAAGCCCTACGGCGTTATCACCAGCGGCATGTACACAACCGACAGCTCGAGGAAGGCGATCTGGTGCTACGGAGAATACAACCCAGAGAAGGGTTAAACAAACTCTCCCCCGGCTGGGAGGGGCCCTTCCGAGTGATTAAAGTATCCCGTCTCGGAAGCGTTCGCTTGGCTACTGAGGATGGGACACCTCTCCCAAATCCTTGGAACATCGAGCACCTCTATAAGTTCTACACTTAATACCATGGAGGTGAGTCTTGAGTAAATTGAGGTGTATGTTATAGAGTCATTGTACAGAGTCGGGTAGTTCCTCCGGGAGAGCAGCCGGACCTTTCCCGAAAGGTCCGCAAAGTTCATGCAACACTTGTCACAGTCTCAGGACTAAAAGTGCGGCTAACTACCCTAGGTCAAACGAGAAATGAAACACACTTAGCTTGGTTCCGTACCCTAAGAGTGTACTTGTTTCCCCTGTACCCCGGACCTATAATGAAAGACATCTTCATATGAAATAGACTCCACGTGCATTTATTATGTACAGGCTCAACATTTTTATTTTTCTCTTTCTTGTCTATAACAAAGACGTGCAATTCTTAAGAAATTTTAGTTCGACCGGTTTATATACGATTCGAGTTGTATTGTCAATTATTTTGGATTCAAATATTGTTCATGGCCAACTCGCCTGAAAGCCGCCAAGCCAATCTAGGGCTGGAGTGTGCTATCGACTTAGCCTGGTCAAGCACCCTAAGTACGCCACTCTACCTACACCCCGGCAGGCCGAAGTAAGGCGGGTCCATGGACAGTTGGATCTAGAAGAAAAGACAATGCATTCGGTTGTATTTAAAATCGCGTTTGACTTAAAGTCTTCTTGAGAATCGTAAGCCGCGACGAAATTATAGACAAGAAATGAATTTTACTATTTTTCTTGGCTTAAGTGTGCAAGAAAAATAAAATCTACATTGATGGAGAAAACCCGGAGCTAACTAAGCTCTGACTCCCCTAAGGGGGCCAGCCATCGACGCTGAATAAAAGATGGTGAGAAGACCCCGTAAATGGAGTCTGCTGCCAACAAACTAAGTGTTGGCAAAGGTCACTGTCGGAGCTACTAAGCTCCGACAGCCCAGAGGACTAACTATCGATGCTCTATTCGTTGATAGAGACTATTGTCGGAGCTATTAAGCTCCAGCGATGGACAATGCCGGAGCTTCTAAGCTCCGACAACCTCAGGGGGCCTTCACTATCGAAGACTTCGGACCTAAATTCTACAAGTTCGGAGCAAATGAGTCTTCAACAAAACACAATATCCTCTTGGTACATGTTCACAATCAAATTGTGTACATCTACCAGGGGGCCAAGTGAAGATAAAAGTGCTGAAGACAAAAAGTGAAATTCACAAAAATTTGGGGATTTCATTTATCTGGAGACAAGGGATTACATCTGGAGACAAGGGATTACAAAATTGAGGAAGAAGAAGAGAAAATACAAGTGACAATTACAGAGAAGATCCTAGACCCTATGAAAGAATTGGGCGACTTTCTGGGCAACCTCCGACACGTTGGCTCGGGCAGCTTCCCCTTCTCCTTCGACGGGACCTTCAAGCACCAGGTCCAGAGGAAATTGGGAGTTCCGGCTGGTGTAGCACGTCAGCACATATTCTGCGATGTTCTTCGCCAGGGATTGCCCCTCAACCTCCAATTAGTCCACGATGACATCGCCCACCTTGGAGAGTTTGCTGCCTGCCGAACTCAATGCCTGCAACGCCAGGTCCGGCTCCGGCTCTGGATCATCCGGGCGCACAGGGTTGAAGCCCATCGGTGTCAGCGCGTCATTGGCCTTGCTCAAGAACTCCCAAATCTGTAGGGAGTCCTCAGTACTCAAGCCCTTCATCTCTTCCAGGGATCTTCTGGCCGCCACCAGTTCAGAATTTTCGCGGGCAAGGCGCTCAACTTCTTTGGCGTTCTGCTGAATCTTCTCAGCAACCCGCTTTTCGAGTTTTCCGAGCTCCTCCTCCCGGAGGTGGATCTTGTTCCGGCGGACGACCAGGTCCTTCTCTCTTCCCCTCACTTTCTTCTCCCTGGCAGTGAGGGCACACTCTTGTTCGTAGAGTTCCTGCCCTCGCACCCAGGCCTTCTCCTCTTCCTCATGGCAGCGCTCTTCCAATTTCTTGGCGCGCTCCTCGAGACCCTTGTGAGCCAGAGCCACCTTCTCGGCGAGCTCCTCCTCCCTCCTCAGGACGTCATCCCGCAGCTCTAGGAGTTTCTGCTCTTCATCCTCGAGCCATTTCTCCCTCTCCTCAAGTGTCTCCTGGCGCTTGATGAGTGTAGTGTTAATGGCCTCAAGCCTTTCGTGGCGTTCATCGGCCGCACTATTGGCTGCTTTGGCTTGATTGTAGATCTCCTGGGATTGAGCGTCGAGGGCGCGAGTCATACTCTCCCTGTCATCCAGTAACTTGCCCCAGTACTCCAGGCGGATCTTCTCCCGCTTGATCCACTCTTTGTCATCCGCTAGCCTCGACTGCGCCAGCTTGGTCTCGAAGTAGAGCCGGTTGCGCCACCGCCTAAGGGTTTGGCGCTCCTCTTCAAGAGCCTTGATGTCGTGGAAGAAGGCCAGTTGGACTTGACGCAGACTGGAACATGCGTTGTCAATAGACAGTGACAATGGGATGGGTTCTGGACCTGTTGGGGTCTCCTCCGCTGGTTCCATCGGGTCTTCAGATACAAAAATTGGGTCCCACTCCACAAGAGTGGTCCTTTGAGTCTCCATGGCACTAGGGCCGTCCTTCGGGATGGCATCAGTCGCCATCGAGGAAGGCCCTACCGCCAGGTCTTCGTTCACCCCCTCAGACAGGGGGCCAGCGACTTCGCCTGGGCACTCCGGCTCAGCCGTGAGTACCTCCGATGGCGTCACTTCCGGAGCAGGGGCCGCTTCTGGCTCCGGCCTTGGCACCTCTTCCGATGGGGGCTCGAGCTCCGTCACCTCCTCGACAACCGGCTCGGGAGCCGGAAGATCTTCAACCTCGACTAGCCCTGCGGCCGGAGCTCCAACAATGACCGGCTCAGCGGCCGATGCTTCGGAGGTAGCCGGCCCAACTGCCGAAACTACCTTAGTTTCCGGCTCGCACGCTGAGGCTTCAGTCACCTCCGGCTCAACCGCCGGGGTTTTGACAATTTCCGGCTCAGAGGCCGGGATTACTACTTCCTCCGGCTCAATAGTTGGAGCTTCCATCATCTCAGCACCAGGACCCGGAGCTTCAACCTCCGGGACAGGTGCCGCTGGCGCATCTTCACTCCCGTGGTCCGGCGCTACCACGGGAACTTCTGGGGATGATTCGAGGTCCATGACTACGACAGCCGGCGCCGGAGCTGTCGCAGCTTCAGCCACCACTTGGGGCGGCACCGGGACAGGAGCAGAAGCCCCCACCCTCACGGCTTCAGCCATTGTGGCTGAGGGTGAAGCCTCACTCCCCTTCTTGGGGACGCTGCAGATGATGAACGAAGAAAATTAAAAAATAGTTGCTACAATTAAAACAACCATCCAAGGTAGAGATTAAAAATTACCTTGGGAGGCTTCCGCACCAGCTTGCGCGGAACCTTTTTCCCGGGCGTTCTGGGCTGGTCATAGCCGGCGTGGAAGCTCCGGAAGGCCCCCCAGAACTTGTCGCGGCCACGGGCGTTTCCTGAGTCGAGGCCCCCCTCGATCGAGAAGAACCCCCGGACCTGGAGGCCTCCACCGACCCAGGTGCTGGAGTCGCGCGCCCGGAGCTAACACCCCGGGAGGACCCCACTGCGGGAACAGACGCGCTTCGGGAGGACCCCACTGCGGGAACAGTCGCATTCCGGGAGGACCCCACTATGGGAACAGTCACCGCAGTTGCAGAGGATCATCCTCTCCGGGGAGAAGGAGCCGACGCAGAAGTAGCGGGCTCGACGGACCTTCCGTCGGTGTACTGCAGCTTCCTCTTCCGGCTCACGGGTTCATCCGCCAGCTCCTTGTCCTTGCCGACGACTTCTTCCCTCGGCTACGGAGCAGGGTCGGAGCCATCCTTGGGCACTCCGGGGATCGCTACCCCGGTGGTTGATCTTCTCTCGACGACACCAAGGTTGTCAAGCATGGGCATCTTCCGCCGGAGCTCCCTGCTGAACTCTACTTCCACGTTCAGAGGAAGAAAAGCTGATGGCGGAGTCAAGTCATCGCTTTCGACGTCGATGCCCTGCTGGAACTTCTTGAGGTGGAACTCCAAAGTTTTCCCCACCATGTTGGACTTCAGCCCGGTCTCGACCCGGTCGTCGTCCATCATGCTGTTGAGGGCCCATGCGAGTTTCTCCCTCCTCTTCAGCGGCGCCCACCTGTTGGCCAAGAAGTTGCAAAACACCACCTGGGGAGTCAATCCTCCCTCCACGCATTGGCGGATCCTGGTCAAAATAGGGTTGAAGGCTTCCCCTAGCACCGGAGCTTCACTCCAGATTGTCGTGTCGATGCTGGGAA
This sequence comes from Tuctoria greenei, assembly GCA_036927565.1. NCBI lineage: Eukaryota > Viridiplantae > Streptophyta > Magnoliopsida > Poales > Poaceae > Tuctoria > Tuctoria greenei. The sequence continues at coordinate 3,941,870 of JAYESD010000004.1, forward strand.
GACCTTCGGGCAGCTCCAGCCTCTCGTGCTCCTCCACCCTGACGACTATTCAGTCCTTCTTCCAGTCATCCCACTTCCCAGAGGGAAAGGACCGGAGGTACTTGAATGGGCACTTCTTGCGCTTCACGAAGTAGTAGAAGCCAAGGTACTCATTGCTTCGGCCGGTGGTGTGGACGGTGTCGGTACCCTAAAAACCGTACACCCCCCGAGGTTACAAAGATCTCGAGGGAAGGACGTCTACTTGAATTGAAGACCCTCGGAGGCCCACTTGTCAGACATGACCGGACCTGCTTCTCCAACATGGTTAATCCCTAGGTCGCCACGTGTACTGCCGAACCGGAGCTACCGCCCACAAGGGGGAAGCTCCAGACCAAGTACCGAAATGGCACCTCCGGACTTAACCCCTGACCGAGAGAAGCTCCAGACCTGACACGTGTCAGATAGCTCCGGAGCTTCCTGCTTCCCACAGCAAGCTCCGGAGTTGCCACGTGTCCAAACGTCGGAGCTGGCAGCCTCTAACCTCCGGAAGACCTTGTAACGGCTCCGGATCTTCAAAGGAGAACTAAGGACTTCAAGACCCGATTAAATGTCATTAATGCCATATTAATGACACTTAAACGGACAATCTTAACACCCGTAACGGTACTGTCGGAGCCCGTTACGGGATTATTAACAACAATTAATTGTGTATCAATACTAGTAACCGCCGGGCCACATGTCGGGCCAGGCCAGTTTGTAACGGCCTGTCCTTGTACTATAAAAGGACAGGCCGACGATACACAAACGGACGGACACAGACGTGGACATCATACGTGACAAACTAATACAACACCAACACACCCGTGGAGTAGGGTATTACGCTCAGGCGGCCCGAACCACGTAAATCCTAGTGTCTCCTGTGTTAAACCGCAATTCACCTTCTTGATTCTCCGCGCGCCCACACTGAACCACAAACTCCTTCAACACTTCAGCAGTGTCAGGAGATCTGCTGACTCCAACAGTCGACAGTTGGCGCGCCAGGTAGGAGCGCCTGAGATTTTCGAGAATGGTGAACTCCGCGGCTGGATCATCCAACGGTCAACCTGGTGCTCAGGCTATTGGGGGCAACCCCTCCAACAGGCAGCCACCAGCAGGAGCCTCAGCACCAGCAGGAGCCACACTCCCACCACCACCATCTTCTCCGGCAAATCGTGCTGGGCAACGTGATGGTGCGCCGGCGTCACTTACTGCATCGGCAAGTCATGACAACCCGGAACACGCGCTCCATGCAGCGCGTGCTCTTCTCCAACGACCACCACCTCCGGACGCATCTCGAGATGCAATGGAGCAGTGGAGGGCCGATGTGGAGCATTTGGTCGCAGCAGCGGCCGAACGCCTCAACAACCAGGGTCCTCCTCCTTCGGGACGAGCCCCGTCGCAGCGACGGACTTTGTCTGGAAGACTTGGTCCACACGTCTCCAACAACATGAGACGATCTGTGTCACAGCAGGTGACGTCGTTGCCCTCTGGGGCACGACGCACCCATACGGTATCCAGGCTTTCGACTCATGACCTCCGGGCGGGGCTTGATCGTCGATACCGCCAACAGGATGGCCGTGTCCATATCGAGCGTGCTCGTGAAAGACGGGAAGCTCAGGACCTTTCTACTCTGGAAGGAGTAGGAGGAGGCTGTTCAGCCCTAGCCATGCACCTGCGCATGGTTAGATGGCCACAGAAGTTCCGGCCACACCTGCCGGAAAAATTCGACGGGACTGTCAACCCCGTCGAATTCCTTCAGATATACTCCACTGCAATCTTGGCAGCTGGAGGAAACGAGACTGTAATGGCCAATTACTTTCCAGTGGCCTTGACCGGGACCGCCAGGTCCTGGTTTATGAGCCTTCCACCCAACTCTATCAACAGTTGGGAGGAGCTGTGCCGTCAGTTCACTACCAACTTCGGGAGTTCATACACCCGACCAGGCACTGAATTAGACCTTTTTGCGGTCGTGCAAAAAGGGGGAGAATATTTGCGGTCATTCATCCAGATGTTCTCTCAGGTACGCAACACAATCCCTTCTATCTCAAGCGCTTCTGTCATTGTGGCATTCAGACAGGGCGTACGGGACAAGAAGATGTTGGAGAAGTTGGCGATCAAAGAGATCACCAGCGTCACGGAGCTCTTCAGTGTGGCAGACAAATGTGCCAGAGCTGCGGAGGGCCGTGAAATGCACTCCAAACCAGCCTCGGAGGATCACAAGAAATCCTCCAAAGAAGAAGCCGCTACCTCCGGGGGTGGCAAGAAGAAAAAGAAGACCCACGGCAAGAAGAAGCCGCCAGCCGGCACATCCAACGTTGCAGCTGCTGCAACTCCTGGTGGTCGGAGGCCACGCCCCGAGAAGCGACCTCGACCGTCTTCCAAAGACGGTGGCAAACCCAAAGTGTGGTGTCCCATTCACAAAACGGGCAGCCACGGTTTGGAAGACTGCCGGGAGGTCCAAAACCTTGCCGAGCGCTACAGCAAGCGTCGGGAAGGGTCTCCTTTCCGACAGAGGGAAGGAAAACAGAAGGTCGACGAAGCTCCGGCTGAAGAGGAGTTAGGGTTTCAGGACCCCAAAAAGGTCTTGAAGGCCGTCTACACCTCCGTCGACGATGACTCTGACGTTTCTGACAACGAGCGTCGGAAAACCATGAACACCATTTTTGGTGGATCATGGGACATCACCTCCCGTCGCGTCATCAAGACTATGCGGTGGGATATGGCTGTTGTAGCTCCTACAGCTAGACCGGAGCCACATCAAAAGTGGATGGACACATCCATCACTTTTGATGCTTCGGACTGTCCTCGAAGCATGGTCGGAGCTGGACAGTTACCTTTGATGGTATCTCCCACCATCAATAACATCCAGCTCCATCATGTTATGGTGGACGGAGGTTCGGGGCTGAACCTCATAAGCTTTGAAGCTTTTACCAAGCTTCAGCTTCGACCTTCGGATCTCCAGCCCTCTCGACCTTTCTCCGAAGTAGGTCCGGGGGCCATTACCCCACTCGGAGCTATAACCCTCCCCGTTACCTTCGGGACACGGGAGAAGTATCGCACCGAGAAGTTGGTCTTTGACGTCGCTCAGATCAACTTACCATTCAACGCCATCTTGGGCAGACCTGCCCTATACAAATTTATGGCAGCTGCTCATTATGGATACCTGGTGTTGAAGATGCCAACACCAGTAGGCGTTCTCCGGATCCGCGGAGATCGCACCGCCGGAGTAACTACTCTGGAGGAGCTCCATGCACTCACCACCGCGCAAGAGGAGGACTCCAGACAGGAGCAAGCTCCGAAACCCCCGAGCATTCGTCAATGAGGCTCAACCTCTGCACCCCGTGTGCAGCCAAGCAGCGACACCGACATTCCCGTCAAAGTCGTCCAAATTGGTTCCGATGCCGCTCAAACCACCCGTATATCGGGAGGGTTGAATGACAAATAGGAACCCGCGCTCATCACTTTCCTCCGGGCTAATGTTGACGTATTTGCCTGGCAACCGTCACAAATGCCTGGGATCCCCAGGGAAGTGATTGAGCACAATCTGAAGATTTACCCCGATGCTCGGCCTGTGCATCAGAAGCCTCGGAAGCAATCCGTAGAGCGGCAGAACTTCATCCGACAAGAAGTGAAGAAGTTGCTCGAAGCCGGTTTCATCCGAGAAGTCTTCCATCCAAAATGGTTGGCAAACCCAGTCGTTGTGCCCAAGGCCGGCGGGAAGCTTCGGATGTGCATCGACTACACCACACTGAATAAGGCATGTCCAAAAGATCCATTCCCACTATCTAGAATAGATCAGATAGTGGATTCCACCTCCGGGTGCGAGTTACTGTGTTTCCTAGACGCATATTCTGGGTATCATCAAATCAGGATGTCTAGGGAGGATGAAGAGCATACTTCATTCATCACAGTGGATGGATTGTATTGTTACACAGCCATGCCATTTGGTCTCAAGAATGCAGCTTCAACTTTTGTACGAGCTATGTACAAAACTTTTGAAGAACTCATCAGAGACATAGTGGAAGTGTACGTCGATGACATCGTGGTCAAGGTCAAGAACAAGGAGTCCCTCTTGGACACCTTGTAGGTTGTCTTCGACAAGCTGCGGGCCACCCGCACGAAGCTAAACCCAGACAAGTGTGTCTTCGGGGTTAGCTCCAGAAAACTTCTTGGTTTCCTGGTAAGTCACCGGGGCATAGAGGCTAATCCGGCAAAGATAAAAGCCATTGAAGACATGCAGCCACCAACCCGCATCAAAGACGTCCAAAAGTTAACTGGGTGTCTAGCAGCCCTCAGCCGGTTCATATCAAGACTGGCGGAACGGGCACTTCCCTTCTTCAAGTTGTTGAGGAAGTCCGGACCATTCCAATGGTCCGAAGAAGCAGAGAAGGCATTACAGGAGCTGAAACGGTTCCTCACCACCCTACCAATTCTGGTAGCTCCAAACCCTGGTGAGTCTTTGCTGCTTTACATTTCAGCTACTGACGAAGTTGTCAGTATGGTTCTGGTTGCGGAGAGATCAGAACTACCCCATACTCAGGAATCCAGACCCCTTCAGGAGGGTCCGGAGGTCCCTGAAAGTGAGTCTGGGTCCCAGTTCCCAGACTCAAATCCACAAGAAGTCACTTCAGAAAACCCAGATCCCTCTGAGAGGATCCACGTCATTTCTGAAGAAGCTTCGGGTTCCTCCAGCCAGAACCCGGAGGTCCACGAAGAGAATCTGGACTCCTCCGACAGGGTCCGGATCAATTGAGAGGAAGCTCCGGACCCCACTGGGAGGGTCTGGACCATTCAACGCCCGGTATACTTCATCAGTGAAGTATTACATGATGCCAAGACTCGATACCTAGAGGTGCATAAGCTGCTTTATGCAGTTCTTATTGCCTCCAGGAAGCTCCGACATTACTTCCAAGCTCACAAAGTCTCGGTGGTGACCTCCTATCCACTTCGAGCGATCTTGCATAATCCCAATTCAACTGGTAATATTGCAAAGTGGGTAGCGGAATTGGCTGAATTCGATCTTGAATTCATTCCGAGGCAAGCAATCAAGAGTCAAGCGTTGGCAGATTTCGTGGCGGAATGGACTCCCTCTCCATCAAACCCTGGGGGCCCCAGCGAGCAGAAGACGGAACATCAAGTTCCAACCTTCACCAAGCCTCACTGGACCCTTTACTTCGATGGCTCCATGCAGAAGTAGGGGGCCGGAGCTGGAATCCTTCTCCTTGCACCGACTCGGGAGAAGGTAAAATACATGGTACACCTTGACTTCAAGGCAACTAACAACATGGCGGAGTATGAAGCACTCATCTACGGACTAAAGGTGGCACTGTCATACGGTGTCAAGCAACTGCTGGTCAAAGGAGATTCACAGCTCATCATCAAGCAGGTGAAGGGTGAATGCTCCTGCAATAATCTCCAGCTAGCTGCTTACCACCTTGAAGTACAGAGGCTTCAGAAGGACTTTGAAGTCCTAGACCTCCACCATGTTCAGCGTGCCCACAACGCTGAAGCTGACGAACTCTCGACCAAAGCGTCAACCGGAGCTCCGGCTCCTGACGGAATCTTTGTCCGGAGGTTGTCAAAACCCACAGTTCAGCCTGCCGAACTGAACGAAGGGGGTGAGATCAGTATCCCGAAGCTGACGGTCCCGATGGCCCTGTTACCATGGCAGCCATCAAGGGTCGTAGGTGCTGCCGGAAGCTCCGAGCAACCCAGCACGCAAGACTCAAATGCTCAAGTCAGTTCCGATGCATGGATCTCGGAGATCTGGAACTACTTGAAAGACAACAACCTTCCTGACGATGATGTATCCGCTGACCGGGTAGTCAGATTGGCTAAAAGATACACGCTGGTAGAAGGGGATCTCTACCGGCGCGGTGCCAACGGCATCCTAATGCGGTGCATCACAAGGGAAGAAGGCTGCGAGCTCCTCGCAGAAATCCATGGAGGCGAGTGTGGGAACCACGCATCTTCCCGCACGCTGGTCGGAAAAACCTTTCAGCATGGCTTCTACTGGCCTACAGCGCTCCAGGATGCCACTGAGCTGGTGAAGAAATGCGAAGCATGCCAATTTTATGCAAAGCAAATTCATACACCTGCTCAGCCCTTACAAATGATACCTCCTACATGGACCTTCGCTGTGTGGGGGATGGACATCTTGGGACCCTTCCCAAGAGCCGTCGGAGGTTACAAGTTCTTGTACGTCGCCATTGACAAATTCACCAAGTGGCCGGAAGCGACTCCAGTTGTGACGATCAACAAGCAATCTGCTATCAACTTTCTGCAATCCATTGTAAGCAGATTCGGAGTCCCAAACAAGATCATCACTGATAATGGGACTCAATTCACAAGCTCCGCATTCCAAGGGTATTGCGAAGACCTCGGCATACAGGTTTGCTACGCTTCCGTAGCTCATCCCGCCAGCAATGGCCAAGCTGAGAGAGCAAATGCAGAAATCCTTAAAGGACTCAAAACGCGCACTTATGAGCGCTTGAAAAAACACGGAGCCAATTGGATCGAAGAGCTTCCGCCCACTCTATGGGCCAACAGGACTTCTCCAAACCGGTCAACCGGAGAAACACCCTTCTTTCTGGTGTACGGAGCTGAAGCAATCCTTCCTCCGGAAATCACCTTGGGTTCGCTCTGGGTCCGGACCTTCGACAAAGCCGCGCAGGACCAGCTCCGGCGCGAATACCTAGACCTCCTCGAGGAGGGAAGGTGCCAAGCAGTTGTTCGGAATGCCCGATATCGCCAAGCTCTACGGTGTTATCACCAGCGGCATGTACACAACCGACAGCTCGAGGAAGGCGATCTGGTGCTACGGAGAATACTATCCAGAGAAGGGCTAAACAAACTCTCCCCCGGCTGGGAGGGGCCCTTTCGAGTGATCAAAGTATCCCATCCCGGAAGCGTTCGCTTGGCTACCGAGGATGGGACACCTCTCCCAAATCCTTGGAACATCGAGCACCTCCGTAAGTTCTACACTTAATTCCACGGAGGTGAGTCTTAAGTAACTTGAAATGTATGTTATAGAGTCATTGTACAAAGTCAGGTAGTTCCTCCGGGAGAGCAGCCGGGCCTTTCCCGAAAGGTTTGAAAAGCTCATGCAGCACTTGACACAGTCTCCAGACTAAAAGTGTGGCTAACTACCCTGGGTCAAACGAGAAACCAAACACACTTAGCCTGGTTCCATACCCTAAGAGTGTACTTGTTTCCCCTGTACCCCGGACCTATAACGAAATACATCTTCATGTGAAATAGACTCCACGTGCATTCATTTTGCGTAGGCTCGACATTTTTATTTTTCTCTTTCTTGTCTATAACAGAGACGTGCAATTCTTAAGAAATTTTAGTTTGACCGGTTTATATACAATTCGAGTTGAATTGTCAGATCTTTTGGATTTAAATATCGTTTATGGCCAACTCGCCTGAAAGCCGCCAAGCCAATCTAGGGCCGGAGTGTGCTATCAACTTATCCTGGTCAAGCACCCTAAGTACGCCACTCTACCTACACCCCGGCAGGCCAAAGTAAGGCGGGTCCATGGACAATTGGATCTAAGAGAAAAGACAACGCATCCAGTTGTATTTAAAATCGTGTTCAACTTAAAATTTTCTTGAGAATCGTAAGCCGCGACAGAATTAGACAAGGAACAAATTTTACTATTTTTCTTGGCTTAAGTGTGCAGGAAAAATAAACTCTACGTTGATGGAGAAAAGCCAGAGCTAACCAAGCTCTGACTCCCCCAAGGGGGTCAACCGTCGGCGTTGAGTAAAAGATGGTGAGAAGACCTCGTAAATGGAGTCTGTTGCCAACAAACCAAGTGTTGGCAAAGGTCATTGCCGGAGCTACTAAGCTCCAACACCTTGGAGTACTAACTATCGACGCTCTACGTGTTGATAGAGGCTATTGCCGGAGCTACTAAGCTCCAGCGATGGACAGTGCCGGAGCTTCTAAGCTCCGACAACTTCAGGGGACCTTCACTATCAAAGACTTCGGACCTAAATTCTACAAGTTCGAAGCAAATTCGTCTTCAACAAAACTCAATATCCTCTTGGTACATGTTCACAATCAAATTGTGTACATATACCAGGGGGCCAAGTGAAGATAAAGATGTTGAAGACAAAAAATGAAATTCGCAAAAATTTGGGGAATTCATTCATCTGGAGACAGGAGATTACATCTGGAGACAAGGGATTACAAAATTGAAGAAGAAGAAGAGAAAATACAAGTGAGAGCTAAAGAGATGGTCCTAGATCCTATGGAAGAACTCGGCGACCTTCTGGGCGACCTCCGATACGCTGGCTCGGGTAGCTTCGCCTTCTCCTTCGACGAGGCCTTCAAGCACTGGGTCCAGAGGAAATTGAGGGTTCCGGCTGGTGTAGCACGTCAGCACATATTCTGTGACGTTCCTCGCCAGGGATTGCCCCTCGACCTCTAGTTGGTCCACGATGACGTCGCCCACCTTGGAGAGCTTGCTGCCTGCTGCGCTCAACGCTTGCAGCGCAAGGTCCGGCTCCGGTTCCGGATCATCCGGGCGCACGGGGCTGAAACCCATCGGCGTCAGCGCATCATTGGCTCTGCCCAGGAACTCCCAAATCTGCAGGGAGTCCGCCGTCCTCAGGCTCTTCACCTCTTCCAAGGATCTCTTGGCCGCCGTCAGTTCGGAATTCTCACGGGCGAGGCGCTCAACTTCTTTGGCGTTTTGCTGAATCTTTGCAGCAACCCGCCTCTCAAGTATTCCGAGCTCCTCCTCCCGGAGGTGGATCTTGTTCCAACGATCGACCAGGTCCTTCTCCCTAGCCTCCATTTTCTTCTCCCGGGCAACAAGGGCACACTCGTATTTGTAGAGTTCCTGCCCCCGCACCCAGGTCTTCTCCTCTTCCTCGAGGCAGCGCTCTTCCAACTTCTTAGTGCGCTCCTCGAGGCCCTTGTCAGCCAGAGCTACTTTCTCGGCGAGCTCCTCTTCCCTTCTCAGGACGTCATCCCGCAGCTCCAGGAGTTTTTGCTCTTCGTCCTCGAGCCGTCTCTCCCTCCCTTCAAGTGCCTCTCGGCGCTTGATGAGCGCGGCGTTGATGGCCTCAAGCTGCTCGAACCGAGCATTGGCCGCATCGTTGGCAGCTTTGGCCTGATCGTGGAACTCCCGGGATTGAGCGTCGAGGGCATGGGTCATACTCTCCCTCTCATCCAGCAGCTTGTCCCAATACTCCAGGCGGATCTTCTCCCGCTTGATCCACTCCTTGTCGTCCGCTAGCCTCGACTGCGCCAGCTTAGTCTCGAAGTGGAGCCGATTACGCCACCGCCTAAGGGTTTGGCGCTCCTCTTCAAGAGCCTTGCTGTCGTAGAAGAAGGCTAGTTGGACCTGACGTAGACTGGAGCAGGCATTGTCGATAGACATCGACAGCGGGATGGGCTCCGGACCTGCTGGGGTCTCCTCCGCTGGTTCCAGCGGGTCTTCACATACAAAAATTGGGTCCCACTCTACGAGAGCGGAACCCTAAGCTTCTAAGGCGCTAGGTCCGTCCTCCGGGATGGCCTCAGTCGCCATCGAAGAAGGCCCCGCCGCCAAGTCTTCATTCGCCCCCTCAGGCAGGGGGCCGATGACTTTGCTTAGGCACTCTGGCTCGGCCACAGGTACCATCGACATCGTCGCCTCTGGAGCAGGAGCTACTACTGGCTCCGACCGGGACACCTCTTCCGAGGGAGGCTCGAGCTCCCTCGCCTCTTCAACCGCCGGCTCTGTGACCGGCGCTCCAACAACAACCGGCTCAGCGACCAGTACTTCGGAGGTAACCGGCTCAACTGTCGGAATTACCTCGATTTCCGGCTCGCATGCCGGAGCTTCAGTCACCTCCGAATCAATCGCCGGGGCTTCGACAAGTTCCGGCTCCGAGGCCAGGACTACTACTTCTTCCGGCTCTACAGCCGGAGCTTCCACTACTGCAGCACCAGGACCCGGAGCTTCAACCTCCGAGACAAGTGCCGCTGGCGTGTCTTCACTCCCGTGGTCCGGCGCTACCACGGGAAATTCTGGGGACGAGTCGAGGTTCATGACCACGACAGCCGGCGCCGGAGCTGTCGCAGCCTCAGCCACCACCTGGGGCGACACCGGGACAGGAGCAGAAGCTCCCACGGCCTCAGACATCGTGGCCGAGGGTGGAGCTTCACTCCCCTTCTTGGGGACGCTGCAGAGGATGGATAAAGAAAATTAACAAACAATCGCTACAATTGAAAAGTTAATCAAGGTGAAGATCAAAAATTACCTTGGAAGGCTTCCGCACCAGCTTGCGCGGAACCTTTTCCCCGGACGTTCCGGGCTGGCCATGGTCGGCGTAGGAGCTCCGGGAGGCCCCCCAGAACTTGTCGTAGCCACGGGCGTTTCCCGGGTCGAGGCTCTCCTCGATCGGGAGGAACCCCTGGACCTGGAGGCTCCCACCGTCCCAGGTGCCGGAGTCGTGCGCCCGGAGCTAGCACCCCAGGAGGGCTCCACCACGGGGACAGACGCGCTCCGGGAGGATCCCACTGCAGGAACAGTATCGTTCCGGAAGGACCCCACTACAGGGACAGTCGCCCCGGCGGCAGAAGATCTTCCCCCCTGGGGAGAAGGAACCGATGGGGAAATAGCGGGCCTGACGGACCTTCCGTCGGCATGTCGCAGCTTCCTCTTCCGGCTCTCCGGCTCATCCGCCAGCTCCTTGCCCTTGCCGATGACATCAACCCTCGGCTGTGGAGCAGGGACCGAGCCATCTTCGGGCACCCCGGGGATTGCCACCCAGGTGGTTGGTCTTCTCTCGACGACACCAAGGTCGTCAAGCGCGCGCATCGTCCGCCAAAGCTCCCTGCTGAACTCCACTTCCACGTTCAGAGGGAGAAAGGCCGACGGTGGAGTCAAGTAATCTCCGTCGACGTCGATGCCGTGCTGGGATTTTTTGAGGTGGAACTCCAAGATCTTCCCCACCATGTTGGACTTCAACCCGGTCTCAACCCGGTCCTCGTCCATCACACTGTTGAGGGCCCAGGCGAGCTTCTCCCTCCTCTTCAGCGGTGCCCACCTGTTGGTCAGGAAGTTGCAGAACACCGCCTGGGGAGTCAATCCTCCCTCCACACATCGGCGGATCCTGGTCAGGACAGGATCGAAAGCTTCTGCCAGCACCGGAACTTCACTCCATATCGACGTGTCGATGTCGGGCAGACCGTCTGGCAACTCCAACCGCTCATGCTCCTCCACCCTGGCGACTATCCAATCTTTCTTCCAGTCATCCCACTTCTCGGAAGGGAACGACCGGAGGTACTTGAATGGGCACTTCTTGCGCTTCACGAAGTAGTAGAAGCCAAGGTACTCATTGCTCCGGCCGGTGGTGTGAACGGTGAAGAAGGTCCGGAAGAGCTCGATGCAGGGGGGGATGCCCACCCACATCTCGCAGAAGTGGACAAAGATGGACACGAGGAGAATGGAGTGAGGGCCAAGGTGGTATAGATGCAGACCATAGAAGTCTAGCAGCATCAAGAAGAAAGAAGAAAATGGTGGGATCAGCCCCACCATGGCGTACGAAGAAAAGTACACCATCTCGCCAGCGCGCTCCTTTTCAAAGGGGAGCTCTCCGCCGGCACGGACCAAGCGGCTGAAGAAGTCCGAGGACCACCCCATGAGGGCCCGGACCTTCTTCAAATCGTTGTCAGTCTTCAGGCGACTCTCGCGCAGACCCAACTCCATCGCGGCACAGCTAGGCAAGAGAAGAGGAGCAAAGTACGAGTCGGGAGTTTGAGCGCAAGATCAGATGGGAGGCGTAAAGAACTCCCGACGGTGCGTGCTTTCCTTCTTAAGTAAGCCCTCGCAACGCTTGGATGGAAACTGCAGGGGAGTCGAAGATACTACTCAAGAATTCAACTCAGCCGATGACAAGAGGGCCCGGGACCACCCCGACGATCAAGTCGAGGCTCTTACCCAGGCGAACGGTTGTCATCACGAGGCGGGAAACCCAAGGGCGGCGGCCTGACAAGGCGCGCGGAACCGATACGGTTTTCGTATCGATAACCGGCGACCTTCAATTGCGTGAGATCCGCACGTCAAAGATCTTATCTGTCGCCTGAGGTGCGCCATGCGTCGGGATTTAACCGTAAAACCCTGCCAACGGCACCTCTGAAGACCCTTGAAGACCCAGTTCAAGAGTCGCAAGGATGGACCCACCTCCGACAGAACGACTTCACCCCAGTGACCTTCCTCGGAGGTAGGTCCAGGGGGCCACTGTCGGTACCCTAAAAACCGTACACCCCCCGAGGTTACAAAGATCTCGAGGGAAGGACGTCTACTTGAATTGAAGACCCTCGGAGGCCCACTTGTCAGACATGACCGGACCTGCTTCTCCAACATGGTTAATCCCTAGGTTACCACGTGTACTGCCGAACCGGAGCTACCGCCCACAAGGGGGAAGCTCCGGACCAAGTACCGAAATGGCACCTCCGGACTTAACCCCTGGCCGAGAGAAGCTCCGGACCTGACACGTGTCAGATAGCTCCGGAGCTTCCTGCTTCCCACAGCAAGCTCCGGAGTTGCCACGTGTCCAAACGTCGGAGCTGGCAGCCTCTAACCTCCGGAAGACCTTGTAACGGCTCCGGATCTTCAAAGGAGAACCAAGGACTTCAAGACCCGATTAAATGTCATTAATGCCATATTAATGACACTTAAACGGACAATCTTAACACCGGTAACGGTACTGTCGGAGCCCGTTACAGGATTATTAACAACAATTAATTGTGTATCAATACTAGTAACCGTCGGGGCCACATGCCGGGCCAGGCCAGTTTGTAACGGCATGTCCTTGTACTATAAAAGGACAGGCCGACGATACACAAACGGACGGACACAGACGTGGACATCATACGTGACAAACTAATACAACACCAACACACCCGTGGAGTAGGGTATTACGCTCAGGCGGCCCGAACCACGTAAATCCTAGTGTCTCCTGTGTTAAACCGCAATTCACCTTCTTGATTCTCCGCGCGCCCACACCGAACCACAAACTCCTTCAACACTTCAGCAGTGTCAGGAGATCTGCCGACTCCAACAGTCGACAGACGGTGAAGAAGGTCCGGAAGAGTTCAATGCAGGGGGGGATACCCACCCACATCTCACAGAAGTGGACGAAAATGGACACAAGGAGAATGGAGTGGGGGCCGAGATGATACAACTGCAGACCATAAAAGTCCAGCAGCATCAAGAAAAAGGAAGAAAAAGGTGGGATCAACCCCACCATGGCGTACGAGGAGAAGTACACCATTTCGCCGGAGTCCTCCTTCTCGAATGGGAGCTCTCCACCGGCGCGGACCGAGCGGTTGAAGAAGTCTGAGGACCATCCCATGAGGACCCGGACCTTTTTCAGATCGCCGTCGGTCTTCAAGCAACTCTCGCGGAGACCCAACTCCATCGCGGCACGGCTAGGCAAGAGAAGAAAAGCGAAGCACAAGTTGGGAGTTTGAGCGCAAGATCAGATGGGAGGCGTGAAGAACTCCCGACGGTGCGTGCTTTACTTCTTAAGTAAGCCCTCGCAACGCTTGGATGGAAACCGCAAGGAAGTCGAAGATACCATTCAAAAACTCCACCCTGCCGATGACAAGAGGGCCCGGGACCACTTCGAAGATCAAGTCGAGGTTCTTACCCAGGCGAACGGTTGTCATCAAGAGGCGGGAAACCCGAAGGCGGCGGTCTGACAAGGAGCGCGGAACCGATACGGTTTTCGTATCGGGAACCGGCAACCTTCAATTGTGTGAGATCCACACGCCAAAGATCTCATCTGCCGCACGCAGGACACGCCACGTGGCGAGGATTTAACTCCAAACCCTCGCCAACGGCACCTCTGAAGACCTTTGAAGACTCAGTTCAAAAGTCGTGAGGATGGACCCACCTCCGGCGGAATGACTTCACCCCAGTGGTCTTCTCCGGAGGTAGGTCCAGGGGCCACTATCGGTACCCTGGAAACCGTACACCCCTTGAGGTTACAAAGATATCAAGGAAAAGTCACCCACTTGATTTGAAGACCTTCGGAGACCCACATGTCAGACATAACCGGACCCACTTCTCCAACATGGTTAATCCCAGGGTCGCCACGTGTACTACCAAACTGGAGCTACCGCCCACAAGAGGGAAGCTCCGGGCCATGTACCAAAATGGCACCTCCGGACTTAACCCCAGACCAAGAGAAGCTCCAGACCTGACACGTGTCAGGTAGCCCCGGAGCTACCTGTTTCCCACAGCATGCTCCGGAGCTGCCACGTGTCCACCCGTCGGAGCTTCAGCCTCTGACCTCCGGAAGACTTCATAACAGCTCCGGATCTTCAAAGGTGAATCAAGGACTTCAAGACTCGATTAAGTGTCATTAATACCATATTAATGACACACGATCAAATGACCTTAATTACCAGTAACGGTGCTGTCAAAGCCCATTACCCGGTCGTTAAGGACAATTAAATGTGTTGAATAAGTGTCAATACTAGTAACCGCCGGGGCCACATGTCGGGCCAGGCTAACTTGTAACGGCCTGCCCTTGTACTATAAAAGGACAGGCCGACGACACGTTCAGGGGGTTCAGCTATGCTACACACGCGCCATAGACACTCGTCACAAGCTCATTCAGCTAATACAACACCAACACACCCGTGGAGTAGGGTATTACGCTCAGGCGGCCCGAACCACGTAAATTCTTGTGTCTCCCGTGTCATATATTATTCACCTTCTCGAATCTCCGCGCGCCCACACCGAACATCAAACTCCTCTAACACTTTAGTAGTGTCGGGAGATCTGCCAGTTCCAAACCACCGACAAGTCCTTCTTCCAGTCGCCCCACTTCCCAGAAGGGAACGACCACAAGTACTTGTACGAGCACTTCTTACGCTTCACAAAATAGTAGAAGCCAAGGTACTCGTCGCTCCGACCTGTGGTTTGGATAGTGAAGAAGGTGTGAAAAAGCTCAATACAGGGGGGAATGCCCACCCACATCTCGCAGAAGTGGACAAAGATTGACACCAGTAGAATGGAGTGGGGGCCAAGGTGGTACAGCTGCAGACCATAGAAGTGTAGCAACATCAAGAAGAAAGAGGAGAAAGGTGGGATCAATCCCACCATGGCGTACGCGGAGAAGTACACCATGTCGCCGGTGTGTTCATTCTTGAACAGAAGCTTGCCAGCGCGGACCAAGTGGTTGAAGAAGTCAGGGGACCATCCCATGAGGGCCCAGACCTTCTTCAAATCGTCATCGGTCTTCAGTCGACTCTGGCGGAGACCCAACTCCATCGCGGCACAACGAGGCAAGAGAGGAAAGGCAAGCAAAAGTTTGGGAGGTTTGAGCGCAAGAACGATTGAAAGGTGTAAAGAAACCCAAACGATGTGTGCTTTCCTTCTTAAGTAAGCCCCCACAACGCTTGGATGACAACCTCAGAGGAGCCGACGATACCAGTCAAAAATTTCACCCCGCCAATGACAAGGGGGGCCGTGGCCACCCCGACAATCAAGTCGAGGTTCTTACCCCAAGCGAATAGTTGTCATCATGAAAGGCGGGAAACCCGAAGGCGCCTGCCTGACAAGGCGCACGGCACCGATACAATTTTTGTATCGGGAACCGGCGACCTTCAATTGCGTGAGATCCGCACGCTGAGATCTCACCTGCCGCCTCCTAGATATGCCACGCGGCGGAAGTTTAACTGCAAACTATCGCCAACGGCACGACCAAAGACCCTTGAAGACACGGTTCACAAACCGAAGAATGGACCCACCTCCGGCGAAATGACTTCATCCAAAAGGTCTCTCCCGAAGGTGAGTCCAGGGGGCCACTATCGGTACCCTCCGTACCGGATCCCCCTTGGGATTGCAAAGATCACAAGGAAACTCCATCTACCAGATTTGAAGACCTTCGAAGGCCCCACATGTCAGGCGTAACTTGAATAGCTTCTCTGACATGGTTAGTCCCGGGGCCGCCACGTGTATCATAAGACCGAAGCTATCACCCACACATGGGAAGCTCCGGTCGGAATACCAGTATGGCGCCCCCGGACCTAACCCCAGACAGAGGGAAGCTCCGGTACTGACACGTGTCCAGTAGCACCGGACCTACTCGTCCACGACGGTAAGCTCTGGTGCTGCCACGTGGCGACCGCCGGACCTTCAACTTCAACAATCAATCTGGTAGACCCCCCAATGGCTTCGAACCTTCAAGGAGCAATCAAAGACTTCAAGACCCGATTAAGTGTCATTAATACCATGTTAATGACACACGATCAGATGACCCTTAATACTGGTAACAGCACTGTTAAGGCCCTTACCAGGCTATTAAGGGTAATTAACCTCATTAATTGTGTATCAAACATGTGTAACCGCCGGGGCCACCTGTCGGGCCGGGCTAACAATGTAACGACCAGTCCTTGTACTATAAAAGGACTGGTCGACGATACACAAAGGACGGTTCCAGACCACTACTGAACTCCCTGAGCTAGACGAGCTCCTTCTTCTGGAGCTTCTTCTAGACTCACACGCTTAATACATCACCAACACACCCCATAGAGTAGGGTATTACGCTCAGGCAGCACGAACCACGTAAATCTCTGTGTACACTTGTCTTTCACCTTCTTGAATCTCTGCGCGCCCATTACCGAACTACAAATCTTCGATCTACCAAATGTAGTGTCGAGAGATCTGCCGCATCCAAACACCGGCAGCTGCCGGATCTAAACACCGACAGAGGGGATTGTGCATCACTTAATTAAACGCTTTGCATGAAAGAACAAACATGAGAAATAGAAAGAAACTTGTAACTGTGTAACCCAGTGATGGGTAAATTTGTATCAACTCTGTGAGGACTTTGAAAACTTCGATTGATTTTGACTCCACCCTTTGAGCAGCTCGTTGAAATACGTGGTGTTGGCCCACGAATCAGGGTTTTTCCTGGATCGGGAATTGGTGGAGCTGAAGTGTCCGGCTTGAAACTTTGGGACCAGAGTTAGATTTTTGTGGAGTGAAAAGTGTTTGCGGAATGTCGAGAGGGATGTGGCCCATCCTGAGCAGCGATACCTGACAGGAGGCGTGCACCGCGTCCTGCGCCTGGGGGAGGTGTGCTACCTTAATGTTTGCTTCGGACAAGGTGCACCGCCCATTTACTCATGCAACCTACCGGTCAAGACAAGTTGCAGAACGCGTGGCAACACCGGAGCAAACCTCTACGAGGGAGGCCAGGTTCTGTACTGTGGGCCACGTGGCAGCCCTGGAGCCCATCTCTGAGGCGAGCTGGGGGTCTGGGACTGCTAGTCGCGTGGTGGATCCAGAGCCCTCCTCTGCGGGGGAGGCTGCCCCAAAGCTTTGGGCCACATAGCGGCACCGGAGTCCACTGCTTTGGAGGAGCAAGGTCCCGTCCTGCTGGACATGTGGCAGCCTGGGAAGCTATCTCCTCGGGAGAGGCGGGTCCCGTCTTGAAGTTCACATGGCAGTACTAGAGCCCACCCGCGAGGAGGGACGGGATCTGTACCTGCCGGACACGCGGCACCGCCAAACCCTGCCTCTGCGGGGAGGCGGGGTACTTAGGCTTTTTTATCCTGTGCGCGAGGGTACCCAGTATGCTGGGTACCGATAGACTACATTGATAGGAAAAAATGAGTCTCTAGAATCTCCCCCCGTTTTTAGCGAAGTACTTCATTCTAAAATATTTGTCACTCTTTCGCTCAAAAATAAACTAGAGAGTGACAAGTATTTTGGGATAAAGGAGGTATTTGGTTGGTTTTTATAATATTTTATTTCTTATAGCTTTTCAATATCTTGTCCTCAAATTTGTTGGAAAATATTTCTTATAATTCTTAATCGACTTTGTCATCGCTTGGAATTTGTTCCTAAAGTTCAACTTTAACAAATTCGCCATATGATTCGTGCTCACAGGATTCTTCCTGCTGGTGAATGGATGTTGTTCTACGAGATGGCGAAGGATAAAGATGGCCTGTTGCAGAAAGAAACTATCATGAGCGTATTTGATGGCAGCTTATTTGAGTGATTGGAAGATGCCAATAAGAAATCCTCTTGAATGTGCAAGAGCTGGGGAGTTCAAGAAGGAAATGTACAGTACAAAATTACCAATTTGGCGATTGAATTGTGTCAAAATAAGAGCATTTTTGAACTATATTATAGAAATAACAAGAAAGTTTATTGTGCCTACCATGTGTATTTAATTCATGTAAAGATGTTATTTTCACGAAGTGTACTCAATACTGATCGAGTTTATGTTCTTTGAATTGATTGCACATCACTTAATTAAGTGCTTTGCACGAAAGGACGACGGGAGAATAGAAAGAAACGGTAAATGTGTAACCCAGTGATGGGTAATTTCCCATCAACCTGTGAGGACTTTGAAAACTTCGATTGATTTCGACTGCACCCTTTGAGCAGGACGTTGAAAAAACGTGGTGCTGGCCTTCAGATCCGGATTTTTTCTGGACCTGGAATTGGTGGAGCTGAAGCGTTGGGCTTCAAATTTGGGACCAGAACTTTAGATTTTTGTGGAGTGTAAATTGTTTGAGAAAAGACGAGAGGGATGCGGCCCATTCTGTGCAGATGTTCCACCGAGTTGGAATATAACCTCCACATTCGGCCCGGCAAGTGCGCACCACCGTCGACACCTCGACGGGGACGTCAGCAAAATTTGTTCGCGGTTTGGCCTAGCCCAATTCTGAGATACTCCTCTGTTTGAAAAATTTGTCACCAGGGCAATATTTGGTTGGTGCTCGTAGCTAAAATTTTTGACATGCCGCTGTTTGCTTTGGCTACTGTTTGCTTTCTCGTACGCGTGCCTCTGCCCGACCGCTGGATAATTGCATGCAGAGGTAATATTAAGACGTGCAGGCTCCGTAAGCTGAAGAACGCAGCTCTCTTTATTATATATTCCCTCCGGTCCAAATTAAATGTTGTTAGGACACATTTTCACAACTCATTTTAGTTCAACTTTGTTGTCTGAAACGACAATTAAAAGGAACCAGAGGGAGTAATACGGATCTGTCCAGACTAAATTGTCGACTTGATAAAAGCATACACATTTGAGGGATGTTTTCTGCGGTGGACAACACAGCGTGCAAGCAGACGATCACGTAGGCCATTTGACTGCTAGACCAAGAATTTCGAAAAATGCGGGGGAGGGCGGCACCTCTGCAGCTCCATGCACACAAAAGAAAACTGGAATCGTGCAAGCAAACGAGATGATGGCGTCTCGCAGTCGCGCGCACTCAGCCCACATGAATGTGTGGCTGACCGCTAGCCACGTCTAGTTGTAACAATAGTAACTATAGTTCCCAAATGGGCCGCCCGGCACGAGCCCATTATGGTCCGGCCCGACAGAGCCCGGTACGAATTGGCCCGGTCCGTCATCCGTGTCGAGTCGGGTCGTGTCGTCGTGCTAAACATGCAGCCCAGGTCCGGCACGGAGGGCGTTTTTTCGTGCTGGGTCGGCCCGACGGCACGGCGAGGCACGCCGACACGACGGGCTAACGGCCCGACAACGAACGCGGCCGTCGAGGGCGCGGCCGGCGAGGCAGCGGCGCGAACGACAGATCTGAGACGGTGTGGCTCGGTGAGATCGACGAGGGGCGGGCGCGGTCGGGGAGGGGCACGGCCGGCGAGCGCGCGACCCGGGAAGCACGCGGTCGGGAGAGGGGCGCGTCCGGCTAGCGCGCCGCTAGGGGAGGGGGCGCGGTCGGGGAATGAGCGCGCGGCCGCGGAAGGGCGTAGCCGGCGAGCACGCGACCGGGGAAGCGTGCGGCCGGGGAAGGGCGCTGCCGGCGAGCGTGCGGCCGGGGAGGGGCGCGGTCGGCGAGCCTGTAGAGCGGGATACGCTGGTGGGGAGGGCCAGAGGTGGCTAGGGTATGGTTTGCAATGGAGGCTGGTATTTATATGCCTATCAATTGGATCTAACGGTTGAGAATGAACCCAACAATAAACATTGCAGATGTTAAATTTGAGATGTCGGACCAACATCGGGCCGACTTAAAAATCGTGCCGGGCTCGTGCTGGCCCAACATGCTTGGAAGCCGGCCCAAGCACGGCCCGGCTATCGTGGCCGGGCCGGCCCAGCACTATTCATTTCGGGTCGGACTCGTACTCGGGCCGTGCTTTTTCGTGCTGGGCCTTGTGCCGCCCGATGGGCCCAGCCCATTTGGAGAACTATAATAGTAACCTAGACAGTGGCCACCCGGTTCCGGCGATCTCAATGAAATAACGATGCTGCGACGAGAAAGCGCCGGTTATAGGTGGCCAACGGGCCATGCCGGGCTGACCCGGCTCGAGCCCGGCCGGGCTCGTGCCTAAAAAACTTGGGCCCGGCACGGCCCAGGAAAAAACCGGGCCGTGCCGGGCCAGCCCACTGGTCAGGGGTCCAGGCCTAGGCACGGCCTGAGCCCATTTTAAGCGTGTCGGGTCGTGCCGGGCCATACCGGGCCGTGCCGGCCCGTAGACAATTTTAGTTAAAAATATAATAAAAATAACAGGAAAATCACTATTCGGGCCTAAACGGGTCGTGCCGGGCCGGGCCATCCGGCGGGCCGACTGTGCCGTGCCTAATCGGGCCGTGCCGACAAGCCCGACGGGCCGAAGATCCAGACCCAGGCACGGCCCGTGTCGTGCCTCGGGCCGGGTCGTGCTCGTGCCGGGCCATTTTTGTCGTGCTTTGGGCTGGCCCATTTGGCCCGGCCCATTTGGCCACCTCTAGCGCCGGTCATCCATCACGTGAATGAACGGGCGCTGCACCCGCACCGCGTCGAAAACAATGCGCAGCGAACTGACCTGAGCCTGACGTAATTAAAGTTTGGCCATGCATCCTGCTCGACGAAGTCCAGGCGCGTACGTGACGTACCACAGCGCTAGCTGCTCGTGCGAGGCAGCGCGATTTTACGTTTCGTTGCGGAACTCCGCGCTGACACGCGAGCGCCTTCTGCAAGTTTCTGCGGCAAAAAGATGTTGGATCTTGGATGCTCGCACGCTGGCGTTGCAGTCCACGCGTCCGGCGTCGTCCGCTCCTACGTGCTGTGCACACGACGCGGACGGCGCGCCTGTTTCAGGTTGCCGCCCCGCGAGGCGGGCCACTAAAAGCAAGAGCGGGCGCTGGTGCGCAGCACCGGTCCGGGCATGACTCTGCATCTCGCGTCGTGCGTTTCTGCTCGACGCGCTCACCTCGCCTTTCTCCAGCTCCGAAGGTACTGGATCCTACCCTTCCTGCGCATCCAACCGCCTCGATTCTCCCCGCCTGGACTTCCGCATCACAAATCAATTCGTCCGTCGTTGGATTGATCTGCAGGTCTTGCAGAATAAGCCCGGCAGGGAGTGGTGCGCATGGCGTCGCCGTCGGACCCGTCGCTGGCGACGGAAGCCCCAGGCGCGCCCGTCACCAGGGAGCGGAAGCTCAACCTCAACCTGCAGGAAGAGCTTCCCAAACCATGTAAGCAACAACTCCGTCGTTCTCTTCCTTCACTGCGGTAGTGTCGTCGAGATGTCAGATAAACCGTTGTTCATTTAATCTGAGTGGAGAATATACAAAGACCAAAACGGTCTACAAAATATATATTAAGGTCAAAACAGGAGAGTGATTAGGATGACCGTATACCTGCCCAAAAGCATTGATTACGTATGTCTCTTTTTTTCCCTTTCGCAGATCTCGCGAGGGCTCTGGAAGCGGTGGACCCGAGCCACCCGCAGGGAACCAAGGGCCACGACCCCCGAGGCTTGAGCGTGCTTCAGCAGCACGCGGCCTTTTTCGATCGTAACAGCGACGGTATCATTTATCCGTGGGAGACTTTTCAAGGTTAGTTGTAGCCGATTCAGTCACCGAACATATTTTTTCCGAAAGCCCATCACTGGATGCATTCCATCTCACCATGCATCAATCTGTCATGTTTCAATTCATAAAAAGTCTGATAACATAAATCATAAAACTTTTTTCCCATTTGGGGAACACATGAATAGCAATCGTGTTGCGTGTAAACTGAAATTGTTCTGTTTCTGACTAATCGATAAGAATAACCTATGTCATTGCTTCTGTTGCTGTTAGTAACCATGCTATGTTTGTGCTTCCTCGCTTTTCAGGCATGCGAGCAATAGGGTGTGGGTTCCCTATATCCTTCATGAGCGCTTTTCTGATCAACCTCCTCCTCAGCTATCCCACTCAACCGGTAACAATATCTTAACCGTTGTTTGTACATGTTTCTTTTTTTTTTGCACGTGATGGAGCCTGGAGCTGTGTCGTTGTCACCCTTTACACGTAGACATTTCAGTGTAGGCAATGTGTTTGGGGTAGGGACATCTCTCAATTCACCAACACCACTGTTCGGTCACCAACAACATCGTCCTTGTCGCATAGGAGAAGAGGATGACGACCTTTGTCCCGTTAGCAGCATCTAAGGATCGGGATCGGGTTTGAGTAGGGGTGTATCGGAAGAGCTAGTTTGCACTCTAATATCATTGAATTTTTTAATGGTTGATTCCTCGTCGATTCCTCGTTTATATATTGTGCTGCTACGGGCCGGGCACGCAACCAATTAGGCTGGCTGCGCCTCCTATCGAGGCAACGTGAGTTAAGAAAAATAATTTCATAATTAGGGAATACTATTATTTCGTAACTAGGAAAGGTTGAATTTTCCTTCCCTAAATATTACTGGCGTTACATTGAATTTTGATAAGGCAATAATGTTCAATAGTGAAGGTAATATCTATTTCTTAAGTCTAGGGTTGGTGATAATATTTCATTAATTATAAAAGGAATTAACACATAAGTTGAAAACTTAATATTCTCCTTACTAATGTATCACATGACGTTGGCCCTTGCAACATCATAACCCTTTTTTATGAGCGGGAACAAAGACGAATCTTTTTAGGCTGTGCAATGCATTTGCTTTTGAAAAACCGACAGTATCGTTTCCTAGCTCGGACCACAATTTTATCTAGCTTTTATATACCAGAAGTTCATGTTTGTTTTAGACAAGATAGTTTGGCCCTGCATATATTGAAAGGAAAACAGTTTCACTTGGGGATACAAACTTTTCTGAATAAGTTTTTGTTTATTTAAACTTTCTCCTTTCAAAAATACAGGGATGGTTACCCTCTCCTTTGTTTTCCATCCACGTAAAGAACATCCACCAGGCTAAGCATGGGAGTGATTCTGAAACCTATGATACAGAAGGAAGGTATGTATGACTAACACGTCACTCTGATGACCACAATTTTAATTGTCCTCCCAGTTACATATAGGATTTCTAACTAGTTAGTATTTGGCTCTTATACAGGTTTGATCCATCGAAATTTGATGCTATATTTAGCAAATATGGCCTAACTCATCCAAATGTTTTGACGAGAGAGGACTACAATTTTAATTGTCCTCCTAGTTACATATAGAATTTCTAACTAGTTTGTACTTGGCTCTTATACAGGTTTGATCCATCGAAATTTGATGCTATATTTAGCAAATATGGCCTAACTCATCCAAATGTTTTGACGAGAGAGGACCACAATTTTAATTGTCCTCCCAGTTACATATAGAATTTCTAACTAGTTTGTACTTGGCTCTTATACAGGTTTGATCCATTGAAATTTGATGCTATATTTAGCAAATACGGTCTAACTTATCCAAATGCTTTGACGAGAGAGGAGTTGATGTCGATGCTTAAAGGAAACCGCAATATGTATGATTTCATTGGATGGTAAGTTTATGTAGATACTTGTAGCTGTATAGCATAGCTCTAGTAGTGGGTTTGAGTGTTCTTGCAAATACGGCTTAAGATTTTGGTTGTGTTTGTAATTCTAATTTCTTAATTTGTAACAGTATATTGATACGCAAATTTTTTTGTGTAATTTACTACTGTATTGATTTCTTTGGCTGCTAAGACATTGTTACCCATTTTCAGTCTGTTGAAACAACCGTCCGTCATGTAGTATTTCGATAATGTATTTTTTTTATGATATGCTGGTTTCTGTTAGTATCACATATAGACTGCATTGTTGGGAAAAACATTTTCAGTCTTTCGAATCTAACACCCTGTTAGCTAGTATTTGGTTGTTTTTTAAATGTTTTATTTCTTTTACCTTTTCAATATCCTGTTCCTCACATTTGTTGGAAAATATTTATAATGCTTTTTCATCGACCTTGTGATTTCACTTCAAATCTGTTCCTAAAGTTCAACTTCCGCATATTTTCATATGTTTTGTGCTCACAGGGTTGCTGCCGCTGGTGAATGGCTGTTGCTCTACAGCGTGGCGAAGAATAAAGATGGTTTGTTGCAAAGGGAAACTATCAGGGGTGTATTTGATGGCAGTCTATTTGAGCAATTGCAAGATGCCAATGAGAAATCCTCTTGAATGTGCAAAACAGTTGGGGAGTTCAAGAAGGAATGGCCAGTACAAAATTAGCAGTTTGGCAATTGAGTTGTGTCCATCTATAAGAATGTTTATGAACTATACTGTCGAAACAATAAGAAAATTAAGTGTGCTTACCATGTGTATTTAGACCCGTGTAAGAATGCTGCTTATGGGGAGTACTCCATACAAAACGAGTTATCACTTAATTAAACAGTTTGCATGAAGAATTACTCAATGATTTTAACTCCTATTATGCCTGAGGACGACGGGATGAATAGAACCTCAGGGGGGGAATAGAAATGAACAACAGTTCCATTCATCTTTTTTTTTTAGAAAATCTACACTGTAAGGACTTTGAAAACTTCGATTTTGAGAGCAGCTCGTTGAAAAACGTGGAGTTGGCCCTGAGATGCGGTTTTTTTTTCTTCAGATCTGCAATTAGTGAAGCTGAAGTGTCTGATTTTGAAATTTTAGGAGCGGAGTTAGATCTCGTGGAGTGGAGTACTTCCAAACACGTCTAACTTTGAAAAGTGTTTGCGGAACGGTGAGAGAGGGATGCGGCCCATATGCTGTGCTGACGATCCACCGCAGAAAGACGGGCCTCCATATTTCGCAGATGCAGCGCGCACCACGGTGAGAGAGGCCGACGGGGACGGTAGACAAAGAGCAGAATTTGTCCGCGGTTTGGCCCAGCCCAATTAAGGGATACTGGGCTGGCACCTATTGGTTAGGCGAGTAGATGTATCTAAATGGGCCAGACAATTTGAGCAAGGCTGGTTCCTAAGCGGTAATCTGGTCAACAGAACATTTGGAAGATTGCACCTACCCAACCTTCAGTCCTTCATGTATCCTGTGCTCTCATTATGAAATAAATGACGCTTATGATAAAAAATATAATTTATTTTGAACTGAATATATTATCCTAAAACATTATTTATATTATAACAGAGGGAGTGCGTAATTATCTACTTAGTGTTTGTCAAGTGAAGTTTGATTACGATTCTGCGTGTGCACTCTGTACTACTACAAACCGTTTCTATTGTGCTGGCAATGGCAAACTCTCGCTAAGGATGCTTTCCGCTAAGTTATACGGTAATGTAGTTCGTTGGTGAAGCTAGTCAATATATCTGCATAAAATCAAATGGATACCACGCGATGCTAGGAAGCATGTCACGTGTCCACATCGCCTAAAATTTGCATAGGCAACTTCTCAGGGAAATGTTTGGTTAGTGCTGGTACTTTATCATTGTAAAAGTTTAACGTGTTGTAATTTCATTGACTATTATTTGCTTTGTTGTTAAATATGTGACATGTCGCGGTTGCTTAACAAATGCCTAGTTAATTTTGTTTATATCAAACTTATAGAGTCTATTTTATTGGTAAACTTTTGGCCCTGTCGTACTTATAACTTGTAAAACGTTAGACACCGACACACCGTGGAAACATACCCGCCAAACACGGTTTTAGCAAATTCGGGAATCCACTCCAAGTACTCCCCATTTCTAGGTATGGAGAGTCAAAACCTGAAGACCTTTGCATGTCCTTGCGCAGCTCTACTTATCCGACATTTTCAAAGCTCTACTTAATCCGACATCTTCAAAGCTGCTATCGTGAACATTTTATAATTTGTTTTTGGTCCCTTTGGTCCCACGTCCAGCCTTATTGAGCCGACGACAGATCACCTGCCAAGTTGCCATTTTCTCCTCGGAGCATTGGATGGAACGTGGGGAAAGGAGAAATTCTCCAACCAGGCTCCAGTAAGTGCCACCTACAGTGGTTATCATGAAAGCAATCAGACCAGCAATTAAGCCAATCAACCCCTCCATCCCGTCCCTAATCAACTCATCCTGCCTCTTAAGCCAACTAAATCTTCCATTATCATCCAAGATTCCCTGCTCACTTTATCTCTACTTGTGCCAGTAGTACTCTCTCTCCCCCCACAAACAGCCTCCTCCATGATACTAGTGTGCACTCTGAGCTGAAGGCTCTCACCAACCACCCACTCTCTCCCACTCCCCGCCGGCGATGGCCGCAGTGCCGGCGCCGGCCGTGGGCTTGGTCGTCCTCGTGCTCCTGGCCGCCCTGCCGGGGTACCTTTCAGACGACCTCAACACCGACACGCTGGCGCTGCAGGGTCTGCGCTCGGCGGTCGGGCGCTCCGTGCTGACGTCGTGGAACAGCACCACGCCGACGTGCCAGTGGCAGGGGGTCACCTGCGAGAACGGCCGCATCTTCGAGCTCCGCCTCCCCGGCGCCGGGCTCATGGGCAGCCTCCCATCGGGCGTGCTCGGCAACCTCTCGGCGCTGCGCACGCTCTCTCTCCGGTACAACGCCCTGACCGGGTCCGTCCCCGACGACCTGTCCCGCCTGGTCGAGCTCCGGGCGATCTACCTCCAGCACAACAGCTTTACCAGCGACCTGCCGGCGTCGCTGTTCGCTCTCAAGAACCTCGTGAGGGTGGACCTCGCGGGGAACAAGTTCACCGGCGAGATCTCGCCGGACTTCAACAAGCTGATCCGGCTCGGGACGCTGCACCTCGAGAACAACGATCTCACAGGCGAGATCCCCAAGCTAGACCTGCCGGCATTGGGGCAGTTCAACGTGTCGTACAACCAGCTCAACGGGTCCATCCCCGCCAAGCTCCGGACGATGCCGAAGGACTCGTTCCTGGGCACCGGCCTCTGCGGGGGCCCGCTCGGTCTGTGCCCCGGCGAAACAGCGCTCACGCCGGTCGGATCGCCGGAGTCTCAGCCGGGTGCGGGCGGCGCCGCTGACGTCGGCGGTGGCAAGAAGAAGAAGAAGCTCTCTGGCGGCGCCATCGCCGGCATTGCCATCGGCTGCGTGTTCGGCGTGCTACTCCTCCTGGCCCTCCTTTTCTTCCTCTGCCGGAAGAAGTCGTCCAGCGCGTCCAGGTCGGCGGCGACGGCGGTGGAAAAGGGGCGGGACCTCGGCATGACCCCGACGGAGGCCGAGCCAAAGGGACAGAACGGCTCGGCAACCGGCCACGGCGGTGCCGCGGCTGTAGCGGCAGCGCCAGCCGCCACTGCGGCCGCCGCCGCAGCGAAGTCCGGGACCGGGTCGAAGAAGCTCATCTTCTTCGGCCCCATGGCGGCGGCCCCGCCGTTCGACCTGGAGGACCTGCTGCGCGCGTCGGCGGAGGTGCTGGGCAAGGGCGCGTTCGGGACGGCGTACAAGGCGGTGATGGAGAGCGGCGCGGGCGTGACGGTGAAGCGGCTCAAGGACGTGGACCTCCCGGAGCCGGAGTTCCGGGAGCGCATCGCGGCCGTCGGGGCCGTGCAGCACGAGCTGGTGGTGCCGCTCCGCGCCTACTACTTCAGCAAGGACGAGAAGCTCCTCGTCTACGACTACATGTCCATGGGCAGCCTCTCCGCTCTGCTCCACGGTAAAAAAAAAAAAAAACTCCTCTCTCCGCCATTCTTACTGTTGTCTGACGAGTTCGTTACCTTGCCGGCCGTACCGTCGGTGGGTTGGGTCGATCAGCAGTTTACACAGCCTGGCAATATTCCGTTCCGTGATCGGTAGGAAAAATAATCCACCTGCGCGGCGCGAGCACGAAAGGCCAAAGCCAGAGCGCCCAAGCCGGTGGCCGCGGCGCGGGCGCGGGCGCGCGCCAAGATCGTTCGGGATCTGCTAGGTGTCGCGTCCCTTTCGCCCGATGCATCTCGGTTCAATTTCAACCGCGGCGGCGGCAACTTGCCGAGCGCCCGAGCCTGAGAGAGCGTGTGAAGTGGTCCATCCCGCTAGGGTAATGGTGCCATGGTGGTAGATCCAGAGCGTGGAAAGCTGCGCATGTGAGCCGGTGTCCTTTGAATTGCTGGCTGGGTATGTATGGTCCATGTGACAGTGGTTGCCGCCACAGCCCCTCGGAATTCCCCTCTTCCTGCAGGCGCGCCAATTATTAGACTTACGTACGTCCAGATTTAAAGAATCGTTCAAAAAGTCCTCGACCGCGT
This sequence comes from Tuctoria greenei, assembly GCA_036927565.1. Classification (NCBI taxonomy): domain Eukaryota; kingdom Viridiplantae; phylum Streptophyta; class Magnoliopsida; order Poales; family Poaceae; genus Tuctoria; species Tuctoria greenei. The sequence continues at coordinate 3,970,221 of JAYESD010000004.1, forward strand.
GCTGCTGGTACGTACGGTTCGCAACATGGGACGTAAAACTGAAGCAATGCTGCAGTAACTGGCGTCCTCGACCAACAATCCTGTCCTGTCCTTGTGAAGATAAGATAATAATGTGGTGCTGTTCGTTTTGAACTGTGATAGCAAGTAACAACTTGGTGTGGATGATCTCGTGGTTTTTGTGACGCTGCAGGGAACCGAGCCTCCGGCCGGACGCCGCTGGACTGGGAGACGCGGTCGGCGATCGCGCTCGCGGCGGCGCGCGGCGTGGCGTACATCCACTCCACGGGGCCCACGGCGTCGCACGGCAACATCAAGTCCTCCAACGTCCTGCTCACCAAGACCTACGAGGCGCGGGTGTCGGACCACGGCCTGCCCACGCTCGTCGGCCCCTCCTTCTCGCCCACCACCAGGGCGTCGTCCGGCTACCGCGCCCCGGAGGTCACCGACATCCGGCGGGTCTCGCAGAAGGCCGACGTCTACAGCTTCGGCGTGCTCCTGCTCGAGCTGCTCACCGGCAAGGCGCCCACGCACGCCGTCGTCAACGAGGAGGGTCTCGACCTGCCGCGCTGGGTGCAGTCCGTCGTGCGGGAGGAGTGGACGGCCGAGGTGTTCGACCAGGAGCTCCTCAGGTACCAGAACAACGTCGAGGAGGAGATGGTGCAGCTGCTCCAGCTCGCCATCGACTGCTCCGCGCAGCACCCCGACAGGAGGCCGACCATGTCCGAGGTCGCCGCACGGATCGACGAGATCCGGCGCTCCAGCCTCGGAGACAACCACGTGGCCGATGGCGCCGCCGTCGAGAACGAAGGCGATGAGCCATCGCTATAACCGGCATTGCGCGCGGTTGATCCCTGATCATACACACTACCAAAGTCCCAGTCTCAGTTTCAGTGAATGGAAATTGCTTAGTTCTTTCTTTGCATGGATATTACTCCCGTCCCCCGGCTACTTTTGATCCGCCAGCCTCTAGTTGTGCATGTTTTTATTTCTTCTTTTCCTTTTCTCCTCTTTTTTTTTTTTGGCCTTTCACTCACGGGCTTTGATTCTATTCTATAGCACATGTCACTGTACTCTTTCGATTCTTGGAAGGCAACATTTGGTGATGCTGCCTGCTGTATCTAAGACGAACACCGATACCAGCTGTATTGTTTGCTACTTAAAAATACAAAATGGTCGCCGGTAGCTCGGCTTTCATTGCAAAATGCCTCGCTTGACATCTCTTATCATGTTATTTTCTCCATCTCAAATTACTTATCAACGAACTAGAGAGTGACAAATAATTTGAGATGGGGGAAGTACTTGATACGGACAACTAACTGTTGTCGGGTTGGCCATTCTCTCGCGTAATTGAACCTTCTGTTATGGTTGAGAAGATTGCTGCCTGCTGATAGCGATGCTAATGGCGTCATGTTTGTAACATGTGAAATCTAGTTGGTTTCGTTGGTTTGAAAAAAAAAAAGAAGGATTCTGCTCTTTATCGATCAACGAGAGTTGTTGAAGTAAAATGACAGAAAAAAAAAGACCTGAAACGATGTTCTGTTGTGTTCATATGCATTTGCGTGCGAAAATTACAGGATTGTCCAGTCAGCAGCGCCACGACAGCACGCCGCGTATTATTTGGTTTCTGCCTTATTCATCTCGTTGCAACCTACAAGATGTTTGTCTCGCCCTATCTCTGTCATCTTGATTAGTGTTTGGGCTGAACAGTACGGACGTAATTACTTGACCCGATGCATTCTCCTAAACTTGCAAGATTCTTCTTAATTCATGTGTGTTTCCACTGCATCCTCGCATTAGGATCAGTGAGTCATCCGTAAAGAAGAGATGATTGATCCTTGGCGCCTCTCTACACACCCTGATGATAGGAGTGAACTGGGCCAGCAGACTGTCGTGTGTCAAACCAGCTGGCGTACTCGATGCTGGCTTCAATTCCTTGCCTCGTCGATACTCGCAAGTTTCAACTAATAAAACCCTATTTGTACATTAAAGAAGCATATAGTACTGCCCCCCGAAACAGGAGCCGGAAGAACACACCCTGTAATGGACGCGGCTGGGGCTGGCCGGCTGGGCAGTGTGCGCTTCCCACCGAGTCGCTTGGCTGGCCTGCAGTGCCCCCTGTTTACAGCCTGAAAGCTCTGCCTTTTGGCCTTAGCCACCAACTGGATGCTCATGGCTCGTCAGATTCCCCTGCCCTAAGATTAGGTAATCGGAATATCATCTAGTGGTTGTCTGATTGTTGTTATTTGGTTCCCTTCCTAGCTTCTATAATGAATGGCAGCGTCACTGCCACATTTTCTGAAAATAGAAAATGTACTTTTCTTCAACGTGTTAAAGATGTCATTATTTGTTGAAAGACCAATGTGTTACAGATGCCTATCGTAATAGCAGGGCTGTTAAAAGATGTCTGCTGAAGATATCCACATTTTGATTTTTAGGCCAACCAGGCTTGAGTTCTGACATGTTTTCTTATCAGGCAGACCGGCCAGTAACAGGTGTCTCTTTTGTTAGATAATGGAAAAGAGGTTTTCCTAATGCCTCTACCTTTGATTTCTTACCTAATGTTGACTTTCACATCTTATAATGGTGTTGGGTGAGGGGAAATAAAGGGGGTCCATTTTCTTTCCTTCCAGTGCAGCATCACACACCGAGTTCTGTGTGTTGCTTCTATTCCATGGCTGGCAGTTGGTTCTGTTACTTAGCTGCTCAACAGTAATACCACATACTGGTGTACAGGTGAAGTGGCCTGGCATGATCTTTGTGCAGTTCGCGTTTCGGTCTAGTGAGCTGTGGAATTCTTGTTTGCTTGCAATGATGGGGTAGTAATATATGCGCCGGGTAGCTCGGATTCGGGTTAGAAATATTGCTACAGATCAAGGAGTAGGGAGGAAGTGACCTGGCTAGCTTATAGTTTATTGTTGCTTAATAATGCTTGCAAATGCAACTACTCGTGGGTTTGAGTTTTTTTTTCAAGTATGCATACCTGGAAAAGGAACAAACGTGATTCCAGACGCGTTTGTATTATCTGTTTTGCGATTGGCAGTTCCTTATAAAGCTTTGAATAATCGCTCAAACCCATATATGCCACTTATGTTTCAATGACATGTAGGGCCCACATATGGGGATTATGTGATTTTGCCAAGGCACCTAACAAATTACTCCCTCCTTTCTCAAAAGATTGTCACCTTCTAGTATAAAAATGAACTAGAAGATGACAATCTTTTGAGAAAGGAGGGAGTATTCCGTAAAAGAACACCTGCAATTTATGCATGTGAAGAGTTAACTGTTGAAATCAAGCCGTTAGACCATCCACACCAATGTACTCCCTCCGTCCCGAAAAACTTGTCGTTTTGTAGTTCAAAACAGTGGTGGATCCAACGATAAATTATAGGGGAGGCTGAACATTATCTAAAAAAAGAAGCATAAAAAATTGAAGTGTTAGTACAGAGAATTAAACTCTTAACCTCAAGTTTAGAAGTTATCTCTACTAGCCAATTAACTAATCACATAGTTGACAACAATTTTGAGATTATTTTTCTAATATTCCTCTTCCCCACCATCAAAATTGTAGAGAGGGCTCTAGGGGGGCTCCATTGTTCGACGTCGGGTAAAGGGGGCTGGAGCCCCCCTGCACCCCCCTTGGATCCGCCCCTAGTTCATAAATGAACTACAAAGCGACAAGTTTTTCGGTACGGAGGGAGTACTCTATAGCGTACTGGAAAGCATACTGTAAAATATACTGGAAAATTTTTGTGAGACGACATATTGAAAGTATAGAATATATAGAGTATGGTTTAGAGGATAGAGTATGGTTTAGAGTACATTGGTGTAGATGGTCTTATACACTTGTAAATTATGCAGCAGTATTTTAGACTCCACTCCAGGTTACCACCCACGAGGCCACAACCACAACCTGCTCAACCATTATCTAATCTAGTTTCTGTCCATCAGAATATCATCTGAACACATTACGCCATGACTTCTACATCTCACACCTATCACGTTGATTCGCTAATCCTGCAAGATAATAAAACTGGAAAGTTGGAGACCCAGCAATAAACCTCGTTGCAGCATTGCAGCACTAGTGAGCCTCCGTACCTAGAAAGGCACCGCAGTGAAAATGCTTGGACAAAACGCAAAGCGCTGCCATGTGGTTCTCCTCCCGTCCAGCCAATTGACATGGCTCACGGTTTATACGTGCCTGATCAGTAGTAGAAGCCAAGCCACCACAGAAGCTTTGTCTTGTTGTCCTTGGACTAGACCCAAAAAAGAAAACGAAGGCTTGCGAACAACGCAAAGCCGCACGGTTTCTTTCTTCCGCTCGGTTGCGGTTCGTTTTGACAGCCACGGGTCGAACAAAGCGCGCGAGCTAGCAGGGACGTGTTTTTTCCTTTGTGGAAAGAAGAGAAAGCCGGACGCCAATCATCAGCGAGAAAGAGACCGCGTTAGCTCGGACGTTCTAATCATATGGTGACTAACAACAAGGCCCCTGCATTTGCGCGGCTAATCTCGTAGTATATTGCACGTTTTTACATATACTTATGTTTTAAATTAAATTTTCTAACATTTTGAATAAATACGTCATGAAGTTCTGCTCCAGCAGCGTATCTATTTCCTCAGATGACAAGTTCTGTTGATGTAGTTGTTTAGCACCATTCACAGGAATACATGATCCAAGAGAGCAAACAGTTCCAGCGAGATCGATATTGGTCTGAAGATTCGCACGAGTCACGTATGTGATCTATCTGCTGTCAAATGCTAATAACACATCTTGAATTTTGAGTGCGGGAACCCGTGCGGCCTCCACCGACTCGACACTCGTAATCTCTCCTGCCATCCTGCTAATGGTTCCCCCATGTTTTAGCTTCAAAGCACGTTCAAGTTCAAGCGGCCCACTGTCCAGCTATGCCCTCAGGCCCGGCCCACGTGTTGCCGCGTCGGCGTCTTCATCCTGTACAGTATTTCTGTTGCAAATGAATCATCGTTCGGCACGGCCCACTGATCCGTCCGATAGCAAGAGCCCAGGCCATGCACCAGAGAGTTGCCCTCGGCGGACAGCCGGAAACCTATCGCGACGGCGATCAATCAATCATTAATCGTGTCGTGATAAGAGGTAAGTGCTCGCTCTGTTTTAGAAGCTTGTTGTTTTGTAATTTATTTTTTAACCATAACATGATAAATTTTTTGGAACGGAATAAGTATATGCGAGCGAATATGCTTCAATCTAACGATCAAAAGTGCAAACAAGCATCGACAGAAAAAAAAAAAGTAGGAGTAGCATTCACATTCCACAGGTACCAGTAGCACAGTGTAGGCTGCTCTGCACGAAACTCTTTACATTATTTGGGAAGTCAAGCCATGGACACGTACGGTCCAGGTGAAAGCAGAGCACACGACACGAGCATCCAAGCCTGGTGGTCTACTTCTTGCCCTCATGGAGGCCCTGGAAGTAGTCCTGCGGATTGGACTCGAAGTACGGGCGGGAGATGTAGGCGGCGCCGCCGGTTCCGGGCGCCTTCATCATCTCAGCGCCACCGCCGCCAGAGGGCGATGGCTTCACTGCACCGACGCCGTTGGGGTTATTCCCGGCGCCCTTGGCAGCTCCTCCGCCGCCGGCTGCACCTCCATTGCCACCCATTGCTTAACTTTGCTCCTGCTGTCGTATCTAGCTAATAAGCTGAAACTGTTGTGTCGTGCGCTGCCACTTTTCACGTGGAGCGAGTGACCTTTTATAGTAGAGAGGAGAGAGGGATGGCGTCCACCGTGAAGTGAAGCTGGACTGGAGTCAGTCAGTCTCGGAGATAAAACATGGCGGTAACTCCGGTGTTGCATGGTTATCTTCTATCCCCTAGTTATCAGTCGACTTTTTAGTGCGATTTTAACTCCACTTTGACTGCGACTGGCGTGGTAAGTATGTGCATTTTTTTTCTCGGGAATGACGAATGAATGCAGATATAAGTTTGTGCAGTTCGGTGAGACTTGCGAGTCCATTGTGGACTTGTTCATAGACGAAATCAAGCCCAATCAAGGAGAGTAGCAGCAGGCCCGTTCGCTCGGCCCGTACGAATTGATTCCTTGGGCTTGGGCACGACGGTTGGTGGTGTCTGCAGATGGATGAAAGCACCCAAACTCATTTCAGCCTGTTATTGAGCTGTTTGGTTGTTTTCTCGCCGCAGACGTCGTTTACATCCGTGTATATTATTCCGTGACATGGAAAGGGTGGAGGGCACCTGTACCGGGACGAACCAAAACGACGATTCCTTTTTTTTCCCATCATCATAATAGTAAATCAATCACGGATTACACACGACCGATACAGGAAGGACGTACGGGGACACCTAATTAAGCCAAACAGCGAATCTTATACGGTACTCCATCGAAGTACAGATCAAATTAAGACGAACTTGAAACGAACGGAGTGTTATCAACGACGTTACTGTCGACGCAAAGAAAAATCGAAACCCAAACTTGTCACATCACGGTGGACAAAGTGTTGCGCAGATCGTCGCTCCGGGGAGAGAAGAACACGGCCATGCTGCTGCTTGATATACTTTCCGTAATCAGTTTCCCTTCCAGAGGAGGGTGGTCTCGGCGATCATGGCGGTGACGACGTAGGGGTCCATGTTGGACGCCGGCCTGCGGTCCTCGAAGTAGCCCTTGCCGTCCTTCTCCGTGTCGCGCCCCACGCGGATGGACGCGCCGCGGTTCGCCACGCCCCATTTGAAGGTGTTGATGTCGGCGGTCTCGTGGTGCCCCGTGAGGCGGCGCTCGTTGCCCTCGCCGTACGCGGCGATGTGCTCCGCGTGCCTCTTGCCGAGCTTCTCGATGGCCTTCTTGATCACCTCGAAGCCGCCGGGCTCCCTCATCGACTTGGTGCTGTAGTTGGTGTGGGCACCAGCGCCGTTCCATTCACCCTGCAGAAAGCAATACCAACAACAACGGGCGGCGAACCACTCAGTAACCAGTATTCTTCCATACGCGGTACGCCCGTATCAGAACCTGCTGGAACAGTAGACTACCTTGATCGGCTTCGGGTCGAGGGACAGCACAACCCCTGCCATCTCAGTGATCCTCTGAAACCAAACACAAATACTCAGAATGTACTACGTACATAGGAACCAATACGAAGAGAGTTCCAAATAGCCGAGGCTGCGAAACGGACCTCGAGAATGTAGCGGGCCACCCATATCTGGTCACCGGCGGCGATTCCAACGGACGGGCCGACTTGGAACTCCCACTGTTGACGATCCGGTTCAGGGTCAGCATTCATTCATTCATTCGTTCATGTGCCATACTATTCAACTCCTGATTGGTCTGAAGACGATCAACTTGCGATCGAGATCGTACCTGCCCAGGCATGACTTCCCCGTTGATGCCGCTGATGTTGATTCCGGCGTAAAGGCAAGCTTTGTAGTGGGCGTCAACGACGTCGCGTCCAAAGGCCTTATCGGCACCGGCGCCGCAGTAGTACGGCCCCTGAGGAAAAGACGCACACAAAAGTTTCAGACCCCATCCTGGCTAATAAGCACCAGCTCTCATAACATGATTCTTATATTCATAACATGATTCTTATATTCAGAACTTTACATCACATATATACCTTGTTTAGCTGCAACAAGATAAAAAAATATTATGTTATAGTGAGATCTTTTAACTAGTTGTAGCTTTCTTGCCTGAGGACCAGGGTAGCCACCAACAGGCCAGCCGAGGGGCCAGCTGACATCCTTCTGAAGGAGAGTGTACTCCTGCTCAATACCATACCTGTTTGTATTCAGAGAAAAAGTTCATGGTGAGGAACAAGATAAGACAGGAAAGTACATATACAGTGGTGGAAAGCTCCACAACTTGCGGTCCTAACAATCTTTTTCTGATAGCTTTTCCCTATCCATAGATGCTAAGTTGAACTATACGTATCCACATATTAAACCAAGACGTACTAAATTGTTTTATTTAAAATAGCAGACATGTTACCTCATCTGATGGAAGCCAATGTAATAAAATACTGATACAAGTTTTGTACTAATAAATTACTAATTGAATAGTTTCTGCCCAAAGTTGAAATTGGGTTAGTATATATTCATACCATGGCACCTCAGCTACAACAGCAGGGTGGCTGAAGATCTTGGCAGCATTGTGCCTCTTGTTAGTGGGGATTGGCTCTCCTTGTGGGGTGTAGCAGTCGCACATCACCTACGCAGAGTAGTACTGAGTAATAAATCTTTACTTATAGCCCCTCTGTTTCGTGACTTCTAAGCGAAAGTCGTAGAACGAGAAGAGAAGCCAATGCTTACAAGGATGTTGTTGCCCCTCCTGAACGGGTCCTTGAAAATGGCTTGTGGGCTACACCGTGAAACAGAAAGGGACAGTCGTATAAGCAACGAAGAACTGGTTTCCATGCAAGCAAGGAACCATAATCATGGGCAGCAAGAAGATCAGGATCATACTAGAGGATGACTTCACTGTCCTCTCCGGGAGCCTGCCCGGTGCTGGAGCCGTCGTAGTTCCATTTGGGCAGCTGGCTCGCATCAGTGATGGGGCCTTTCACCGTCTGTTCCAAGAACGGCATGGTGAGAAATTTCGTAATATACTCCCTCCGTCTTCGAAAACTTATCGCTTTGTAGTTCAAAAATGAACTATAAAGCGACAAATTTTCTGGGACAGAGGGAGTACAATTCAATCAGAACCAAGTGCAGTTTCTGATAGAGTGATATAATTCATGATGCAGAAAGACATGGATGAAAACTACGTACCCTTGCTTTGCTCCTTAGGTCTATGCCGGATCCTCCAACCCTGCGCACAAGCAAGAGATGATACTAGATAGAGGTCAAATTCGGGCAGAGAAATTACAGCTAATTACGAATATAGTACGAATGATACGGATGGTTGTTTTCTCATAAGAGAGATTCCAGACACCGAATGCGACTTCAAAGGATAACAACTTCTAAAACGCGGTCTTGAAAAAAAAAACAAATTAACGCATCAGAGCAAGAACAGAGGGAGGATGCCAACCAGATGTACTCTGCTATGATCATGTCAGTGCAGTCGCTGAGGTTGAGGTTAACGAGATCGGTGAGGCTGGCCATCTCTCACAAGCCAAAGCAAGAACGCAAGGGGTCTTTGGGCGAGAGGGAGGAGAAGTGGTGAGATGGGTAGCTCAAGGCGCAAGGGATGAGTCCGAAGCCGGTAGAGGAGAGGGGTACTTATACAACGAAGTTTGTTGCGGCGGAAGCAGGGCGGGCATCGCTTGGAGATAAAAAAAAATTGGCGAACTCTTTTTCTGTTCCTTGGATGATCTGTACCAGCAATTTAAAAAGATAATGGCTGCAATTTATCTTTAGTTTAGGCATCTTGTGTACGAGTCATCGTCTCAACTCGGGAGACAGGTGCAAATCTGTTCGGTTAACAAAGATTAAAATTTACTGTCGAACTAATTGTTCATATATATAGATACGGATCTGCCTTCGATAGGGGAAGCTTTTCCTTATTAAGATGTCACATTTTATGAGTCACATATTTATGATCCTCTCAGAGAAGTAAAAGGCAAACCCAAGAAAAAGGAAGCATGACCTTACTCATATTTTGAGGACAAGAAGAATCCACCCAAACGGATGGACTAGAGAAAACGAGTTCTTGTCACTGTTTCCATGTCTGCTTCTAGCAACATAGGAATCAGGAGCTAGGACGCCGATCGATCAATTCGATCCATATCTTTTGAACGAATCGATCTCGTGGTTGGACGAGTTGCTTAACGCCTCGTCACGCTTCTAGTTGCGTTTGCGTTGCCGACAAGCTTTGGTAAAACGGACAATCCATAGCCGTCGCGCACGAGAACAACGTAAGTACGAGCTGTGCACTTGCCGACGTTTCCACGTTCCTGAAACTCCGATGAGGGTTTGTGTGTGCGTGCCAACTTGTTACAGGTCTTCGATCCAAGAATTCAATCCAGGAACGAGCACACGACGCCGGCTTGTTCCTTGATGACACGATCAAAGTTAGTTCTTGTATAAACAAGTAGGGTTCTTGCTTCAAGATTCCAAGAGCGGGACCAGAGCATTATTGTTTGTTCCTCAGTCTATCCGATCTGGACGTATTCGTTGTTTCTATAATGGCATCTGATGGTGCTATTGTTTGTTGCTTGTACCATCTTGAACGTCTTCTATTCACCGCATTCGTTGACTTTGCTTCCACATTATTTGTTTTTTCTCTTCTTTTCTAGCAACGTCGTCATTTTCTTTTTTCTTTTTATCAATGCATTGACTTCTTTTGCGTATAAGGGCCCCCTCCTGATGTGTGACATACTTTTGACAATTTAGTGTTTTATGCACACATTGTCCCCCCGAAGACATAGTCAACTAGTTTATGTTTCTTATTTCCCGTCCAAGAATTCAAGTTGCTGTTTGCAACCCATTTTCTGTGCAGAATCTTGCATCTTCGTTGCATCACTGGCTTGCCCCCGTTGGCTATGGAATTATATCCAAGATGGCAGTTTCTTCCCCATCTTCGTCATTTGTTTATAATGCACAAAGATCATTTTATGAAGAAAGGTCAACCAATAACTCCTTTTCTCCAATCAATCTCCACTGTTGTTTATGTTACAAAACATACAATGTGAACGCTTGATCCTCAGGACGGTTGCCGGCCGACGGTTGTCGCCGGCGCCTCCTCCTCGCGTCCGCTCGCCACCGGTCGCGTCCGCCCATTCAACATGTATAGAAGGAAATAGAAAGAATGAATAAAAAGTTAGTTAAATCACAATCTATTTTTTCTCTCTTGCAAATCGATCTCAACACGTCATCAGCACTTTGCTCCAAGAACAGAGAAGAAATTCAATCAACGGTAAGATGGAAAACCTTACCGAATCGATCTTCGTCATATTTTTCATTGGGGAAGATGAACCTCGCCGCCTGCGCCCCCGTCCGAGCCATCAACATGGTGTTCGTCGTCGCCATGGTCGCCGTGGAGGCCGCCGCCGTCGTCCTCAACCAGTGGCACCATCACCGAATCCGCGCCGACCACACCGCCGCGTTGAGGATCGGTATCCGACCCCTTATCCCCGCCAACCCTCGGACCTAGACGCCCATCAATCGGGTCGTTAAGGGGGATCGGCCGCCGTCCTTGGTCGGGAACCCTCAGACCCAGTTGCGCCGATCCAAGGTCCCTCGTCATCGAGTGGACAGGGGGAGGAAGGAGGATGATAAGGTGAACTTACCCGCGAGATCATGATGGACACGGCCACCGAGAGGCCGCCGGTGTTAAGACCGGCCATACTACGAACGGCGAGGATCAGGGTTGGTCCAAGGGGACTTCCCCGAGGACCACTAGCCCCGAGGACAACGTCCTCTTCGCCAGATCCGGCGACTCCAACCAACGACGAACCGACACCGTCACTTCCAATGTCACCGATGACCTTTCAAAGTGAAGGCGAACCTTCAACCTCCGGTTCCCGGTCAATACTCACAAGCTCGAGCGGCAACCGGATCCTCCGCCGGTTTGCTCACCTCGCCGCCCCGACCCGACCATCCCGGAGGTCCGGATCTTGGGCCTCAACCGCCGGATCTAACTGAGCGGTGGGGGTGGGGTGGGGGGGAAAGGAGGTTGAGGGGGAGAGGCATCGGAGGTGGAAGAAGAAGCGGCGGCGAGCGATGGAACCAAAGCGGCAGGAGGCAGACGGAGGTACCGAGGCGAGACGGTCGGCTGCGGTTTGACCCGGCCCCGAAGCTTCTCGCCCCCCCCCCCTCCCTTTATTCACCGCAGGCCGTGGGCCGTGTGCTCGGCTGGGCCGCGTGCTTGGCTAGGCCGCACGCCCACGGTTGGGCTTTTTTTAAAAAAAAACCCAAATAATTTACCTATTTTTTTGTTTTCAATTACAGTTTAAATTTAAAGTTCAAGAATAGTTTAAATCCAGCAAGTTTGTATGTGTAAATATATTGTAATATTTTGTGTAATGTAAATATTTATTATGATAATGTATATATTGCATTTAAATATTATTTATTTGCAATAAGATCAATATTTGGCTAATTTTCAAATTTTGGCCATATTGATAAAATTAAAACTTACATTGTCCAAAATTCAAATTTTAGGCCATTTTCAGAATTTGGCCTCAATCTTGAATTTTGTTTATTACATTCACAAATTTTACAAATTTTCATCATTTAAAGCCAATTTGCAAATTTTGGCCAATGATGAATATGAAATATACATAAAATATAAAAAAAAATATGTCATATTTGATTAAGCCATTTTGCAATAATTTGGCTCGATACAATATGAACCAACACCCTAACATGTGATAATATGTATAATTCATTTTTAATATTTGGCCTCCTTTTAAACATTGGCCATATTAAACATGAAATATACATACATTTGTTCTTCTTACCAAGCCATTTTCAACATTTGGCTAGATAAGAGAGAATAAATTTAATGTGTTTTTCATTATGATTAACACACATTATAACACTACCATGATGATTTTATTAATAAAATCTCTGGTTTCCTACATGTAAGAATCAATGTCTCGCGAATTTGAAGAACTTGCACTTGATGGTCATAATTACCCGACATGGGCTCTTGATATCAAGATAAGTTTGGCTTTCAGAGGACTCATGGCTGCTCTTATTCCTCCTGAAGAAAGACCTGCAGCATTTCTGGATACATTTAAGTACTAGACATTATACATCATCCGTAATCATCTCCATCCTGACTTGAAATCAGAATATGTGATGGAAGAAGAATCACATACTCTTTGTATGGCATTAAAAAACCGTTATGAACAGCAAAAGACAATTCTATTGCCTGAGGCTAATCATGAATGGACTCAACTACGTCTTCAAGATTTTAAGTCTATAGAAGACTATAATCATGTTGTTCATAAGGTATGTGTTAAATTAAGGTTTTGTGAGAAAGAACCATCATAAGAGGACAAAATAGAGAAGACTCTTCAAACTATACCCCTTCTGATAGGGTCTTACAACATCAATACCGGGCTCACAACTACCAACATTATGCTGACCTCATTAGAGATTTACTTCAGACAGAGAAGCATGATGAACTTACTATTAAGAATCATCACCAATGTCGTGTTGGGGATGCTCCTCTACCTGAAATTCATCATAATGAGAAGAAAGCAAATGCTTCTAAGAATTTATATTCTAAGAAAAATGGTAGATCTGCTAGACGCCGCCGTAATAGGCAAAAGAATAAGAAATTCTCAAACAAAATGAGAAAGGATGGTGTTTTCTTCAAAAGAAAAATAGTGCAGTGTAAGGCATGTGGAACTTATAAGCATACTGCTGATAAATGTCGCACGCCTAAACACTTTGTGGCTTTATACCAAAAATCACTGGGAAAAGACAAGAAAGCTCAAGGATCTGAAAATGAGTATGAAACTCATTTGAGTATTCAAACAAAGCCAACATTTAAAGTCGGTTGTTCAAGCAAGGATATTGAAGATCCTAGAAACAACGATTCAACATTGAATGATGATGACCACATGGATTTGGACAATACTATGGTGAAATACAATTCGAACGATGTATTCAATGATCTTTTATAGATCTTCTACCATAGAAATTTACATATGTTTAAGTCTATGTAAATTTAAGTGTGTTGTAATGTAATATTAACTATATTGTATTAGGATTATTCAGCACTCTAATATTGTATATACATATTTGTATTTCAATGCAACTTATTATTATTCTTATTTGATAGATTTTACGGGAAACTTCCGATGGAAGAAGAAATGTGCCTTGTGGATAGTTGCACCACAAACTCTATACTTAAGGATACAAAATATTTTTAGACCCTAACTAGAAGGTCGGGAAATGTTTTGACCATCGCAGGACGCGATGCGACAATAGTTGGCTCTGGACAAGCCACTATTACTCTCCCTAATGGGACACAAGTGATGATTGAGGATGTTTTATTGTATCCCGATTCTACACGCACTTTCATAAGTTGTAGAGATATTCGGAAAAATGGATTACATATACATACCCATGAAGAAAATAAAGAAGAATTTCTTCTTATTTCTAAATCTTCCGAATATGGCCAAGAAGTTCTAAAAAGAATTCTTTCTACACCATCTGAACTGTACTTCAAGTACATAAAACCCGTACCTCATGTTGCATACAAGGTGATTTTCCAGAATGTTGATACATTTAATACCTGACATTCACGCCTAAACCACCCCGGAATAGGGATGATGTGGAAAATTATTGGAAATTGCACCGGCCATGATTTAAAGAACACTAAATTTCCAAAATCTAATGATTTTATGTGTACTTCATGTGCTATGGGCAAGTTGATCTTGCGGCCTTCTCCGCTAAAGATACATGCTGAACCATTAAAGTTCCTTGAAAGAATTCAAGGAGATATTTGTGGACATATACAACCTATGTGTGGTCCATTTAGATACTTCATGGTTTTAATAGACGCATCTACTAGATGGTCACACGTGTGTTTATTATCTACACATAACCATGCTTTTGCCAAATTTATGATACAAGTCATAAGGTTGAAAGCAAATTATCCTGAATATAGGATTAAAAGTATCCGTATGGACAATGCTGCTGAATTTTCATCTCGAGCATTTAATGGTTATTGTATGGCTCAAGGAATTGAAATATAACATTCTGTTCCATATGTTCATACACAAAATAGTTTAGCAGAATCTCTAATAAAGAGGGTTAAACTCATAGCTAGGCCATTATTACAAGGATGCAATTTACCAATATCTTGTTGGGGTCATGCAGTTTTACACGCTGCTGATCTTCTACAATTAAGACCAACTGCATATCATATCACCTCCCCTTTACAACTTGTACGTGGAGATCAACCCAATATCTCTCATCTGCGGAAATTTGGTTATGCTGTATACACATCAATTTCACCACCTAACCGAACTTCTATGGGCCCTCACAGGAAATTAGGAATATACGTGAGATATCAATCCCCGTCTATTATTAAATACTTGGAGCCTTTAACAGGAGATTTATTCAAGGCCCGGTTCGCTGATTGTATTTTTAATGAGGATCATTTCCTGACTTTAGAGGGAGATAATAAATTTATCAATGACCGCCGAGAAATAAATTGGGATGACAAATCCATCCTAAATGTTGATCCACGTACAAAATAAACTGAACTTCAAGTTCAGAAAATTATAGAGTTACAACAACTTGCTAGTAACCTGACAGATGCATTTACTGACTATAATAATGTCATAAAATATTTGAATCCTGCAATAAATGCATCTTGCTGAGTGGATGTACCATCTAAAACCACCCAACCTCCGAAAAGGGGAAGACCAAGTAAGAAAAAAGATGTTTCAAGCAAGTATCCGAATACTAGACCTTCCTCGAGGAAAGTAAATGCGAGTCAACAAAACGTTGACTTAAATCAAAGGAATATTTTAAATCCTTTATCTAGCCCTCATGTGCGCACTATAGAGCAGGCTAGACAATCGGAAAACCCTGATTCTTCTATGTTGGGAAGTCATAAAGAATTACAGGGCATAAAAGAAATTTCCATCAATTATACTAGTTCTGGAGAATTACTTGACTGTAATACAACGGTTGTCAACTCATGCTTTTCAACCATGATAGCTGATCTTCTCAAAGATCCTGATCCTAAGACCATGGCAGAGTGTAAACAACGCTCAGACTGAATCAAATGGAAAGAAGCAATCAAGGCAGAACTTGACTCACTTAAAAAGAGAGGTATTCGGAAATGTAATACCTACTCCTCTTCGAACCTATCCTGTTGGGTTCAAATGGGTTTTCGTTCGAAAACGAAATGAAAACAATGAGGTTGTGAGATACAAGGCAAGGCTAGTTGCACAAGGGTTCACGCAGAGACCCGGCATTGATTTTAATGAAACATATTCTCCTGTTATGAATGGAATAACTTTCCGATACTTGATATCACTAGCAACACAAAAACATCTATCTTTGCATTTGATGGATGTCGTGACTGCATATTTATATGGGTCACTAGATTCAGATATTTATATGAAGGTTCCCGATGGGATACCCATACCGAATGGAAAAGTAGATCGCAACATGTTTTGTGTTAAACTCAACAAGTTATTATATGGCTTGAAACAGTCTGGAAGGATGTGGTATAACCGACTGAAGGAGTTCCTTTTAAACAAAGGCTACTCTACTAATGATGATTGCTCTTGTGTCTTCATTAGAAGATCCTCAACTGGTTTTGTATCATATCAGTATATGTTGATGATTTAAATATCATTGGCACTGAGAATGATATTAAAGAGGCACAAAATCATCTTAAAAAGGAGTTCGAGATGAAGGATTTAGGTAAAACTAAATTTTGCTTGGGTTTGCAACTCGAGCACCTTCAAACGGGTATTCTCGTACACCAATCTGCTTATGTTCAGAAAGTATTGAAGAAATTCAATATGAACAAAGTATATTCATCAAAAACTCCTATGGTAGTAAGAGGCTTAGAGAGGGATACAGATCCATTTCGGTCATGCCAAGAAGGAGAGCAAGTGTTGGGTTCTGAATGCCCATACCTTAGTGTCATTGGTGCACTTATGTATCTTGCAAATAATACAAGACCCGATATTGCTTTCGCAGTTAATTTATTAGCAAGATATAGTAATGCTTCTACAATTCGACATTGGAATGGAGTAAAAAATGTATTAAGGTACCTTCAAGGTACACAAGATCTTGGACTTTTCTTTCCAAAGAAACAAGATCTCAACCTCATCGGCTATGCAGATGCGGGTTATTTAAGTGATCCACACAATGGTAGATCACAAACTGGTTTCGTGTTTCTACATGGAAAAACGGCAATTTCTTGAAAGTCTTTCAAGCAGACTCTAATTGCTACATCTTCAAATCACTCCGAAATCATAACATTATATGAGACCGCATGTGAATGTGTTTGGCTACGTAGAGTGATTAATTATATACAAGTCTCAAGTGGCATTGGACCAATTGAGTCACCAACCATTATCTATGAAGATAATGCAGCTTGCATTGCGTAGATGCAATCAGGTTATGTGAAAACTAATATTATTAAACACATAGCTCCTAAACTATTTTATCCACATGAACTTCAAGCAAATGGAGAAATAGATCTCCAACAAACTAAATCATGTGATAATTTAGCAGATTTATTTACTAAGTCCCTACCATACTCCACATTTTCTAAATGTGTTAAAGGTATTGGTATGCGTAAACTTAGAGATTTGCAAGGTTTAGGGGGGACTTCATCGAAAGCCACCTGATAATTACGCATCAAGTTGTACTCTTTTTCTTATGTGAGTTTTACTCTTAGAAGTTTTATCACAATAAGTTTTAATGAGACAATGACAATGCAAGATAATGTCTGTTTTCTTATTTTCTCCACAAGAATTTTTATTTGAAAACAATTATAGCATTATATGCTGTGTTTTTCTCCTGTTTTATAAAGTTTTCAGGAGTTTTTACACAAGCATTTTATTATGTATATATCTTCAAATTTTTCTCATTGGGTTTTTCGAAGATAAAATCATTCTAACGAGGAACTCAAGCGTTCAAGAGGGAGTGTTACAAAACATACAATGTGAACGCTTGATCCTCAGGACGATTGCCGGCCGACGGTTGTTGTCGGCGCCTCCTCCTCGCGTCCGCTCGCCACCGATCGCGTCCGCCCATTCAACATGTATAAAAGGAAACAGAAAGAATGAATAAAAAGTTAGTTAAATCACAATTTTTTTTCTCTCTTGCAAATCGATCTCAACAGTTTATTCAACTCTGTTCAATCGTAAATTATGGTTGAATAAAGAACAACCGCAATGTCAAACAAATTCAACCATCTGTTCTCCAAGGGAAAGAAAAATCCAAACAGATGCGAGAACTTATTTGCCATCTTCCTCGCGCAACTTGGCCTGTTGCCACGAGAGTATATTCTAGACAAGCTGGAGAATAACCACATTTTGCCACGGGTATTGCAAAATAACCGATGTATGCAGTATGCTATGCATGATGTATATGACGCCTTGCCGCGTCCTGTGCAGCAATACCACCGCGATGACAAGCCGTCATGATTCATGAGCACGTGAAGGCAGTGCTTGCGATTTGCGAACCTCTCACAAGTCACAGCCGAGCCGCTGAACCGATCAGTCCACAGTGACCATCTTTGCAGCTCCTACGTACAGTGAGGTTCGCTCGTTCGCAGCGGCGTCGAAGAAAGCAAAAGTGAGCACGAATCATCAGATTTTGGCAGCGCATGTTCGTTGGACACCATCGCGTGATAGAAAAGTGCCTTGTGGATCAATGTGCATCATCGGTCATGGCTGATCTTGGTGAGCTTTCGGCAAATTGAGCTCAGAATCTATACCCTGGACGCCTTGCTCTGTTCCGAACGAATCGGCAAAAGGCTGCTCGAGGGAAGTCAAGTCAATGCCCCAGCTGGCCTGGCAAGAAACAGGAATACGTGAGATAAATTTCTATAAAAAGTTTTATTAAATTTCGTAAACGAAATAAGCAGAGGAATAATACATCGAGATAAATTCATACACCACGTGGATACAAATGGTTTGCTTTCTCTAACTCCTAATTAGCCCGGGTTTGCTCGCTGAACGGAAAAGCCAGTTATTCGTCCTCTGTGCAAGTGAAACCATTTTTCTAGCACTTGAGCAGATAGTGGATCACAAGCTATATGCCATCTCATCATCTTTCTCTCTCCATTCCGCCATTCTTCTCCGAGCCGAGCTTCTACTTGCCGCAGGACCCTCACGGTCAAGGGACCAGCCAACTTGGAGAACAAACAACACGCCACGCATGCATTATTCAAGCATGGTTGCATTATGCCATTATTCAACAATGGTAGATGACTCAATGAAGCAAGGCAAATCAGACTCGGCACTGGAACGTACTACAAAATACATTTCCTTTCACGGACCAAGGGAAATGGCTGGACATAAATGTATAACATAAATCAGCCGATAAGAGCCAAAACCAGAAATTTACATTGCATCACTAATTTATTTTAGATCGCTGACTAGAACAGTGTTAACTTATCTCCTATACTACATTGCTCATTTGGCCTTCAATTGAAAAATTACAGAAACCAGATGAGCACTAAAACTGCTACGAAAAGTTAAGAGTGGCTAGAGAGCGGAAAAAAAGAGCTTTCTCCAAGAAATAGTTGTCATTCCTTGACAAATCTAGGAATGAAACAAAATATTACACTCTATGTACCCCATGCAACCCCCTCTGAAAAAATAAGGAGACTGACCAAGCCCAAACAAATATGTGAT
This sequence comes from Tuctoria greenei, assembly GCA_036927565.1. Taxonomy (NCBI): domain Eukaryota; kingdom Viridiplantae; phylum Streptophyta; class Magnoliopsida; order Poales; family Poaceae; genus Tuctoria; species Tuctoria greenei. Next base: position 3,989,494 of record JAYESD010000004.1, read on the forward strand.
GACGTGTCCTGCAAATATATCATGCATCAAAATCAACCAAATGCATTATGAAATACCTTTGGATGTTCTTGAAGGGGCCCTGCTAATCTGGTAGCGAAGAGGAATGTGTTTCTTGGTATCTTTGTATATCCTGCATGTGATTCAGAAAGTTATAAAGCAACCTTCTGATCAGGCGACTAGTAACTTTACATCTTAGTTGTAAAAAGTAAGCAGATTGACCAGGGCTTCCAACTACTCCCTCCGTTTTTTTTATTTGTCACCAGAGCTAGTTCAAAAATGAACTAGCCGGTGACAAATAATAAGGAATGCAGGGAGTATTAACAATAAGAAGGGAACAAAAAAATGATTACACAAACTTATAATCAATTGATTGACAAATTCAAGCAAGCTTACAGGCTAGAGCAGACATGAAACAACAGAATATACAGTAATTTAAACATGACAGACAGGAAACCTAAATACTTTTGCACGTACTTGAAGCAGGAGCACACAACTGAAAATTTTAACCCCCCAATACTCCAAATGATACTGTGAACAAGAGAGAAAACAGTAACACAACAGTAACTTCTATAGCGGCAACAACTCAAATAAATAAAGCATAATAAAATAAGTGAGCAAAAAGCAAAATATTACTGTTGGAAATAATCTTTTTTTGGAACAGGAGTCCTGTTGGGATAGGAATTCATAAATAAAGAAGGAAATCCATAGATATGGCAGGTCATATAGAAGAAAGGATTGTTGCTATTTAGATTAGGACAGTAGAGTCCTGGTGGACTAGAAAATGAGTCCTAGATGGAAACAAAATCAAGGTGTAACTGGCTATATTAGGCCAGCATGTCATAGGAATAAACTAGACCCCTCATTATTTCTGATTCTCACCCGGATTTCCAACGTTTTGTATCAAGAGCATTAGATTTTTGTCTAAGTTCGCTGCCTCCCCCCAGAGAATGCACTCCCAGGGGTGGCCAATCTGACGGGCAAGCAGAGACCAGGAGCATGCCGCGGCAGCGCCAGGTCACGATGGGGCCGCGGGAGGGTTTTCCTCGGCAAATGGCTCCTCCAGGACGAGGATGGCGTTGCCAACAAGTCTGGTGGAGGCAGATTCTGGATTTCTGGGCGGCGCAGCTCCAGATCAGGTGCGGCCAATGCAGATTCTGGTGGGCCCATGGACATGGAGAATCGGTTCGACCCAAGCTCAATTCATGTCGGGGTGCTGTGGATCTGAGCGATCCAGGGCGGCAGCAACCGGGGACCCCAATTTACAGGGCCCCTGCCCCGAACCACTTCGGCCGATGTATGCCCATTAATACTCTAGTAGATCGATGCGCAATTGGCCAGTTACTACTTACTAGCAGCTCGTCCACTCAAGCCGAAGGAAACTGTCCCACCTTTTCGACTCCTGATTTGCTTATCTCTCCTGTCCCAAGTCCTACTTAGGCCTACAGACACCTGATTATGATTCATTCACAGGCCTTGACTACTGATTAGTACATTACATGATGCATCGCTATGTAGAATCTAGGTGGCGTATGCGTGTCGTCAATGCCAAAGTTCCCGAGGCGACAATTCACTGGTTGCTTGCACGCTGCAGTCTGCAGAGATAACACGGAGAATCGCCAGATCACAAATGTCGAGGTCTTTTTTTATTCTTCATTAGCCTATCACGTTGTCTCTCACCTTACCTCGCGTCTCCAACCTGCCAAGGCTCTAACTTTCGATTTCCGATCCGATCGTGATTGTGCCGGACATCTAGATAGTCTCCACGACATTGAATTCCAGAGCCATGCACCTCAGGGTGCCAATAGGGGTGGGTAAAAAAACCGAAATCGGTCCACACCGGATAAATTTCGGTTCCCAAAGTGTGAAAACCGATTTTTTTTTCTTGGTTTCGTTTTTTTCTCGGTTAACCGGTTAAACCGAATTACAGACCTAATAACTAATCCAAACCAAAACAGCTGGCCAATCAAGCCATACAACCCAACCCACGCGGCCCATCCAGCGCCAACCTTGGTGCCACCTCCATAAGATCATAACCCTACGGTGGTCAGGAGCGTTTTCCCTCTCCGCTGCCGCCCCGCCCCCGAAATCCTACGGGTCCACGATCTACCGTGGACTTCCGAATCTCCAATGGCAATGACACCGTCCTCACTACCGTGAACTTCCAAATCTTCTCGGCCACCTCGCGCCCTTCCCCTCCCCTCCTCACCACCGACTCACCGTCGAATCCAAGGTGACCGGCACCCCGACAATCCCCTAACGGCGTTGCCTCCAGCCGTTGTGCGCCCCTCCGTCGACGACCGATGTGTGCCACGAAATCGCAGCTGCCGCGCACTGCGCCGACAACGTCCCCAACTCCGAGAGCGTCCCAGTGCCCGCTGCATGTCAGAGCTCCGCTCTGCCCGACGTCGTGTCGAACCGCAGCTCTGCTGCCCCGAACCCCTATTGCGCCGCACCCAACAGTTGTCGCGGAGCAAGTCGATCCTGCTATGGCGCGCCAGGGCAAGGTCGACAGCCGCAGTGATCTGTTATCATTCGGTTTTCTCGGTTTAACCGAAAACCGAACCGAAATTTCCGATTAACCGGTGCAGCGGTTTTTACTTTTTTCTAAATAATTTCGGTTCCCGTTTTTCAAAAACCGAATTTTCAAAAAAAAACGAAAAACCGAACCGAATTTCTCCGGTTAACCGAATACCCACCCCTAGGTGCTAGCGGCAGGTGCATCCATGGTATATTTCTTGATGCATGCTATTTCTATGTAAGGTGCTATTACATTATTATTTTTTTAGAATCAAATTTCAGCCTCGTGTCCACAAACAATCGACACCCACACAACATGTTATTACAGGATATACATTTTATTGTTCTATTTTTTATAGAGATATGCCTTATTTTGGTATTTCGTACGGAACCTCGACTTTTACCGGCTAGGCCCTGGCGGTGATAGCTCCACAAGTCGACAGCTAGGGAGGAGGCTACCCGTGCGGATTTGGGGCATCATCTGGGCGAAATACCTACAGAAACTGCGTGATGTGATATCCTGGAGCTCCTGACACATCACGTGTGTGTAGCTGCTGAAGGAGACGTAGATCATCGACGAGCATGGACACGGACGCTACGCGTCCAACAATCAGGAGCAATCAAGTGACTCGGCCCACATGCATGTGGATGCTCGAGGACTCCTAGGTCGACGTCTCCGTGGGTACTCTGCCTTGGGTGTCCGTCCTACGCCAGGTTCTACTGTTCTAGTTAGCTTCAAGACGGGGTCATCGCGAATGGGCTCACTCGATGTTGAAGCCATGCAAGAGTCGGCTGGCGATGTGGGTCTTTGTGCGCGTGAGCATGGTGTGCGGGCCGTCTCACACGGTTGGCGTAGGTCAGCGACAAGCACGTGTGTTGTCTTTCATGGGTTTGTGATGGCTCATAGGCGGATGGTGGTCTGTTTCACGAAGTGTCTGGCGTGGTAGACTGGCAGATGTGATGTGGCCAGAGGTGGGTGGCCATGAGCATTTCATATTGAGGTGTTGGGATGAAGATGTGTCCATCCCGAATTTGAGTGCGGGGTGGAAAAGTTGTGTCGCCATCCTAAGAATGAAGATCTGGCGATCCCAAAACTAAGCACGAAGTGGAAAGGTTGTGCCGCCGTCCTAGGGGTGAAGATGTGCCCATTCTCATCGAGTTTGGAAAAGTTGTGTCGCCATCTTGAGGATGAAGTGTGCCCATCTAAAAATTGAGTGAATAGTGAAATAAGTGTGTCGTCACCCTAAAATTAGTGGAAGTGTGTGCACGATGGAGTGTTCATCATCCTGACTAATGTGTCAAGATTAAAGTTTGTGAAGAAAAATAAGATTAAGGAGGTGATTGTTGAAATTAATCTCATTTTTTGGAGTAGTAGGAGTCGTATTAGGATAGGAATTCATAAATATGGTAGGTTATATAAAAGAAAATATTGTTTTTTTAACACAATAAAAGAAAATATTGTTGTTTAGATTAGCAAAGTAGAGTCCCAATAGATTAGGAAAGGAGAGTCATGGAGGAAAACAGAATCACGGTTTAACCGGCTATATAAGTTCAGCATGTCATTGGTAAATTGGACCCCTCATTATTTCTGTTTTTCTTCGCCCGGAATTCCAACAAGTACCTGTGACAACCCTACTGCTGAAGCAGATTTACGGGATTGCAGTTGATTCTTCGAATGCAGTCGGTGCTGCTGTTGCATGTTTTCAAATTGCTGGAGAAGGGATGGGAAATTGATTCCACTATAGTTCTGTGTATCTTGGTTCTGATTGCCATCTTCTGTCGCTTGCAAAATCTGAGAGTATGGATTTACTGAAGATGTGAGCTTGAGATTTTCACTGAACGGCACAGTCTTCAATCGAATCCTCAAAATCTTGAAGGCTGCACTTTGCTGCATATAAACATAAAGCTCAAATTGTTCAATCATGTATAATAAACAGTGCCAACTTACCTAGAGCATAAATTATCAGGCAAATGCATCTAGCAACCTCTCCAAAAAGAATCTGATTAGATGTTATAACTTGAAATAACAATGTACTACAATATTAATTAATTATAACAAACGTTTGTTCGTTAGTGCCGCAAAAATCCAGGAAAGAAACCCTTCAGGCAATAGTAAGATTAAGTTGTGCTGCGCGTTTTTTATTTGCATGGGCTGCATTTTTCTATGCATCTAAGTTTTTCAGCTTTACAGGATGGAAACGGCATATTTATGAGCATTAACCAGAAAATTACTGTAGGAATCACAATGGATAAGATATTGAACATACCTGAGGCAACAACATCAGTAGACCATAAAGTGTTTTCAAAAGCCAAATATGTTTCCCAGGTTCAAGAAGCTGCATTTTTTAGAAAACACATACACATCATGAAAGGCCCATGTCATAATGAACAATAAGAATAATGTAACAACTAAATTGTTGTATCATAAATATACAAAATAAAATTGCAAAGCATACATTTCATCATAGTTTTAGGAACATGCTGTTGCACCACATAAAGCCCAACACCTTGGATTTACAGCATCCAAACTAAATGTGAAAGCATTAAGAGATAGCAAACAATTTTAAGGAACTTTATCCTACCACTTGCAAGCATACAGTACAATGTACAAATATACATCAGGATACAAATATCAATCCCTATGTATCATTTCATGTTGCATCAGCAATAGAGCAGTAAGAGACAAAAGTCGAAGCTCACTTATTTCCTAGTAATCTGTATTAATGAGGAGAGAGGACGGGCAGGAGAGATAAATTGCAGGAAGAAATTATCAGAACATGGATTTTTACCTGTAAACGGAGGAAAGCAAATACTGGAGTCTCTAACAGACGGATCAATTTATCTAATTGCACCAAAAATTTAACATTTATGTCTTCTTCTCCCAGAGACTGAATTACACAGCTTGCATGACTATATGCCTGCACACATTAATAACATTAATAGATTAGTGGAGCAAAAGTAGGCAACACAGTTGTGAATGAGCCATTACCTGAGCAATTAAACATAAGCTGATAGTAGCCACCGGAGAATGGCGCCACGAAGCATATAAAGCTTGAAACAAGTCCTTGCCACAGGAATCAACTAATGACTTCTTAAGAAGAGAGCGCAGCTCACCAAGTTCAGTTGATGTGAGAAGTATCAAATTCAAAGCCTGCAGAGAGTTACAAGTAAATTCCCGAAATGTAATTTTATATTTTGGCAGCAGAAAAATGTTGTACATGTAGGCCACACCTGAACCATAACAGATGCAAAATTTAGATCAACTTCACTCTCAAGAATAGTGGAGAACTCTCGATAAACTTTTTCAGCACCCAGAAGGGCACAGAGGCGCCGGACTATCAAAGCACCACGTCTGTAGGAATACCACGTAATCATTATTTTACCAGGACATTCACCAAATATTGAATATTATATCTAAAAAACAAGAGAGCAGAATAAAAAAGGAGAGTCAGCTTTTGATATTGAAACTTGACATACTTTTCCAGCAGAACTTGATTGTTATGGAATGCGTGGATCGGGTAGGATACAAGATGATGGAAGTGGTGAGACTCTTCAGCTATACATGCATGAACTTCCAGTACTAACGAGACAACCTGCACAAATAAAAAAATGTTTTCGCTGATAACCACCAAGCTCATATTTGTGGTAGTGAACAGTATTAATGGTGACTGCACCCATACAGGTACAGTAGCAAAAAGTTTGTTCGGATAATGTGTTACATAGAATTATGCCGGCTTATAAAAAAAACTGGATCCAGTCCGAGATTCATTGAGCACAAAATGAGTTTTTGAGCCTTGCAATTGCAAGGCCAATGAAAAGTGAAAACATAGTGGATTTTCCTAGCTGACAGTACAGCAATCAGAATAAGTTCCTATCAGTACAAAAACAATTTGATTTATGCCTGCATGGCAATTTTAATCTTGATTGAATTTAATCTTCTTTCTTATTAACCCATTTCTAGAATAAATAAAATGTAGATTTTTTTTTTACTTTCATCTTATTTTCTATTACTTTTCTTCAAAATTGTTGGGTTTCATTTCTAGCCGACCCCAACTTGTTTGGGACAAAGGCTTGGTTGTTGTTTTTGTTGTACTTAACTCAAATCAGCATATATATATATATATATATATATATATATATATATATATATATATATATATATATATATATATAATTCAAGTACTTAACTAAAGAAATGCAGTTGGGAAGGCTTTTCAAAAAGAGAACTCACCACATCTGAAGGATCAGAGATCGCATTTAGAAGTGGATCAAAAATATTATTCAGGTAGGCCAAGAACTGTTCCAGAAAATATACAAATCAACCATAGGACCATCGGCACTTTGGTAATCAAATTGAATTGCAAGTTGCGAAGTCCAATTCAAAGTTGATGAAATGGAATTGGGCACTGTAAATATCATGCATAGTATAGGTTACCTCAACACGATATCGAACCAGCAGAATGGAGAACCAACGCAATGCTTCAATCCGAGTAGCCTCATGCTTATTATTCAATTCTCTGGAAAGAAGGGGAGAAAGATCAACATCAACTACAAATGCCAGGGCAAAATGATTTACAGGTTATCTACATGGGTAGGTCCTAAAAAGCTCAAGTTACTACACAGATGGGTGCCTAAACAAATATACTTAATTTGCTGCCCAAGGGTTTGAATGAGAACCTTTTTGCAATTGAGAGAATTGCTCCAATATTGAATCCCTCAGTTGGATCAGCTTTTATAGCGCGAAGTTCCTCATTAGTTTCACGTGCAACCTTGCAAACACAGAAACACATAATTGAATAATAAAGTGAACAGGCACACAGTTTGCATTTGCAAGAATTGCATGAATAAAAAGCGGAACAAAGAAAAGTACCACTCGAATTTTCTCCTCTTCATCAGATATGCATGGCAAGATGGCACCTAAAATATCGGCATAGTAAGAAATGAGCTGTTCCCCGCCAAGCTTCACAAACTCATTGATCTGCATTTTAGAAGATAAAACTAAATGACAAATACTAGAAGCACTCAAATAAACTCTACCGTCCGCGGTTTAATTCTGAGGTTAATATCACATAAAACATGAGAGAAAAGAGAATCACCCATGTGATAGATGTCAACCGTATGAATTCATCAGTCAAACCTGCTCCCCGAACAAGTATTTCAGTCATACGACCAAAATCTACATTCTTTTCATTTGAGGTAGAAATAATCAGCAATACAAAGCATAAAACATGATAACAAACTTTTAATGTTTATACGAAGATAGAAGATAATTGGTTCTGTTGTGCCTATGCTGTTCACAGGCTGGTATAGATATTGTGGAGGATAGCCTTACTGGTGAATTCTTTATCTCCTGCAGAAACTCAGAAAGTGCTTTATCAGCTTGCTGCCTTATCTCATGACTAGGATCGCTCAGCATATTGAATAAGCCTGCAGTGGTAGCAAAAGCAACGTTGCTGGACAATCAATAAATGTAATGTACTTGAAGAAAGAAAAAGGGAGGCATTACCCTCGAGGAAATCAGGAAGGAAACTGAGCATGTCAATATCAGGCACACTCTCTAAAACTGATATCCACCCCACCAAAAATTGTCTTACATGATGATTCAACACGTTCATGCGCTCATTCAAGAGTGGTATAAACTCTTCTATGCTAAAGAGCAAAACCAACGTAAGGGGGCAATCAGATGTCATAGCTACAATAAGAAATCAAAACCACCAATATAAACATGAATATGGGCAAATCATATGCAGCATACCTGAACTGATCACTCTCAGTTACAATGTCCTGGTTCATAAATTATTATCTTATCAGGGCTAATGACGGGGAGAACAGGGGATATGTTCTATGATATATGAGTAAAGTCCAGAAGATCATACCTTGACAAGTCTATCAAGAAGATGAGCCGCACTCTGCACATTAGCATCAGAATCTGCAGACAGCTTGCATATGGCATCAAAAATCTTGTTGAAGTGGATGATGAAATCCCCTCTTACAACCTACAGATACAAACTCATGTAAGAGCAAAGCAAATATACAAGTCGTATCATATATCACTATTAAATTAAAAGTTTACCTTTGCTATGTTGTATAATGCTTCACAAGCATAGTAGCGCACTCTGCTATCTTGGTCCTGGAAAGAATTAAGCACTGGAGGCAGAATTTCCTGAAAGAACAAGGAAACGGAGCTTATGGGTCAAATTGAGAGAACAGAGTGATGGCACGGCCCAAATGTAGACATTAAAACACTGTCCAACTAAATACTGCTTCTCTTCAGAGAAGATATGTAAGCAGCACACTAAGGGTTTATATTAGGGAATTTACATAAAACAAGAACAACAAAGCCTTTGTCTGAAGCACATTAGAGTAGGCTAGATTTGAAACCCAACAGAAACGTACGGGAGAGAGAGAGAGAGAGAGGGGTAGAGGAGAAAGGGGGAGATTGTAAATAAAGTATGAGCAAAGTAAGATTCCGGCACATGAATTACAAACTTGACCACACGCAGTCATCCAACAATAGTCTCCATACTAATAGGCACATACAGAACCATGCAATGACTCTAATTTTTCCTCCAGATATACAATTACAAATTCAACAAACAGTACTAACACGACAAAAACAACAGAGCTTTTTTAGTCCCAAGTGTTAAGATACTATGCTTTGACCGGTTGCACCCAAAAGCTTAAGTTGATGGGAAAGGATAAACAATTCACTTATACACTCCAACAATCCCCCTCACGTGAGGCTCCCTCGGGCCTCAAACGTCAAAATAAGAGTGGGCTTATACGCGTTAGGATTCGAACTCGAGACATCTAGCTCTGATACCATGTTAAACTACTATGCGCTCAACGGTTGCATCCAAAAGGTTAAGTTGATGGGGAAGAGTAGGCAATTGACTTATACACTCCAACACAAAGCAAAGCAAGTTGAGGTAGGAAAGAGATGAAACCCACAAGACCCGATACAAAATTACAAACAAAATAAAAAGAAGAAGAAAGAAAGAGAGATAGATAGAGAGAGAGAGAGAGGGGAGAGAGAGAGAGAAGGGGGAGAGCAATAATAAGCCAAACATAAAAGCGTGAAACAGGGGAAACCAAAATTAAAGTTTTGGCACATGAATTGCTAATTTGCATGTTCTTCTATATAGCTAATAACTCCTTAACAATATTCCAGTCCTTCATGCCTCCAAAATAAAATGAGCCATGGTGTGAACAACACTAATACTTCCAATCTCCAAATGTGAAACCAGTTGAGGAACACGAAAGGGTAGTGGCAGGCAGGCCAACTCTGCACATTGTGGTGTTTTTCAAAGCGAGTTATTGTAAGATATGCATGTTGCAATTTGTTACAAGAATCTTTCTAGGATCTGTAACTGAAAAAATTCCTATAAGTAATTATATTCCTGTAACAAATCAAGCCGTTAACACAATGCATACAACAAAACACAGCACAGCAGTGTGACCAGAAACTCCATAGAAGCGAACAGTTTTCATGTTGAAACAAGCATAGTGCCCTTAAGCACTAAACTAGATGAAGGATTAAATACAATCTCATCCAGTAATTAGGGAGTACCAATACATCCGCTAAGTTCTTAGTACGTGTAGAGGAAAACAGAAATATACTAAAGACCATCAGAAGTCATCAGCTTTCTGGTTCATATATTACTTTGATTCCAACATTTGGTGTCATTTACTAAAAGCACAGTTCAGCAGGTTAATAAGCCTTACGCCAGATGGCGACTGCTGCTGGCAATCCAGACCTGTAGTTGCAAACTCACCATCTAAAGCTTATAAGAAATCAGGCAGAGGCTGGTTTTAGGTAACTTCACCAGTATTTCATCAAATACAGGATGATACTGCATAAACTTAAATATGAATAAACTATATATGACTTAAGATTTAATGTCTGTAGAAGCAAACCTCGAGATGCTGATCAGAGTCATTTGTGAGACCAACAGAAACTGCGGCAAGACCGAGCAACCCACCCTGCTAATCGAAGTGCAAGACAACTCAACGAATCTGACCTCGCAAAACACCAGAAATATGAGCATGGTGATTTAAGAAAACCTTCCGGTGGTTAGCCTGCGGTGACGGTGAGTAGGTGAAATCGTTGGTCAGCAGCTGGATGACCGCTGATATCTTCTCATGCTCCCCTGCCGTCGCGAGCTGCTTCACGATCCCCTCAATCTGCACGAGGCCCAGCCACAACAAACAATCCACCTTATTATCACCGTGATTGTCCGAAAACCGAAGCCTCGAAAGGAACCAAGTCCCCTAACCTCGAGCGCGGCGATCTTCCGCTTCTCGTATAGCTTGTCGGACAGGTTCCGCAGCACGGCGCTTGGGATGATGGAGAGCGCGTCGGCGGCCATCGCCCGATAATCCGACCGGGAAATCCCCTCCCCTACCGGCGCTACAGTCTCCAGATCGCCGGCGATCGCCGCATCGACTGCCCCACGACCCCGCGACCCAACCCTAACCCGACACCCGAACGAACGCGACGGGAACAGGGAGAACGGACGCGGGATCCCTAGAGCCTAGCCCCAACCCCAGCTCGCTCGTCAGCAGCAAGTCAGCAACAGTACGAGCCTCGAAATGGAGTTGGAGGCGGAGGCGGAGGCGGAGGAGGAGGCGACGGTGCTGTGATTTACTGATCTGGAGCAGGGGTAGGCGATCCGGGCGTGCAGCGTGCTGCTGCCTGCTATTCTCGTAACGTTTGCCTTTTCGGCGGCAATTAACGGCGCCCGTTTCCCCTGGGTGCCGGTCCAGAGGTAAACAACTCTGACAGGTGGGACTGGACTTGGTAGGGACGCTTCATCTATTCATGAACCCGGTTCATCCAGGGCGGTAGTGTAACATATGAATCCTCTAACGTTCACGTATCAGTGTGCACGTTAGAAGATCTCGTTCAGTCGGGTTCTTCGATTTTCTTCTTTTTTTCTACTACCTCCATTTTCTAGTGGACGTTTCCGACAAAGAAATGTATTAGAAATGAACTGGTCTCTAATGTTCGGACGACAATGTTTTCGATACAGAGGTAGTATAAAAAAGGTGAGGACACTCGGGTCTTTTTTATCTGAGTTGCCTGCCATAGTGTGAAGAGCTTCTTGTCACACTTTAAGTTCATAAAACAGTTGAATCTGTCTCTCTAGATATAGTGATATTTTTATGACCTGAGTCATATTATATTGTTGAGATTATAAATACTAGTACGTCGCTAAATAGCATGAAGGAATTGTCTCTGTTATTGTGTAGAAGATTGTAAAAAAAATAAAATAAAAATTAACAGACCATTCTCCCCCCTCTCGCCATAGTCATGCCATCAAGCTGTCAAATCAGGAAAGTAGGTTGAGACAAATAAATTAGACACCTAGCTAGGTGGTCGTTAAAGTATATTTCCTACCTGATTTGTCTTTAGATATGGATGCATAAGGCCATCTGCACCAGGGGTCTCTAAAAGACACTTTAAAGATGACTCTATATTTACACTTTTAAAGATGACTCTATATTTAGAGAGAGAAAAAACTGTAAATATAGAGTAAGCTTTAGAGGTTGCTGGCGTAGATGGTCTAAGCAATATCACAAAATATGGTGTACCATTTTATGCGCGCTACTATCATTTTAGTGTCATGGAGTCATTATATATCAAGAAGATTGTAATGAAGCATCTATAATAAAAACATCTAAGCACTAAGGCACCTCGATTGACCCACTCATAGAAATAGATTGAAATCTTTGACCTCTTTGGTGCAAACCGAGGTATTTTTAGATAACGGAAAACAACATCTAGCCTACACCTCTTGTGAGTTTATGGCGAACAACACATAAAACAACTATCCAATTCTTCAGCATGCAAGAAGAGGAATTGGAACTAAAAAAATATATAGTTTTGAAGTTTCCAACCATACACATACCTGGTATATTATTACATGCAAACCGAGATATTCCTGCTTCATTAAGATATTAGTGCTAGATGGGAAAATTTATTACTCTCTCAATCCAAAAATACTTGTCACTATTTAGTTCGAATATGAACTAGAGACATAAGTATTTTGGAACGAATGAAGCACCTTTAAAACCTTTTCAACATTACATGCAACAATAATCATGCCTCCATTTTTTTCTTGCTCGACCAGAGACATCAAACATGGTAAAAGTGATAGGTTAAAGAGAGTTTTGTTACAATGACACTACAACAGTGAATGAATTGCAGGTTGCAGAAAAGAAAAATATAACAACGACATTTTTTTCTGACAATGTTCGTAATAATATTTCAAGAATGATTTCACAATATCTATCTTATTGCACTTGATCTAGTGTGTTGACATTGAACACTAAACAAATGATCATGGTAATAGTATCATGATTTCGCTAATTTTCTCCATGATCGCTGCTCCATCATCATCTCGTTTGACATTTTTAAAGAAACAAACTTATGCCCATGCTTCAATATTTTCATATACTCCATTCGTCTCCAAATACATAGCTCGTTCATTAGTTACAAAATAAACTAATAAGTGATAAATATTTTGAAAACGAAAGAAGTACTAAACTTCATTTAATATACCACACATATGTTTGGTGACAAAGCGAGCTATACTTGGTGCCAAAACTAACCAAAAATATACACATTTGATAATTATGTATCTCTATCAACCACGAGCTAGTCATATGCAGATACACAATGTGTGATCCATTAAGGATAAACCATAATAATGCTATTAGTAAACCTTATTTTCCCTATAAAATATAAATCAAATCAGGACTATTGTTTTGTGGTATTGGAAAATTTGTAATTGTTTGTAAAAAATGAATGATGGCTTGATAAAGGGTTAAAGAAAACTGTATTAGGTTAGCTGAGAGTGGGACAAAAAAGGGTCAATCTGAACTCATTTTTATTTCTAGCTTTAAATTTTTAAAGGCACGTGAGTCAAAGTATGTTACCAGACTACCGTTCAACTTTAAGAAGCCAAACAAGTATATTTTTCTATATTAGTTTATCTGCTGAACTGTTTGTTCAACAAACACGAAACTAATCCGTTGTATTTTTTTTTCACATCACAATTCACAAGTATGTACACGTAACCGCAAGAAAGATTTGAATCTTTTGAACAAAACTCAGGCAAGGAATTATTCCCGGTTCCATCGTACCTTTCAGCTAAAAGGGAAAATTCCCATTTCCCAAACGCGCCGCTCCGAAATACGGGAGCCCGCCCAGTACAGCCCTCGATACCAACCAAACCTTCTCATCCCGCCGGACCCGCTTCCGGCATACCCGTCCCGCTCTAGGGTTTTACTCCGCTCCCGCGCCTCCGCCTCCGCCCCCGCGTCGTGCCGAGCGCTCCGACGATGGCGTGGGGGGAGGACGAGGCCATCGGCCCCGACGTGGCCTCGGCGGGGCTGCACGTCTCGGAGCGGATCGGCCGCGACGCTGCCGCGCAGCCCGACCTGGAGGAGGCCCTCGAGGCTTCGCGCTACGCGTCCCACCCTTACTCCTCGCACCCCAAGGAGGTGAGTCCCGCTCGAGCAGCCGTTGATTTACAACAGCGTTCGTTTCGGCCATGATTTTCCGTTGATTTGAGCCTTGCATCACTTGTTCGGGGGTGGGGGGTTGCGTCATTTTCTTCTGTTCCATGAATCGGGTTTGCGAAGCCCTGAATGTGAGGGCCGAGGAGAACCTGGGGAATACGAAATTCGGTCTGTTCATTTCGAGTAAGGAAATCACGGTGAAGGATTATAGTTGCTGCAGCAACGTTTCATTTTAGAAATTTCAGAAATTGAGTTATTCTGGGCAAACTTTATTAAGAAATAAAAGTTTACTTTTAATGGCAAATTTTATTGTGGTGCGAGCAATTTACAGAGGATTCTGTTGCTGGACGTGAAGACTAGAGCTAGCATTAGTTAATAGCGAAATAGTTTTTAGTCTTTTATGTTTACCGTGAAGCTAAGAAATTGGAACAAACAAATGGACTTTAGTGTAGACGAAACAGATATAGGCCATGTTTGGTACAGCTGGAACTTGTTACAAAAGCAGCTTCTATGAAAAGCTGGTGAAAAGCAACTTCTGCTTATATCCTGCTTTTAGTTCATTCCGAAAAACACCTGAACTAATAAGCTGTTACAGAAGTTTCCTGTTTGCCATAGCTTCAACTTATTGTTATGAAGAAGCTGCAGCAGAAGCTGTACCAAACAGGGCCATAGTTTTTGGAACACTAGAACTACTCTTGCAGCTTTCTATTTAAGCAGGCAGGAAATACTCACAATCAGGGGTCTAAGTATTTTTTTTAACTTAATGATGGAAGATGTTCTCTAAATAAGAAGTATTATGAGTTATTACGTTGCTTCTTATAGTTGAAATTGACACATTTCCATTCTGCAGTATTTCATTTTGCATATTATGAAAAACTTGATGATCTTGCTTCATAGAAATCAACTGCAGCACTAACTTCTCATAGCATCAACGCTCTATCTATTACAAGTGTATCTTGATATTAGCTATGAAGTTGTTTCTCAATATTTAACAAATGCACCCCTCTGTGTTCTTTTTTTTTTTGCCTCTGTTGCAGTGGCCTCCATTAGTGGAAGTTGCAGAAACTCGGCAGCTACCTCCTATGTTAATTGAAAGATATAACGCAGCAGCTGGTGAAGGAACAGCCCTTTGTGGAATCTTTTCAGATATACATCGGGCCTGGGCAACAGTTGACAATTCATTTTTTGTTTGGCGTTTCGATAAGTGGTTAGCCTCTGTTTTCCATTTTTTTTATACAAGACCTTATCATGAATGTGATGCTTACTTTGCCTCTCGGATTTATCTCATTATCACTGATGTGATCATGTGAGTAGGCCAGCTATACGGTGTTGTTCCTTTGTAAAATTATTTCTCCAGGAGTCCTTAGTTTTGAACTGTTCCCTTCCATGGTCCCTACATATGTTTGTTTGAAATTAATCATCTGTGTCATATTAGTTCTGGAAATCTGGTCATTGCTGAAGTTACTTGTCTAACTTTTCAAATTTTGTGGAATTATGTTTCATTGGAACAGGGGTGTCGTCAACACATTTTGCTGCTGTCAGGCCTTCTATATCATTTTCAACAATATTTCCTGCAGTAAATTGTAAATAAATAACAAATTCAGGTCTAATCTGCACTAAATGCGAAAGGGGTCTTCGTCTAGTGGCCAAGTACCCTGGGTAACACTCATATCCTTGGTTTTGACTCCCTGTGAGAGTGAATTTCAGGCTGAGGTTAACCCCCCGGCCTGTGACCAAAGCACAGGTCTAAAGATCAACACAGGTCATTGGTCGTTCTCACATGAGCTACGGGCTGCTGTGTAAGGGTGGGGCAGGGGTTTTAGGTCTTCTTCTTACGAAAATGCTCGGGGGCTGTCTTAACTCCTGGTGGTCCTTTTTTAAACTAAATTAGTGGAGTGGTCTAGTGATATATATTTTTTTCTCAACAGAGGCATGCCATGCTTACGCTCTTAACGATTGCTAATTTTCTATTTATCAGGGATGGACAGTGTCAAGAGTATCATGTGGATGAGCAAGCAATCTGTGCTGTTGGCCTTGCTATGACAAAGCCTGGCATTTTTGTTGAAGCCATTCAATACCTTTTAGTTTTGGCAACTCCAGTCGAGGTAAGGATGCTTATGAGATACCCTTTCAAATTGCTATGCACATTCTGAACTGGAATGATGATTCATCTTTTGTGTTGTTGCATGTGATACATAGTATTTACCTGCAAAAAAATCTTAACATGAATGATGCCAAATTTTAGGATATTGTACAATGATATAGATTGCCTGCAAAATTCAACCAGTGATCAAAGTACATAAAGTAATGCAATGGCATTTGATAAAGAAATTTAAATTTGGGACTAAAAGGCTTTGTTGTTGGTGTTGTAAATAGTTATAAAATATGATCATCCCAATACCTATTGTTCTGTTCTTGTACTTATCATTTATCCAATTAGGACTAAAATATTGGATGCTAAGACCCCTTATGCTGTCGTGATCCTCTGGTCCAAATCACGCGGAGAGATGACCTCACATGCACTATATAAAATAGGCATTGTCCTTGCTTAAGATTTTCATGAAAATCTCAAGCAAGGACCGTGACCACTTGGGTTAAAATATTTTTAGGTTGACCTTGCCCTTATAGAAGTCAACCTTACTTACAGGTTTTACTTGCCCAATGTCCCATTAGCAAAGGAAAGAGATACGTTAAAAGTGTCTTTTGCCCATTATCTTTCTCCCTTTTCCAAAACTGAGGATCATTATGAACTGTAACAAATATAGTGGTGGTCATGTCTTGTCTTTATTGCCTGGGCAATAATTGATACCAATTCCCACTAAATCTGTGTTGTATATAAAGGTATGAATATACTTTTGTTTTTTCCCTAAAAAATATAATTCATCATTGCTACAGTACAAACGCCTAGGCACCTCCTAGGGACACTTAGGCATGCCTAGGCTCTAGGTGGTGGGTCACCGCGTAGCGCCTAATGCAACACTGGTAAATACTGGATGAATAATCAAGCAAGTTTACTTTAGGGGAAATGGTGCCTTGAAAGGTCATGTTTCTCGTATGCATCACAGAAAAGCTTCCCACTAGATTGACATTTACATACATTTTAAAAAGATCCATTTTCATGTACTATCATTTCTTTACTTATGAGGACATCCTTTGCTGATTTAGCTTGTGATTTACATTGATGTTGTGAACCTGCATATCTTAGAAGCAATTTTTGTTTTTAGACACGTCATATCTCTATTTATTATGCTTATTATCCAAGCTAATTTACATTCACCTACATCTATTGTGCCAGCTGGTGCTTGTTGGAGTTTGCTGCTCTGCTAGTGCTGATGGAACAGATCCATATGCTGAGCTGTCCTTACAATCTTTACCTGAGTACACGATCGCCACCGATGGTGTCACAATGACAAGCATCACGTGTACAAACAGGGGGCAAATTTTCCTGGCTGGACGTGATGGGCATATATATGAATTACAATACACAGCTGGGTCAGGCTGGCGTAAACGCTGCCGTAAAGTTTGTCTTACCACTGGTATTGGGAGTCTTCTTTCCAGGTATCTCCTACCGTAACACCACATATATGCCACTTTGCTTTCTTTTGTATTATATCAGTCACTTTTTTATTGAACTAACTTAATTTCTAGGTGGGTCCTGCCAAATGCTTTCAAATTCTCAACTGTTGATCCTGTTGTTGATATGGTAGTTGATGAGGAGAGGAACACTATCTATGCACGTACTGAAGGCATGAAGTTGCAGCTTTTTGATTTAGGAGCTAATGGTGATGGTCCTTTGACAAAAGTCACTGAAGAAAAGAACATTGTTGATCCACGTGATGCACCGTATGGTGGTCGGAGGCCTAGTGCACCAAGAGCTGCACGATCACCGAAACCGTCAATTGTTTGCATTGCACCTCTATCAGCTATGGAATCAAAATGGCTTCATGCTGTTGCCGTTTTATCAGATGGAAAGCGATTGTTTCTTTCTACATCAGGTGGAAGTGGTTCTTCAGTTGGACTGAACGGTGGTCTTCAGAAGCCGACCTGTTTAAAAATCGTTGCAACTAGGCCCTCTCCACCTCTTGGTGTTGGTGGCGGACTCACATTTGGTGCTGTTTCTGCTGCTGGCAGAGCTCAGCCTGAGGATCTAGCTTTAAAAGTTGAGTCTGCTTTCTATTCTGCTGGTGCTCTTATCATGTCGGATTCATCTGCTACAGCTATGTCCTCTCTCCTGGCTGTGCAGAAGGATTCAGCTGCACAGTTAACCCTTCCCAGTACCTTTGGATCAGCATCTAGAAGCTCTCGAGCTCTGCGAGAAACAGTCTCTGCTCTGCCTGTTGAGGGTCGGATGCTTTGTGCTTCTGATGTCTTCCCACTTCCAGATGCTGCTTTTATCTTGCAGTCTTTGTATGCAGATGTGGAATGCTTTGCAGGTTTTAGAAAACCTTCTGAGAAGGCATCTATAAAATTGTGGGCAAAAGGAGATCTTCCTACACAGCATATCTTGCCTCGGAGGAGGGTTGTTGTATTCAATACAATGGGTTTGATGGAGGTAGTTTTTAACAGACCTGTTGATATCCTAAGAAAATTGTTCGATGGCAACACTTTGAGGTCACAAATAGAAGAATTCTTTAACCGCTTTGGTGCTGGAGAGGCTGCAGCTATGTGTTTAATGCTGGCCGCAAAGCTTCTGTATTCTGAAGATAGCCTTATAAGTAGTGCTGTTTCTGAAAAGGCTGCTGAGGCATTTGAGGACCCAGGACTTGTTGGCATGCCTCAAATTGATGGCACTACTGCTTTATCTAGTACCCGAACTCAGGCTGGAGGCTTCAGTATGGGCCAAGTTGTTCAAGAGGCAGAACCTTCGTTTTCTGGTGCATATGAAGGGCTCTGTTTGTGCTCATCAAGACTACTCTATCCCATATGGGAGCTTCCTATAATGGTTGTTCGAGGACCCGCAGGTAATAATGAACGCGAGGATGGTGTGGTTGTTTGCAGACTGTCAACTGGGGCCATGAAAGTTCTCGAGAGCAAGATTCGTTTGCTGGAAACATTTTTGAGGTCCAGAAGAAACAAGAGAAGAGGGCTCTATGGTTATGTTGCTGGCCTGGGAGACTCTGGTTCTATACTCTACAAAACAGGGCCAATTATTGGTTCTGGGGTCCATAATGATGTAATGAGTCAATTCAGCTCCCAAATTCGAGATATGAAGTCAGCTGATCAATCTACATCAAATAAAAAGCCAAGGATGCTTTATACATCAGCAGAATTAGCTGCTATGGAGGTAACACTTATGAAACTACCCTGGAGTAACATGCATTTCCCTCCTTTTTTTTTTCTTGGCTGACATACATCAGCTGGATGGATTGACAGGTGAGGGCAATGGAGTGTCTTAGGCGGTTGCTTAGGAGATCTGGTGAAGCGCTGTTTCTCCTTCAACTTATGTGCCAGCATAATGTTGCACGCTTGGCTCAGACGCTGGGTGATGATTTGCGCAAGAAATTGGTACATTTAACATTTCATCAATTGGTATGTTCGGAGGATGGTGACCAGCTTGCGATGCGGCTTATTTCCGCACTCATGGAGGTAACACTTACACTCTCCCTTTCCTTACTTTGCCGATCTGAAACGGGGATATTAGATGTGCATCATGCTTGTGTAGGTTTATCACTTGCTTCGATGATGTCTCTAATTTCAAAAATTCTTGCAGTACTATATTGGACCAGAGGGTAGAGGAACTGTTGATGAGATCAGTACTAAATTGAGGGAGGGTTGCCCTAGTTACTTCAACGAGTCAGACTACAAATATTACTTAGCAGTGGAATGCCTTGAGAGAGCATCTATAACTAATAATCATGATGAGAGAGAGATTCTTGCTAGAGATGCTTTCAACCTTCTGAATAAAATTCCAGACTCTGCTGATTTGAGTTCCATATGCAAGAGATTTGAGAACCTTAGGTTAGTTGCTTACTTTATTACCTTTTTCAACACATGATCGTTCAATATGGTAACTTTATTTTCTCATATATGCCTTTTCTTTCCTTTGTGGAATGGGGGTTCAGATTTTATGATGCTGTGGTCCGGTTGCCTCTACAGAAAGCTCAGGCACTTGACTCCAATGCTGATGTTATCAACGGGCAAATTGATCCAAGGCATCATGATACCATAACGTTGCAGCGTCAACAGTGCTATGAGATAGTTATGAATGCTCTACGCACCCTCAAGGGTGTTGGGCAAAGTGGAACACCTGGTTTAGCAACTACTGTTGATCCAGCTTCTCGAAGCAAGTATATAAAACAGATCATTCAACTTAGCGTGCAATGGCCGGACACAGTTTTTCATGAGCATCTATACAGGACACTTATTGAGCTCGGTCTGGAAAATGAACTTTTGGAGTATGGGGGCTCTGATTTGGTTTCTTTTCTGCAAAGTGCCGGTCGTAAGCATGAAGAAGAGGTGCGCCCTGGTTCTTACAAATTGTCTCGCTAGAGTTTGGAGATTTGAACACATGATTAATATTTCATCAAACATGGAACTCATCCATGCGTTGGTGATCTTATATAACTTTTTTTTCATATAAGTGAATCATGGACCAATTATGTTAGTCAATTAGTTATCTCTTCTCAGGGAAGTCCTTAATAGCTGCCACTGATCATGATTGTATATGTTTGTTGAAGGTTCCCTTTTCATCTATAAAAATCTGATTGACTAAGGAGGATTAAAGGATTTAGGTGGCTTTTTAATTAAGAAGAATAGGGACACCCAAATTTGAGTCCAAGGTGATCTTGGTTGGGCTAAGTGTACATCCACACCTGGAACAAACTGACCTAGGCTCAGCTCCTTTGTTTCATTTATTTTGTAGTAGGCCTGAAGGTGATATTTAATATTGCCACTCCGCATATCCTTTCCACTCCACCTATCCTTTAGTCTTTTCTAATGCTTGTTGGCTACACCGGATCCCTCATCCCTGGCTTATGCATCATGATAAAATGGAAACATAAACCATTAGCCTGTTTCTAACCTTCCTGTCCAATACAAGCCATAAAGTCTCTGAATTTGCTCAGGTTTGCTTGACATATCGGCCAAATACTGGGCAGTCCTGAATATCTGATCTTACTACCATGTAATCCAGTGCTGGCTCATCTATGAATATCTGACAACTTGGATGCTGGTGAACATAATCACCTTTAACATTACCCTTTGAAGTTTTGAAGCAGAGTACAAGCTCATACATTGTTTTTAGGTATATAGCATGTTGTGTGAAACCTGTATTTTATTCCTGACCACCCAACCATTGCCCCCCTGCATTTTAGGTTCGGGCAGTCTCTTCACTTACATCAGGAGCTAAGTTGCATGATTTAAGTGCACCTATTTCAACTAGTCAAACAAAGTATCTCGAGCTTCTAGCCATGTATTATGTACTCAAGGGGGAGCATATTGCTGCTGCCAGGATGTTGTTAATATTGGCTGAGAGACAATGCTCCAATTCTGAAGAAGCTCCAACTCTCGACCAGAGGTTTCCATATTGACTCCTTATTTTGTTTATTTTGGGAATTCCTGCCATTGTTTTTGGAATTACAGTATAACCCCTATTTCTGGAATCCAGGTATCAATATTTGAGCACTGCAGTACTCCAGGCCAAAAGTGCAGGCATCATCACTGCTGATTCTTCTAGGAATCCTATTGATAGTAGCACAGTTGACTTGCTTGAAGGAAAACTTGCAGTGCTTCGGTTCCAAATGCAAATCAAACAAGAATTGGAGCTCATGGCTTCACGACTTGAAAATATTTCAAACAGTTCTGAATCAGCAAATGATCCGTTCCCTCGTGAAAATATTCTTGCTGATGCAGAAACTGCTAAAGTTGCTAAGGACAAGGCAAAAGAGCTTTCGTTGAATCTTAAGAGTATAACTCAACTTTATAATGACTATGCTGTTCCATTTAATCTCTGGGAGGTATGATTTCTTTGTTTCATAGAATTTACTATTGACCGTGTTTTGTGAATTTAATATGCTTTGTTGCATTCCATTGATTTTATATGTTCTTAGATGTATGCAAAAAAATCATCCTTATAGTTATACTGTTCTTAATAATAACTTAGTGGTCAACAAGCGTTCAATTTTTTTTTTTAAAAAAACTTAGTGGTCAACAACATTGAATGATATACTGCTGAAATAAGAAATACAAGGTAATGTAGACAAGACTTGAAACAACAGTATTATATCCTTTGTGGAGAATATTATGATTCGCCTAGCATGAAGCAGAATACTGACATGACAGAATTTAATAATGTGGTGCAATGAGTGGCAACTTACGGTATACGTGTGATTGGCTGAAACTAAGGGCATGTTTGGTTCATGTACTAAGGTTGTCACCGTTTGCCACATTTTTTTTTTGCCAGACTTGACTAAGATTAGGTGCTCAAATTTTCAGTCACAACTTGGCAAGCCTAAGGCCCTAAGGGAATCTTGCCACAATTTTTGAGTCAATCACATGTGGGAGCTAGTTAGATGTAAAGAAATATTGCCACAATTGTGGCTATGAACCAAACACATGACTAAGGTGGTCAAACTTGAGTACTTGACTAACCTTAGGTGTGGCAACTTATGGCTTGAAACCAAACATGCCCTAAAACTCTCCCCACCAGTTAGCTGAATTACAGAAAGGGGTTCCTTAACTGTGTGACTTGAGCAACTGTTGGAATTCTGGGGCTCTCAACAGGGAATTCGGGATTATTAATCTGGAAAGTGAATCTATTCTAATGGATTTGGGGGCATTATATAGCCTGGTTACAATGGATCTCGACTCCCAAGACTCTTAACTAACTCTTATTAGGACTCTTATTCCTAACTCATAAGATCTGGACTCTTTCTAATACACTATTGAGATCACCTAACAGAAACTAGAATGGATGGTTGTTAATACTTATATTGGTATTTGGTATCTCAGATCCTCTTTATTTGTTACTATGCATAGTTGCAGTTTTCTGAATTAGTTTGTGATATGTATTTACAGTTTGAATCAGTCAGTGACTGAACGCAAGACAAGCTCATAACTTTTGTCTGAATCTGTATTTTCAATAGATTCTCTCAATCTTCTGAATCTACGCTATTGACGATATCTGCCTGTTTATTCTGCCATTTATATGTAGGATACTGGACTACCTTTTTTCTTGCTAAATCATGCATCTAGATTGGATTATTAGAAAAAGAGTTGTTGCTAAAATGACCTGAATCTTTCTGTTGTTAGGTTTGCTTGGAAATGCTGAGCTTTGCAAACTACTCTGGAGATGCTGATAGCAAAATCGTCCGAGAAATTTGGGCTAGACTCCTTGACCAGGCACTCACAAGAGGTGGTGTTGTGGAGGCATGCTCTGTGGTGAAAAG
This sequence comes from Tuctoria greenei, assembly GCA_036927565.1. Classification (NCBI taxonomy): domain Eukaryota; kingdom Viridiplantae; phylum Streptophyta; class Magnoliopsida; order Poales; family Poaceae; genus Tuctoria; species Tuctoria greenei. The sequence goes on from JAYESD010000004.1 coordinate 4,012,923, forward strand.
AGTAGGCTCCAAACTTGATCCTGCTGATGGAGCTTGTCTACCTCTGGATATAATATGCCTTCATCTTGAGAAGGCTGCATTGGTAATGTGTATATTCTGTCTATGCTCCCAGCTTAACTGTGACACATTTAACTGGACACTTACATTATCATCCTTTTGTCTACAGGATAGATTAAGCTCAGGAGAAGAATTAATTGGCGATGAGGATGTTGCAAGAGCTCTTCTTGGAGCCTGTAAAGGCCTACCAGAGCCCATTCTTGCTGTATATGATCAACTGTTATCGAATGGTGCAATCATTCCCTCACTAAATCTAAAGTTGCGCCTTCTGAGATCAGTTCTTGCAATCCTCCATGAGTGGGGAGTGTCTGTGATTGCACATAGACTAGGCACTACAAGTGCTGGGGCTTCTTTCTTTCTTGATGGAACATTTTCGCTGAATCAGACAGGCGCTTTAAATCAAGGTGTTCGAGACAAAATAATTAGTTTGGCAAACAGGTAAGTTTACATATTGTACATTTACATATTATTTGTCTCTGGAGTTTTTATGAATATTCATTACAACTACTTTTTAACACTATAGGGTTCTATGTATTTCTTTTGCTAACAAATACATTTTATCTGCATATATGAATTTCCTTTTAGATGTCGCATAATCCCTTTGTTCCTGTGTGCTCCGAGTTAATCAGTCGTCACCTTACAGTATGATTTGACTATTGCCTTGCGTTGTATTGAAACTTCAGGTATATGACCGAGGTGAGGCGATTAAACCTTCCACAGAACCAAACAGAGAATGTCTACCGTGGTTTCCGTGAGCTAGAGGAGAAATTATTGTCTCCTTACTAGCTTTTTTCCCGACGAGTTCTCAGGATTGTGAAGTGGTGCTGGTTCTGCATCTATTGTTGTAGCAGAGAAATAAAATCAAAGATTCCCAGATTTATCTGGACGTGATTTCTGAGAGGCTATTGTTCCTGTCACATACCTGCAAGAACCCACGGCTGCTTTAATCATCAATCACAGGCTATCCATATGAAGCCATCGTGTATTTGGATAAAGTCAGTACGAATCACGGGGCTGCCTATGTTGAAAATTGTGTCAAGTTCCTTTATACTCCTGGCAGTGGATGATGCGCACCTGGCTTTATCGGAAGTGAGTAACATCAGGAAAACTGTGGTGGCCTTTTTGGCATCACTAAAATCTAGCTGCTGAATACATGTTTTTCATGTTCTAAAATGATAACGTGTTTTGCATATAGGACACTTCAATTAGTATGTACCATGTTTGTCCAGTTTGATAGTTGATTCTTTCAATATTGTAAGCCCTGTAGCTTCAATTTTACTTGGTTTCCAGACGTTACTTAAGTAGCCGATCCTTGATATTGTCAGGAATGGAGTTTGGTCCCTCTTCCATTATTCTGATTTTGTTTCTCTACCTTACGTTTTCACTGAACGGGGATTTGGCAACGGACAGAATGCGTCTCACTTTTCATGGATTTTTAATGATGAATATGCGCTTGTTCTAGCTCCAGCAGCATATATGTTGAAGGTTGGGGATTCTTAAAAGAAATGGACGCGATGACCACTAACTCAGTGTTGTCTAGGCGACGTCTAGGCGTCCGGTCGCTCGAGACCGGACGCCATGACCGGTCGCCTCGCCTGGCCGTCCGCTGTGGTTGCTTCCGCCTGCCGGCCATGGTCGTTTCCGCCGTCGCCAGAGGAGGCGGGGAGGAGGGGAGAGGCGGAGCGCGACGCGGATGAAGGCTGAGGGGCGGCGCGCGACGCGGATGAAGGCAGGGAGGCGGCGCGCGGCGTGGAAGAAGGGGCCCGGCGGTGCGCGGCACGGAAGAAGGAAAGGGGCGCGGTGCGGCGCGTACTGGTAGACTCAGGACTGTAAAAAAACCCTAAGATGGTACGTAAGTTTTATTGGGCCTATTGAGCCTTAGGTTACATGCCCCTCACTCCCCAACCGCCAGCCGCCGCCAGCTTTCTCTAAGTCGCGCCCGTTGCTGTGCCGTCGCCCGTTGCTGCCCTGCCCCAGCATTCGTCGCGGCCGTCCCCTCCCCCTCCGGCGCGGCGCCTCCTTCCTTCCCCACACCTCTGCTGCCCTCTCCTGTGCCCTTTTGCCCCCTTCTTGCCGCGTCTCCCCTGCTCCCGCCTGGCGCCCGCCTAGGCACCTAGGCGTCCCGGCGTTCGCCGGGCGCCTAGGCGTCCAGGCGGGGATTTACAACCCTGCACTAACCAGTGACTACATCCCTGCCCAAAAACTTCTCCTAAATTGAAAATTGAGGTGTACAAAATACGCCTCCAACAGGGTCCTAAAATCTCTCTTGCTAATTGAGTTTCTTCAAAATTTTCTCTTATTTGTAACTACAAATATGGGAAGAGTTGTGGGTCTTAATTTCTCCTCTTAAGAGAGATAATATTGTTGCAGCTTAAAATGTTAATGTTGTTTAATTCAAAGAGTTTTAATCTATTTTAAGGGAACTGTTAGAGGAGAGATAAATTGAGCTTTATATTTTTTAGGTTGGCTCCAAAATTAAGTTTTCAGAGGCAATTTGTAGGGCTCTCGTATACGCTCTTAGCCCCTCTGTTTTAGTGTACTCGTGACTAGTGTATTATCAACTAGACCCTATTCGTTATAACTTTATATTGTAATGGTAGCATTTACAATTCTAAGTTGAAACAAAGGAACAAGATTTCGGACTATATGACAATTGACAATCTATCACCTCGGATTTAACAACCCAACAATTGGTTCATGGCTAGCATCGACCAGATTTTGGCATACATGTCTGCATATCATGCTATTAAAAGAATAAGTATATCTCCAGAATATATATATATAACTTGTGTTAGATCTTTAGGATATTACAAATCTAAATCACATGAAGTGCTTATCTATCAACGTTATACTCATTCCTTATTCTTTTATTTGACGTTTCATACAAGGTTTTGAACTAAAAAATAAATTAAAATTTGTGTCTGAACGTCAATTAAATTAAAAAGATAAGGAAGGAATATAAAAAATACCCACATACGGGGATTATAGCAAACAAAGAAAAAAAAGAGCAATTACACGCTTGAACTCTTGGGCCGTATTCAGGCTAATTTGGTGTCAACGATCGCTCAACATGAGAAGCGAGGCAACTGCCGCCCTTCTGTACAGCTCCGCCGCCCGCTTCCCTGTGGCAGTGGCAGCAATGTCCGCCGCCGCCCGAGCCCTCGGATCCGTCTCCCGTGCCGCCTTTTCCTGGAAGCCGGTGAGTAAAATTCAGCGATGCTCTAGTGTTTTTTTTTTTTTCAAACTCTGATATGAAGTCCCCTCCTCACCGACTAAACTATCACCCGCCAGACGGGACGGCCGCAGCAAACGCTCGCGGCGGCGGTGAGCCGGTCAGGCCTGGGGCTCCACTCGGGAGCGTGTTCCACTGCCACGCTGCTCCCGGCGCGCGCGGGTGATGGGAGATACTTCGTCCTGGAAGGGGACGAGGCGACGGTGGCGGCGGAGGTGGGCAACGTGGAGCCGCAGTCGCAGCTCTGCACTACGCTTCGTCGTGGCGGCGGCGACGGTCCTCGGGTGCGCACGGTGGAGCACCTGCTCTCGGCAATGGAGGCGCTCGGCGTCGACAATTGTCGCATCGAGGTTAGCGGCGGTGACGAGGTGTGTAGCCTTTTGCTCGATTGCCATTATTTTCTATTTGCTCTTGCAACTTCCAGTTTGTTATTGATGTATCGTTCCTCTGCAACGAAAATCGTTCCAAGTTGATGTCCTTTTATGTGTGGTTAAGCGATGACAGATTCCTTTGCTTGATGGATCAGCGCAAGAGTGGGTAGAAGCAATTCAAAACGCAGGTTTATGTGCAGCCGAGGATACCAGTGGGCAAAAGTTTGAGAAACTAGCCCCCGAGATTCACGATCCTGTGTATTTGCGGAGAGGTGATTGCTTTGTAGCTGCATTCCCTAGCTCACAAATCCACATCACCTATGGAATTGATTTTCCAAAGGTCCGTCTCCTCTCTGCCTTTCTATATCAGGAAACACTGCTTCCTTCTGTTTATTCATTCGTTTCGTGCAAGAGAATCTCTTAGATTGTCCTGTTTGCTTCGATTGCATTTTCTCTTTTCTCTAGTGGTTATCCAGACTCACGATAGGACTGCTTGAAAATTAGCAATTCATGTGCTAGAATCTTAGTTTACTCATATTTTGTTACCCTTATCTCTTTGTCTTATCATTTTTTTGCTATTATTATTTAAAATAAATAAATAAAATTGTTAGGTTTCATATCTATCCAATCCCAATGCGCTTGGGACAGAGGCTTGGTTGTTGTTGTCGTCGTCGTCTAGTGGTTATCAAGACTAGTTCACATTTTCTAGTAGGCATGCTTAGTTATGTCCTTTGTTTGTCATTGGGTTATGTCTTATGAGTCACAAAGATAATTAACATAGTGGACCGTTACATGCTATAACACAAGGTGTGGGGGTATTTGGCCAATATGAACTCGATAGCAGATCAATGTTACCTAAAGTTGACCTTTTTTGGCCTGATTTTTTTTCATGTTTATGCATGCTATTGTTGGAATTCCGAACCTTAATATCTTGTTTATTCCTCGGGTATTCCCAGCTATTTATAGACTATTACAGAGTAGACTCCTTCCTGATCACGAATTCGACTATTTTAAACTACCTCAACTAGATTTAGGACTCTTATCTCTATCTCTATTAGGTTCATCCAAATATAGACACGATTTTCCTTCTAGAAACATGATTATTTTCAACACACCCTCTAATCTTGTTTCTAGGACCCCTAATCTTGTTTCTAGGACACACTTAGAATGGAGACACACCTATCCATCCTACACACCTTTTGGGTGGACACAACTACACCCTTGGGATGGACGCAACTACATCCCAATCACACCTATTTTGGAGTGGACGCAACTACACTCCCGATATGGACTCATCTTCACCCCGCACACAAGTTTAGGTTGGACGCATCTTCAACCTCAGGATGGACTCATCTTCATCGTGCACACAATCTCGGGATGGGCGCATCTACACCCCGAGCACCTCTTGGTGAGAATTTAGAACAATTCTCCCTCAGACGCAAGAAGCGCCCTCTCCTCTTCCTCTTTCTCCTTTTTGGTACAATCCCGAGCGAAGTGTCCAAACTTTTGGCAATTGAAGCAACGAATCTTTGACTTGTCCAATTTCTTCTTCTTCGTTGACCACCTTCTTTCGCTTCTCGTGCTTTCCACTCTTCTCTCGTCAAGTAGAGTTTCTCCTCATGCTTTTGGTTGAAGCTATGCACTCGTTCTTCATGTGCCTTGAGCCTGTCAACGAGTTCCTCCACAGTCATCGTCTTCATATCGACAAATTGCTCAATAGTAGATGCAATGTGAAGAAATTTCGAAGGCAGAGCACGTAGCAATTTCTTCACAATGTAGCTTTCTTTAACTTCACCCTCAAGACCGCAAATTTTTGTGACGATGGTCATCACCTTTGTTGCAAAGTCGTCGATAGAGTCTCCTCCGTTCATACGCATCATATCCAACTCGTTCTGAAGAGTTTGGATGCTTGCTTCCATCACATGTTCTTCACCTAAGAACTTAGTTTTGATCATCTCCCAAGCGTCCCTTGTCGTCTCTTTCTCGGAAATCCGCATGAGAGTGTCTTCATCAATAGCATGATAGATGGCCGCAAGTGCTAATTGATCTTGTTTTAAATCAGGCTTGTCTTCTTCAATGGCTTCCCACATCTCTTGCGCTTTCAAAATACCTTCATCTTGATAGCTCATGCCGTATAATTTGTCTTCGTCAGCATAGGATAATGGAGCTCCATCTTATTTCCCATCTCTCGTGTACACCTCCCGTGTACTTGTAACTGCTCAAACTGGAACTCTGGATACGGAATTGAGTGTACCTAGCACAAGTCGGCTGACCCACTTGATCAAGACTAGTTAGCTAATCCAGACCACCTTTTTTTTCTGTTCAACTCAACCAACCAAGACCTGTCGTGCAGCCCAAAAACTAAGCCCACTCAGCCTAGTAGCAATTCTCGATCTCGTCTTACCAGCACGTCACGGGCAACACAACCCTAGCCGCCGGACTTGTCGCCTCTCAGATGACGCCGCCGCGCAGCGCGACGTCCCGCCCGACCGCTCGCCCCCCACGCGCTCGCGAATCGTGGGAACGGGGCCGCCAGTCGCGCTCACCCCTGCTGCTGCCCGCGCCCCGGCCGCCGCCGCTCAACTCCGCCCGATGAGGCGCCGACGGCCTGCGCCTCCACCCGCCGCGTCGATCTGGCCGTGCGCCTCGCTTTCCCCGAGCGCGCAGGCTTTCTTCGCCGGATTCGTCGGGATCCTCGTCGATCCACGCCCGAAGCTTCACCGTCGCTCCTCCTCGACGGTCGCCCTGCGCCGGATCCACACCCTGCGGCAAGATCCTCGTGGATCAGTGTTGGCTCCTCCCACTCCAAGGTACGATCTCGTCCCGACGACCTCGGATCTCAACCGCTCTGATGCCAATTGTTGGAATTCCGAACCTTAATGTCTTGTTTATTCCTCGGGTATTCCCGGCTATTTATAGACTATTACAGAATAGACTCCTTCCTAATCACGAATTCGACTCTTTTAAACTAGCTCAACTAGATTTAGGACTCTTATCTCTATCTCTATTAGGTTCGTCCAAATATAGACACGATTTTCCTTCTAGAAACATGATTATTTTCAACAGCCATGACTTGATAGCTTCCCATCTCATAGTTTTGATACCAATGGCATGGCTTGATTTGTACATGCTTCTTGGCAGAGGCCAAGTTATGCTTTTATAACTTCCCTGACACATTGTAGGCTAGTGGCCCAGACAAGTAATGTGTACAAGAACATGGGTATTAAGGTCTAAAATTACTGTTTGTGAGATGCTGATCCTTAGCTTTTGTTCTAGATGATGTTATCGCCTGTATTAGATGGATGGTGATATTATTTTATGGATGAAGTTCAAAGTGCGAGTATTCTCACTTCCCTGCACTAGTAAAATGTTTACGGTTTACCTCAGTTGAGTCAATTTCCGTGTGCTGACTATGACAGTAACAAATCCCATCATAGTCTTTTATTGTTTTGGACTAATGGAATGTTGAAATCATTTCAAACCTGTGCATAGAACTTGACCACAGTATGTCCTATTACAGGTGCCAGTGATTGGTTGTCAATGGTTTTCTACTGTTCTGGATGCTAACATATACTCAAGGAAAATTGCTCCTGCAAGAACTTTCTGTATATTTGAAGAGGTTTATTTATTCATTAGTTCATGTTTTTGGATCAGACATTTTGTACATGCACTGCTGTTCTCTCCTTTTAGTGATATGCATATCAGACCATCATATGTGCTACTAACCTGTATTGGCAACTGCTTATCGAGCATATATCTTTTTAATACTGCATGACAAGGTTTCTTGTCTACCACATAGTTTAATTCTCATATACGTTCATTCTTGCATCTTCTTACTTGTAATAATTGCATGGATGAGGACTTAAAGCACTTCTAACATTTGTTTTCAAAAGTTTACTGGCCTTATTGTCCTGCATGTTTTTAATCTTTCCTTGGGAATGTCACGTAATTTCTCCTTAGACCCGCCTTGCAAATTATGATTTTAACAGTCTGAATTCTTTTCCTCTTATTTTATGGGACGTTTTAAAATCCTGTATTTATAGGTTCCTATGTTGACAAACATGTCTTTAGTAAATTTTATGCTCTCATCAATATATAGTGACTCGCTTTTGGTTGCTGCATTTTTGACTTGTAAGGTTGAAAAAATGCGTGGTGCTGGACTTATCAAAGGAGGGTCACTAGAAAATGCCATGGTTTGCAGGTGAAGAATTTTATGATACAAAAATGATGTTCACATCTTGTTTATTCAACTTTTCACATAACTGCATATTGATGGCATCTTTGTTGACATGGTTCTAAAAGTTATATACTCTACTGCACCAGTTGTGAATACAGGGTAACGAATGATTTGGACTTTCTTTTAGAGAATACAGCAGGGACCTACTGGCTAACTAATTTAGCTCTAGAATTCAGTAAACATTGGCTCACACTGGCTATAACTTAGCTCCGTCAAAACGAGAGGATGAAAAATGTGCAGAATATCGTTACTGTGGACTGGTAACGCTTCATTATATTAAGGATAAATACTACGCTTGAGTAGCAGCAGGGGGGGGGGGGGTCTGTTGAGACGAGAGAATGACATTGTGTCGAACCTCTCTATCCACCTAGGATCGAGTCACAGAAAGAAAGTGCTATACAAAGACATCTTAGCCATGTAGGTCAGTAGGTGCACTGAAGCTGAAGACTTGTTCCAACATCAGTAATGAAACTGCGTACTAAATGCTTATTACTTCACTTCTTAAATATCTGTGTATGGGTATATGGACATATTTTATTACTAGAGAGTTTATAAAATGATGTCTTTGTTCAGTACTTACCTTTTCTATTTGACTAGAGTAATATGATTTTGTAGTGTGTACTGTCAACTTTGTATACAGTTTAATTTAGTTGGAGCTCTTTTGTTCATGACTTTCATGATAACTTCTTGCCAAATATTACCTCGTGTTGAATATGACTGCTCCCTCTGGTTGGAAAATGATGACGTTCTGACCGGGAACCAAGCAGTACAATTGCACTGCAGCTCCAGTCCGAATGTCATCATTTTCCAAGTGGAAGGGGGTAGTTTAGCATGAATATGTACTGTTGTAGTTTATCATCCAGAATAGAAATGTTATACAGGCCAAGTAGTAAGATATGTTTCTTTTTGTTTATTTTAAAATTTTTCTCTTCGATGTTGCAACCTATTGTCTTGGAATTGAATTTCATGTTTTAAATTGTGTACTTCCTCTTGCTAATTATATAAAAATAATCTTATACTGCTTCTTTGGCAATTGACAGCATGACTGATGGTTGGCTAAATCCACCACTGCGGTTTGATGATGAACCTTGCCGCCACAAGATTTTAGACCTTATCGGCGACTTCTCACTTCTTGCTCAGAATGGCAACCAGGGTTTTCCGATTGCTCATATAGTTGCATATAAGGTATGCTATAAAATTCAACTAAGGAAAATATTGTTCTATGTGCTATAGCAATTTAGTAATTGCCTCATCAATTATATTTCTTATAAAATGTAGACTAGTGACCTCAACCAGGAAATATCAATTAGTTCCAGTCCTGCTGTTCTGTAGACTAGTTTGTACATGGATGTACAACCTTATATAATCCTCTTAACATTTTTGTCTCATTATTGCTGAAATTTCCACTCGATCTTTCATTTAACTGCTCGTCTTCTTTATGATTCAGTCTTGACAAAGAACTTCAATTTCCATTAGATCTCAGTAATATGATGATGGTTAGTTTATGACTGTGTGTTAGTGTAACCCTCACATAAAATGTCTCACATGTTTATGTTCAGTTTATTGACTTCTGTTGTTGTGTCACACTTTTATGCTTTTAATTTTGTGACATTTGTTCAGTTACCAACTTCCATATTTAGGAACTTAATTTGTGTATGTTTGTGTACATCAGTCATATCATTGACTTGTTTTTTCCATCTCTGGGTTGTCTACCCCCTTTACAAAGTACAAAGTTACTATTCAGTTCCATCTGCAGTGGAAGGTAAAAAGGTTATGTAGTTCATGACCGTGAGAACATTGGACACTGACTTCAGACCAGTAATGGATCAGAGACCCAGTCAAAGTTAGGCAAAAGTTAGCATAAGTTACAGTTGTCCAAAAGGGAACATCATTTACAAAGTGATGAGCACCGTTACTGTGATAGGCTACTCAAATAAAGCCTTGCAAGTGGCATTTGACACCCCTTACTCGATGTGACCTTAAACTACAGAACAACTTTTTCTGTTTCGTAGGCACATCAGGGCTTCTTGCTTTCAAGTATTGCTCCGTAACATGTGGTCCTGAGATAGTTGGGTTTGCCTGAAGCCACGTCATATTCTATGCTATAGTTTAATTTCTTGTTTAGTTTAAGAATATTCTTTATCTTATATACCAGTTCGTAGTACGTTTGTCTTCCTATTGTTCTTCAACTTTGTTAACTTATTTTGCATCATCATCTTGGAGCTCATTTGTTGCGACACGTGAACTTACCCTTTCGTTTTCTGTGACAAAGGCTGGTCACGCGCTGCACACTGATTTCCTGAGCCATCTGTTGGGGAAGTTCACTGTAGACCAAGAAAAGCTTACGGGGCAATGTTAACATATGCGGCTCTTCTTCTTGGTTCGTTGTTGATAGCGGTTAGAAAGCTACGTGTCAGGACAAGCACCTGGTGGCCCTCGTCTCAACAGTCAGGGTAAAGCATCAACATTGCAGTACTGTGGTACTGCTAAGGACCATTTTCTTCAGATCCATATGCTGTAACGTGTCACTGTTCCCCTTCCTCGAACTTTATTCTGTCGAACCGTGTTCATATTGACAAGACATGGAGTTTTTTACTATAAGGCACCTCTTTTTTGGTGAAGGTTATAGAAAACCTTTGTATTCTATTATCGAGCTCTGCAGAGACAATAGGCTGGCCGTTGTGCATGTGCTCTACTGGTTAGCCGAACGTATGTAGCCTGTTGCCGGACGCTCCGGCAGATCTGTCCTTTGTTGTGGTTGCAGAACAGAAAAATCTGCCATCCATTCCAACAAGTGGCTCGCAGCCGCCGAGGCCCCGCCGGTCTCTCCACGTCTAGGTCACCTCCCTTTTCCCTGTGGATAACCATGTCCATGACCAGAGAGCTGCGATGGCGCTACGACGCGGTGGACGGCCGCGAAAGCGACGTGCGCGCTCGCTCGTCGCCCGCGTGCGGAAATGAGAGCCCAACGCCAAACACCAGCAGCAGTAGCCGATGCGGTGGCGGGTGATGGAGAAAAGCCGACCGAAAGTGCAAGCAAGCGCCGACGGGGCCCCGGAGGAAACCCTGAGCCGCGCGGCGATGCGGCGTGAATGGTGACGTCCGTCCGCCCGCTCTTGTATCCGCACCAGCTTACTCTAAAGTACTCCCTCCCAATCGAAAAAATTGACGTTAGGACAGCTACACACAGTGTTTTTTTAACTCGTTTCTTTGTCGGAAACGTCAATCTATTCGATCTATACACTATTCTCCTTCCATTTTTACAGTGCATACTTTAAATTATACTGTAATACAGTTTATGCAGTATGGTTTACAGCATGCCACCGCGGAGGGTGAGCCGCGCGGAACCCAAATTCGGATCCGTCCTCGGGCGGCTGGTGCTCCAGGCCTGAGCAGTTGAGCTTCGGGCAAGCAAAAGCCCTCAGCAGTCCAATTGTCCAAAAGCTCGTGCAGGTGCACGCTTTCCGTCGTGCTGCTGACTGGACGTCTGGACGGGAGTCGCCGCCCGGTCAGAATTGGCGGTGTAGGGCTGACGCCCCCCTGCCACGAGGCCCGGCCGTTCCGGCTCGAGCTGGCACCAGCAGATTCAAGTCGGTCACGCTACCAGCAGGAACGTGCTTCGCGACGAGCAACGACGGATCACTCGGGCACACGTGTTGCCCGGTTTAACAGAGCTGTGAGCAGCCGCTCCACCGGGACCGCAACCTTGCGTAGAACGGCGATTCCTCCATGAAATAAGAAGATACGTCCATGCGTAGATAACAATACTACTCTCTCCTTCCCATATTATTTATCATTATGATAGAAATTTTAGTCCAAAATAAACTAAAATCCTTGTCATAAACGACAAATAATATGGAAAGGAGGGAATACTAATAAATGACCAAGAAAGAAACCCGCAACTCGCACAAGTTGCACTTGCACAGGAAAGAAAGAGATTCGCCGTCAGGTGGGTTACGATTTTTTTAACTACTCCCGGCCATGGCATATGGGAACCATAAATAAAACCCGGGTTCCTCGAGGGGAGGGAAAGAAAACGGCGAAAGGGGCGGCCCGAGATTCCCTCATCGTACATACACGGCTTCCCATCCTTTGGAGGCTTTCTCTCGTGCTGTACTAGGATCCAGATCTTCTTCGCTGCCGTATTAGTTGCAAGTCACCTGACCTGCTTGTCCTGCAGTTTGGCTGCTACTAGCTTGTTACTACTTCACGCAGCCACATTTTGTGATCCTAATAGCTTCATGCGATTTAAATTTTTCTAAATCCTAAGGGCGTTGGGCGTGCTCCGATAGAGATCCCGGTCCATGTAAGCCATTTCTTCTTCCTAATACTCCTTCGACCTTCCTAGGCCCCAGAGGACTGGTGTATGATGGAGGGCACAACTAGCTACTGCCATCGGTTGTTTCAAATCTCTGTCGCAGTGACTTGTTTTTTACGTTGACACTTGGCAGTAACTCATTTCCTTATTATGCCTAAAAATACAACTATGAGCTGAGAACCACATCTTTAGGCTGCGAAACCTAGAAAGATTGCTTTTGGCAGCTCTATATGGTTTGCTCGTAGTTGACTCGGACTAGGATGTATATTTTTCATCAGTATACTACGTGAGAGAGAGAAAGAGAGACTCAGCGGCTCCACTAAAAAACTGCATGGTATACATTGGACGCTATGTCAATGGACCAGATTCCGATTTCCTAAGACCGTTGTGAGAAATATGCTTCAAAGTCCTTAGTTCAATAAAAACAAACTATCTCGATTTCCTAAAAAATGAACCCATTTAAAAGATAAAAACTACTATCCCATTTTATTAAAGTACGATGGGTAGGAGTTATATATATAGTTTTATAGCCGGAATGGCTATGCATATTACCATTAAGTGGGAACGAATACATATGCCTTTAGGTAATCAAACAATAATTGACTATAAACATAAAATCTGAACAGCACTACCGCCTGATTAACAAACATTTCAGGGCAGCAAGGGCATCTGATTCCGAGAATCCTACATCTATGATACCTCAAATTGCAATATATATAGTGCGCAATAACATAAGCTTACATGATATTCATTTGCATCATGTTGGCCATGCTTGAATAATCAAACAGCCAAGTAGTAGGTTGCCAGTGGCCAAGTGTGCCTGGAGAACTCCACATCATATGCTTCGCTTGGCGTGCCTGCTGGCCAGGCTATATCGCCAGCCTAATAGTGCCACACATTTGGACTCTCGCTGCCTTCAGAATGGGGTCGTATGGTAAAGCGCGAGCAGCTAGCCCCCTCACATGCAGCGCACAAGGCGTCGATCACCTCAGAGGATCCGGATCCTCAACAAGTAAACCTTCACCAATCATGGACGCATCAACGCGCGCGGTCATTGAGTTGAGCTGCGTCTCTCTGATGCGTTCAGCCGTGTGACCCGCCTTGTGGCCGTGGCTAGCTTGCGCCCAGGTGCTGGGAACTCTTTATTTTCCTTTGATGATCCAACTGGTACAGTACACCACAGTCCACAGTGCAGCACCTGACATTATTTCCTGAGTTGATTACATATCTGTTCTTTTCAATTCATACAAAGAACCGAAACCAGGCCCCTGTCAGAACACGCCTTAACATACACGTTATTTCATTAAGGGGGTAATTAGCGTATTCCTTGCATTTCTCTAGCTGTTGTTAGGCGTCTCATTGATGTCTGGAAATTTGATAATCTTAATTTATACATATCTACCACTATTTATTGCAGGGAAGAAATGGAAGCCGGAAATAAAAAAGACAACGTAACAGTTTTATTCATTTGTTTAAGTACCAGCAAATACTTATTTTTCTGTTGCTCATGGAACAAAGACGATCATGCACATGTGTAGAGGCTAGACCACGTGGCAAGTGGGCACCACTTGCGATACACTTTCTATTGAAATTTCGCAATTTTTTAGAGATAGCTGGATGTGTAAGGTTGCAGTTTTTATTTTTTCTTAATTGCACGCAAATTAATATGCATGATGGGGTGCCACTTGAGCTGGTTGCCATTTGCCAATTTGCTAATGCAAGGCGTTTCTTTGTTGGCCGTCGTCAGGTCGTGGTATAGACTTAGTACTGCTTGACTAACATGGAAGAACAAGAAAAATAGGTATCCATCGTCATCCAAGGACAGGGGTCCTCAGTTTCGGAGCTTATTTTGTTATTTTTCAAACTTCAGGGAAAACAAAGCATTATTAGTAGTTAAGCCGCTTTCATTCTGTGAATCAAACTAGTAATGATATGCTACTTATGGTCTTTAAATGATACTACTATACAGAGTAATTGTAGACAGTTGTCAACAATTAAAAGTAAAGTAAGGGTTTTATGGAATAAATATTTTTTGTTCTTTTTAAAAGAGAAAATCATTGGAACAGAGAAAAATATGCAAGAGTTCGGTTGCAATAACACGCAGCTAATATAATAAGACCTTTGCACACATTTTTTAAGAAAAAATGAACCAGCTTTTGAATTTCAAATTTGAAATAGCCCCATTCATACCCTTCTGTTGCAGCACACAGCAGGCATCCGCCGTATAAACGCACAGCGAATAGAAACTTCCCTAATAGTAGTGAACTTCAGAATGCAAGTTCAAGTCATGGGGCCAGCCACATGTACTCCAGACAACTACTGTTGCTGAGTTTCTCACCAAGTTCATCAATCCAGCAGAGTTCTGATAGATGCAGTTAACAACAGTCCACGCGACGGACGGGAGAACTCGAGCCATGCTACAGTACTACACGGATGGGAATATGGAGGCCGCCGGAGGAAGGGTAGCAGAAGAAATATGGAAGGAAATCAGGAGAAAATCAATGCTGTCCGTTTTAAAAAGGGAAGCGCCCGGTAGCGGCCAGCTAAGCGCGCACGCAGCCAGCAGCCATCTCGAGAGAAAAGGAGGGCGCCGGGCGGCTGCCGCGGCCGCAAGTGGAAAGCAGACGCCAGACAGGAGAGGAGAGAGAGAGAGCAGACGCGGCGTCATTAGTAGCACCGTAAACTCGCCTAATCGCTGCCCGGGGCCAATCCCATCCCGCAATCGCGTGATTTGCTTTGCTTGCTTTACTAATTGCGCTTACCCATCTAGTCTCCTCCTCCTCCTGCGTCTCTCTCGGTTCCCTTTCCCCCATCGGCCTCTGCGTCCGAAGCCCGAACCGAGGCGCCGCCGGCCGGGCGAGGTGCGTCGGATCTACGCCGGCGATGGACGCGTGATTCGAGGGAGGGGAGGTGAGGCTAGGCAGGTCCTGTCCCCCGGGGGGTAAACGAGGAAGGAAGAGATGGCGGCGGCGGCGGAGGCGCGGGGAGGGGAGTTCCCCGTGGGGATGAAGGTGCTGGTGGTCGACGATGACCCGACGTGCCTCTGCGTGCTCAAGAGGATGCTCGTCGAGTGCAGATACGACGGTAAGAAAAAGCTGCTCCTCCTTCCCCTTCCCTACTTCCCCGCCTCGGCTCGCCTACTACGTTGCTCCGGGCGACCTAGCAGAGACAGTATTCGTGTTTCGTTTTGTACCGAGCGCGGCGCGGTGGTTGGTCGGTTAGTTAATCGGTGGCCTCGAGTTCGTTAGCCGCAATAAGCTCCGCTTCTGTTTCGTGCTTATTATGTTGTGATTTAATCTAACCCACTCGGGAGTTGGGAGTTCTGAAGGGCGATGCTGTGTGCGATCAATATGCTCCTTCCTCCAATTTAGGGGACTTTTTGGATGATTTGTTATTAACCTAAAAGGGAGGGGGGGTTTTAACGGATCATCTGAACGAAAATTTACCGGCTCTGTATCTTGGTTAGGAGTATTTGGGTCCATTGGGGACTAGATGCTGGAGATCTGGGTAGATGCGCTGTGCGACGGAAATCTGTGTAGGCGCCTGGCTTCTGTTGCTGCTTGCTAACGCAATAAGTGAGGTCGCACACTATCTATTATAGATCCTTGATACACCTATCCTGTGTCCTCTTGTGTTAGGCCCAGCGAATGTGAATTCTGAATGGAAGTTTGGTTAATAACAGAATCAGTAGGCCGGTAGAGGTTGCATGTGTCCGCATATTGGATTCATAACATGATATCTTCACCATAGCCCATTCTGCCATGACTCATTTGTTCAACATGAATATTCCAAGTATGTAATATTATATCAGGTATGCTACTAATAGTTTGGTAGATTATTTTTGACATGGGAGCATATATCTATACATGTTTGCCTCCGTTTATCTGATATAGTATTGATTGTTTTCAGAGCATGGGAATTACTCTGGGCCAATGTTGTTCAAAATTGATTGTCCATTTACATATCAAAACCCCTCCGCTAGATATAGGATTTAGTTCAAAATGCGACACTTTACAGTTACATCTTGGCGCATCATTATATTTGGTGAACTGTATCATATTTTGCTGTTCCTATCAAGTTTTTTTATTACGCTGGTTTTCCCTTTGTTACATAGTGACACCATACTGTGCACTATGGTGTCTGTTTGTTCTTAGTTCGTTTTAGGCTTCTAGCTCAAGTTTTATGGAATGCTTTCGTCCTTCTTTTGGGTTAAATATTTTTGCTAGGTTACTTATGCCTTTCTATTATGCTAATCGCATGCATGAATCTCATATCTTGCTCCAACCGTGTTTTCACAGTGACAACCTGTCCTCAGGCTACAAGAGCATTAGCTATGCTGCGGGAGAATAGGCGTGGTTTTGATGTTATAATAAGTGACGTTCACATGCCTGATATGGATGGATTTAGGCTACTTGAACTTGTAGGACTTGAGATGGACCTTCCAGTTATTAGTAAGTACATTCTCTTTTTTTTTTTGGCCAGTACATTGCATCGCACATTTAGAAGGCACCACTAAATACCTATTCGTAATATTTACAGTGATGTCTGCTGACTCAAGTACAAATGCTGTAATGAAAGGAATAAAACATGGAGCATGCGACTATTTAATTAAACCTGTCAGAATGGAGGAGTTGAGAAACATATGGCAACATGTTGTGAGGAAAAAGTGGGGTGAAAACAAGGATCATGAGCATTCAGGTAGCATAGATGATACAGATCGTAATAGACAAGCCAATAATGATAATGAATACGCTTCCTCTGCAAATGATGTTGGTGATGGTAACTGGAAATCTCAGAAAAAGAAACGAGACAAAGAAGAGGATGAAGGTGATGAAAATGGTGATCCTTCTTCTACATCAAAGAAACCAAGAGTTGTTTGGTCAGTTGAGCTCCATCAGCAGTTTGTAAATGCTGTTAATCACCTTGGGATAGACAGTAAGTCTTTTACTACTTGCACTTGATAGTTCTTTCTATGGGTTTAAGTGCACAGTAAATTTCAGAACTTCATGGTGCTGTTATGTGCCTCCTAGACTGATTATGAGTATTATTGTACATCTGATGGAAGAACTTTGCTCAGTATCTCCACCTTTGTGCTTAAGTTTTTTTTCCCCTTTTCCCGCAGAAGCTGTTCCCAAGAAAATTTTAGAGTTGATGAATGTTCCTGGCTTAACTAGGGAAAACGTTGCCAGCCATTTGCAGGTTTGATTCTGACCTTCTGACCATATTACCTGTTTTAGTACCTTCGTTAAACATGTATCAGATTGCGTTTCAAATTGTGACGTTGAAGTAGCTACCATTTCTTTGCACTTGTAAAATGTTGTAAATGTATTTTTGTTTTGATCTTTCAACGCTCCACCTTCATTTACTACCAGTGATAGGCATTCTTCCAACTCAGAATTTTCCCACTTATGCTTTTATTACTGGAGAGGGAGCCCTGTTGCAGCAGTAACGCTGTTGCCTTGTGACCGTGAGGTCACGGGTTCGAGCCCAAAGTGGGTCGGTCCCTTCACTGGATCCTGCGCACGCGGGGGCTACCTGCACTGAGCTGCCCTTTATGCTTTTATTACTGGAACACTTCTTTATTCTTTTGTTGTACGTGCACCGGGCTATTGCGGACGTGCAGTTGCATAAAAATGTCAAAACTCTACTTACCCAAAATATATTTTAAAACCTGTTGAATATGGATAGTGAAATTTGGTTTCCCCACGCAAGAGAATACTCCTTCCGTCCCAAAATGTTTGTCGCTTTGTAGTTCAAAAATAAACCACAAAGCGACAAACATTTTGGAACGGAGGGGGGGTACAAAGTAAGCTTCTTTTGGCATGATTGTTTTTAGAATTAATCATCCACAAACATTGCTCTGAATCTGCTATTACATTAGGATAACCCTTTACTCTCTGTGTTTTCCTCATTTGGGAAATATCCAATGAAACTCCATGAAGTTCACATTTTCTATTGGCTATCATCTATTTGAAACTCCAATGTTCAATCCATTGTTTTTTCATTCACTTTTCTGTTCATATCCTAAGACAGGGTATAGCAGTTAATCGTACGGCATGTTTGAACATCTTGATTTCCATGTAGTAAGATCCATGATTTTTTTGTTAAGCTGATGAAATACCTTTTGTTTTTTACATGCAGAAATTCAGACTCTATCTAAAGAGAATAGCTCAGCACCATTCAGGGATAATTCATCCATTTGTTCCATCTGCTTCTAGTGCTAAAGTCGCCCCGTTAGGAGGACTTGAACTCCAAGCTTTGGCTGCTTCAGGTCAGATCCCTCCTCAGGCCCTGGCTGCTTTGCAGGATGAGCTCCTTGGTCGACCCACAAGCAGTTTGGTGTTGTCTGGACGGGACCAGTCATCTTTACGTCTGGCTGCGATCAAAGGAAACAAGAGCCATGGAGAGAGAGAGATAGCATTTGGTCAACCCATATACAAGTGTGTGAATAATGCATATGGCTCATTTCCTCAAAGCAGTCCCGCAGTGGGAGGGATGCCACCTTTTGCAGCTTGGCCCAATAACAAACATGGTTTGACAGATTCGAGCAACACATTGGGAAGTTTGAACAATTCTCAGAATAGTAATATGTTGTTACAAGAATTGCAGCTGCAGCCAGATAACTTGCTGTCAGGAACTCTTCACTCTATTGATGTTAAACCTTCTGGCCTAGTTATGCCCTCACAGTCATTAAATACCTTCCCAGCTAGTGATGGGCTCTCCCATAATCAAAATCAACTAGTTATGCCTCCACAATCGTCAAGTTTTCTTGGAGGCATTCCTCCTTCCATGAAACCTGAACCTCTTCTGACAACTTCTCGACCATCAAGTAATCTGTTAGGAGGGATAGACCTGGTTAATCAAGCTTCAACGAGTCAGCCTTTGATTAATACCCATGGAGGAAATCTTCCTGGCCTTATGAATCACAGCTCAAATGTGATGTCTTCGCAAGGAATTAGTAATTTTCAGGGTGGAAGTAATTCATATTTGGCTAGTCAGAATGCTGTGGGAGTTAGCTCTAAACCACAAGGCTTTCTCAAGACTGAGAGCACTGACTCTTTGAGGCATAGTTATGGCTATGTCAGTGGCAGCACTAGTATGGATTCTGGCTTGCTCTCGCAACCAAAAGATACACAGTTTGGTCTATTGCAGAGTCTAGATGATGTCAGTGGCAGCTGGTCTCCTTTGCAAAATATTGATAGTTATGGAGGTACTCTTGGTCCAGGCCAATCTGGTTCCACTTCATCTAACTTCCAGAGTTCCAACATGGCCCTTGGGAAATTGCCTGATCAAGGACGAGGGAGGAATCATGGTTTTGTTGGGAAAGGTACTTGCATTCCAAGCCGCTTTGCTGTGGACGAAATTGAGTCTCCAACTAACAATTTGAGCCACAGCATTGGAAGCAGTGGAGACATAGGGAACCCTGATATTTTCGGATTTAGTGGACAGATGTGAAAAGCTTTTTGAATTTGTAAGTAGGTAAGCCCCTTTTCCTTATCTTAGTAGCAGATATATTGCTTCTGTACATTTGATGATCTATGTTTTCTTAACTCACCTTTCTACTTGTTGATTTAGTTTGTCTGGTTGGATGCCATGCCACAACCGTGGCTTGCCACCCTTAGTCCCATACCCCACATGTCATGTACTCAATTTCTTGCCAATTTGCCAAATTTCTTAACCACACTTTGACTAAGCTGTGGCTAGCAACCAAGCACGCCGTTAGCTTTAAATGCTGGTAGTGATTGCATAATCTTATTCATGTTGCTGTTAAGCTTACAAAGACTTCTTAAAATTTTTGACAGTTCTTATCATTGTTCTAACTGTTGTGTTTTATTGATCCTATCATCTTTTTTTATTTTTATTTTTTAGTATTTCACGGACTCTTGTGCCTTTACCTTTTAAATTACTCACCCATCCCAAAAAGTTTGTCGCTGTTAGCCATAATGGGGGATTGCTGACGGCATGCTTCCAACATTTCCCTCTGGCGCGCATCAACAGAGACATCTATTCCTAACAAAACTATTTTTCTTGTGCAGGTTTGATCAGAGGGCACTGGAAACAAATTTAGTGGTTTGATGAATGGTTGCTCGTACTTTCATTTAATCTGTTTCATCTGTAATTGGTTTATAAAGGGAATAATTTGTGACTGAATTGTGCTTTATAGAAGTTTGTTCAGTTTAAAGAACTTTTAATTGTTTGGTCCCTTGTTACGTTTACGTATGGCTCCTTCAGATAGCGTATTTTATTTTCTTGTGTAATTACCCATCGTCGTAGACTATTTGTTTTCCCCCTTGATTCTTTTGGATTCCTGTAACTTTGGAATCCTCGATCTGAAGCTTCAACTCCAGGATCGCTTTTCACTCTTCAGTCTATCCTGTACTGATATATTACAACCAGTACGGAGCAGTTATTAATGCTCTAGCTATGTTTTATTGTTGAACAGAAAGTCATACAAGTCATACTCCTACTTAACATTACACTATATACATTTCCGTTGGCAATGGATTTTACACTTCATAGATGTATGTCTGTGCTTCAAAACCAATTTCCTTGTATGTGTAGCTAGGCAAACCTTTGGTCGTCAGGACTTGCTACTCGCTCCATGAAGTATCGCCTGGTTCAACGCATCAGCCGCAGTAGCGGTGCCAACTGAACTTGATTCACGGTTGTGGTCCTGTTCCTCCGACGTCGCCTGCAGTGCGCGCCTTCTGTGTTCGGGGTAGGTCCAGTACAGCGCGGAGTGTGTGAGGCAACAGACGGTGAACGGCACGGCAATCTCCGCGAACACCGCATTGCCAAGTGCGGCTGCATTTTCCGGTCGGCCGCAACGCTTGTGCCGGAAGCAGTCGGCTGATATCCGAAGACGCGCTCCCCTAGGATCCCGACAATGGTCGGCCCAAACGAGGCAAACACCGACGCGAAGCACCGGTCACCAGCGCCAGCATCCACTCACTGCCGCCGCCGACTCGCTGCGCAGCTCCCGTTTCCTCCCACGCTCATGATACCTAACCTCTTCCTGGTCACCTTTGCGAGCTTGCAGGAGCACGCAACCGAGAACGGCTGATCATTTTGGCTGATTCATGGTTTTTATAAGATCACACGGTATCTTCGGAACTCAACAAACTGGGATGCCAAAGGCATTGACAGAAAGAAGAAGAATTATCGTCACAATAACTGCTGCAATCTCACTAGATTCAAGCAAATTCGCAATACCAATAACAAATAAATCACTGACGGTACATAATCCTGAAACGCATACCACATTTACACCTAGCTGCGTGTATTATGCCCTGCAATTCCAACTGCTGCATGACGCTCACACTACTCCCACACGTCCAGGGACGAGCCGCCGTCCTCCTCCTCCCCGTGGTTCGCCAGGGCCAGCTCCTCGGAGACGTAGGCCAGCCCCTGCATCAGCCGCACCACCTCCGCGGCGTCATCCAGGTAGTACTTGGCCTTGCTGGGGTTGCGGCCGACGGTGCACGCGAATACCTCCGCCGTGGACGCCAGCGAGGCCCCCGCACAGGAAGCGGTGGTGATCAGCTGGAACATGTCCTCATCCGACCGGTCGTCGCCGATGCACAGGACGAAGTCCGGGCACTGCTCTCGTTCCTGCATCGATGCCAGCATGCGCCGTGCCACCAACCCCTTGCTCACACCCTGCGCAAAAGGCAAAACGTTTCTCGTTAGTTCTGCAGCTTGGCTCTTGTGAAGGTCATGGCGCCATGAAGAACCAACAACTATAGAGCAAGGTTTCACCTGTGGTTTCACTACGACGGAGTGAACGGTGGTCTTCACTGAGACAGGCTCGTTCGCAAGCACGCTCTCTAGGTGGTCGACGAGTTCCTTCGCTTGACAGGAGCCGAAGTCAGGGTCCGCGTCCTCGTAGTTCCAGACCAGCACCGTTTCCCTCTCCTCGATGGTTGAACCGTCCGTTGTCTCCCTGTAGAGGCACATCACCGGGTCTGCGATCTGCTTCCAGCTGAAGTCAGCAGGAGGGATACAGGTAGTCCATTCTGCATTTCTCTGTGTCCTGTTAGCAGTAGGACGTATTTTGTGAGTCACCACTCACCAAAATTCATAGTGACAAGGTTGAAACAACAACAAAAATCATATCTCGTGCTGTATTAGATGTTTCGTTCAATATTCTCTACTGTGCACTCATTGAACTGATTGTGGAAGTTTTAAACTACATCCTGCAACATTTCTTCATGGTAATGGAAACCATGTTTGACAAGATGTAACGAGTTAGAACCTAATATATCCAAGTTTTAAGTTGATTATTGTTAAGATAAAAAAACTTACAAAAATAATATAGAGATGATCGGGAAAAAGAAAAAGATGACTGAAGCAAATTCACATACCTCATGAAGTAGCCATGCTCTGCTGCTATGCCAAGGTTCTCACAGGGGAACCACTCATTGAGGGTGCCACGATCAAACCCACTACAAAGAAAAACCTCGTTGTTCCTGTCCCGGCATAAGCTGTCAAGTATCTCGACCGATTTCGAGGTCGGACTCTTATTGATTGCCTGTGGCATCAGTGTGCCATCATAGTCCAGCAGAATTGCACGCTTCTTCGCCCTCCGGTACGCCATAAGAATGTGCTCCAAGGAAAGCTTCCTAAAACTCAGGTCAAGAGAGACCACTCTGAACTTCAGGCCAAAACCGATGCCGTAGCACCTTCGTTGAGAGTGATCTTTGCAGGTTCTTTCGAGGTCCTGGAGGAAGCTGTTAGCCCAGTATATTACGTCATGGGTGCTGACATAGCGGAAGTGCTTCTCGTGGCGCAATCGCTTCTCATTCTCAGGCAGCACCAGCGCGCTCTCCATGGCATCCGCCACAGCCTCAATGTTCCAGGGGTTCACTCTCACAGCACCACTCAAGGATGGTGAGCATCCGATGAATTCGGATACCACCAACATGCTCTTCTTCTCTTCTGGCTTACCCTGCCGGAGCATCAAGTCCAGATTTTCATTACCTTGCCGGGAAACGATGTATTCATAGGGGATCAAGTTCATCCCGTCCCTGACCGCGGTCACCAGGCACACCTCAGCAATGACATAGTAAGCGACACGCTCATAGAACTGCAACGGCTGATCGATCAGGACCACAGGCTCGTACCCCGGCGCACCATAGGCCTCGTTGATGCGCTGCACCATGTTGTATGTCTCGGCCTGCACCTCAGCGACGTCCTTTCCCCGCCCTCGCGCTGGGTTGGCGACCTGCACAAGCACGAGCTTTCCTCGCCACTCAGGATGCTGCCGCAGCAGCTCTTCCATGGCGAGCAGCTTAAGGCTGATCCCCTTGAAGATGTCCATGTCGTCGACGCCCAGCATGACCACTCTCCCCTTTCCCGAGTACATCTCCAGCAGCTCAGCCACCTTAGCCTCGGTCTCGGGTAAAGCCAGCACAGTCTTGAGCTGCCCCATGTGCACCCCCACCGGCAGGATCTTGATACTCACCGTCCGGCCGTAGTACTCGAGACAAATGTGCCCCCTCTTGGACTCGTAGGAGAGGCCGAGCATGCGGCCGCAGCAGGAGAGGAAGTGGCGGGCGTAGTCGAAGGTGTGGAAGCCGATGAGGTCGGAGTTGAGCAGAGCGCGCAGAAGCTCCTCGCGCACGGGCAGGGTCTTGTAGATCTCCGACGAGGGGAACGGCGAGTGCAGGAAGAATCCCAGCTTGATGCGGTTGAAGCGCTTGCGCAGGAAGGTCGGGAGCACCATGAGGTGGTAGTCGTGCACCCAGACGAAGTCGTCGTCCGGGTTTATAACCTCGAGCACCTTGTCCGCGAAGATCTTGTTGGCGGAGACGTAGGCCTGCCACAGCGCGCGGTCGAAGCGGCCGCCGAGGTCCGGGGACAGCGGCAGCATGTAGTGGAAGAGGGGCCAGAGGTACTGCTTGCAGAAGCCGTGGTAGTAGCGCGCGGCGCTGTCGGGGGGCAGGAACGCCGGCACGCAGTTGTGGGTCTCGAGCAGCGCCTGCGCGACGGCGTCCTGGTCCGCCGGCGGGATGTGGTCGCGGAGGCAGCCGATGTAGACGAACTCCATGGAGGGGGAGGAGGAGTGGTGGAGGTGGCGGAGGAGGGAGTCCTCGTCCCACGAGAAGGTCCACGGCTCCGACGGCGACTCCGGGCGGTGGGAGCGGATGGGGAGCTGGTTGGCCACGATGATGGTGCGCGGGCGCGGCGCCGGGGACGGCGTGGACGGCGACGCCGGGGAGTCGTCGATGAGCCCCGAGGTGGTCACCACGCGCGGGAGCCGCCGCCGGAGCGCGCCAAGCGCGGCGGCCGCCGCCGGCGCCTGGTCCGCCGCGCCAGTGGCCAGGTCCAGGAGGTTGGTGTAGGAGCGGGACACCATGGCTCGCCGCCTGGTTGTTCCTGCAAGGATGAAGGATCCGACCGGAGCAGTGGATCAAATGTTCGAGCTTTTTGGCACAAAGAAGCACGCCTCTCGCAGCGGACGGAATCCAAGAGGGAGGGAAGTTGTCAAATTGACGCAACGCAAGAGGTGGTGCTTCGGCGCAAGATTTTTATTAGCGTACCGGTGTTTTTGGTTGGCACACTGTTTCGTGCAGGATAGCAACAGAACAGACTCGGCGGTGTTTTGAGAAGTGGCAAGCGCTGGGCTCAACCAGCAGCCACCTGTATCAGCGCCATGCTCGCCCTATCTCGGAGTGAGTGGCTTTTGTTTCTCCCAAGGACTGATGGAGCACGGAGAGAGAGGGTCGAGATGCCAAGGAAGAGTCGAGATGCTCCCCAGCCCCTCTCTCTCTCTCTCTACGCGATTGAGAGGTGCTCATGTTGCATGAGAAGGAATTGGAGGGAGGGGAGGACAGATTTATAATCGCGAGAGCTCACCTCACATCGTCATGGCGACGGCCTTGGATTAATCAGGGGAACAACCGGGACAAAGGAGTCGCATAGGACAGCATGGTATGGGGTTGTGGCACCGGTGACAGAGACTGCAATTCGTAGATTGATCATCAAAGGTGAGAGGGGAGTGTACAAGAAAGGGGAACAAAAAACAAATCGAGTTTTTCCGGAGTTCCAGAGGAGGCCTGACCTTGTTTCGCATGGTCTGGTGGTGGTTTCCGTTTGGATCTTTTGGTGGCTCCAGGAAGAACAACGCGAGCTACCAGGTGCTAAAATAATCTGGGAGTAAATTTACCGCGGGAAAATGTTTCGAAAAAATTACCATTGGATAAACTGAAAGTTAGTTGGGTGGCCTTTTCGCGTCATGCTTTTTTTGTAAAATTACTTTATAAAAAAATACGGTGCTGGTTAACCTAGACAACAAAATAGTAGAGTAAAAGGAGTTTTAGACTGTCCACACTGGCAGCCTAGATAAAATTGAATTGTAAAGGTGGAAATCTTTTATAGTTCACAGTAAAAGATTGAAAAAAAACTATTTAGAGGTTGAATTTAGACGTACATCAGTCTTGACAGTATTATACGTTTGGATGTTAATTTCTTGGTTAGCATGCTGGAATTTCTCACGCTAATAGTACCACAGTATTCTGACCGCTGCAGGGAGGGGGCTGAAATGGTTCGTATTCGGTAAAGTTCCAACTTACTTTTACCTGGTTGAACGTCGGTCGAACCAAAGGTGATACATCCAATAGGATTCCTTTTCGTCAAGTGGATCATTTTTTTATTCTAACGGAGATAAGGTTCTTCAAACACGATATTCCAACTTTTTACCCCGTAGACGTGGCAAAAAAAACTCGTGCTTACCAGATGGCAACTTGAGGAGGGGGGACAACCTTATTCTGAACCGCCTTTGACAGGTATTAGTTGTAGAACAACAGAAAGGGCAAAGTGAATCAATCGACTTGAATTTTACATCCTGAAACCACATATATATAGTATGTGCTTAGTGCCTAGATTATGCCTCCTACTACAACATGATTGGTGAATCTAGCTAGGCCCCTTTGCGAAAGTCTCTTGCTAGTCCTCCTCAGACCTCACTTCTCGCCAAAGAACGAAGCACTAATTCAGATGAGCAGCAGAATACTACTAATGTGGATCATGGAATCTTTGAGCAGTTCTCTATCCATTGCCGGCCAAAACAAAGATGCCCATGGTATTCGGTTGGAGGAGACATAAGTTAGTGCGAGCTTTGTTGCTGCTCACCAATGTTTATTCAAGTGGACTCCCTCACCGAAGCGCGCAATGACCTTTTTGCCCTCGCCGGGGAAGGCACGGAGCGGCAGACAGACAGCGACCCTGGCCGTGCGCCGGAGACGTGGCGTGGCTCGGCGTCGTACGTCGGACGCGGCAGCGGTGGCGGGGCGGCCAGCGGACTAATTGGAGTTGGACAAGTGTGTGTCACCAGCGACAATGTTTCCGCCATGAGCAGGGTAAAAGATCGGTGCGGGACAGCAGCGAGGGAATCTGATTGGGTGTCCGCTTCCTGCCTGCCGTGGACGCTGGATCCGTTCTCGAAACAACAAAAATAAAATGGGACATTGTACGAAATATTTCATCTATTCGATTCTAGCTTCATTTGTGGGGTCAACTAGACCATAGAGATAAGGTTTCATCGTTCAGCGAGGAGTACGGAATTATGTCGCTGCTCTCCTCGGGCAGCGTGCCGATACTGTTGCCGGAGGTGGGGCGCGCACTGTGCGCTCGTGCCCTCCAACGCGGCCTCCGCCTCCGCTGTTCAGGATCGTGCCTCGGTTCACCGCACAAACGCTCGCCAAAAATCGTTCTATGGTTTCGGCGAGCGAGAGGTCCTTGTGCATCCATCGACGCTGGCCGGCCGGGCTCAGGTGACCCGTGACCATCTGACGCCGAGGGAACCCGGCAGGGGACCGTCGCTCGATTACCGTCACCGTCGGTCCTGCATCCAATGGTCCAAGATCTCAGCTAGGGTAATTATTTTTTTGAAATGATAGTGAGGGTGTTTCGGAACTGAACCTGCTTTCTAGATCCGATTCCGACACGTTGCTTTTCTTGACCCGACAGTCAGCGACGGACGCAACTGAACCTGCTGGTACGTTTCACCCGCCCCTTCATTCAGGTCTTCGAACGCCTCAGCCACCAAGGTCATATCACTATATCAGCACCCTGTCCTGCAAAAGCAAGGAAAAAAGGAATTGACAGTGGAACACGAACCAAATCGTCGGCGATAATCATCCACCGCACATAAACCAGCAGCAGCAGGTCATTTATCAGGGACAGAACCGGGACGCGTGGCGTGCGCGCGGCTGGATGATGATTGATTTGAGCAGGTTGCGACTCGCGGTCACGGCCGGGTCAGGATCAGTTGGTAGTACAACTGATCATGACACGCTAATTGTTCCTCCTTAAAGGGAAGTGTTCCATGGATTTACCCATATTCCAAGAGTCCGGCAAGCTCTAATTTCTATAGTATGTAACTGATGTGAATACATGATTCAGACAACTTATCATATTGTGGCGTGGCTCCCATTAATCAGCTCTATCATTATTCAGTCGTTACTAACTTTAGGAGTATATATAATTGAGCACGATTACGACTTTCGCCTATTCTTTTAGATAAGATTCGCATCTTGTTGTCCTCTCCTCTCTCCTCTGGGTTCACGTTTCCAGCTGATGTCTTGTTGAGTGACGCGGTCGTTATTGTTGATTAAGCTTAAGCACGCTAAGCAGGCACGCAATTCAGCACCTGCCACCACTGTTCCTGGCTGACACAAACAGTTGCGTCGTATATAGTACAGTAAGTATCTCCAGATTAATCTGTTAAATCTTAGGGTGTTGAGGATCATTATTGTGAACATCTAATCAGGCAATGCTCAGATATAATCAATTCAGATCAAGTAGTCTTAAGAGTAATTGATCATCTATGTGCTAAGTACTTAGGCAAACAATCAAGTAAGGACATGCAGGTAGATTGCAAATATTAAGATCAAGACAGATAGAGGTTTAGAGGAGAGATGCGTGTGTTACCGTCAGTAGATCTATTAGATGTCATTGGGCTCTAATGGATGATTGCAGAAGAGTTAGCTTGACGCAGGTAGTTCGTTGATGCAGGGCGGCGTGGTGCAGTGGCGGCCTGAAGCAGATCACCTCGGCGTCGGGTCTCCAGGTACGGACCTTCTCCTCACTCTGTACCCTAATAGATCGGTTGCGATTTTGTGGGGAGGGATGTGGTGACTAATCAACTCGTGATTAGCACCCCGGCCCCTCCCCTCTTATTTATATGGCGCGGGTGAGAGGGGGCCGCACCGGACCAAGGTCGGTTGCGCCCCCGATCAGGGCGCGTATAGGGGAGTTTGACTCGGGGGCGTGGTTGTTGCCCACGTCACCTCGAGATCATAACTAACATTCTCCCCCTTGATCTCGAGACCTTAACTTACCATCTTAATTTTCTGAACTAATCTTACACATATCTCTTTTGCTCTGACATAAAGGGCACGACGTATCAAAACAACCATTTACGTACTGTTTGACTCGAAGACCACGATACATCTCACAAATAGAAATAGTCTTACACTTAGGTGGTCCCTTAGAATCCAGGATATTATCACAGGGTCTCCCTTAAACCCATGTCGGCTACGTGTTCACTGAACACGTTGGGTTGAAGGCCCTTAGTTAGCGGATCTGCAAGCATTTGCTTAGTGCTGATATGCTCGAGACTAATTGTGTGATCTTAGATTTTCTCTTTCACAACATAGTACTTAATATCGATGTATTTGGCAGCACCACTCGACTTGTTGTTGTAAGAGTACATTACTGCTGGTTGATTATCGCAGTATAACTTAAGTGGTTTATGGATGTTGTCGACCACTTTAAGACCGGGAACAAATTTCTTAAGCCAAGATGTCTGCCCGGTGGCCTCATAACAAGCAACAAACTTAGCATACATTGTGGACGATGTAGTGATTGCTTGTTTGGAGCTTTTCCACGATATAACTCCATTCACGAGGGTGAATATATAACCTGACGTGGATTTCTTAGTATTCACACAACCTGCGTAATCTGAATCTGAATAGCCCACTATTTCTAGTGACTCAGTCTTGTTGTATGTCAGCATGAAGTGCTTAGTACCCTGTATGTATCTTAATGCTTTCTTAACGGCTTTCCAGTGATCTAATCCTGGATTACTTTGATATCTGTCAAGTATCCTAATCACAAAAGCTAAGTCAGGGCGTGTACAAACTTGAGCATACATCAAGCTTCCGACAACGGAAGCATAAGGAATTCCTTTCATCTAATCAACCTCATACTTATTCTTAGGCGATTGAGAGTTTGAAAATATATCACCCTTAACTTTTGGAGCACGCGAGGCTTTGCTATTATGCATACCGTACTTTCTAAGTATGCTTTCTAAGTATGTCTCTTGAGATAGTCCTAAAACCCCCTTAACACGATCTCGGTGTATCTCAACCCCTAAAACATAGGTCGTTTCACCTAGATCCTTCATATCAAAGTTTGAAGATAAAAACTTCTTAGTTTTTAAGAGTAGATTGACATCACTACTTGCTAATAAGATGTCATCCACATAAAGGACTAAGAAAATGAACTTTACATTCTTAAACTTAGCATAAATGCAATTATCCTCCTCATTTTCCTTAAATCCAAACTTTCTAATAATCTCATCGAACTTGAGATACCATTGTCTTGAAGCTTGCTTAAGTCCATAAATGGATTTCTTCAAGTGACATCTCATATGTTCCTTACCCTTAATAATAAAACCTTTCGGTTGTGTCATGTAGACGTCCTCATATAGATCCCCATTGAGGAACACTGACTTTACATCCATTTGATGTAATTCTAAGTCACAATGCGCTACTAATGCCATTATGATTCTAAAACAATCTTTAGACGACACGGGAGAGAAGGTCTCATTGTAATCAATACCCTCCCGCTGAGTGAATCCCTTAGTCACAAGTCTAGCCTTATACTTTTCGATCTTCCCTTTGGAGTCACGCTTAATTTTGTAGACCCACTTACAGCCTACAGTTTTGGATCCTTTAGGAATCTCTACTAAGTCCGAGGCCTTGTTGGCACTCATGGAACTCATTTCATCTTCCATGGCCTTGTGCCATTAAGATGACTGAGGTCGCCTCATGACATCTTCGTAAGAGGTGGGATCATCCTCTATCTTAACTTCTTCGCTCAAGTATATCAGATAGTCGTCCGGGATGGCTGACCGTCTTACTCTTTGCGATCTTCTTACTTGAGCATCATCTAATGGTTAAGTCTGCTGCTGAACCTCATTTTGTTTGACCATGTCCTCAACAGGCTGAGGAGGTTGTACCTCACTTATTTCTGTTGTGGCCGATAGAGGTTGTGTCACCAGCACCCGGTGCTGGTGGCACGACAACAGCAGGTAGGGTGAAATAAGGCTCTTGAGTCATTGGAACGGGTAAACTAATCCGTTCCTCCTCAAGGTCTATTTCCCACCATACCGTGCTCCCCCTGATCATAGCGTCTTCTAAGAATACGGCATGTCGTGTTTCTATAAACTTAGTATGTCGATCTGGACAATAAAACATAAAACCCCTTATTTTTCTCAGGATAGCCAATAAAATGGCAACTAACTGTTCTAGATTCCAGCTTACTAATGTTTGGGTTGCACATCTTAGCCTCAGCTGGACAATCCCAAATATGAAAATAGTTTAATGAGGGCTTACGTCCTGTCCACATCTCATACGGTGTCTGAGGTGCTGACTTAGTGGGAACCCGATTAAGCACATGAATGACGGTTTTTAAGGCCTCCATCCATAGGTTAACCGGTAATGTAGAATAACTTAGCATACTCCTTACCATGTCCATAAGAGTACGGCTTCTACGTTCCGCAACACCGTTCTATTGAGGTTCGCCCGGTATAGAATATTGGACGACTATCCCATGTTCCTGCAAAAACCTTGCAAAAGGTCCAGGAACCTGACCATATGGGGTATGCCGACCGTAGTACTCACCTCCACGATCGGATCTTACTACCTTAATCTTAATATTGTGCTGATTTTCTACTTCAGCCTTAAATATCTTAAACTTATCCAACGCTTCAGATCGCTCCTTGATTGGATAAATGTAACATAACGAGTGTAGTCGTCCGTTAATGTTATGAAAGAGTCATACCCGTCTATGGAGACTACGGGAAATGGACCACAAATGTCCGTGTGAATAATTTCTAAAACTCCCGTGCTACGTATGACATTCTTCTTAATAGTCTTAACAAACTTACCTTTAATGCAATTAATGCATTCTTCTGAACCTGGAAAGTCTAAGTGGGGTAAGATCGATTGAGATACTAAGCATTCGATCCTCCCCCTCAAAATGTGGCATAATCGACAATGCCATAATTTTGACGATGTTTTGAAATCGAAATGTGGCATAATCGACAATGCCATAATTTTGACGATGTTTTGAAATTGATCCTTTTGCACTTGTTTCTTTTTATGTCATTCTTAGCGGGAATTTGATCATTACTTAATGCATTGACATTATCATGAGTGGACAATAGATAAAGTATGTCTTGTCTGAAGGCAAGATCCACAATCTTATTATTCAAACTAATAGAGCATGTGTCTTTGCCAATATAGCAAACAAATCCACAATTATCCAAACATGACACTGATATCAAATTCATCTCTAGTCTCTAAACTAGGGACATAAAGAACATCATGAAGTTTAAGTGTGAAACCACTACTAAGTCTAAGACAATAAGTTCTGATGGCTTCAACTTCAGCTTCATGGCCATCAACGACTTTAATGGTCCTTTCTCCCCTTCTTATAGTCCTCATCGTATTTAACCCCTATATAGAATTACAAACGTGCACAGTTGCACCTGAGTCAATCCACCAAGTAGATCGAGAATAAGTTAAGTACAGGGATTCATTTACGAAAGTGATAATATCCTTACCATTCTTAGCACACCACTTAATAAAACCAAAGCAGTCCTCCTGGTGATGTCCAAAATCTTTGCAAAATTTGCACTGATCTGATTTCAACTTAGAACCAGAAGGATGAGGAGCTGTCCATTTGCCCTTAGAAGAGGAGCCATGTACCTTAAAAGATGGTGGCTTGGGAGAGGTGAAGTAGGTCTTCGCCTTTCCCTTACTCTTACCTTTGGTGAAGTTAATGGAGTCTCCACCCTTACCTCTTATGCGCTCCTCCTCCTGAACGCACATAGCTATGACTTTCTCTAAAGTCCAGCTATCTTCTTTTAGAGTTGTAATTTATCACAAATGTCTCAAACTCTTTGGACAAAGACATGAAGATGAAATGCACAAGCATCTCATCTGGCATGGCTAAGTTAAGAGTCTTGAGGTTTGCATTTAAATTACTCATCTTAAGGATGTGATCTCTCACACCCCCACCAGTGTACTTTCATTAACAAGCCTTTTGAGGAGTGTGCTTGCTAATGTCTTAGTGGAGCCTGTGTACTGACTTTTGACTTTGGCAAGATACTCAGTTGCCAGCTCATAGTCAGGAATAGCTCCTCTTATGGACTCGGAAATGGTGGCCTTAATGACCATGAGGCACTTTCTGTTGGATTCCTCCCATTCCTCAAGATCCTTAGGTTACTTTTCCTTAAGCTTAAGGTACTCCTCCTTTCTTACTCCAAATTCCTCATCAGTCTCCTCAAGCTGAGCAATGGGAGCTGTAGGATCAACATGTCTATCCTTTCTTAGGCAAAGGTCAAGATTTGCAATTGCTAAGTTCATCCTGAGTCTCTCATTCCATGTCCTATAGTTCTGACCAGCAAGGGTCTCTATAGAGGCAATGAGACTTACCACATTTGAGACACCTTAATAAAACAAAATATAGGGGTTAGGAAAAATGACTTAAACAACATATGATGAAGCATATACTTAAAATTGCACTTAAATAACAAGAAATAGCATAAAATGTCTTTCACGTTGGTTACTCAACAAAACCATTTCACTTAAATAATCATGGAAATATTTCACGTTGGTTACTCTATTCCACTTTACTTAATAACTTAATTAACATGGAAATATTTCACGTTGGTTACTCTAATTTCCATGTAAACATACTTAAAATTCACGAAGAAATTCCCAATATAATTCAAATATATTGGAAATAAACTTAAAAACATTGTAAAATTAAATTTTCACTTTGATTACTTATTTAATTTCCATGCAAAACATATACACTTAATATTCCATCAAATTTAAACTTTTACGTTGGTTACTTATTTAAATTTACTACTAAATGATAGCGGAAATAAAATAAACTTAATTTCTTAAATTAATGAAATTAATTGCAAAAACTTAATGCAATTAATTGGATTTAAATAACTGAGAAAATGCACTTAATAACTTAAAATTACCTAAAATTACAGAAATAATGCAACCAAAATTATACAATCATCACACAAAATTTTCTGAAATCTTCTCAGCTATTTAACTAATTTTCTAATCATTTTCCTGATTTCTGAAATTTATTTTCCATTTTAAACCTTTTCTGAAATTCAGAAATGCTTAAAAAAAGGCTAACTGGGCTTAAAACCCCACTAACTAAAATGGTCCGGCCCAGAATATGAAAATCCCTTAAGAAAATGGAAAATCCACACGCACGTGGCCCATAGTGAATTTGGCCCAAAGCTGCAAGGGGCCCATTAACCCTTAGGCGGCGGCGGCGCGCGCTGAGGACCGTTAGATTCAGATCCAACGGCCACAATCTGACGGGGAGTTTTAACTTAGGTTGATCTGAGCCGTCCGACGCTGATCCGACGGCTGTGCGTCGATTTCGGAAGGAATAAAAGCTTTCGCCGCCGCGGGGGGTCGCAACCCTAATTCATCTAGGTTCCCCGTGGGTTTTGGATGATTGATGACAACAATTAAGTCGCTAATGAACTCAAGTGATCTTAGCACAGGTGTGGACTCGATCGGAGACGCAAACCCTCAAAAAGGAAAAGGAAGGAAACGGAGTCAACTCGAAGCGTAGAAACTAGGGTTTCTAGCGTGTTGAGTTAGACTAGCCGTAGAAATAGGAGGGTGCGTGTGTAAAGTGCATTGATATCAAGTTTGGGAGCTCAAAGTGGTTTAGAGGTCAAAACCCTTGAGAGAAAAGAGTGGATAAGTAGTCTGGCAGTAGGGCCAGACTAGTCCGTGCAGGTGGCCAGACTAGTCCGCCCCTGGCCAGCCAAGTCCGTATTCGGCCGGACTAGAAGGGTCTGACTGAGATCGGACTAGTCCGTTCGTGGCCGGACTAGTCCGGGTAGCAGTGAGTGGGTTTTGGAGACTAAGTCTCAAAACCACGGACTTGTCCGTTTGAGTCAGGACCAAGAGGTCCTGAGTGAGAACGGACTAGTCCGCCCGTGGGGCCGGACTAGTCCGGGTAGGCGAGTTGAAGGTGCTTCTGTGACTAAGTCTGGGAGGATCGGACTAGTCCGCCCTCGGGGTCGGACTAGTTTGTGGTCCTCAGACTAGTCCGTTTTCACACGGAGCAAAAGGCTCTGTGTGAGATCGGACTAGTCTGGTGGTGACCAGACTAGTCTGTTGTTGAAGTGACCGTTTGAATTTGAAGTTTGGCGGGTAGTGTGACGATAGCGTGTCAGCTGTCTGGGGCCTGACAAGAGGTCAGTGGTCTCCTAGGCCGGACTAGTCCGTGCCTGAGGCCAGACTAGTCCGCCCTTCTGCTGAAGTCAGCAGTATGGGCTTGGGATCTCTATAAATAGAGGTCCCCTGGGTTCTTTTGAACCAACTCTTGAACTGACTTGAACCCTAGCGCCGCCACAGCCAACTTGGAGCACTCTTGAGCCTCTTTCTTGCCAACTTTCCCTCTAAAACTAATTCTTGAGTGGATTAGGGTTTAGTGAGGTGGAGAAGAGGAAGAACATTGCGCTTGTGCTCCCGGTTTGATCTCTTGCACTCATTGAGTCTTTGTGAGCTGTGTGTTGAGTGTGTTTTGCGCTGTTGATCATCTTTGTGGTGTGGGAGCCTCAGATTGTGAGAAGCCCCAACGAATCTTGTATTCGCACTTTGAGATAGTGGAGAACCAAGTTAGGCCCGTGCGGTAAACTTGGTGAGGGAAGGGTTAGTGAACCCGGTCCTTTGTGGACTCCTCAACGGGGACGTAGATTATTGTGTGGAATCGAACCTCGGGATAAAATTCCTTGTGTCTCCGTGTTCTTCGCATTTTGTTTATCGCTTACTTCGTTCTAGGGTTGCTAGTCTTGTCTTGCGCTTCACATTGATATAATCTAGTTGAAACTTGACTCACTCTTGTGTTAATAGTGTCTAAACTTGTCATAAACATATCCTCACTTGTAGCCTTGAGAAAATTCCCTTAAAATTTGCTAGAAACACTTTTTAGGGTTCTTCACGCAGGCTGACCGGACTAGTCCGCCCCCAGACCGGACTAGTCCGTCCCCTGTGATTTAACCTTGTTTTATTAAGTCATTTGCAGGTCGATTAGCCTATTCACCCCCCCTCTAGGCAACTTTCAATTGGTATCAGAGCAGGACTCTCCACAAAGAGTCTAACAACTTGGAGAGATGGCCGGAGTGGTGAATGACGACGCCTCGAGCAGCAACTACGAGGCAACCCGTGAGGAGACGCTGGCCTATCAAGATAAGCAACGGACGATGAGGAGACTCGCCAACTCAAGGCAAAGCTCCGAGAGAAGCTGAACATCTCCAAGATCGATCCGTCGAACCAATCAAGTGGTAGTGGCGGAGTCAACTACAACCGACAAGGGTTCAACTATGAACTCCTTGCCGCCAACAACCACTACCTCTCCATCCCATTGGGGAAACCTCCCCAATTCGATGGAACTGATTACGGGATATGGAAACATAATATGAAGATCCACCTCGTGTTACTCAACCCGGTGTTGTGGCAAATTGTCATGACCGGGGTGGAGATTCCGAAGGATGAGGACAACATCACTCAAGAACAAGCCATCCTCATCCACCGCAACGCTCAAGCTGCGGGTGTGATTATCTCATCTCTCTCAAGAGATGAGTTCAACCGCGTCGATGGCCTTGAGGTGGCCAAAGACATATGGAACACCCTCAAGACGGCGCATGAAGGAAATCGGGTGGTCAAGGAGGCCAAGATCGAGCTCATCGAAGGAGAGCTTGGGAGATTCGCCATCTTGGATGGTGAATCCCCCCAAGACATGTACAACCGGATGAAGGTACTTATCAACAAGAGCCGATCATATGGCTGCACCAAGTGGACCGACCACGAGGTTGTGAAGAGGATGATCTGGGCATTCATGCCTAGGAATGTCGCTCTTTGCTCCATGATTCGAGAAAGCCCGGGGTTCACTCAAATGACCCCGGAGGAGGTCCTTGGTAGGATCATCAACCACGAGATCATGGAGAAGGAGGCGCTCTTCTACAACAACCTTCAGAAGTTCACCGCCTCCAAGATGAAGAACGTTGCACTCAAGGCAACACCCTCTTCAAAGGAGCAAGAGGAAAGTGATGAGGAGAGCCTCGACACCGATGAGGAAGAGGCCTTCTTCATCAACAAATTCAGGAGAATGATGAGGAGGAAGAAAGGTGGATACAACCATGAGGGCAAAGGGAAGGAAAGAGCAAGGCCCAAATCAAAAAGGTCTTGCTACAATTGTGGCGAGTATGGGCACTTCATCGCTGATTGCCCACATGAAGAAGCGAAGAAGAAGAAGGAGGGCAAGCCTCAAGATAAGAAATTCTTCAAGAAGAAGAGGCCCTCCGGACAAGCCCACTTGGGGAAGGAGTGGGACTCTAACGATGAGTCCTCCTCCGGAGAAGAAGAAAAGAAGATGGCTACCATAGCCATCGGGAGGAGCTCCAAGGGAAGCAAGCTCTTCCCCAACCTCAACGACGACTACAAACCTACTTGCCTTATGGCAAGGGAGGGAAGGAGAAAGGTAACATCTCATCCCTCCTCCACAACTTCCTCGCAAGATGAATTTGATAGTGCTAGTGAGAATGAACACATGTTTAAGGACATAAGCAAAAGCACCTTGCGAAGGATGAAATTGCTTATGGATGAGATCTTTGAGAAGGAGTATCTCATCAATAGACAAGAGGACATGCTCATCCTTGAGAAGGAGAGATGTCGAGAGCTTGATGAGCTCCTTGAGCTCGAAAGAGATAAGAGCAAGGCATTGGAACACGAACTTGCTCTAAGTAAGAAAACGTGTTCAAGTCTTGAGGAGAAAACAATTGAGCTCGAGGATGAACTTGGGAACTTGTCGAACTTGTCAAAAGTTAACAAAATCTTGAGACTCAAGTTGAGTCTCTCAAGAACAATGTAGCCTCTTCCTCTAAGAGCTCAACCTTCTCAAAGGCCTCATCCAATGCAACTCCGCCTTGCAAGTGCTCTAACTTAATCCTTAAGCTTAAGGATGAACTCAACTCAGCACAAGGCAAGCAAACACCTAAAGGTGC
Organism: Tuctoria greenei; assembly: GCA_036927565.1. NCBI lineage: Eukaryota > Viridiplantae > Streptophyta > Magnoliopsida > Poales > Poaceae > Tuctoria > Tuctoria greenei. The sequence goes on from JAYESD010000004.1 coordinate 4,050,486, forward strand.
CATCTTTGACAAGGAGAAGGTGGCGTATGCACGAAGTGCATACACCAACACAAGTCCTCCCCATGTCAAGGATGGTCTTGGCTATACTAGAGGTGGAAGGCATAACGCCAAAACCTCCAAGTATGGCAAAGGACATGATTGTCTTTGTTTAGGGGGAGTTCATCCCAACTAAAATTGAAAAGAACTCACCCTCTAGCAACAAATTTCCTAAATCTGAATCGCATCCTCTATTCCATGATTTTGATGCATCTTATGTGCTAAAGAGGAACAAACACGGCAAAGTATTTGCTAGATATGTTGGGCCACTCCGCAAGAGCCCCAAGCCTTGCGTGTGGGTGCCCAAATGCCTAACTACTAACGTGAAAGGACACAACTCCGCTTAGGTACCTAAAAGGAAGGCATAAACTTGTTTTGTAGGCTTACTCCTCCGGTGGATCGAAATGGGTGTTGGATAGCGGATGTACCAACCACATGACCGGAGAGAGGAGCATGTTCATAGAGTATGAGGAGAACGAGGGACCCAAGTGAAGGAATCTTCTTTGGGGATAATAGCCAAGGGAAAATCCTTGGCTCCGGTAAAATTGCTATCTCCTCTTCGCATACTTTATCTAATGTTTTGCATGTTGATTCCCTAGACTATAATCTCCTATCCATATCACAGCTCTGTGATAAAGGATATAAGTGTGTTTTTTCTAGTGAGGGTGTGAATGTTTTGAGAGAGGATAATGACTCAATAGCCTTTAAGAGAGTGCTCAAGGGAAAGCTCTATCTTGTGGATTTTACCACGGATAAAGCTCAACTTGACACATGCTTAATGGCGAAAGCCAACATGGGATGGCTTTGGCATAGAAGGCTAGCCCATGTTGGAATGAGGAACCTTCAAAAGCTCCTTAAAGGAGAGCACGTTCGTGGCCTAAAGGATGTGGTATTTGAAAAGGATAGGCCATATGGTGCATGCCAAGCGGGAAAGCAAGTAGGAGCTCAACACCCCTCTAAGAATGTCATGACGACAACTAGACCTTTGGAGTTACTCCATATGGATCTTTTTGGCCCCATTGCTTACATTAGCATCAGTGGGAACAAGTATGGTCTAGTCATCGTTGATGACTTCTCTAGATATACTTGGGTGTTCTTCTTGCATGATAAGAGTGAAACCCCCGGTGTCCTTAAGAAATTCCTAAGGAGAGCTCAAAATGAGTTCACCTTAAGGATAAAGGCTATAAGGAGTGACAATGACACCGAATTCAAGAACATGCAAGTAGAAGAGTTCCTAGATGAGGAGGGCATCAAGCATGAGTTTTTCGCTACCTATTCTCCTCAACAAAATGGAATTGCCGAAAGAAAGAATAGGACGCTTATTGAGATGTCAAGGACGATGCTAGATGAGTACAAAACATCGGACCGGTTTTGGGCGGAAGCGGATAACACCGCTTGCCATGTCGTAAACCGATTGTACCTTCATCGCCTCCTCAAGAAGACTCCTTATGAGCTTCTCGTTGGCAAGAAACCCAATGTTTCTTACTTTCGTGTTTTTGGTAGCAAGTGTTATATCCTCAACAAGAAGCCTAGGACTTTGAAGTTTGCTTCAAACTCCGATGAGGGTTTCTTGCTTGGATATGACTCAAACACTCATGCGTACCGTGTGTTCAATAAATCCTCCGGAATTGTTGAAGTAGCACGTGACGTGGTGTTTGACGAAACCAATGGCTCTCAAGTGGAGCAAGTTGATCAACATGCCTTTGATCAAGAGGAACCTCCACTAGAAGCTCTAAGGAAAATGGCACTTGGAGATGAACGCCCTCAAGAACCATCTCAAAGCCCAAGTGACCATCATCATTATGAATTAGGTCAAACCCCCATTGGACAAGTTGGAGATTCACTAGATACTCCCCAAAATGATAATGGGAATGAAGATCAAGGGGGAGGCTTGGATCAAGGGGGAGACCAAAGTGAAGAAGATGAAGCAAGTGATTCAAAAGCTCAACCTCCGCATCCTTGTGTTCATCAAAGTGTTCAACGGGATCATCCCGTTGACAACATTCTAGGAGATATCACAAGAGGAGTAACAAGACGTTCACGTGTTGCAAACTTTTGTGAGCATTTCTCCTTTGTCTCATCCTTGGAATCCCATAAGGTTGAAGATGCCTTAAGAGATCCGGATTGGGTAGTTGCCATGCAAGAGGATCTCAATAACTTTGAAAGGAACAAGGTTTGGGAGCTTGTCAAGCGCCCACAAGCTAATGTTGTTAGAACCAAGTGGGTGTTCCGCAACAAACAAGATGAGCATGGCGTGGTAACTAGGAACAAGGCACGACTTCTGGCAAAAGGGTACTCACAAGTTGAAGGATTGGATTTTGATGAGACATTTGCTCCCGTAGCTAGGCTTGAGTCAATTCGGATATTACTAGCTTTTGCTACTCATCATGACTTCAAGCTCTACCAAATGGATTTTAAGAGTGCATTCCTTAATGGCCCAATCAAGGAAGAAGTTTATGTAGAGCAACCTCCAGGGTTTGAAGACCAAGACTATCCTAACCATGTTTACAAATTGCGAAAGGCTCTTTATGGCCTCAAGCAAGCTCCTAGAGCTTGGTATGAGTGCCTAAGAGACTTTCTAGTTGAAAATGGTTTTAGGATAGGCAAAGCGGATTATACCCTTTTCACAAAGCACTTCAACGAAGATCTTTTTGTGTGCCAAATATATGTGGATGACATCATATTTGGTTCCACAAATAAGCTGTTTTGTGATGAGTTCTCCAAGATAATGACGGAGAGGTTTGAAATGTCCATGATGGGTGAGTTGAAGTTCTTTCTAGGATTTCAAGTAAAACAACTCAAAGAAGGGAAGTTCATAAGTCAAACTAAGTATACACAAGATATTCTAAGGAAGTTTGACATGGATAAGGCAAAACCCATCAAAACCCCTATGGGGACAAATGGACACCTAGACCTAAATGAGGATGGTCCAAGTGTGGATCAAAAGTTATATAGGTCTATGATTGGTTCACTTCTCTATCTTTGTGCATCTAGGCCCGATATCATGCTAAGTGTGTGTATGTGTGCTCGCTTTCAAGCGGCACCTAAGGCTTGTCATTTGACCGCCGTTAAAAGGATCTTGAGATATCTAGTACACACACCTTCCCTAGGACTTTGGTACCCCAAAGGATCTAAGTTTAACCTCATTGGATATTTCGATGCGGACTATGCGGGGTGCAAAGTTGATAGGAAGAGCACATCGGGTACATGCCAATTCTTGGGTCGATCTCTAGTGTCTTGGTCCTCAAAGAAGCAAAACTCTATTGCTCTCTCCACCGTCGAAGCGGAATATGTTGCAGCCGGAAGTTGTTGTGCACAACTTCTTTGGATGCGACAAACCCTTAGGGATTATGGGATTAACTTGCGCAACATTCCACTCTTGTGTGACAACGAGAGTGCCATCAAGATAGCCCATAATTCGGTGGAGCACTCTAGGACCAAACACATAGACATTCGACACCATTTCTTGAGAGATCACTCAATGAAGGGAGATATTGTGATTTATCATGTGAGGACGGAACATCAACTCGCGGATATCTTCACCAAGCCTCTTGATGAGAAGCGTTTCTGTGAGCTAAGAAGTGAGCTCAACATTTTGGATTCTAGGAATGTGGCTTAAACCACATTTCTCACTTTTTGAGCTATATTTCGAAAAACTCTTCTCTATCTTAATTTCTCTTCAAAAAACTGTTTGAGAGAACTTTTTCTTGGAAATGGATCATGTTTTTATCACATTCTTTCTTTTATTGTCATGTTTGTGTTGCTTGTTATCCATAAGGACCAATAGTGTGTGTGCAGATCAAAACATCGCTTTTCAGCCCAGTCGGATCGGACTAGTCCGCCCCTGTGGACGGACAAGTCCGAGTCCAGACTAGTCCGCGGCTGGTCCGCACACCGGACTAGTCCGCCCTTCAACCGGACAAGTCCGGATCCGGACTAGTCTGGGTCTGGTCCGCAGACCGGACTAGTCCGGCCCCTCAACCGGACTAGTCCGGCCCTTGGGGACTTAAAACCCCCAGGCGGCCCAGACCCCTCCTCTCCCTCTCTCACTTGACTCTCTCACTTCCACGCGCTAGCAACCGCCCCCCCCCCCCCCCCATCGGCGATTTTGCGCTCCAATCTCCAAATCTCGACTCCAATCCATGCATCAGAGTCTTTGGGAGTGAGGGATCACTTCCCCGCGCTCCACATTCGCGATCCATCTCCGATTTCGTCGATTCTAGCGGATTTGAGAAGGTATTCCCTCGTTCTTCAAAAACTAGCCCCATTCTTGATTCTTAAAGTTTTTGATAGGAACACCTTCATTAATGTTGCTCCATATACCCTTGCGATCATAAACTAGGAGTATTGCGCGCTGATTCGATGATTTTTCGATGAATCGATTAGGGTTAGGGTTCATTCTGCGCAACCCGGACTAGTTCGGTCCCTGGCGGACAAGTCCGGTTTGCACAGGGCAAACCCTACTTCTAGTCCTTTCTCGAGATCTTTTCCGCAATGCTCCCTCTCCTTGAACTCATACCTTCCTTTCTCTATACTTTCCGCAGCATGTCGAACTCGGAGCGTTCCCCTCCTTGTCTCAACCCCGAGGGGCGAACCAAAGCTCAAATTGTCGAGACAAGGACCAAGGTTGCGCTCATAGAGGCGCAAAAGGCAAAGGAAGAGAGACGGCTGAAGGCACTCGAAGCCTCCAAAGTTGCCGCAAGCATCTACAATGAGGAAGAAGCCATAGCTAGAGCAACCGCAGAGTCCCTCAATGAGCTGCGGAAGAAGAAAAGGGAAGACAGGGAAGCTCACAACTCCAGGGCTGCTGAGGCCAATGCCCCCAAGAGAAAGAAGCTCGTCACCATTGGCGAGAAAGCGAAGGGCAAGGAGCCAGCCCAAATGGAAGCTGAGCCTAGGGTCGAGTGTGACCCTAAGAAGGGAAAGGCTCTGGCTCCTGTCGAGCCGATGAAAAAGAAGCCAACTGTCAAGATGTCAGCAAAGAAGGCAGCTGGAGGTGTGGTGATCAAGGAGAAAGGAACCCCAACAGGCAGAAGGAGTTGTCTGCCAATGTGTTTCATGGAAAAGGGGCTGAAAAAGCCAGGAGGCTGAGGACCGAGAAGGTCTACAAGTTTGAGAGGAGCACGGCAGATCCCAGGTTCTGGTGTGACTTTCATTGTGACTACTACCGGCTAGTCTATTAGCAGATGAAGAAGCCGGTAATAGAAGCTCAATGGGTTGACTGGGATTACATGGCCAAAAAGCAACACTCTGCTTTTGACGTTGTCATCGAAGCTGCTGAGCGCCATGACCTCAGGAAGATCATGGGTTTCAAGTATGACTGGAATGTCGAAGTGATTCTGCAGTTCTACTCCACCATCTACTTCACCACCTCAGGTGACAGAAGAATTATTTGGATGACACATGGTGAGCAGTACTCAGTCACTTTCGCAGAATTCGCCAAGATTCTAGGGCTTGAGGCACACATGGATCATGAGATTATAATATCTAACCTCAAGGCCGTGGACCGGGAAGAGCTAGCATATATGTATCCAAGTCACATTCCATTTGATGCCGGTCTCGCCCGCAACATCAAGCCCTTCTACAACATTATGAACAGAATCCTCAGAAGGACGATAGCACCGAAGGACGGTGATGCTGGGGTAATTCAAGGGAACTTGAGGCACTTGCTACTTCTGGTTGATGGGGAAGAGAAGTTCAACCTCGTCGATTACATCTTCGACGACATCTTCAACATCTCGCATACCCCCAACCGTGCTTGCGGGTATGCCCCCTACATCATGTGCCTCATCGAGAAGGTGTCGGGCGTGACCTTCGTCAAGGACGTGTCGCATCGCCCGCTTCGTCCTCAGAAGCCCCCGAATGTACCTGTTCCTCCTCGTCGCAAGAATGCAGATCCTCCATCTCGCCCCGTGGCACCTCCGTCTCCGCCTCCGCCTCAATCCATGAGTGCCTTCTTCAAATGCTTCAAGGCGATCTTCACTTCCTGCCGAAAGCAAGAGATCCACGCTCAAAGGGCACACAAGCGTCAGGAAAAATATCTTAAGGCGGTGTGCGACAAGCTGAAGGTCCCGATGTCCTCTCCGGAGGTGAGTGATGGGGAGATCACTCCATTCCCCAACTTCACCGCCGATGAGCTCGCCCAGCTCCAGGAGGATGGAAGCTCCTCTCGGGCTGCTCCCTCGGCAAGGAACTCCGACGACGACGACGACGCCGATGATCATGAGGACGACGTCGAAGATTCCAAGGCCACGGAGAGTGGAAGTGGCGAAGACGAGGACTAGTTCTTAAGTCTTAGTTTCCTCCCTTGTTTTCCTTTTTGGTGCTTTGATGCCAAAGGGGGAGAGTTAAGGGGAAGTTAATCTTTTGTGGGTGTGCTTGTGGTTTGTGGACTTGTCTTGTAATACTTTCATGCATGCTCTTGGATGTTTACATTTGTGCAAGACTTGTTAATGTTGTTTAATATCAATATAATGCTCTTATTGTCAATCTTTTGATTATATTGATGCTCTTTATGTCTTGTCACAATTGTTGAGCACATCACGTAGGCACCCCACCATAACGTGTGTGGGTATGAAAGATCTCCTCCACCTCTTTTTCATGTTGCATACATTGAGGGGGAGTCATTCATACGCACACAAGTTATGAAAACCAATTTTAATACTCTTAATTGTTGAAGGACTTAATGTGTTATCATCAATCACCAAAAAGGGAGAGATTGAAAGTGCATCTAGGTTCTCCGTGGGTTTTGGATGATTGATGACGACAATTAAGTCGCTAATGAGCTCAAGTGATCTTAGCACAAGTGTGGACTCGATCGGAGACGCAAACCCTCAAAAAGGAAAAGGAAGGAAACGGGGTCAACTCGAAGCGTAGAAACTAGGGTTTCTAGCGTGTTGAGTTAGACTAGCCGTAGAAATAGGAGGGTGCGTGTGTAAAGTGCATTGAGATCAAGTTTGGGAGCTCAAAGTGGTTTAGAGGTCAAACCCCTTGAGAGAAAAGAGTGGATAAGTAGTCTGGCAGTAGGGCCGGACTAGTCCGTGCAGGTGGCCGGACTAGTCCGCCCCTGGCTGGCCAAGTCCGTATTCGGCCGGACCAGAAGGGTCTGACTGAGATCGGACTAGTCCGTTTGTGGCCGGACTAGTCCGGGTAGCAGTGAGTGGGTTTTGGAGACTAATTCTCAAAACCACGGACTTGTCCGTTTGAGTCCGGACCAAGAGGTCCTGAGTGAGAACGGACTAGTCTGCCCGTGGGGCCGGACTAGTCCGGGTAGGCGAGTTGAAGGTGCTTCTGTGACTAAGTCTGGGAGGACCGGACTAGTCCACCCTCGGGGCCGGACTAGTCCGTGGTCCTCAGACTAGTCCGTTTTCACACGGAGCAAAAGGCTCTGTGTGAGATCGGACTAGTCCGGTGGTGACCGGACTAGTCCGTTGTTGAAGTGATCGTTTGAATTTGAAGTTTGGTGGGTAGTGTGACGATAGCATGTCAGCTGTCTGGGGCCTGACAAGAGGTCAGTGGTCCCCTAGGCCGGACTAGTCCGTGCCTGAGGCCGGACTAGTCCGCCCTTCTGCTGAAGTCAGCAGTATGGGCTTGGGACCTCTATAAATAGAGGTCCTCTGGGTTCTTTTGAACCAACTCTTGAACTGACTTGAACCCTAGCGCCGCCACAACCAACTTGGAGCACTCTTGAGCCTCTTTCTTGCCAACTTTCCCTCTAAAACTAATTCTTGAGTGGATTAGGGTTTAGTGAGGTGGAGAAGAGGAAGAACATCGCGCTTGTGCTCCCGGTTTGATCTCTTGCACTCATTGAGTCTTTGTGAGCTGTGTGTTGAGTGTGTTTTGCGCTGTTGATCATCTTTGTGGTGTGGGAGCCTTAGATTGTGAGAAGCCTCAATGAATCTTGTATTCGCACTTTGAGATAGTGGAGAACCAAGTTAGGCCCGTGCGGTAAACTTGGTGAGGGAAGGGTTAGTGAACCCGGTCCTTTGTGGACTCCTCAACGGGGACGTAGATTCTTGTGTGGAACCGAACCTCGGGATAAAATTCCTTGTGTCTCTGTGTTCTTCGCATTTTGTTTATCGCTTACTTCGTTCTAGGGTTGCTAGTCTTGTCTTGCGCTTCACATTGATATAATCTAGTTGAAACTTGACTCACTCTTGTGTTAATAGTTTCTAAACTTGTCATAAACATATCCTCACTTGTAGCCTCGAGAAAATTCCCTTAAAATTTGCTAGAAACACTTTTTAGGGTTCTTCACGCAGGCTGATCGGATTAGTCCGCCCCCAGACCGGACTAGTCTGTCCCCTGTGATTTAACCTCGTTTTATTAAGTCATTTGCAGGTCGATTAGCCTATTCACCCCCCCTCTAGGGAACTTTCAGGGCCTCCACCTTGGCGCGCACTTCGTGCCACCAGTGGAGAACCCCCCCTAGGGTTAGGGTTTCCTAACCCTAGGCTCTGATGTGGCGGCGGGGTTGCGTGGTTAGGGTCAGGGCTTCGGCCGGGACCCTAACATTGCGCCTGAGGACGCCGCCGCCGACATTCTCTCCGTTGGGGGAGATCCGCCAGTTGGCCGCTGACGAAAGGAAGAAGATGCTAGGGTTAGGGTTTACCCTAACCCTGCACTGAGGAGGATTCGATGGCCCAAGGCCATCTCAATCCAGATAAGTTCCTCTCCACTTTAATCTAATTTTTTTATTTTTATTCGACTCGGCTTGTATTCTGAGTTCTAAGTTTTAGCCGAAATCAGAACTGACTTCCCCTCCTTCTAATTGTTGTGTTTAACTAATCTTAATATTAATTATACTTAACTAACAGAGACTAGGCCTAAACTAAAACATGATTAGAAACTTAATTTATATGATTGGTACTTAATTACCGGATTAGATTTCGACAGCACGGTTCTGATACCATTGTTAAATCTTAGAGTGTTGAGGATCATTACTGTGAACATCTAATCAGGCAATGCTCAGACATAATCAATTCAGATCAAGTAGTCTTAAGAGTAATTGATCATCTATGTGCTAAGTACTTAGGCAAACAATCAATTAAGGACATGCAGCTAGATTACAAATATTAAGATGAAGACACATAGAGGTTTAGAGGAGAGATGCGTGTGTTACCGTCAGTGGATCCATTAGATGCCATTGGGCTGTAATGGATGATCGCAGAAGAGTTAGCTTGACGCAGGTAGTTCGTTGATGCAGGGCGGCGTGGTGCAGTGGCGACCTGAAGCAGATCACCTCAGCGTCGGGTCTCCAGGTACAGACCTTCCCCTCACTCCGTACCCTAATAGATCGGTTAGGATTTTGTGGGGAGGGATGTTGTCGACTGTTGGAGTCGGCAAATCTCCTGACACTACTAAAGTGTTGAAGGAGTTTGTAGTTCGGTGTGGGCGCGCGGAGACTCAAGAAGGTGAATCACGATTGGACACGAGAGACTCAGTGGTTTACGTGGTTCGGGCCGCCTGAGCGTAATACCCTACTCCACGGGTGTGTGTGTGTTGTATTAGCTTGTGTGCCTCAGAACGTTCCAGAGCCCCCCTTCGTGTATCGTCGGTTTGTCCTTTTATAGTACAAGGACAAACCGTTACAAGTTAGCCTGGCCCGACATGTGGCCCCGACGGTTACTAGTATTGATACACGATTAATTGTTGTTAATAACCCTGTAACGGGCCCCGACAGTGCTGTTACAGGTGTTAAGATTATCCAATTAAGTGTCATTAACATGGAATTAATGACAATTAATCGGGTCTTGAAGTCCGCGGCTATCCTTTGACGATCCGGAGTCGTTACAACGTCTTCCGGAGGTTTGAGGCGGCCAGCTCCGACGTTTGGACACGTGGCAGCTCCGGAGCTTGCTTGTGGGAAGCGGGAAGCTCCGGGGTGGCCTGGCACGTGTCAATTCCGGAGCTTCTCTCGGTCTGGGGTTAAGTCCGGAGGTGCCGTTTCGGTACTTAGCCCGGAGCTTCACCCTTGTGGGTAGTAGCTCCGGTCTGGCAGTACACGTGGCAACCTAGGGGTTAACCATGTTGGAGAAGCAGGTCCGGTTATGTGTGACAAGTGGGCCTCCGAGGGTCTTCAATTTGAGTAGACGTCCTTCCCTTGAGATCTTCGTAACCTCAGGGGGTGTATGGTTTTTAGGGTACCGACAGTGGCCCCCTGGACCTACCTCCGGGGAAAGCCACCGGGGTGAAGTCATTCCGTCGGAGGTGGGTCCATACTCACGAGTCTTGAACTGGGTCTTCAAGGGTCTTCGGAGGTGCCGTTGGCGGGGCTTTACGGTTAAATCCCGACGCGTGGCGCACCTCAGGCGGCAGATAAGATCTTTGACGTGCGGATCTCTCGCAATTGAGGGTCGTCAGTTCCCGATGCGAAAACCGTATCGGTTCTGCGCGCCTTGTCAGTTCGCCGCCTTTGGGTTTCCCGCCTCGTGATGACAACTGTTCGCCTGGGTAAGAACCTCGACTTGATCGTCAGGGTGGTCCCGGGCCCTCTTGTCATCGGCAGGGTTGAATTCTTGAGTAGTATCCTTGACTCTCCTCCAGTTTCCATCCAAGCGTTGCGAGGGCTTACTTAAGAAGGAAAGCGCACCGTCGGGAGTTCTTTACGCTTCCCATCTGTTCTTGCGCTCAAACTCCCGACTTGTACTTTGCTCCTCTTCTCTTGCCTAGCTGTGCTGCGATGGAGTTGGGTCTGCGTGAGAGTCGCTTGAAGACGGACAGCGATCTGAAGAAGGTCCGGGCCCTCATGGGGTGGTCTTCGGACTTCTTCAACCGCTCGGTCCGTGCCGGCGGAGAGCTCCCCTTTGAAAAGGAGCACGCTGGCGAGATGGTGTACTTTTCCTCGTACGCCATGGTGGGGCTGATCCCACCGTTTTCTTCTTTCTTCTTGATGATGCTGGACTTCTATGGTCTGCAGCTGTACCACCTTGGCCCTCACTCCATTCTCCTTGTGTCCATCTTTGTCCACTTCTGCGAGATGTGGGTGGGCATCCCTCCCTGCATCGAGCTCTTCCGAACCTTCTTCACCGTCCAAACCACCGGCCGAAGCGATGAGTATCTTGGCTTCTACTACTTCGTGAAGCGCAAGAAGTGCCCATTCAAGTACCTCCGGTCATTCCCTTCCGGGAAGTGGGATGACTGGAAGAAAGATTGGGTAGTTGTCCGGGTGGAGGAGCATGAGCGGTTGGACTTGCCAGACGGTCTGCCCAGCATTGACACGTCGGTATGGAGCGAAGTTCCGGTGCTGGCGGAAGCTTTCGACCCTGTCCTGACCAGGATCCGCCAATGTGTGGAGGGAGGATTGACTCCCCAGGCGGTGTTCTGCAACTTCCTGTCCAACAGGTGGGCGCCGCTGAAGAGGAGGGAGAAGCTCGCCTGGGCCCTCAACAGCGTGATGGACGAGGACCGGGTTGAGACCGGGTTGAAGTCCAGCATGGTGGGGAAGACCTTGGAGTTTCACCTCAAGAAATTCCAGCACGGCATCGACGTTGATGGAGATTACTTGACTCCGCCGCCGGCTTTCCTCCCTCTGAACGTGGAAGTTGAGTTCAGCAGGGAGCTCCGGCGGAAGATGACCGCGCTTGACGACCTTGGTGTCGTCGAGAGAAGATCAACCACCCGGCTGGCGATCCCCGGGTTGTCCGGAGACGGCTCCGCCCCTGTCTCACAGCCAAGAGCTGAGGTCATCGGCAAGGGCAAGGAGCTGGCGGAGGAGCCAGAGAGCCGGAAGAGAAAGCTGCGACATGCTGACGGAAGGTCCGTCGGGCTTGCCACTTCCCCCCAGTTCCCCCTCCTCAGGAAGGAAGATCCTCCGCCGCCGTGGCGACTGTCCCCGTGGTGGGGTCCTTCCGGAACGTTACTGTTCCGGCGGTGGGGTCCTCCCGGAGTGCGACTGTCCCCGTGGTGGATCCCTCCCGTGGTGCTAGCTCCGGGCGTGCGACTCTGGCATCTGGAGCGGTGAGGGCCTCCAGGTCCAGGAGTTCCTCCCGATTAGGGAGAGCTCCGACCCGGGAAACGCCCGCGGTTGTGGCAAGTCCTGGGAGTCCTTCCAGAGCTCCTACGCCGACCGTGGCCAGCCCGGATCGTCCGGGAAAGAGGTTCCGCGCAAGCTGGTGCGTGAGCCTCCCAAGGTAATTTTTCTTTTTTACCTCGATTAACTTTTTAATTGTAGCATCTGCTTGCTCAATTTCTTCGTTCTTCATCTGCAGCATTCCCAAGAAGGGGAGTGAAGCTCCACCCCCAGCCACAGGGTCCGAGGCTGCGAGGGCTTCTGCTCCAGCCCCGGTGCCGCCCCAAGCGGAGGCTGCGACAGCTCCGGCGCCGGCTGTCGTGGTCATGGACCTCGACTCGTCTCCGGAAGTTCCCGTGGTAGCGCCGGACCACGGGAATGAAGATGCGCCAGCGGCACCCGTCCCGGAAGTGGAAGCTCCGGGTCCTGGTGCTGCAGTAGAAGAAGCTCCGGCTGTTGAGTCGGAGGAAGTAGCAGTCCCGACTTCGGAGCCGGACAGTGCTGAAGCCCCGGCGATTGAGCCGGAGGTGGCTGAAGCCCCAGCATGCGGGCCGGAAGTTGAAGTAGTTCCGGCAGTTGAGCCGGCTACTTCTGAAGCTCCGGTCGCAGAGCCGGTGATTGTTGGAGCGCCAGCCGCAGAGCCGGCGGCTGAAGAGGCGAGGGAGCTTGAGCCTCCCTCAGAAGAAGTGTCCCGGCCGGAGCCAGTGGAGGCGACGACGTCGATGGTACCTGTGGCAGAGCCAGAGTGCCTGAACGAAGTCGCCGGCCCCCAGCCTGAGGGGACAAATGAAGACTTGGTGGCGGGACCTCCTTCGATGGCGACTGAGGCCATACCGGAGGTGGGCCCTAGCGCTTTGGAAGCTCGGGGTTCCACTCTCGTAGAGTGGGACCCAATTTTTGTAAGTGAAGACCCGCTGGAACCAGCGGAAGAGATCCCAGCAGGTCCGGAGCCCATCCCGCTGTCGATGTCCATCGACAACGCCTGCTCCAGTCTGCGTCAGGTCCAACTGGCCTTCTTCCACGACAGCAAGGCTCTTGAAGAGGAGCGCCAAACCCTTAGGCGGTGGCGTAATCGGCTCCACTTCGAGACTAAGCTGGCGCAGTCGAGGCTTGCGGATGACAAGGAATGGATCAGGCGGGAGAAGATCCGCCTGGAGCTCTGGGGTGAACTGCTGGACGAGAGGGAGAGCATGACTCACGCCCTCGACGCTCAATCCCGGGAGTTCCATGACCAAGCCAAGGCTGCTAACGACGCGGCCAATGCTCGGTTTGATCAGCTCGAGTCCATCAGCACCGCACTCATCAAGCGCCGAGAGGCACTTGAAGGGAGGGAAAGACAGCTCGAGGATGAGGAGCAAAAACTCCTAGAGCTACGGGATGACGTCTTGCGACGGGAAGAAGAGCTCGCCGAGAAAACAGCTCTGGCGGACAAGGGCCTCGAGGAGCGCGCTAAGAAATTGGAAGAGCGCTGCCTCGAGGAGGAGGAGAAGACCTGGGTGCGGGGGCAGGAACTCTACGAATACGAGTGTGCCCTTGTCGCCCGGGAGAAGAAAGTGGAGGCTAGGGAGAAGTACATGGTCGACCGCCGGAACAAGATCCACCTCCGGGAGGAGGAGCTCGGAAGACTTGAGAAGCGGGTTGCTGCGAAGATCCAGCAAAACGCCAAAGAAGTTGAGCGCCTCGCCCGCGAGAATTCGGAGCTGACGGCGGCCCGGAGATCCCTGGAGGAGATGAAGAACTTGAGGAAGGCGGACTCCCTGCAGATTTGGGAGTTCCTGGGCAAGGCCGACGACGCGCTGACACCGATGGGTTTCAGCCACGTGCACCCGGATGATCCGGAGCCGGAGCCTGACCTCGCGTTGCAAGCGTTGAGCGCCGCAGGCAGCAAGCTCTCCAAGGTGGGCGATGTCATCGCGGACCAGCTGGAGGTCGAGGGGCAATCCCTGGCTAGGAACGTCACAGAATATGTGTTGATGTGCTACACCAGCCGGAACTCTCGATTTCCTATGGACCCGGTGCTTGAAGGCCCCGTTGAAGGAGAAGGCGAAGCTATCCGAGCCCGCGTGTCGGAGGTCGCCCAGAAAGTCGCCGAGTTCTTCCATAGGGTCTAGGACCGTCTCTTTTAGCCTTTACTTGTATCTTCTCTTCTTCCTCAATTTTGTAATCCCTTGTCTCCAGATGTAATCTCCGGTCTTCAGATGAAATGAAATCCCCAATTTTTTGCGAATTTCATTTTTTGTCTTTTGTCTTCAACATCTTTATCTTCACTTGGCCCCCTGGTAGATGTGCACAATTTGATTGTGGACATGTACCAAAAGGATGTTGAGTTTTGTTGAAGATGAATTTGCTTCGAACTCGTGGAATTTAGGTCCGAAGTTTTTGATAGTGAAGGTCCCCTGAAGTTGTCGGAGCTTAGAAGCTCCGGCGCTGTCCATCGCTGGAGCTTAGTAGCTCCGGCAATAGCCTCTATCAACACGTTGAGCGTCGATAGTTAATACTTCAAGGTGTCGGAGCTTAGCAGCTCCAGCAATGACCTTTGCCACACTTGGTTTGTTGGCAACAGACTCCAGTGACAGGGTCTTCTCACCATCTTTTAATCAATGCCGACGGTTGATGCCCTGGTGGGAGTCGGAGCTTGGTTAGCTCCGATTTTTCTCCATCTACGTAGGGTTCATTTTTCCTGCACACTTAAGCCAAGAAAAATAGTAAAATTCGTTCCTTGTCTATAACTTCATCGCGGCTTACGGTTCTCAAGAAAATTTTAAGTTGAACACGATTTTTAATACGACTGGGCGAATTGTCTTTTCTTTTAGATCCAATTGTCCGTGGACCCACCTTACTTTGGCCTGCCGGGATGTAGGTAGAGTGGCGTACTTAGGGTGCTTGACCAGGCTAAGTCGATAGCGCACTCCGGCCCTAGAATGGCTTGGCGGCTTTCAGGCGAGTTGGCCACAGACGATATTTAAATCCAAAAAATCTGACAATTCAACTCGAATCGTATGTAAACCGGTCAAACTAGAACTTCTTAAGAATTGCACGCTTCTGTTATAGACAAGAAAGAGAAAAATAAAAATGTCGAGCCTATGCAAAGATGAATGCACGTGGAGTCTATTTCACATGAAGATGTCTTTCATTATAGGTCCGGGGTACAGGGGAAACAAGTACACTCTTAGGGTACGGAACCAGGCTAAGTGTGTTTGGTTTCTCGTTTGACCCAGGGTAGTTAGCCACACTTTTAGTCCGGAGACTGTGTCAAGTGTTGCATGAGCTTTTCAAACCTTTCGGGAAAGGTCCGGCTGCTCTCCCGGAGGAACTACCCGACTCTGTACAATGACTCTATAACATACATTTCAAGTTACTTAAGACTCACCTCCGTGAAATTAAGTGTAGAACTTACGGAGGTGCTCGATGTTCCAAGGATTTGGGAGAGGTGTCCCATCCTCGGTAGCCAAGCGAACGCTTCCGGGACGGGATACTTTGATCACTCGAAAGGGCCCTTCCCAGCCGGGGGAGAGTTTGTTTTGCCCTTCTCTGGATAGTATTCTCCGTAGCACCAGATCGCCTTCCTCGAGCTGTCGGTTGTGTACATGCCGCTGGTGATAGCGCCGTAGAGCTTGGCGGTATCGGGCATTCCGAACAGCTGCTTGGCACCTTCCCTCCTCGAGGAGGTCTAGGTCTTCGCGCCGAAGCTGGTCCTGCGCGGCTTCGTCGAAGGTCCGGACTCGGAGGGAACCCAAGGTGATTTCCGGAGGAAGGATCGCTTCAGCTCCGTACACCAGGAAGAATGGTGTTTCTCCGGTTGCCCGACTTGGAGAAGTCCTGTTGGCCCATAGAGTGGGCAGAAGCTCTTCGATCCAATTGGCTCCGTGCTTTTTCAAGCGCTCATAAGTGCGTGTTTTGAGTCCTTTAAGGATCTCTGCGTTTGCTCTCTCGGCTTGTCCATTGCTGGCAGGATGAGCTACGGAAGCGTAGCAAACTTGTATGCCGAGGTCTTCGCAATATCCTTGAAATGCGGAGCTTGTGAATTGAGTCCCATTATCAGTGATGATTTTATTTGGGACTCCGAATCTGCTCACGATGGATTGTAGAAAATTGATTGCAGATTGTTTGTTGATCGTCACAACGGTAGTAGCTTCCGGCCACTTGGTGAACTTGTCGATGGCGACGTACAGGAACTTGTAACCTCCGACGGCTCTTGGGAAGGGTCCCAAGATGTCCATCCCCCACACAGCGAAAGGCCATGTAGGAGGTATCATTTGTAAGGACTGAGCAGGTGTATGAATTTGCTTTGCATGAAATTGGCATACTTTGCATTTCTTCACCAGCTCAGTGGCATCCTGGAGCGCTGTAGGCCAGTAGAAGCCGTGCCGAAAGGCTTTTCCGACCAGCGTGTGGGAAGATGCGTGGTTCCCACACTCGCCTTCATGGATTTCTGCGAGAAGCTCGTAGCCTTCTTCCCTTGTGATGCACCGCATTAGGATGCCGTTGGCACCGCGCCGGTAGAGATCCCCTTCTACCAACGTGTATCTTTTAGCCAATCTGACTACCCGGTCAGCGGATACATCATCGTCAGGAAGGATGTTGTCTTTCAAGTAGTTCCGGATCTCCGAGATCCATGCATCGGAACTGACTTGAGCATTTGAGTCTTGCGTGCTGGGTTGCTCGGAGCTTCCGACAGCACCTACGACCCTTGATGGCTGCCATGGTAACAGGGCCATCGGGACCGTCAGCTTCGGGATGCTGATCTCGCCCCCTTCGTTCAGTTCGGCAGGCTGAACTGTGGGTTTTGACAACCTCCGGACAAAGGTTCCGTCAGCAGCCGGAGCTCCAGTTGACGCCTTGGTCGAGAGTTCATCAGCTTTAGCGTTGTGAGCACGCTGAACATGGCGAAGATCAAGGACTTCGAAGTCCTTCTGAAGCCTCTGGACTTCAAGGAGGTAAGCAGCTAGCTGGAGATTATTGCAGGAGCATTCACCCTTCACCTGCTTGATGACAAGTTGTGAATCTCCTTTGACCAGCAATTGCTTGACACCGTATGATAGTGCCACCTTTAATCCATAGATGAGTGCTTCGTACTCCGCCATGTTGTTGGTTGCCTTGAAGTCAAGGTGTACCATGTATTTCACCTTCTCCCCAGTTGGTGCGAGGAGAAGGATTCCAGCTCCGGCTCCCTGCTTCTGCATGGAGCCGTCGAAATAAAGGGTCCAGTGAGGCTTAGTGAAGGTTGGAACTTGAGGTTCCGTCTTCTGCTCGCTGGGGCCCCCAGGGTTTAATGGAGAGGGAGTCCATTCTGCCACGAAATCTGCCAACGCTTGACTCTTGATTGCTTGTCTCGGAATGAATTCAAGATCGAATTCAGCCAATTCCGCTGCCCACTTTGCAATATTCCCAGTTGAATTGGGATTATGCAAGATCGCTCGAAGTGGATATGAGGTCACCACCGAGACTTTGTGAGCTTGGAAATAGTGTCGAAGCTTCCTTGAGGCAATAAGAACTGCATAAAGCAGTTTATGCACCTCTAGGTATCGAGTCTTGGCATCATGTAACACTTCACTGATGAAGTATACCGGGCGTTGAATGGTCCGGACCCTCTCGGAGGGGTCCGGAGCTTCCTCTTCATTGATCCGGACCCTCTCGGAGGGGTCCAGACTCTCTTCGGGGACCTCCGGGTTCTGGGTGGAGGAACCCGGAGCTTCTTCAGAAATGACCTGGACCCTCTTAGAGGGGTTCGGGTCCTCTGAAGTGGCTTCTTGTGGGTTTGAGTCTGGGAGCTGGGACCCAGACCCGCTTTCAGGAACCTCCGGACCCTCCCGAAGGGGTCTGGATTCCTGAGTATTGTGTAGTTCCGGTCTCTCCGCAACCAGAACCATACTGACGACTTCGTCAGTAGTGAAATGTAAAGCAATAAAGGCTCACCAGGGTTCGGAGCTACCAGGACTGGTAGGGTGGTGAGGAACTCTTTCAGCTCCTGAAATGCCTTCTCTGCTTCTTCAGACCATTGGAATGGTCCGGACTTCCTCAGTAACTTGAAGAAGGGAAGTGCTCTTTCTGCCAGTCTTGAAATGAACCGGCTAAGGGCTGCTAGACATCCAGTTAATTTTTGGACGTCTTTGATGCGGGTTGGTGGCCGCATGTCTTCAATGGCTTTTATCTTCGCCGGATTAGCCTCTATGCCCCGGTGACTTACCAGGAAACCAAGAAGCTTTCCGGAACTAACCCCGAAGACGCACTTGTCTGGGTTTAGCTTCGTGCGGGTGGCCCGCAGCTTATCGAAGACAGCCTGCAAGGTGTCCAAGAGGGACTCCTTGTTTTTGACTTTGACCACGATGTCATCGACGTACACTTCCACTATGTCTCTGATAAGTTCTTCGAAAGTTTTGTACATAGCTCTTACAAAAGTTGAAGTTGCATTCTTGAGACCAAACGGCATGGCTGTGTAACAATACAATCCATCCACTGTGATGAATGAAGTATGCTCTTCATCCTCCCTAGACATCCTGATTTGATGATATCCAGAATATGCGTCTAGAAAACACAGTAACTCGCACCCGGAGGTGGAATCCACTATCTGATCTATTCTAGGTAGTGGGAATGGATCTTTTGGACATGCCTTATTCAGTGTGGTGTAGTCGATGCACATCCGAAGTTTCCCGCCGGCCTTGGGCACAACGACTGGGTTTGCCAGCCATTTTGGATGGTAGACTTCTCGGATAAATCCAGCTTCGAGCAACTTCTTCACTTCTTGTCGGATGAAGTTTTGTCGCTCTACAGATTGCTTCCGAGGTTTCTGATGCACAGGCCGAGCGTCGGGGTAAATCTTCAGATTGTGCTCAATCACTTCCCTGGGGATCCCAGGCATTTGTGACGGTTGCCAAGCAAATACGTCAACGTTAGCCCGGAGGAAAGTGATGAGCGCGAGTTCCTATTTGTCATTCAACCCACCTGATATGCGGGTGGTTTGAGTGACATCAGAACCAATTTGGACGACTTTGACGGGGATGTCGGTGTCGCCGCTTGGCTGCACACGGGGAGCAGAGGTTGAGCCTCGTTGCCGAATGCTCGGGGGTTTTGGAGCTTGTCCCTGTCTGGAGTCCTCCTCTTGCGCAGTGGTGAGTGCATGGAGCTCCTCCAGAGCAGTTACTCCGGCGGTGCGATCTCCACGAATCCGGAGAACGCCTGCTGGTGTTGGCATCTTCAACACCAAGTATCCATAATGAGCAGCTGCCATAAATTTGTATAGGGCAGGTCTACCCAAGATGGCGTTGAATGGTAAGTTGATCTGAGCGACGTCGAAGACCAACTTCTCGGTGCGGTACTTCTCCCGTGTCCCGAAGGTAACGGGGAGAATTATAGCTCCGAGTGGGGTAATGGCCCCCGGACCTACTCCGGAGAATGGTCGTGAGGGCTGAAGATCCGAAGGTCGAAGCTGAAGTTTGGTAAAAGCTTCAAAGCTTATAAGGTTCAGCCCCGAACCTCCATCCACCATAACATGATGGAGCTGGATGTTGTTGATGGTGGGAGATACCATCAAGGGTAATTGGCCAGCTCCGACCATGCTTTGAGGACAGTCCAAAGCATCAAAAGTGATGGGTGTGTCCATCCACTTTCGATGTGGCTCTGGTCTAGCTGTAGGAGCTACAACAGCCATATCCCGTTGCATAGTCTTGATGACACGACGAGAAGTGATGTCCCATGATCCACCAAAGATGGTGTTCATGGTTTTCCGACGCTCGTTGTCGGAGACGTCGGAGTCATCGTCGACGGAGGTGTAGACAGCTTTCAGGACCTTTTTGGGGTCCTGAAACCCTAACTCCTCTTCAGCTGGAGCTTCATCAACCTTCTGTTTTCCCTCCCTCTGTCGGAAAGGAGACCCTTCCCGGCGCTTGTTGTAGCGCTCGGCAAGGTTTTGGACCTCCCGGCAGTCTTCCAGCCTGTAGCTGCCCGTTTTGTGAATGGGGCACCACATTTTGGATTTGCCACCGTCTTCGGAAGACGGTCGAGGTCGCTTCTCAGGGCGTGGCCCCCGGCCACCAGGAGTTGCAGTGGCTGCAACGTTGGATGTGCCGGCCGACGGCTTCTTCTTGCCGTTGGTCTTCTTTTTCTTCTTGCCACTCCCGGAGGTAGCGGCTTCTTCTTTGGAGGATTTTTTGTGATCCTCCAAGGCTGGTTTGGAGTGCATTTCACGGCCCTCCGCAGCTCTAGCACATTTGTCTGCCAAGCTGAAGAGCTCCGTGACGCTGGTGATCTCTTTGATCGCCAGCTTCTCCAACATCTTCTTGTCTCGCACACCCTGTCTGAATGCCACAATGACAGAAGCGCTTGAGATAGAAGGGATTGTGTTGCGTACCTGAGAGAACCTCTGGATGAATGACCGCAAAGATTCTCCTTCTTTTTGCACGACCGCAAAAAGGTCCAGTTCAGTGCCCGGTCGGGTGTATGAACTCCCGAAATTGGCAGTGAACTGACGGCACAGCTCCTCCCAACTGTCAATAGAGTTGGGTGGAAGGCTCATAAACCAGGACCTGGCGGTCCCAGTTAAGGCCACTGGAAAGTAGTTGGCCATTACGGTCTCGTTTCCTCCAGCTGCTAAGATTGCAGTGGAGTATATCTGCAGAAATTCTACGGGGTTGACAGTCCCGTCGAATTTTTCCGGCAAGTGTGGCCGGAACTTCTGTGGCCATCTAACCATGCGCAGGTGCATGGCTAGGGCGGAACAGCCTCCTCCTACTCCTTCCAGAGTAGAAAGGTCTTGAGCATCCCGTCTTTCTCGAGCTCGCTCGATATGGACACGGCCATCCTGTTGGCGGTATCGGCGATCAAGCTCCGCCCGGAGGTCGTGTGTCGAAAGCCGAGATGTCGTATGGGTGCGTCGTGCCCCAGAGGGCAACGACGTCACTTGCTGTGACGCAGCTCGTCTTCGGTTGTTGAAGACATGTGGACCAAGTCTTCCAGACAACGTCCGTCGCTGCGATGGGGCTCGCCCTGAAGGAGGAGGAGCCTGGTTGTTGAGGCGTTCGGCCGCTGCTGCGACCAAATGCTCAATATCAG
Organism: Tuctoria greenei; assembly: GCA_036927565.1. Classification (NCBI taxonomy): domain Eukaryota; kingdom Viridiplantae; phylum Streptophyta; class Magnoliopsida; order Poales; family Poaceae; genus Tuctoria; species Tuctoria greenei. The sequence continues at coordinate 4,071,580 of JAYESD010000004.1, forward strand.
CCCTCCATTGCTCCACGGCATCTTGAGATGCATCCGGAGGTGGTGGTCGCTGGAGAAGAGCACGCGCTGCATGGAGCGCGTGTTCTGGGTTGTCACGACTTGCCGGTGCAGTATGTGACGCCGGCGCACCATCATGTTGCCCGGCACGTCTTGCCGGAGAAGATGGTGGTGGTGGGAGTGTGACTCCTGCTGGTGCTAAGGCTCCTGCTGGTGGCTGCATGTTGGAGGGATTGTCCCTGACAGCCTGAGCAGCAGGTTGCCCGTTGGATGATCCAGCCGCAGAATTCACCATTCTTGAAAATCTCAGGCGCCCCTACCTGGCGCGCCAACTGTCGACTGTTGGAGTCGGCAGATCTCCTGACACTACTAAAGTGTTGAAGGAGTTTGTAGTTCGGTGTGGGCGCGCGGAGACTCAAGAAGGTGAATCACGATTGGACACGAGAGACTCAGTGGTTTACGTGGTTCGGGCCGCCTGAGCGTAATACCCTACTCCACGGGTGTGTGTGTGTGTGTGTTGTATTAGCTTGTGTGCCTCAGAACGTTCCAGAGCCCCCCTTCGTGTATCGTCGGTTTGTCCTTTTATAGTACAAGGACAAACCGTTACAAGTTAGTCTGGCCCGACATGTGGCCCCGGCGGTTACTAGTATTGATACACGATTAATTGTTGTTAATAACCCTGTAACGGGCCCCGACAGTGCCGTTACAGGTGTTAAGATTACCCAATTAAGTGTCATTAACATGGAATTAATGACAATTAATCGGGTCTTGAAGTCCGCGGCTATCCTTTGACGATCCGGAGTCGTTACAACGTCTTCCGGAGGTTTGAGGCGGCCAGCTCCGACGTTTGGATACGTGGCAGCTCCGGAGCTTGCTTGTGGGAAGCGGGAAGCTCCGGGGTGGCCTGACACGTGTCAAGTCCGGAGCTTCTCTCGGTCTGGGGTTAAGTCCGGAGGTGCCGTTTCGGTACTTAGCCCGGAGCTTCACCCTTGTGGGTAGTAGCTCCGGTCTGGCAGTACACGTGGCAACCTAGGGGTTAACCATGTTGGAGAAGCAGGTCCGGTTATGTCTGACAAGTGGGCCTCCGAGGGTCTTCAATTTGAGTAGACGTCCTTCCCTTGAGATCTTCGTAACCTCAGGAGGTGTATGGTTTTTAGGGTACCGACAGATGTGATGACTAATCAACTCGTGATTAGCACCCCGACCCCTCCCCTCTTATTTATATGGCGCGAGTGAGAGGGAGCCGCACCGAACCAAGGTCGGTTGCGCCCCCGATCAGGGCGCGTATAGGGGAGTTTGACTCGGGGGCGTGGTTGTTGCCCACGTCACCCCGAGATCACAACTAACACAATCCGCTCCTAATCCAAGTAAGCTGATAACCTCTGGAATTATTTAAGATAACAAGACTCGTCATTATTAGATAAAGTTGAATCTTAATCTTAAGACGAGCAAGAAAAAACATGGGTGCATTTTTTAATGAAAAAATACGAGTGCTCTGTTAGTATCAGCTTTGGGGAAAATTCAATGAACCTGGCACGATGATGGCAATGGTGCACCAGGCCGAACGTTCTTAGAAAACTAAGCAACATCGACAGTCTTGTCCATTGCTTTTGCTTGTGCTAGCATAGTTTGGATAAGCAAAACCTACTCGGGCCTCCTCATCAATGCCGTGCTTTTGTTTATTGATTGATGGCTGTTGATAATATGGACAGCTAAACCACTGTGTTATCTCCTTGTTTGGAATGATATATATGATGGGTATTGCTTTGCTACCTGGCCCCACGCCAAAACTCTATTGTACCCACCATTCACTTTCCTTTCCTAAAAAAAATCGCACACTTTTGACATTGGCTACAAATTAAAGGCCGCAGCTCTTGGACCAGTTTTATATGTTTTGGTAATATGAAATTGGATTTTCCTTTTCCAAGCTGAATTTATATGGATTTCAGCGTTAATTATGCACCCCAGCGGTTTTCAAACTCGGCGCGGAAAGTAGCTTCGGAAACATTTGTCGGATAATTTGAATTTATGTCCATGAGCTGAAGAGAACGAGTTAGGTGGTCGGGCCGGCTGATGCGCTCAACATATGTGACGACGAAATGCGTACGTGAGCGCGTACGCATCCCAGGGGTTCGGTACGTAGACTACAACAGCATCACTTGGCATCATACGGCGCGTCTCGGCGATTGGTTTGACTCTATGGGTTTTTTTGTGGGCGACTGATCTCTTTAATTTTACATCGCAAATGCATCTGGCCAAACAATACTCGTATCTACTACTCCTTCTAACTCTATAAACTTGTTGCTTTGTAGTTCCAAAATAAACTACAAAACGACAATTTTATAGGAACGAAGAGAATACTACCTTTGAGCAACCTTGTGATGGTTCTCAGATGTACTCATGGTAATAGATTAAGGTTATCCATCAGAGATTCGCTGACACCAAATTCCTGTGATAATTTTCGGTCAAAACGGAACCTGACAACAAATTGCTGTGATAATTTTCGGTCAAAACGGAACCAATTTTTATGTGACACCTAACGGACAGTGACCTGAGCGATCTGGTGACTTTAGCAACTAGTTCCTCAATCCTCAAATGTTTATCACTTTTTATTTTATTTTTAAATTGAGTGACAAATATTTAATTAAGGACAGAAAGAGTACTTACACTACTAGCTCGAACGTATTGGTTCCGTACGGTATACAGACAACCGTGTGTCTGCGGTGTTCAGCAAAGTAGAAGCAGCAGAGATCGAATACAAACCCGTCGATTTTAGTGTTCCAGCTGCTACCTCTGCCTTGCATTGATCGTGCACCATGGTACAAGGTGACTCGGCAAAGAGCGAGGCCAAAAAGTGCGTGCCAACAACCCCCGCCGTCAAGTCAAAAAGTTTGGTGATTCGTTTGGAATTGGAACCATCGAAAACGAGGCTGATCACCAAAAGAGTTGAGACCCAAACGACGATCATGACTACTACTACTGTGTAGACAAAGACACCTTTCGGCGGTCGCTCGTGTACGTGCGGTTCTGGTCGGCGCATGCAACTTTCCCCATAGCCATAGTACATCAAACCATTCTTCAGAGCGTAGTATTCGCGGGCCCGCGTGCAGGAACGAGCGAGTCATGATCCGGGTCAGCTCGCACTACCACGGGGTGGCGCATTTCCCGGTCGATCGATCGACAGGCAACAACAACCCAACCGGCAAAAATTTCCGAAACCGTCCATAGTGCACGTCGATCGACAAAGCATCACGAGATTCCAAAGGATGAGCACCATGGAAATCCACTAGTAATGTTTCTCTGCTAGTGGCTTCACTGTGAAACCTCGTGTACTCCGATCTCAGGAGCACTGGAACCTTGGATCTGCATGCAGAGACCCCGCACGCCACACGAGTTGGATGGACTCTCCGATAAGCCGTAGACTGCCACTTTACACTATTCTTCCTCGATACTCGTATCCGAATAGGCGAATAGGCGTACGGTAAGCATGTGCGTGCATGTTCACAAAGTAAAAGAAATATTTATCCGGAATACGTAGTACGACCGCAACCTTCTTTTGTTCTTCAGGGTGGGTGCGGTTCAGCCCATCATGAATAGCTCCAGGGATGGCCCATCATTTGAAAGGCAGATTTATTGGGCTGGACTTGATCTATCAGCTTGGATTGCAGGCTCGCGGCCCACTCCATTGGCCTTATTGAGAATCCTCGCGGTCCCTCAGCGGCCGAAGCCGAAGCAAGTGTAATCCACTAGCAGCTCGCTCGCCCACCCGTGGGAATGCATCGGGGCTGCGCCGCACCAGACTCGTTTGTTTCTACAGAGGGAGGCTGCACGACGTGACGAAACGAACGATGACGACAAAGCGCGTCTCGGCCTGCCTGACTCGGTCCGCTCAACTTCCACTCCAGCTCCAGCGACGACGTGTCGATTAACTTAGTACTCCCTCCGTCTCTATGAACTACAAAGTCGACAAGGACAGAGAGAGTACGTTAATAGCTGCTGGGCTTCCTGCCTGGCAGGCAGGCTGGCACCTTCCTTGCCGTTCTCGCGACTTGTGAACGCGACGCTTGGGACCATCGTGAACCCACGTGTCGTTGGTTAAAGAGCTGAGTAAGGGGACTGTACCTGACTCCTCTGCCTGTACACGACGAGTCAGCCTCCGTGAGCAACCGTCGTAACGCTATTTGCACAGTGTGTATTCTAAATTACATTGTGATACAGTATATACAGTATATTTTACAGGTGCTGCGAACTGTGTGAAGAGTGTACTTTACAGCGTGCTGCGAACGGTGTGAAGCAAATAGGGGTGGACATTCGGTTAACCGACGAAATTCGGTTCGGTTCTTCGGTTTTTTTCAAAGTTCGGTTTTTGGAGAATGGAAACCGAAATATAACATATAAAAAGAGAAACCAGTCCACGGTTAACCGGAAATTTTGGTTCGGTTACCGGTTAACCGAACAAAAACCGAACAGATGCACATGTTCGATCTGCTCAATGGAGGCAAGGGGGCTGGGGTTGCCAGCGGCGTGGTGTCCGTCAGGAACGGCCACACGTGGCTTCACAGACGAGGCAGGGCGGCCCGACTGCTCGGCGGCGGCAGCGAGTCGCGGCTCATCCGGCGGCGGCGGCGAGTCCCGGCTTGTCCGGCGGCGGCGGCGAGTTCCAGCTCGTCCGGAGGCGGCGGCGAGTCCCGGCTCGTCCAGCGGCGGCGAGGTGGCTGAGTGGGCGGCGGTGTAGCAGTGGCGAGCGCGCTGCGCAATCTACGGCATGGGTGTAGCGAGCGCTGGCGACGGGTGTGACGGCGCCGGCTGCACTCGTGAGGAAGAAAGGGCACGGAGAGAGAGAAAATTTAGGGTTGCCGTTGGTTTTTTGTGGTGGGCTGCTACTGGGCCTGAGTTGATGGGCCGCTGATGTATTCATTTTCAATTACAGTAGATTAGTTCGGTTAATACGGCTAACCGAAAAAATAAACCGAAAACCGAAAAAAAATTCGGTTTTCACGGACTGACAACCGAAATTTGCTTCGGTTTCACCAGTTTCGGTTAATATGGTTTCGATTCCGGTTAATTCGGTTTCGGTGTTCGGTTTTCGGTTTTTTGCTCACATCTAGAAGCAAAGCTTCGAACGCCTGTTCGTGAAGTGACGCCGATTAAAAATTACACTCTGTCAAATATCCTCAACTAGTACATTTTCCTTTCCCATCTCAGAAGGCAAACGAATCAACCCAACTAAAAAATCCCCCTCACCGCCTCGCCTCGTCGCGTCTCGCCGCTGACTCAATCTCGAAGCATCAGAAATAATCCTAGGACATTTCGCGTCGCCTACCTCCATGGGCTCCACGAAGCGGTCCCCGCAGCCTGCCGCCGCCGCCCCCGCCACCGCGGGCGATGTCGGTGCCCCACCTGCGGGGAAGGAGCCAGCGCCGGCGCCCGTCGGGGCGGTGGTGGTGCCGAAGCCGCCGGACATCGCGCCGTTCCTGACCAAGATCTACGACATGGTCTCCGACCCCGCGACCGACTCCGTCATCTCCTGGGCCGGCGGCGGCGGAAGCTTCGTCATCTGGGACTCGCACGCGTTCGAGCGCGACCTGCTGCCGCGCCACTTCAGGCACAACCACTTCACCAGTTTCATACGACAGCTCAACACCTACGTGAGATTTCCCCCCTGGTCCCCTATCGCTTTCCTGGCTGTTTGCTCCTCCCCACGCGCGAATTCCGCGTGGTTTACGACTTTTCGTGAGATTGATGATATGCAGTGGGTTCCATGATACTACATCTCTTGTTTGGAGTAACTTCCGGTTAAGTTCGAGTATGCTGCTTGGAATGCGTATAGCTTCAGCATTTTCTATTGATGCCATTTTGGTATATTCTGTTGATTTGCAGAATTCGATGCCTGCTCTGCTCAGATCGTATATATGTCATGCATCGATTGTTCTGTTTTGTAGTTAGTTCCAGCCAGCATGTAGTTCCCAATGGATAACTGAACAGTTCAATTGGGTTGGATGTAGGTCAGTACTCGGTAGTTGGCACACGTGGTTCGTTTCTGAATACTGCTTGATAAGAACTTCAACGCAAACTATTGGGGGTTTATTTATATATTTTTGGTCAGGGTAACCAATAGGAATTTTCGTGCACATGATCAAATAATTTGTTGGAGCTATCCTGAGAGTTATCCATTTATCAGCTTGAAAGGATGCATTAGCCACTGATTATTCTCTAATGGATTCTGTCTTCCATTGAGCGCTGTAACCATAGTAAGGATGCTGCCTTACTGAAACTTGCATCGTTGCCTAGTTGCTTTCTTGCATGGAACTTTAAAGCCTATTGTTCGTTGGTGAAAATGTTATGTCAGTCTGTTGCTGTTTTCATGGTTTTTTCATTACACATTGTTTATTCTTGATATTAGTTCTGATTTCGCTCACTAAGTGTTCATAAGCCAATGACAATTTCTATGACAACATGCTTGATTGCTCTTCCATTGAGCACTGTAACCATAGTAAGGATGCTGCCTTACTGAAACTATCATTGTTGCCTAATTGCTTTGTTGTATGAAACTTTAAAGCTTATTGTTCGCTGATGAAACGGTATTTCAGTGTGTTGCCGTTTTTGTGGGTGTTACATTACACATTGTTTATTCTTGATATTAGTACTGATTTTCGCTCACTAAGTGTTCATAATCCAGTGGCAATTTCTATGACAACATGCTTGATCGCTCTTCCTCCATATATTTGTTAAAACTTGCACATGAAAAAATGTAACTGCGGCAGTAGAATCGTGTTAGTTGAAAATCCTCTGCATGAATTTGACTATTTCATCTGGATGTTTCCTACATATGTAAGTTTATTCTGAATCTTAACTTCCCTTTTAGGTAAATTTATTTGTTGTGTTCCTTTGTTATACCAGGGGTTTCATAAGGTTGATCCTGATAGATGGGAGTGGGCGAATGAAGGTTTTATTAAGGGCCAAAAACATCTTTTGAAGACCATCAAAAGGAAGAAGAAAACCTATCATGGAACACCTGATCTGCTGCAGGCACCAGTCAAAACTGCACCTGGCACTGAAAACATTGAAATTGGAAACTATGGAGGTCTTGAAAAGGAGGTTGAAACCCTTAAGAGGGACAAAACTCTTCTAATGCAGCAGCTTGTAGATCTTAGGCATTACCAGCAGTCGTCTAGCCTTGAAGTACAGAATTTGATTCAACGCCTTCGTGTAATGGAGCAAAACCAGCAGCAGATGATGGCACTTTTGGCAATTGTTGTCCAGAATCCTGATTTCCTTAATCAGCTGGTGCAGCAGCAACGCAGGAGTAACTGGTTGACTGATGATGGAAGCAACAAAAGGAGGTTTATTGCTCTGGAACGGGGTCCTGCAGCTGAACAGGAGACTTCTGGGGCAGGTGCACCAATTATTCAGTATCGCTCTCATGTTCCTGAAATCTCCCATCAAACAATGCCACAAAATGGTGCTTTTTGTTCAACTCCTGTTCAACCGGTTCCAAGCCCTGCACTTGCCATGCCCATGGATGCAGAAACGACTTCAAACAATGCTGATACTGTTGGTTCGACCGGGGAACATTTTACTGGCACCTCCGGCCTATGTGATTGGGATGATGTTGACCTGGACACGTTGTTTAATGATCTAGATTTCATGGATATAGCAGCTGAAAATGATGGTCAAATGAAGTTTCCTCTAAGTGTTGATGATTATAAACAGCTAGAGCAGGGCAATCAGATGGAAGCACAACAGAACTGCAGGAATCCTCATAATGGTACTAAGAAAGACAGTTAATACTGGTTAACTACAGGAAACTACAATATATTCCCTTTTTGACGCGTTCAAGGCAGTAAGACAAGGTTTTTTTCATGAAAAGTAGGAGTGTAGGACAAGGAATTTTTGACACCTCTCTGTTCTTGGTACATTGTTAACAGATCATTTGTTGTATATACTGTTGTACTGGATTTATGAACAATTTCTGTACACCTGCGCGCATGCCTATGATGGCACCTACATTTGTTCTATCGCAGTCATTTTGTACTTGCGCAGCTGCTCTTCAGGCTCGGGAGATGACATGTTTGAGGCCCCCAGTGGGCAGAAGGCCTGTGATATCATGTCCCTCTGGTGACCATGGACAAAGATACTGATAAACACTATATGTTTGTAAGTCAAGAGAGCACAAATAATTAAATATAATTCATGTCAGCACAATAACACTGAGCGCATCTGGTGTAGTGGTATCATAGTACCCTCCCACGGTACTGACCGGGGTTCGATTCCCCGGATGCGCATTTTTTTGCCAGTGAGGCGCGAAGCAAAGAACCGCTAATCAATTCTAGATTCGCCTTTTTTTTTTTGTATTTAGTCTCGATTGGCCAAGCGAAGGATTGGTTTTCATTTCTAGTCTCGACGCCAAGGCGCTCGCTGGTCCGCTATAATCCTGCCGCCTCGGTGATAAGTAGGATGAAACAAACTCTCCAGCAGCCTGGCCAACCGTGTGTGTTGTCGCCGACCATCCTCCGCCGAGTCCCCCCACCGACTTGGGATTGGCCCGGAAAGTGCACGGCGAATGTTTGGAAAATACACGAACACGGTGCGGTGCGCTCATCCACGGTACTGTAGCGTATCGGATTTCGCGCTATGGCAGAGGACGCGTACGTCCAATCACAAGCGTCGTTCGTACGAGGGCGCCGTCCGTCCGGCATCTCGCTTCCGGGAAGCGCCGAAAACCCATGCCGGCCGGCCCGAGAATGCAGCTGGATCTGATCGTCCACCCTTCCTTCCTCCCTTAGACCGACTGCAGCGGGCACCGTATATGGGCCGGTTTAGAGGTAGGGCACAACCGCAGCGGCAATTGTAAACGTGCCCCTATTTTCCAGATTTCAACAGTATTGCGTTAAATGTAGATGTCCCTCTATGTGGAAAAAGAAAGAAGGGAGAAGAAAGAAAGAATAAAAGAAAAGAAATAAAAGGAGGAGAAATGATTAAAATAGGTGGAAAATAGTATAGAGGTGTGATTTAGAGGTGAACGAGTGGGGAAACAAAACTGTAAAGAAAGAATCTTTTAGAAGTGAAATATAGAGATGAGATATAGAGATGAACGAGTGCGAGTAGTCTTATTGGAACGATGGTGGAGCGTCAGGTCGTTTCCTCCCCCATGCCTTCCGATACGTCACGGATGATGCAACTCGCGGTTGGCCCGTTTTGGGCGAACATCGCAAGCACCAGCTCGCGTCGCAGCTGACGCGAAGGGCAACGGTTAGCTGCCGCTCTGTTGTCCGCTTGCAGCCGCGTCAAGTCTGAGAGTGCCAGCGCAGCAGAGCGCGACGAATGGAAACTGGAGCTTCTTGATCTTCAGCCCGTGTATGTATGTATGCATGGAAGTTTCCGTACTTCTACTTCTGAGGAGTAGATATGCCTCGGTGCTGGCCCCTTTTTTTCTTTTTTATTAATCACTAGAATTTGATGCGAGATGCAAGGAAATTGTGCATGTAAAGTGCAATTTTATGTTGAGTATAAGCTTAATTCCAGGGATGGCGAGTGACTGACGCTTGGAACGAAAATACTTGCGACACGAGAGCGCGACGGACGGTTCCAAACTTCAATCAGAAGCAACCATGAGATGCAGCAGGAGCCTGCCCTCACTCATCTCAACCGCTAGTCGCCGTGTGTGCCAAGGCAACATCGCCGTTGCATATTGTTCTGGAATCATCTGAAAGATCATCCACGATTTGCACGTTTTCCACCAAATGTGCAGGACCATACCCGTCAAATCCAACTGCAAATCTAATCTTCCCTCTGATATATAGGTGGTTAAGACTACGTTGTCAGCACAGCGGATTTTCACATTTTGTTAGTGTGCCTTGGGCACGAAGTTGTAGTGGCCCAACCGCCCAAGGCATGGTGACACGCGGCATCTCATCAGCAGTTTTGTAGTACTCGCGTTTATTATCACACGATCGCCACTGATGACGCTCAAAAGCCCCCACCCCGCACCCAACAGAAGGCGACTCTATACGTATGCTACACGGCTAAGACACAACTAAGCTATGGATAAAATTTTAGTTATAAGTGACCTGAATTCCATCGATTAGTTCTGAACAGAAAAAACTAGACATCGATGTAACCAGCGAATCTCAATTTCACAAATTTGCTAGTATTTGCCATTTGCGAGTGAAGCAGTAAACAAAGGAATACTAGCAGTACTAAAAAAAAGAGGGAAAATAAAGTTGAAAGGAAGTAAGAAGAAACACGTGTGACAGGTTGTTCGTCCACGTCGCGTGACTTATGTACACATCAGCTCGTCCTGACTCCTAAGGAGTATCCTAGTTAATTAACCTCGGCGGGTTTGGCTACAGGTCGCCCTGCTCTGCCTCAGCGACGAGTGCGGCGAGCGCTTGCTGCGCGTCGACCGCGTCCCTCTCGGCGACGAAGGGGTGCTCGAGCAGCTCGGCCACTGACGCCCGCCGTCCGGCCTTCTTCTCGAGGCACCGCGCCACGAAGTCCTTGAACTCTTCGGACGCCGCGGCCGGCAGCTCCGGCGCCTCGCCGAAGCATATGGCGCACATGAGCGCGGCCCAGTCCGGGCGCTGCCCCTCGGGCAGGAGCGGGAAGTGGCCCAGGTACAGCTCGAGGATGGCCACCCCGAGGCTCCAGACGTCGGCGGCGTAGGGGTCGTAGTCGCCGGAGTACGCTTCCGGGTCGAACCGCTCCGGGGACATGTAGGCCGCCGTGCCGACGTAGGACGCGCAGGGGTCGAGCCGCCGCCGCAGCACCTTGCCCGCGCCGAAGTCCGCGATCTTGACCTCTCCCGCGGCGCCGAGGAGCAGGTTGGACGGCTTCAGGTCGCGGTGCACGACGCGCAGCGCGTGCAGCGCCTCGAGCCCGAGGAGCGCCTGCCGCGCCACGGCGGCGATGGGGCGCTCCCCCATGGGCCGGTCCAGCCGGCGGAGCAGGCCAGCGAGGGAGCCCCCCGGCATGAGCTCCAGCGCAAGCGCCGCGGGCGCTTCCCCGGCGACCGCCGACGGCACCACGGCGTGCAGACGCACGACGTGGGGCGCGTCCGCGGCGAGCATGAGTATCTCGGCCTCCCGCGCCGCGGAGGGGTCCCCGGCCGCGGCGAAGAGCTTGAGCGCGAGCGGCTGCGCGGATCGGCGGTGGCGCGCCTTGTAGACGGTGCCGCCGTTCCCGTGCCCGAGAACGGAGAGCCTCTCGTAGTCGGAGAGGCGCGCGTCGGAAGTTGAGGTGGACGGCGCGGCGGCCGGCTGCGGCTGCGGCGGCAGGCGCAGAGGGAAGTGGTCGAGCGGGAGGGTGAGGTGCGGCAGCTGGCGGCGCTGGCGGACGAGAGCCATCGGTTTCTTGGACTCTCGGGGGGCGAGGCTGGTGAGGAGTAACGAGTTCACCGAGAGAGGTGGGTGAGGAGAGGCGAGCGAGCAGCTAAACGAGAAGAAGGTGGAGCGAGTATATATGGAGCGGGAGTGTGAGATGGGCGGGTGAGAGTGGAGAGCGGATGGGGGCACCGGCCGGTGTGTCACTCGCCGCCGATCTGCTGCCTGCTTTGCCGTGCTCTGCGCCAGTGCGCCCCCTTTGCCCGCACTCTGCGGTTGCGCCAACTGTCCATGCCACATGTGTTTCTAATTTAATTTATAGTGTTTTCTCTTAACAGAGTTGGAGAGGATCAAGCCATTTTAGACGATCACGGTTTTTAACACGTCACGGTTGTCACTGAATAATAAACATTCCAATGTCTTTTAAATTTGAAACTGACCAAATGGATTTGCGAACTTAGAGATAATGTATACTCCCCCCGTTCTCATAAACTTTTCGCTTTGTAGTTCAAAATGAACTACAAAGCGACAAGTTCATGGAGACGGAGGGAGTACCATTAATGTAAAAAAATTCATTTTATGTGTGCAGTTGTCTTTATCCACATGAGTTTACTAAGCTGAAGCTGAACAATTAACAGACAGTCCGGTTTTTAGGAACACCCCATCATCAATTTTTTTGGTGTGTAGCACGGTCTAACTGTGGCATCTATGCAAGTAAAGTCAAGCAAAAAAAATGCTCCGAACATCAGGAGAAGGTCGGAGAAGGCAAGAAATCCAACTATTTTTTGCAGTCAGGGAGATCAAGCCGGAAAAGGAGAATAAATCGAGGAAGTAATAGTGCGTAACAGTTAGTGCTCAAGACTACCATGACTTCAACAAGCAGATAAACATAAACAGTAGGGAAAAGATAAAAACAAATAGAAAATGACTTATTGTAACAAGACGAAATGTGGAGCGGAGAAATCATTGCTAGTCAGTATCACTCAGAAAACTCTTGGAATCACAATTTTCGATTTGGTATGATTGTATCCATTCCGATCCTAATCTTTAGCCACGTGCCACATTAGCGGTTCCACCAAGAACCAACCAACAGCCTTTTCGCTATCGCGGCAACCAAAGTTAGCGCCCCGCTGCCGCCGTGGCGCACGGCTGCGGGTCCGCCAACGCGCTCCGTTTCTGTCCATTTTCCCTAGTCCGGTCCAGCCGTCCAGGACTTTCCATGCGGCCACCGTCGTTCACGAGCACAATCAGCCGTCGTCTCCGCGCGCAGGTGCACCGAGCCCCGGCGCCAGGCGGTGACCGGATCCGGCGGCGGCCCGTAAAACCGGACGAAATCAATCAAATCCGTGGAGAAAACGTGCGTAGCCGGGTGGTCAGGTGAAACCGTGCGAACGGCACGGGTACGAAGAGGCCAAGAACTTTCGATTTGTCTACACACTACTTAGCGCCACGCGCGATGGGGATGTGCTCCAAGCCACTTGCGCTACATACAGGCCACTTGCGCTACTCGTCGCGGTCGCGGTCGCGGGCGCGCCTTCGTGCGGGCCTCGCGAGCGACGCACGCCGCGGCCATTGGTCGCGCTGCGTTGCGTGGCGCTGGTGCCGTCACGCACGGCGACAAGGTGGGGTTGCTGGAAAGGGATGCAGTGACAGAAGATCTTTTGCGAATTTAGTTGGAGTGCGTTTGGGCGAAGAGTGGTCTGTTAGCTACGGCATGCATAAAGCATGTTTAACGAAACCCCAGATTGCTTTTAGTGGAAATCCGCCGCATTTCCTTGTTGCCGCTCCAGACACATGAACCAGATTGCGAATTGGCAGATCTCATGCCCTGAGGCTGGAAATGACCCCCAGTCCCACTACGTACTCCCTCCGTTCCAAAAAGATTGTTACTTTGTAGTTCATTTTTGAACTACAAAGTGACAACGTTTTTGAAACGGAGGGAGTACAAAGGAAAGCAATCTGATCACACTCTGCCCTTTTCGCTAATCCACTGTCATTATCAGCTCCATTTCTCCGTAGCCACCTCATATAACAAACACCCATTTTTGTCGTCGTGAAACCATAAACAAACACCCATGTGGCCATGACGCGAGCATCGTTCGCGATAAGATACACGTCCCTCTCCGCTCCCGTATTTGTGTTATTTTAGGCGTAAATCAGACTGTCACTTGTCTTTATCTCGCTCGACCTTTTGCGGAGCGGAGGAATATAAAACGATACCTTGGCAAGCAACCAACCTGGAGGTGAGGTAAACACGTGACGAACTGGAATACGCCCGCACGGAACGGACAGCGGAGGCTGGTGGTGGTGGGGTGGATGGAGCCTTCCGTTCCGTCCCGTCCCTTCGCCGCTTCTGGCTTTCTGCAACCGCCACTACTCGGTTCCTGCCGCCTTCGCCACAGGCGGCGGGCCTTCTTCCTCGAGCTCGCGCTCGGGAGCGTCTGCGCTAACTGTCTTGTCTGTCTGACTGTCTCGCGCACAGCCCCAACCGCCATTAGTTTTGAGGACGACCGGTGTTAGCTACGCGAACGAACGTCATTACATGATCGTGCCACTAGATTTGGATCTATGTATTCACGGACGTCAATTGATTGAGCTCGCGCGCGGCTAGCCGGCCGAAAAAGGAGGTCCAATCATATCAATCTAGAGAGAACCGTGTCGTTCATGGGATTAGGTACGGCCAAATGATATATAACAAATTTTGTAAGATTAAACAACACACAATTATGGTACTCGATCGTTTGCTTGTTGCTCTAGATAGATCGAGTCCGCCGGGAAAACACTGTGGAAAAAGGGCCAGCCAAATGCTGTGTGCCCTCCGTGCTCCGCCTTTCTACTGTCCGTTCTTTACTTTCTTTCATGCATGCCCGAAACTTAAGTACTTACATACATTTGTCTTTTTAAACTAAACCGTAGTTACATCAATTCACGCCTTATCCTTTTCCTCATTTGTCATTCCCATCACACCAAAACTGAACAATAGTATTAATGTAAACATCGACATGCACTGGTACAATAGCTGGTGCGAATGACAACGAAACAAATGGATATGACAGTGGCTGCACGGAGAGGAAATTTATTTATTTTTCAGAAGTGGTGTCGACTAAGCCATTTCAATATAGATTTTAATTTGCAAGCTTTTCCATCTTTGATGATGCTGTCACACCGGCCGGGGGTTAGTTCAACTAGCGTTGCATACTGTATTAATTTGTCACCATTGATGCCGGACAAAATGGAGATTGCCGACTGCAGCAATACAATAGGAGTACTGGCTAGTGTAGATGTCAAATGACTCAGCTCTCACCTTTTGGTATTAAGTTAGGTGGACGTCTCTTGCCCGGAGAAAGTTGAGCTCAATCTTGATTAGATATGGGGGAGTGTTTCCATCACCATCGATCTCCTTTGGCCATTTTTCTCCCGACGTGGCAACAGCCAATCCTATCTACTCATTCAAAAAGGCAGACGGGTCCCCGCAACCGCAATTGCCAAGTGGGTGGAAGCCTTGAAGGGGGGATGCACACTGACGCCTTCGCCTTCTGCAGGCCCCCCGAACATTTGGGCCACATGCATGAACGCACTCACAACTTGATGGAACAAAGATGGCTCCAAATGCCACGCCTGCCTTTCATTTTCCTCATTTAAGGCGTGCAGGAGATGTACTACTAGGAGCTATCCCCCTCTCCCACTAGTCGAGCAAGTGGAGGCGCGGCCAGCCAGTGTTCCCAGATCAAGGAAAACGTGCAACTGGTACCTGATTTCATCAGTAAAGCAGCAACCTGACAAACTTTTGTCGCTTTGTAGTTTATTTTTGAACTACAAAACGACAAACTTTTCGAGACGGAGGGCGTAAATTTAAGTTTTCCTCCGGGTAGAGAGACCCAGCCTGCTTTCCTGGCACCTGCATACTCTCGAGCAAAGACGATCGGAGTCCGATGCATCTGTTCACGGTGAGGTTCGGACGCGCAAGGCTCGTGATTGAGAAGCGAGGTCCCAATTCGGTGCACTCTTCGGACCTGCGGTTAGCTGAAGCGACATGATGGCGATCCTCGTTCAATCTGCCACTGCCATGCGGAAGCAAGGGCCGCGTCAGACTCCGTTGAGAATATCCGGCTCCTGCAGAGGCCGCGCAAGCGCCAGGTTGTCAGAACAGCACTGGGCAAATGCCATGATTCACTTGTGATCTGCTTAATATTGAGTTGATTTCATCTCGGTGGCTGACAGATTTCTCCTAAAATATCACCGTTCTTCAGAGTTTCAAGTGATTCCATGCCAAGCGGTCACCAAATCAGCATCTTCCGTTCCGGTTGCTGAACTTTAGGGGGGTGCTAGGCTTTGTGCCACGCCTTACTCGTTTCCATCCGCATCATCTTGTCCGCCCACTTTGTCTCCTTTGGCACCAGGAACAGCAGAATGTTAGCTTACATGAAATCCAAACGTTCAAGAGTTATCTCTTAAATAATGTGCATCAATTCTCGGTGCAGACTTTGCTTAAGAATATAAACAATACAAAAGGGATTCAAAAAAAATTAACTTTGTTCTGTTTTGGAAAAAAAGGAACGAAAGAAATGGGGAGATGTCGAAACAGTGTCAGAAGATATCAGGGTTTCGGTATGTATAATGTAAAAGCATTTTATTGACATAATATGGTACATTTTTTGACAGGATTACATGAAATGGATATACAGGCACTGACCTTGTCTACACATATCAGCTAGGGACACAACATTGTACCTGACAGGAGATCGCCATGGTAATACAAACGAGATCAATTATCCTCTCGATCTGAACCATATTCTTCAGCAAAATCATTCAAAGCAAACAAGTACTTCAGTCACACTTTGATTGAAAAGGCCATTCAATGGTGTATTAAAAATAATCTAAACTGCCATGTAATACATTTTTTGACTGCACCATTTCATTTAATCTATTTCAACCGTGTTGCTGAATCTGTTTCCAAGCAATTTTCCGACGAGCACGAGACAGTGACACACTGTTCTTCAATCACAACAGAACATGATTTGGTTCATCTACGAGGAGGGTTGGGGAAGAAAGGTACATTGCTTAAAGCGACACCTCTTCAGGACACCTTCTCAACCCTAGTATATGTGATGCTAGCTCCTCATCACCATATCGCTTCAGCAACTCCACCAAACGGTCAGCGCAAGATGCTTCTATGTGGATCCCTTTTTCGACAACCTTCCTTCCCACTGCTGATGCATCAACAACATGTCCTTCCTCACACAACCCGTGCAACAAGTCAGCATAGACATAAGAGTCACACAGCACCCCTTTCTCCTCCATCACTTGCAGCCAGTAGCAAGCATCCAGCAACCTCTTTCTGCCACAGAGCTCCCTTACCATGGAGCTGCCCGCGAGTGGGGTCAGCGGCACCCCTTTCTTCATCATCCTCTGAGCCAGTCCTTCAGCTTCCGCTGCCATCCCAACCCTCCACAAGCAAACCAGTAGAACATTATAGCACTGTTCACTTGACAGGCTCCCATCACCAACCAAACGCTCCACCACAGCATACGCGTCGGCGACCCTTTGTTTCGAGCAAATACCTTCGACCAATGTCCGCATAAAGACCCGGTTAGGCAGTACCCCTCTCGCTGCCATTCTATCCAGTACGCCAAGCGCCTCCCCCAAGTTTCCTTTCCCACAGAGGCATTTCAACAAACAGGTATAGGTCACCACATTGGGTGCACAGCTTGCACCCAGCTTTCCGCCCTCCATCTCTTCCACCAGTCCTAATGCCGCATCCATGTCCCCGAGACCGCACATTCCATCCAGCAACGCGGTGTAGATCACCACGTTGGGCACGCATCCGAACTCCAGCATTTTATCGATCAGCCGACGGGCGCTCTCGAAGTCTCCCGCGGACGCCAGCTTATGCACGGCGGTGACGATGAGGGGTACGGTCGGAGAGGCGCCGGACCCGGACATGATCTCAAGAACGGCGGATACATCTCCGGCGGAGCCCGCCGCGCGGAGGGCGTGGTGGAAGCAGGCGGCGTCAGGGACAAGGCCGAAGGACCGTATGTGGCGCAGGACGGCGAGGGAGGCCGGGAAGAGGCCAGCGTGAGCGGAGATGTTTAGGAGGACGGCATAGTGCGGCAGCGGGAGGGGCTGTGCGGAGGAGAGGAGAAGGGGCACGGTGGAGCGGAGGTCGGGGAGCGAGCTGGCCAGGGAGGAGAGAACGTGAGGGGAGGGGAGCGGCGATGAGTGGGTCAGGCGCCATAGGAGGAAGCGGAGGGATAGGACCGGGGAGGGGAGGAGCGGGAGGAGGCGGGGCAGCGTGCGCAGAGGGAAGGCGTCGGACGGGGATGGGAAGGCGCGGGAGAGAGCGTGCGGGAGCGGCGTGGAGGACGTCGGCGGTGAGGTGAGGACGGAGAGGAGGGCGGCGAGTTTGGGGTGGTCTCGGTTGGGCTGGCCGGTGCAGAGGCGCCGGCGGCGGAGGAGGAGGGGCGCGCCGCGTGGTGGCATTTCGTGGTCCTTGGACGGAGATGGCGAAGGGAGAGCCCGTGTCCGTGACTAACGCCAGGCCGAGTATGTTGAGTTTAAAATGGACCAGCCCATTGGCTGGACGGAGTTGGCCCACTTCGATAGGCTGGATGTTGAAGCCCATTCTGTGTTGTTATGAACGCCGAAGCCCGTAAGTTTGATTCTTTTCTTTTACTGGGAAGGATACAACCATGGGAACGAATGAACAGGGCTATCACCTTCTTCGGCCGGATCTTCCAATCTTTTTAGATAGTAGGCAACGTATTTGGATTCCTGATCCATCAATCACCACACTGGAGACATGTCCGCGCCACCCACCACCGAGGGTGAAACACAGCTTCCATACTTCCGATCGATGTTCCATACGTACTCCCACTGATGTGTTACAATTTTATTGGTCTTTTCATTAATACTTATATTAACTACTATATCTTCACAACGAATAAAAATATGACACATCAACAGGAATACGTATAGAAGCCTCATCCCGGGGGGTGGGGGTGGAACTTTGGAGCTGTACGGCGCCAGTTCAGGCACGCCAAGCTGGCTACCTTCCCGCTGTCACGGCTCCGATGATGGTGGACATCTTCGCTATTCTCCTCCTGCCCCGGCGTGTGCCCCTTTCTAGCCCCGCAATCTCACTCTGCCCTGGCCACAATGAGGCCGAGGTGCCATGACTAATAGAATTGCATGTATAATGGATGAATTGATGTATGATTGAATTATATTGTATATAAAAGATTGCTACAAACGATAATATATGATACTAATATCATATGTTGTCGTATGTATAACAACTATGAGTAACTCAATTTTCTCCCCGGTTAGCCACTCAATCCATTGGTATATATAGCAACTATGAGTAACTCCTCAATTTACCTACACTAGACTGCAGGTAACCATTTACTCAAGGAAATATTGCTTTTGGGAGGTTGCAGGAGGTTTTCTAGTAAAAAGAAAATTAATATCATGAAAATGAAATCCTATACATTACAAAATGAGACTAAAAACATGGTTAATGACAGCATTTATCGTCTCTGGGGTGTAGAAATAAGCAAAATCCTACTCCTGGCAACCAAAAGCACTGCTATCTTAACCAGCTCCTCTTTTACCATAAAAAGAACAGAGGCGGCAAACACACTTTGTACAATCTTTGTGCCCATTCCCCTGTAAAATCCATGAAATCCTTCGTAGCGGATCATCTTTAGTATTGCATCTATTGTACCTGGTGGACAAAATCAACACAATGTTAACAGATTTGATATGACATGATATGTGACAGAAAATAAGAAAGTGGGATACTACGGATATTACTATATACTCCCTCCGTTTCAAAAAGTTTGTCGTTTTGTAGTTCATTTTTGAACTACATAGCGACAAACTTTTCGGGATGGAGGGAGTACCAAAGAAAAACTGTCCAAAAAACATCCACAATTATTTTTTCACAAAGTATATCAACAATTTGTTACTAGTTTGGTAGCACGGTCGAGAGTAGAGATACCTGTGTATCTGGACTTAACATTCATGCCAATTTCTTGTTTTGCTTGCAACCTAGACTGCAAGAGTTAAGACATAAATGAGGAAACAAAAAAATCACCACTATAATAATGCATCTAAGGCAGGCCTTATCAGTTTGAGTGCTAATCTGATTGATGTAATGTGTAGTGCCATAGGATTCGATTTTTACCGCAAAAGACATAATAAAAATAAGAAGTCATTATGTGAAACATAACTCTTAAAGAAACATTTAAGAAAAATACTGCATTCAGCTACTTAACAGTTACTACCCCATTCATAAGTTGATGACGTTAGGACAAGTGATTTGGTGCAATTTTGCACTAAATCTCTTGTACTAACATCATCCAATAGAGAATGGAGGGGGAATAGTACAATGCACATTCTGGCCATTTCACAAATTTCATGCGCTCATGTTTTCCCAAGCCTTTTTATTAGCTACTTCTTACCTCATTTTTCAGAATAACGGGTACAAAAATCAAGCATGACTAGAGCAATGCACTGATACTATAAACTTTGCACAGAATAAGTGGTCAATGCGTCTCTAAATAAAAATGTACCTTTACAACTAACAATGGGTAAGTGACAACAGTGGCGCCCAGCTTTGCTATTGCCCCCAATAAGAATACCTGCTTAAGCCAGAAAGTATCAGGAAGAAAATAATATGAGCTTGTATATCCTACTGCTATTTCAGCATTAAATCTGGAGTTGTAACACATCAAATTTAAGATATCAACTGCAGCTGCAGAACAGGACAGAGAAGTCATCAAGTTCAATTGCAGACAACTGATTTGGCGGTAATAATTACTCTTTTTTTGTGAAACATTAAATGTTATATTGATTAACAATTTCTGCACATGATTCAAAGTACTAGAAAAAGTTTAGCATTATAGAACATAGGAAAAGCTAGTCCAACATCGACTAAGGTGGTTTGGGCATATCCAGCATAGACCTCCCGAAGCATTGGTTAACAGTGGAATTCTAAAGGGCAGAGAAAATATCAGGAGGGGTAGATGGCGACCAAAGTTGACATGGTAGGAGGCGGTGAACGAGACTTAAGAGAGTGAAATGTACCTAGAGATTTCGCTCATGATAGGATTGCACGGAAATTAGCAATTCATGTGCAGAATCTTAGTTTATAGTTTACTTATATTTTGTTACCCTTATCTTCTTTATGTTACTTCTCTTATTAAAATAAAAGTAAATACAAGTGTTGGGTTTCATATCTAGCCGACCACAACACGCTTGAGACAAAGGTTTCGTTGTTGTCATTGTTGTATGGAACATAGGAAAAGAATTTCTGAGAGCGGGATAAACAATTCAGGTGATTAAAGAGTCCAAACAACCTCCTTCACAAAGGCAGACAAGTGGGTCATTTTACAAAGACAAGATTGTTACAGAACCTAAGTTCTGAATGATAGAATGAATTGCTTAATTAATCATAGGGTCTCGGTAATTAATCATAGGGTCTCGGTACATATTTATAGATACATAGATGGGCCGTACAGGCTAGGCCCAAACACAGTCCAACACCCCCCCGCAGTCCCAACATCTAGCCACAACAGATGTTGAGACTGGACCGAAACTCAGAAAATAAAGTCGACGGGAGTCCCTTCGTGAAGATATCGGCAAACTGTGACGTCGTCGACACATGGAGAACTCGAACCTCACCGCGTGCAACCCGCTCACGAACAAAGTGAAGATCAATCTCCACATGTTTCGTGCGCTGGTGCTGGACGGGATTGGTGGAGAGGTAAACAGCGCTGACATTATCACAGTAGACCAACGTGCTCCGGGCGACAGGGGAGTGGAGCTCCTGAAGTAACTGCTGGAGCCAAGACGCCTCTGCTACGCCGTTAGCCACGGCGCGGTACTCCGCCTCAGCGCTGGAGCGAGAAACCACGGGCTGCCGCTTCGAGGACCAGGAGACAAGATTCCCCCCCAGGAAGACGGCGTAGCCAGAGGTGGAACGGCGGGTATCAGGACACCCCGCCCAGTCAGCGTCGGTGTAGACCACCAACTCAGAAGGCGAGCCACGTCGAAGGAGAAGGCCGTAGTCGAGGGAGCCGCGCAGGTACCGAAGAATCCGCTTCATCGCCG
Organism: Tuctoria greenei; assembly: GCA_036927565.1. NCBI lineage: Eukaryota > Viridiplantae > Streptophyta > Magnoliopsida > Poales > Poaceae > Tuctoria > Tuctoria greenei. The sequence goes on from JAYESD010000004.1 coordinate 4,093,014, forward strand.
TGAGGTGCGTCTCCCGCGGATCATGCATGTGGAGACACACCTGCTGAACCGCGTATGAGATATCCGGCCTGGTGAAGGTGAGGTACTGCAGGGCACCTGCAAGACTCCTGTAAGAGGTGGGGTCGGCGACTGAGGCGCCGTCAGCCGAAGCCAGCTTCGCCTGAGTGTCCACGGGAGTGGAGCACGGCTTACAATCAGCCATGCCCGCTCGCTCGAGGATATCCAGGCAGTACTGGCGCTGGTGGAGGAACAGAGCGTCCGGACGGTGCTCGACCGTAACGCCCAGGAAGTGGTGGAGCTGGCCGAGGTCCTTCATCGCGAACTCGCGCTGCAGTGCGGAGATCGTGCGGTGAAGAAGAGCCGAGCTGGACGCCGTGAGGACAATATCGTCCACGTACAGGAGGAGGTAGACAGTGTCACCCTCATGCCTGTAAACGAAGAGCGAGGTGTCCGACTTGGCCTCGACGAAGCCAAGCGAGGCCAGGAAGGAGGCGAACCGGCTGTACCAAGCCCGAGGCGCCTGCTTCAGCCCGTACAGAGACTTTTTCAGTCGGCAGACCAAGTCTGGACGGGCTGAATCGACAAACCCTGTCGGCTGACTGCAGTACACCGTCTCTGTCAGCGTCCCGTGAAGGAAGGCGTTCTTGACGTCCAGCTGGTGGACAGGCCAAGAACGCGAGAGAGCCAACGACAGAACAGTCCGTACTGTCGCTGGCTTAACCACCGGACTGAAGGTCTCGTCGTAGTCCACTCCAGGGCGCTGAGTGAAGCCCCGAAGTACCCAACGAGCCTTATATCTCTCCAGGGAGCCATCCGCCTTCCTCTTATGCGTGAAAACCCACTTGCCTGTGACAACGTTGCCACGGGAAGGACGGGGAACCAGGTCCCATGTCCGGTTGGCAAGTAGGGCCGCATACTCCTCCTCCATAGCGCGGCGCCAGTGAGGGTCAGCGAGTGCGCTACGGACGGAGGTCGGTATAGGTGAAACCGAAGAGGAAGTGGATGGTGTCGGTGTCGTCGAAGAGAGTACCACTCCGGAGAACCTCTCAAGAGGCCGGAGAACCCCAGCGGCACGTCTAGTCACCATCGGGTGAACGTGTCCTGGGTCCCGGTGAAGCAACGGTGGGTGGTACACCGAGGGCTCCGGACGCGCAGGCGTAGAGGCACCAACCCGCTCTCGTCGCTGGTAGACAAGAGCAGGATCGGCGAACCGTGGAACAGGGGCCGCGCGTGGCGCAGCGGGGGACGCGGGAGCCGGAGTAGTCGTCGGGTCCCCGCACAGCGCAGGAGTCGAGGCCGGAGACGCCGAGGCCGCGCGTGGCGCAGCTGTAGGGGTCGCCGAGGCCGCGCGTGGCGCGGGAGTCGAGGCCGGAGACGTCGAGGCCGCGCGTGGCGCAGCTGTAGGGGTCGCCGGGGACGCGCGTGGCGCGGGAGTCGAGGCCGGAGACGCTGGGGCCGCGCGTGGCGCAGCCGTAGGGGACGTAGGGACCTCGTGTGCCGCAGGAGTCGAGGTCGGAGACACCGTTGCCGCGCGTGGCGCAGCAGGAGACGTCGGTGCCACACATGGTGCGGCACTCGTCCCCAGGGTCGACGGAGCCTGGGCACCAACCCGCACTCGTCGCTGGTAGACGAGAGCAGGGTCAGTGAACCGCCGAGTCGTGGCTGTAGGAGGCACAGCCGGAGTCACCACAGGTGTCGGTGCTGCATAAGGTGCAGCTGGCGACGTCGTGGGAGCCACCTGGGAGCTGGTGGGTGATGTACCTGCAAAAAAAGGCCAAGGCAGCTGTGGTGGAGCAGCCTCGGTGTCAGTAGAAAAAAGAGAGTCCAGCTCTGCAGCTGAGCTAGAGGTGGAGGAAGAAAAGGGGAAGGATGACTCGTCGAAGACGACGTGCCGAGAGATCAAAATGCGGTGGGTAGAGAGGTCGAGGCACCGATATCCCTTATGCTCAAGGGAGTACCCAAGGAAGACACACCTAGTAGAGCGGGGCGCAAGCTTATGTGGAGCAGTGGCGGAAAGATTAGGGTAGCAGGCGCACCCGAAGACACGGAGGTGGTCGTAGAGAGGGGTAGTGCCATACAGGGCAAAGAAAGGAGTCGGTGCCCGAATCGCCTTGGTAGGAAGGCGGTTAAGGAGGAAGGTGGCAGTGTGAAGTGCCTCTACCCAGTAGCGAGCGGGGATGGATGCCTGAAACATCAAGGAACGCATGACATCATTAGTGGTGCGAAGCATGCGCTCAGCCTTGCCATTCTGAGGAGATGTGTATGGGCAAGACATGCGTAGCTGTGTGCCATGTGTAAGGAGAAAGTCACGGAGTCGCGAGTTGTCAAACTCTCGTCCGTTGTCACACTGGAGAGCACGAACAGTACGCCCAAACTGTGTGGAAACCCAAGTGAAGAAGTGAGAGAGAGTATCAAAAGTCTCAGATTTCAGACGTAATGGAAAAGTCCAAGAGAAATGTGAGAAATCATCAAGTACCACCAAATAATATTTAAAACCCGAGACACTGGTAACAGGAGATGTCCACAAATCGCAATGGATAAGATCAAAAATATGTTGCACATCAGACACAGAAGTGGGAAAGGGAAGCCTAACATGGCGACCAAGCTGACAAGCGTGACACAATGACTCATGTGTGCCCCTAGTACACGAGATAACTGAACTACTAGACAACTTCGTCATAGCATCAGCGCCAGGGTGACCAAGCCGACGGTGCCAAGTAGCGGACGAAGCTGTCGTAGCCAGAGCAAAAGACGAAGACGCAGCGGAAGAAGGAAGTCGAAGAGTGTACAGGGGCCCCGGACTATCACATCGAAGAAGAAGACGGCGGGTGGAAAGATCCTTCACAGACAAACCAAAAGGATCAAACTCAACAGAAATATTATTATCAGTGGTGAAACGACGAATGGAAAGTAAATTTTGAATAATGTCTGGAGCAACAAGAACATTATTAAGATGGAATGAACCCAGAGAAACTGAGTCACCTACTGAGGTGACTGGAAGAACGGATCCATTTCCAACAACGATCGATGAAGGAAAAGACGGATGAGGTGTGTGTGTAGAGGAGAGAATACCAGCATCTGGGGTGGTGTGGTAGGAGGCGCCAGAATCAGCCACCCAATCAGTAGTCGGTGGCGTAAGGTGCATGGTGCTGAAGGAAGACGCCAAGTCCTGACGGTCCCACCACATGGGCGGCTCCTGGAGAGGTGCTGGTGGCTCTGAGTGCCCAGCGGGGTAGGAAGCACCGCCGTAGGCTGGAGTGGGCGATCCAGCCACAGGGCGACCAGGTCCACCATAGCCCGGATGGGCTACGTACGCAGCCGGAGGACGTGGCTGGCGCGGAGTGGAGGAAGTCGGTGGCGCCCCAAGAAGACCCGGAGACGGTCCAGGCCACATAGAGATCTGGCCAGTCCACGGGTTATACGGTGTGGGCCAGGGCGCACCTCCCTGGCCAGTGCCACCAGTACCACCACCAATAGGAGCAGTGGACGTAGGAGTGCCGCCAGCACCTCGTCCTGTGCGCCTTCCGCCGCGACGTCGACGAGTACCACCCCCAGAGCCAGCAGAGGCACCCGGGGCGGTAGGTGGAGTAGGCGGTCGCGGTAGTGGTCCCCCAGAAGACGGTGGGCGTGAGGGCTGCCCGGAGCCATAGAAGGCTGTGGCAGACCCAGAGGTAGCAGGCCCACCCGCCGTGATCTCCTCAAGCTCAAGATCAGACCAGACCTTCTCGAAGGTCGGTGGAGGCTCCATACGGAGAAGCCAGAAGCGAAGATGGCTGAAGCGCTCGTTCAGGCCGTGAAGGACCCGAAGAACTAGAGTGCTGTCAGCGACCGGCTCGCCAAGGTCGCGCAGGGAGTCAGCCATGCCCTTCATCTCTCCACAGTAGGCCGAGATGGAGCGGTCACCCTGCACTGTAGTCTGGAACCGTGCGTTAATGTGAAGAGCCCGAGTCGCACGGTTCCCCAAGAAGTGGTGCTCCAGGATCTGCCAAGCCTGGCGCGCGGTCCCCCCACCGCGCTGTCCGACAAGCTTGTACATATCATCGGCGAGAGTGCCAAGGATCCAAGCAAGGACCAGACTGTCCATGCTGATCCAAGAGTCATCCCACGGGGCGTCGTCCTGCTGGACGTGGTCCGCAAGCTGGTACCGCCGTAACGTGAGGAGGAACTCGTTACGCCAGCGGGCGTAGGTGGTAGAGGTACAACTCAGAACAGTCGGCACTAGGGTCCGAATGTTCTGAACTCCAGCCGCCTGGGCGTGTAGGGCGGCGGTGAGCGACGCCGAGTATGCGGAGTGCACACCGGTGTCCAAGGTGGGCTCGTACGTCGCGCCCGGCGGTCGGTGAGCGCTCTCCTGGATCTGGTGCGAGAGAGCAGCCGCCGAGGCGCGCTCCTGCTCTAAGGCAAGAGCGAGTGCCCGCTCGCGATCGCGAGAGGCAGCCAGAGCCGCGAAGACACTGGAGGTGTCCGCGGCCGGAGCAGTAGCAGGTCCGGAGCCTGTCATGAAGGCGACGGCAGTGGGGCCGGCAAGTGGTCCGCCGGCGGAGGGACCAGTCGCATCGCCGTACGCAGACCGGGTCATGGCGATGAGGGGTGCGCCCGCTGCAGGACCGGTGGCAGGCACACCGGCGCAGGGGAGGGAGCCGGCCAGGGAGGGGACGGCGCCGGCGAGGGGCGCGCCGGCCCAGGGAGGGGAGGCGGCCGGCAGCGGCTGGGTCAGGGCCGCGCCGGCGGTCAGGGGAGGTGCGGCCCCGGCAGCGGCGGCGGGGGCGCGGGCGCCGGCGGCCAGGGGAGTTGCGGCCAGGGGAGGTCCGGCGGCGGCGGCGGCAGCGGCGGCGTGGGGGGCGCCGGCCAGGAAGGGACCGCCGGCGGCGGCGGTGGCGGCAGCGTGGTGGGGGGGCGGCCGCGCAGTGGAGGGGGGCGGCCAGGAGGTGGCCGCCGGCGGCTGCAGCGGCGGGGGGGGACGCCGGCGGCTGCGGCGGCGGCGGCCAGGGAGGAGGGGGCCCCGCCGGCGGCGGCGGCGGCCAGGGAGGGGGGGTCCCCGCCGGCGGCGGCGTTGGCGGCGGCGGCGGCGGCGGCGCAGGGGAGGGCGCTGGCCGCGGTGGGGAGGGGGGCGGCCAGGAGGCGGCCGCCGGCGGCCAGGAGGCGGCCGCCGGCGGCTGCGGCGGCGGGAGGGATGCCGGCGCCGGCGGCCAGGGAGGGGGCGGCCCCGCCGGCGGCGGCGGCGGCGGCGCAGGGGAGGGCGCCGGCCATGGGGGGGGGGGGGCGGCTAGGGTTAGGGTTAGGGTGGGGATTAGGGTTTGGCTAATGATACCATGATAGAATGAATTGCTTAATTAATCATAGGGTCTCGGTACATATTTATAGATACATAGATGGGCCGTACAGGCTAGGCCCAAACACAGTCCAACACTGAAGATATGATACCTCCATAGCAGTGAGATTCTTTTTAGCTAGTTGTTTTCCAGAACGCTTGGACTGCAGACGCTTTGCTAGTGTTTCATAGATCATAAATTGAATTGATGGATTGCATACCTGAAAATTCACATAGTTCAGCAGCTTTGAACTTGCATACTGATATTTCAAAAACAAATTAACTCACCATGATTAATGTTGGAACAAGTCCTTTCCAAAATCCTCGTATACCTGATTCACGATAGACCTCCAGGATCTGTCTAATACCGAACAAATAATTTAAAAGAATGTCCGACAAGTTTACTTGTGAAGTTGCAAATTAGAATCCAGGAGTTATATTGAGAAAATGAAACATATATGTTTTTATAGGTTATTGAATTAATGTACCAATAAGAAAGTGACTTGAGGAGATTCCATTTTAGCCTTGTTACTAATTGAACCTATTTATTATTTCTAGACTTAATAGTTGACAAGTTGAGACTATGGCAGAACACTGCAACACTGGCATTTTGTACTTTTCAGTTTTTTATTAAAGAAAACAAGAAAATGGTTTGTATCAATCAGTCACAACATTTATTCATTTCTTTGTTCAATAATTTCAATACCAAAATCAACATAAAGTTATAGAGTGAAGAATCACCAACAGTAAGTGCTAACCGCTTGAAGTGTACCATATGCCCGAGGTTTTTCAGACTCCAGTTTATCCAACCTATCCTTTAGAACTGAAACCTCCATTGAATTGGCCCTAGATACTTCTCTCAGCAAAAGCTCCTTCTTATACTCCAGTATCTTCCTTTCAGCTTGTGTGTGTGTCTGAATGAAGGCAAAAGGTGTTTTACTTATTTGCAGCAATTTTGATTACAAGTAATGTTGAAGGCATTGCATTTGCATTTCAAATATAAGGCTGGTATCAAAAATCCACATGGAGTTGCAAATAACACTCGAGCAATATTTATATGTCAACTAACAGGGCCATTGTAGGAACTAGGAAGTATTGGAATACTTTGGAAAGATGTAAACAAAGGGAGGGACCATCAGTCATGAGAACTAGTAACTTAGGTTTTCTCTGACACCATAATACTTGTGACTCGGTAAGGATCTTGTCCTGTGGAGTGGTTCAAGACTTGAACCCTCATAGTCAAATGAAATTTCAGCATATTTAATAATGTGCAACAATACAGCAAACTCATCTTATCAATGTTTTGCAGGTGTTCTGTGAAAAGCCTTTGCCAATCCTTGTAGCTGCCTAAATAGAAGATTATGTCAGTTCCCCCGTTTTCCTAGCCCAGCCCAATTTCTAATATGGAAACCTTTGGGGGACAATGGAATGTCGGTTATTTGCTTCTAGTGATACAATTTCATCCATAAACAGTAGGCAGACTTATCATGAAGGTGATCAGAAACAATAGAGAACCACATGTGCATAATAGGATGCAATCATAACAACAATCTAAGCATTACTTGGCAGGGTCAATGCTAGTAATTTTCAGGCATTTGAATCGCTGCTAACTTTAGTGGTTCTGTTATTTTTGAAAAGAACATAATAATTAACTTATTTTACCTGCATACGTGTCACAAGAACCCATATTGGATTTGTAAGAAGAACATTGATTGACCTGCACCAATGAAAAGCGACCATAAACATACTTTATCAATTGCAAATCCTAAAAAGCAACATGGCCCCTGATAATTGGTATCATGTACCAAAAAATACTACTTCTGTCACCCATTTCACACTACTAAACATTTCAAAAAAAATCCTCAAATTTGGACTGTCCAATGACATCCTAGTTCTCATACAAATTAACTGACCACTTATCCATCCAGTTCTCATTCTAACATTTTGGTGGAATAATATAGCAGTGTGAGTAGATGTCTTACCCGGCAACAGCTGCAATACCAAGCCAGGAGAACATTCCAACAGTACCATCCCCACGGCCCTTCTTACCACGAGCAGCTGCCAAATCTTCTACTCTGTTCTTTAGAATCTGGTAGAAATAGTAATAGATTCCCTGCAACCACAAATGAAATACGTCTCAAATCATATTGTTGTGGGAAGATGTGGTGGGGCAGCAGGGGCGGAAAGTCGGAAAATTCACAAACACTTGGGTTCATGGGGTTTACCTGCGATGTGGCTGTGCCGGCGAGCGAGGGCGTGAGGCCGCTGTACAACCCACCCCACCCTTCGGTCTGGACCAGCTGAAGTTACTTGATTCAGCAAATGGTCGTTAGTGGACAATATAGCAGCTGCAGCACCGAATACGCCAAGCTCGCGAGAGAATCACCTGGACTATCTGGAAGAAGGTGGAGCTGTCGGTGCGGCGACTAGAGGCCTTCCTCTTCACTGACCTCTCTGTCTGCTGCCGGGTGTTCACCTGGTCGAGCCACGTCACTCGTCAGACAACGAATGTGTTTACCAAATCGGAAGGGGGGAGTAGGATTAATCAGAGCGAAAGAAGAAGGGGGGTGAGAGAATGGTACGGTCTGCAGGGGGTAGGTTATGATCTGGGCGATGATGCCGCCGCCGGCTCCCGCCAGGCCGTTCACCACCGCGCTCGACATGCTCCAACCTAGCAATCCGACGCGGATAGCAACCAGTGGCACATGAGCTATCACGAGATAATCGAATGAATGCATCGACGCACTGACCTTGCCGGTTGCTTCGACTTGTTCGGCGGAGGAGGGGCAACCAGCGGAGTCGCGGACGCTAGAAAGAGAGGCACGGCGCGCCAGAAGTGCGGAGATGGACCGCGGCGACGTCGACGTTGGAGGTACGAGCAAATCCGAGCAGGGGAGGCGACGACCCGGCAGTGTTGGGAGGCGGGATGCCAGCTAGCACGGTGCCGCCATGGAGGGAGGAGACTGGAGGGAGAGGGCGTGTGTCCCGCGATTTCTCGCGTTTCCCTTTCCTTCACGGGATTAGGGGAGGAAAGGGCAAGAGTAAACCATGCTTTGGGCCTCTTGGGGCTTATCCGCTCGCGTGTCGATCCATGTTCAAATCCCGACCGTTCTTTTTACAGAGAGCAATGAGATTTTCCGTCTTATTAAACGTGGTTTATAGAAACAAAAGATTTTTCATGTTGGCACACTTCTCGTCGAGTAGAATAAATGATAAAAAATATATAAGAGGGAAATACATCATGTTAAAAAACCAACAAATCTTGGAAGACAGAGAGCACATGTATAGACAAAAAGATAAAAAGAATGCTATTTGCGTTTTTAAAAACTTGTCATTTTGTAATTTTTTTAAACTACAAAACGACAAGTTTTCAAAAACAGATTGTGGATTGTGTATGAGTTAACTAAACACCATAAAGTGGAGGTGTTAAATCAAAGCCCAAGAGAAATAAGGCTAAAGCTGAGAAAAGATAAAATAATAAAGAAACTTGATATTTGATAATGAGAGGAATATGGATGGCAAGTTTATCAGCCGCACGCCATTTTTACGTGAGCTGTGGCCTGTAAAAAGTTAAATTTTTCCTTAGAATACTGCCTTCTCGTAGATGCGAGTATTTTATGTATTTTTTTTAACTCGTAGAGCTTTTAACCCATTTAGAATGTGGAAATTAGATGGGTGTTTAAAAAAAGATCGAGCACATGGGCTATTTGGTTGTAGATTAGTGTACACGGCCCAGGTACCCTTATTAGGCCTTTAACGGGCTTTAGTATGCTGGCCCATCTTTCAAGCCACGCACACATCTCACCCCCGGCGGCACGGCAGAAGCCTCCCAGAACCCAGATCTCGAACGACCACCTCCTCTTCTTCAACCGGAGAAAGGCGGAGGGAAGGGACGGGAATTGAGATCGCTGCCCGGCGGCGTTGAGAGCAGGCGGCAGCGCGGGATGGCGGTGGCACTGTCTCAGGGGGTGTCTCGGAAGCTGAATAAGGTGCTGGAGACGCGGACGGACAGCCCGGATCTGCTGGCCTCACTCGGCGCTCTCTCCACCTTCTATGTCCAAAACACCCCGCAGGCGCGCCGCAACCTCAAGTCCTCCATCGAGCAGCGCTCGCTCGCCATCAACCGCCACTTTCTCGACGCCTCGCTCCCCGCCCACAAGGTGTGCTGCTGGTCACCCGCCCTTCCTTCACGCTGCCGCCGCGGCTCGTTTGGTGATTGCTTTGCGTTGTCATTTGCGTGGTAGGCGTTGGATCGCGTCGAAAGGGAAGTGCACGCGCTGAACGACTCCTGGAAGAAGTGAGTCCCCATTTGCACCAGTGCGCTTTTGTGCTCTACCTGCCTGGAAATGGAACTGATGATCCGTATTAGCTTGCTTTCAGATGAATGCTATGTATCTTAGTACTTCAGGAATTAGTTAAATTGGTACATGCTACTGACTAAATTGGATCATGGGTGAAGAGTTAGTGCATGTTATTGTGAGTGTTAGTTAAGGTGATAGAGAAGATGCTGACAATGCCACACTACAGTAATGGGATTTTACCATGAATTCTATGCATTGCTACCTAGAAGTATTTTCCTCTGTTGCCTTATTTCCTTTTTCCTTGCCTGAATACTTGCCTATCCAGCACTTATAACGTGAGTTCTACAATAGACTAAATGAATGACAAGTTGCTCCAGAATATCATTTTAATCTCAAGTTTTGTGTGTTTGAGCCTTCTATTTATTTCATCCATATTCTTTATAATTATAACAGGATTGAAGAGGCATTGAACAGTTGTAGTGTGAGTACCAGAGATATCATTAGCACAACGGAGAGGTTACAACAAGAACTTGGGGTTATTACTCAGCGGCAGGAAATTGTAACTTGTTTCCTTCGGGATTACCAACTTACAAATGAAGAGGTACAGCTTCCTGCCTTAATAAAAATATAAAATTAATTGACTAAAATGAAGTTACTTTATTTGATGCATCGACCGACAGTCACTGTCTTTGAGATGATTTATTGATCGCATTTCCTCCCTATTATTAGCTATTTTTCTTTTTTAATTAGATAAATGCACTTCGGGAAGAAGAGATAGATGAGAAATTCTTCAAAGCACTGCTGCATGTCCAAGAAATACACTCGAACTGCAAGGTCCTGCTGCGAACACATCACCAGGTACCATTTCTCTGTCCTTGAAGTTCTTTTGCCTTCATTCTCAGAATCCATAAACAATAATTTTTTCTATTGGCAATATGTAGAGGCTAAATATCATGAGCCCTTTAACTAAGTTGAAAAGGGGGTTATTAATTGTCTGTAATAAATGATATCATCTTCTGTCATGCGAGTGCGACTTTTCCTCAGAATGCTAGGTTTCTATGAATCCATATTTCACCACGTATAGGGTATAGTAAATAATGATTTCGCATTGCTATATAGCCATAGCTGAATAAACTTCTAGCTAGCTGTTTACTTGTAAATTTATGAAAAGAAAAGTTGTTTGCTAGTAAAAAGAATTAGATACTTATATCAAATGTCTAACTTTATGGATATTTTTCAGCGTGCTGGTTTGGAACTTATGGATATGATGTCTGTGTACCAAGAAGGAGCTTATGAAAGATTATGCAGGTTTGTCCATTTTATAGTCAAAAACTCATTTTTTTTCTGTGCGTGTTCCTCTTATTAATTCTTCATGGATGGGTTTCTTCCATGACGTTTCCAATTCCACTTTGTTTTAATGCTTAGTTTGCTAATCCTTCATTTCACAATATTAGTCCAAGCTAAGTACCGTGTTGTAATTTTAGCTTTATCACTATAAGTACTGCTGAACTGGCATCATAGTTTTTTTTTTTTGATTGCATTCTGATCTTTATAATACTATCAAATGACATAACAATTTAGCATGCAAGTGAAGAACACATATTTTTTCTGTTCTTTTTTATCAGGTGGGTTCAAGCTGAATGCAAAAGGTTAGGTGATACTGACAATCCCGAAGTTAGTGAACTTCTGAAAAAGGCTGTTCGTTGCTTGAAAGAAAGACCTGTTCTATTCAAGTATTGTGCAGAAGAGGTATGGTGAACATATACGCCTGTAAGTTACTACTAACTTAAATGGTATCTGATCGTGAACTATCTCCACTCACAGATTGCCAACATGAGACACCATGCCTTATTCAGGCGGTTTATAAGCACCCTTACCAGAGGTGGACCAGGAGGTTTCCCAAGACCAATAGAAGTGCATGCACATGATCCTCTTCGTTATGTAGGCGAAATGCTGGGTTGGCTGCATCAGGTTTTACTTTCATATATCCTTACTACTAGACATAGGAACTATCAAGTAGTTACTGTTTCACCTTTTCTGATTTCTCATTCTTTAATTGGTGAAGGCATTGGCATCTGAAAGAGAGCTTATAGTTGTCTTGCTTGATCCTGATGCAATAACTGACAGCGGTCAAACTACTCGATATCAATATGGAAGAGATGGTGATTCCTCTAGAGAAGAGTCTGATGTAACTTTTGTGCTTGATAGAATATTTGAAGGAGCATGTCGGCCTTTTAAAGTTCGAGTTGAGCAAGTTTTGCAGTCACAGCCAAGCTTAATAGTTTCTTTCAAACTTAGCAACACCTTGGAATTCTATGGCTACACGGTGAGTTTGGAGTACTTCTGCAGTCAAGTGAAACAAAAGGTGTTTTTGCTTATGTACAATTTCCTTCCATTTTAGATCTCAGAACTGCTTGGTGGGGACACCTCATTGTGCAATACAATTTGGTCACTTAGGGATGCAGCACAACAGTCATTTTTCAATATTCTGAAGAGTCGAGGAGAGAAGTTATTGCGATATCCTCCACTCGTTGCAGTCGACCTCTCTCCCCCACCAGCCGTAAGAGAAGGAATTTCCTTGCTGCTTGAGCTGATAGATACTTACCATAGCATGATGGTTCCTGTGTCTGGAAAACGACCAAACTTTGATCCTGTCATTTCTGCATTACTGGACCCTATAATTCAGGTAAGATTTTTTGCCAAGTGTACCTTGCAACATTATGCTTATGTCTGAAGGGTGTTGTTGCAAATAGAAAACTTTGCCATCCTATTCCTAAATTTTATCCTAATATTTCTAACAGAATTGCTCTAGAAAGTAGGCCGTGTAATGTCATGGGGCAATATTAGAAATAGCAACATATCAATTCCTGTATTTCTTATCCTTGAATTCAAGCAATTATTACTCATCTTTTATTTGCTGTCCTTCTCATCTATGTTTTTTTTTTGGCTTGCCCTCATTAATCAGTCCCACTAAAAGTAATGTTTATAACCTTGAAATTAGAAGTACCTTTTTACATGATATCAAATAATGTACTCCCCAGTTAGAAAAGGAGTTAGGACAGAGAAGACTAGGACTTGACAGCATGATTAGAATGCTTAACTGCTATGAAAATGTTCTAAAAGTTTTATTTATGAATGAATAATTTCACAGCCAGCTGCGCCAAGAGGTTGAGTTTGTTATTGTATATGATTTGATACTATCTTATTTTTGGTAGTAGAACTATATGAAGTAGAATTAGGCTTACTTGAGAACCGGGCATGTTTCATTTCAATACCCACACATAGCAATTAGCTGCAATGCATACTGAACCACTTGCTCCAATCTCACTTTGTTGCTGCAGAACCAATACCCCTACTTTAGTAATTATTATAATAAAAATGTAATCACATTTTAGCTGCTGTCAAACTGATATGTTACAGATGATATTTTTTCTGCTACATAAAATGGTATTACAAAATAAACCTGTGGTCTAATGAATCTAATGTAGCATTTCTTATTAGCATATGATAATTCGAGGTTATCTGCAAGATGATTTATATGTGATACTCCTATTAACATTCCTCACTTCTCAGATGTGTGAGAAAGCTGCAGAGGTGCACAAGTCAAAAGGTTCACTTGCACGGCGTGGTAGAACTAGCTCCGACCCCAGTGGAAATGGCAGAGATTCAGTATTAGTCGATGCTATTCTGTCTAAGAGTTTATCAACATCAGTTCTGGTTAGTAGTTACTCTCCCCCGTTTCAAAATAGTTGCCATTCCAGCACTCAAACTTTCACAATAGTTGTCATTCTCGCTTCCCAATACATCTTTATCTCTCTCTCCTCATGTCTTTTACTACCAGTGTCGAATCTTGCTGCCAAAATTAGGGTTGCTAAGAGCAAATCGTAGATGAATTAAAATGGGAAATTGAAGATTAATTTGTGAATCAACTCAGATACTACTGTTTTCTACTAAATCCAATTGACAGAGGGGGTGCGGGGTGGGGGGGAAGATCCAAAATGGCAACTATTTCAAAACAGATATAGTACTTGTTATGTTCATAGATATTTAACCCCTATACTCTGCATATGGTAATATCTTTTTTTATTAGTGGTTCACTTAGACTAGTATAATATGGTCATTCTGCATCAACCTCGAAAGTTCCTCTTGACAGTCATACTTAAAACTATCAGTTCACAATTTCTGGTGTAAAAATAGTTTTACCGTAACGAATATGAAATAGTTTTTTCTTTACATGACCAAATTTGAACATTTGCTTTTCATCCACGAAACTTGTCATTTTTATACATCATCGTTTCCTCACTTCATATTCTTTCCATGTAACATGCAGAGTGTGGAATCGTCGTCCAAAATCTACCTTATCAACTGCTTATCAGCTATTCAAGAAAAATTGATGGGCCAGGAGGCTGCTACAAACTATGTAAACAACCTGCGCTCTATGATTGAAACACATATTCGTGCTCTTGTAGATAAAGAAGCTGACAGTATTCTTAGGAAATGTGGACTATTGAATAAGATGTCATACATAAAGGACTATGGCAGCAAGGATGATGCAAGACCTCTGGCTGATGTTGTTGAGACATTGCCACAAATGCTTCTCGAATGCCTGAAGGCATTCTATGGCATTGTTACGGGAACAGAAGGTTCCTTACCTGAATTTCAGCAGCTGCAGGTTCCAAGGTTGCGTTCAGATGCATGCTATAGTTTGGCAAGAGCTCTGGCAGAAACTTATGAGCTCATTTATAAGGCTGTTATGGATCCAAATAACAGTTATCCTGACCCGAGGTCTCTGGTTAAACACTCGCCTGAACAGATAAGAACTATACTGGAAATCTAAGGTCTATGCACCTTGCCTTTCGATACAATGCAAGTTAAGAGGAGAATCATGCTGGTGTAAATTTCCAGCTACAAGCTGCGGGTTTAATTCCTTGTACAAATGTTCAAGTTGTGACTCCTTTACTGAAGTCTTGTACCATAGCGTCTCACCTGTATTTGTATTTGTTTTGTTTCCGTAGTTTAATGTATGACATGACCGGTTAATGATACCAGTGTACCGGAAGCAAATAGTGCTTAATATGCGGAGCAAGCAGTCCGCTTCTGTTTAGTGCGTCGCTGATGATACGATGAATAATTACTTCTACTTGCCAACATTTTATGAGGAGAAACTAGTTCTACTTTCCAGCTCCAGTTGAAAAAAAAAAGGTTTTAATTCATTTTTAGAAGATACCGTTCCTCTTTCAGCAAAGTACCCAAATTCGCATTCTTGTCGATTATTTTCAGTGACAGATACTTGCATCTTTCCTTGAAAAGAAACACAATAGAATATGCATCGTCTTTGTTTATCTTATTATACTTAACCTCGCAAGGCTTTTGCGTGTAGATGGACGGGAAGTGGGTCAAGTATACAGGGCAAGACATATCGTCTTAGACCAAGTTAATTAAGACCGTCTCCAGCAGTATCTATACATACAAACTATTCCTTCCATCCTAAATTACTTGCTTTAATTCAAAAATAAACTAAAAAGTAACAAGTAATTTGGCTTTGGAACGAAGAGAGTATTAAGAAGCTTAAAAACCTGCTCCAGCAGAAGACCTAAATGATGTCGTTTTGCACAGGTTTATTCTAGTCTATTACTGTAGCATTCCACTCCAGTCCTTCAACCGGCTCTTTCGGCGATGTTCGCTATCTGGCCGTCGTTCGGCTGCGACGCGCCGCGCGTACCGGATAGGCGGATAGCCCCTTCTATTTTCCTTGGTGGCTCGGTCCGTCTGGTTGTCAGGCCACTCGGACACCGCTCTACTCGATTCGCAGGCCTGGTTTGTGGGCTCCCCTGCTTCCTGCTGCATTTCGATGGCCTGCTCAATGTGTACGGGTCGATTTGGGGCCGGAGGCTAAACTGACGCGCACAGGGCAACACAACAGCCCCAAAACAGCGCGGAACTTCGTTCTTCTCCTCGGCGGCGGCTGCGAAAACTGCCCTGCTCCACGCACGCGTCTCTCCAAAATACTCCCACGACCACAATGGCGCGAAAAAGGAGGCGTTCGCCGGCGAGTTGCGTCGGAAGTGGCGGGGATTCGTGGATTCAGAGTGCCGATCGGGTGAGCAAAATTGATGACCGGGACGGGCGGTATAGGTCGTGGTCGTGCGTACATTTGGGGCGTGGATTTTGGTATCGGTTGGATTGGATTGGAAGGTGGTTTTTCCTAATGACACCTTAAGTTACGGTTTAAGAACTGCTTTGTAGATGCCCTTACTAGCTAAAGAAATGTACTACTACTGATAGTCCTCTTATTATAATTTGTATTGGTTGACATTAAAGCGCACCAAGAGAAAACGTGTTCTCTTCTGAAGCCCGACAGAAATATTGCGATAATACAATAAGTCAACTGCTCTCGACTTTTGATAAAAAAAATTGACACCATTCATCTTGATTCCAGTGAAATTTCAGGTCCACTATGGAATGAGAGGAACATGAACACGAATCGAATTTCAATTTGATTTGAATACACTTCGGATTCGGTATTATATTGATCGACAGAGAAAAATACATCTTTATTTTATGATTCATCAAACACACAGAAAAAGAACTCATAAATACAAGCTCCTCGAGCGGGAGAGAAATATTAAAACTGCAGCTGCAAAAAGTCAGACGCCAAATTAAGCACACGTGTGATGGAGGTATAGCGAGCCATAATGTGCATGGACTCGATCTGAAGTGAAGGTACATAAGAGTATTTAGGCAGCAGCAGGCTTCATTTCAAGCTTGATGGCCGCGACCAGCTGGTTGTAAGCCTCCGTCCAGGCGTCCTTCATCTCCGTGCTCCACATGTCAGCCGGCACCGCCTCCTTTATCGTATCAAGCAGCGCGAACCTCGTCACCTGCACACACGCACACGCGCGCGGTCAACAACGCGAATCACGATTACTACGACTAACTACGGCTTTCGTTGCGTGTCTTCTTCCAAAGCCGGAAAAGGTGAATCGATGATGTATGACTTGCCTCAAAGTGGCCGTCGGCGACGCCGTACTTGAGGTGCGTGGCGCCCAGCCTCTTGAGCGTGGTGTCCCTCACGGTGATCTTCCCGGCTTTCCGGAGCTGCGCCGCCGCCTCGCACGTCTGCACCGTCGTCGATCGATATAGCACGCTTGTCAGTGTTATAATCAGTGTGGTATTCAATTTTTGATAGCGAGCAAGGCACGTACCATGACAAAGACGGACATGGCGTGGGTCTTGAGCTTGGGGTTCTTCTCCAGCGGCACGTCCGAGTCGCGCAGGAACGAGAACATCTGTTTCGCCGACGGCGCGATCTCGAAGATCCTGCACGATCGAGCGGCGGGGGGCAGAGTCAATAATCACTCACATTGCGACGCGGACGACGGTTGTGCTGGAATTACAAAGACAGACAGGGGTGGTAGGAAATAATGCGAGCTCAGCTCAGGTGCGTACTTGAGGAAGAAGCGGAGGCCGTGGTTGGCCGAGTCCTTCTTCATGATGGCCCATGACTTGAGCACCAGCGCCTCCTGCTCCTCGCTGAAGCTCACCACCACCGCGCCGTTCCCCTCCGCGAGCGCCATGTCCTCCTCTCTCCTTAATGACTCGCCCTGTGTTGGCTGTTTGCTAATACTGGTAGCCTACCTGGTGCTGTAATAATAAAGCTGCGTTGCGCACTGAAAACACTTCTAGTGGATTGGATCTGCCGAAAAGTTATTGGTTGTGATGCGAACCGAGGTGGAGCACAATAAGTTTATATAGGTCGTTGGGACGGCCCTTGAGGCTCCCGACGAGCCGGGATATGGGCGCCGTAGCCATGTTGTCGTGCTCCTCTCAGCTGGTCATACGGAGCTGTGCGGATGGGATCGGAGTGGCCGAGTGGGGTTTGATTGTTTGAAGGGGAAAACCATGTGCCGCAGCGACAAAGCGACGAAGGCGGGTTGGGTATGGTATGGGTGCAATCGCAGGCAGGGAGGCGAGCTACTCAGGGTGGATTTAAAAAACGGGACTGAAAAATCGAAACCGAAAAAACCGAGACCGGTATCGAAAACATCAAAATATCGGTATCGGATACTTTTCGGGTAGCGAATATAAATAACGGAAAAAAATTCAGATTCGGATACCACGTCTGGGTAACCGAGATAACCGAATAGTCGGTCCATTAAATATTAAGTTAAATTATGTGTGGTAATCTATTAACAACTCAAATTTTGATATTTTATTTTCAAATTGTGATGTGTGAAGTCGTTGGATTTACCCGTTTATTTGTGATTTATCATTTGTCAATTTATAATAAATTATCTCATGAGATTAAATTCATGATCATATGGAACTTGTGCGAACATGATATTGATATAATGTATAATTTGGATATTTCGGTTAGGACCAAAGTCAACTGAAATTTTGATATCCAAAATTTTCGAATGTCTAATATTATTAAAATAATTCGGATAATGATTTTAAGAAACTGAATTTTGAAAAAGACCGAAATACTCGAACCGAAATATGGAGTAGATAGAATACCCACCGTTAATAACGTGGGCGCGGAGAAAACAGCAGCAGGATATAACCAAGTCAAAGGCTCAAACCCGTTTCTTTCTTGTCAACTAAGAACAACAAGACAGTATAGTAGTGCTCGTTTCGTGCTTGCCAAATGCAAAGGGTCAGGACGCCAGGCCAGTGATGTGACGTTTTGGGAAGAGTAAAATGCAGGCAGGTCCATGAATGTCATCCATTTCGTTTCGTCCCGGAACGCATGCACGCCGTGGACAGGACTCAACGCTGTTGGCTGTTGGCGACGTCCGCTGTAGAAGGGAGGAATCCTTTCCTCTGACCGCCCACTCGTGCTGTCACCGTCACCCGTCGTTACCGTCGGCACTTAGAATGGCTGGCTCTGGCTGTATGGGATCAAATCTGCCCTGTGGTCAACTGCTAATTAGACCCTTCAGACTATCCGCACTCGTTACTCTATACTCTACTCTATACACTATTCTCCTTCTACTTTTACAGCATTTATTCTAAATTTACACTACCTAGTATTGTTTACAGTAGAACCGGTGTGGGTGGTCTCACCGTTCACCTCGTAGTTGGACCGGTCGCAGTGACACGCTGTAAAGCATACTCTATATACTGTATCGTAGTGTAATTTAGAGTATGTATTGTAAAAGTAGAAGGAGAATAGTGTATAGAGTATGTTTTAGAGTGCGATAGTGCGGATAGCCTTACAATGTACTCCCTCCGTGCTAAAAGGTTATCGCTTTGTAATTTAAGGCTCCATTTGGATTGAAGAAATGACAAAGGAATTTTGAAGGATATGATTTGTAAAGAATTTTTTCCTACATGACCGACTGGCTCACGGGAAAAACAAAGGGTAGTTTCTATAGGAATGGATTCATTTGCTAAATTTTGTAGGAAACCTAACATGAGCTTGAACC
This sequence comes from Tuctoria greenei, assembly GCA_036927565.1. NCBI lineage: Eukaryota > Viridiplantae > Streptophyta > Magnoliopsida > Poales > Poaceae > Tuctoria > Tuctoria greenei. The sequence continues at coordinate 4,112,054 of JAYESD010000004.1, forward strand.
TTTTTTTTTCTTTCTTAGCTTATGTTACATGTTCTCTTGTTTTTCCTATAATCCTGTCAAAGGGTTTCTCATCTCAATTCATATACAATTCCCATAGGATTGCAAAAACATACAACTTCAATCTCTATGTTTTCCTATTTTTGTGCTTTTCAATTCCTTCAATCCAAAGGGAGCCTAAAAATGAACTATATAGCGACAATCTTTTTAAGACTTGAACTACAAAACGACAACTTTTTAAGATAGAGGGATTACATGACTATATACTGTACATCCTGTACGTCTCGTAGTTACTTGCGAGATCAAAGAGCATCGATCAACAAAGTCACAAGTGAAAAGACAAATATTTTCTGCATAAATTCAGCAGTAGGGAAACTTGTAAGAACAGAAAGTAGAAGGGACGGTCAACTGGTGAGCTAAGTTGGTTGAATTTGACGGTCTAGTAATTCGATCATCTACTCCCTCCATTATAAATTACTTATCACTCTTTAGTTCATGCCTAGGCAGTCAACCTTTTTTTGACTTCACGAGTTTCAAACCTGTCTGCTAGAGGGGAGCCCTTGGTTGTGGAAGTTTTCCAAGAGAGTGAGTTGTAATTGAGCTTGATTTACTTGAAGGCCGCTGGCCGGTGCTTTTTTGACTTGAATCGATTTCAGCAGAACTTCTAAGCCGAAGTTTTTATTTACAAATCCTGCGTCGCAGCCTGGTACAGAACGCACTCACTCCACCCCTCTGTAGTCTGTACATGCATTTGCCCCGGCAGAAATAAGTGCGACGCAGCTCACGCACATCTCAATTGTCGTTACACCCGGTGCTCCGCTCGGCACAACCCACGGCCACCCGCCACAGTGATTCACAACAGAACACAACGCGAGGCACCGACCGTCCCGCTCTCCATCTGCCGACCACCGCACGCCGGCGGCGGGGACGACCCGACCAGCTCCTTGGCCAGAAGGTACCTGAACGCCAGGTTATGCGGCCGCCACTCCACGCCGCCGCCCCGGGTGCGCCCCCTCCTCCCGGCCTCCTGCTGGCCGCGGCGCACGGCCGCGCGGAGCGAGTCCGGCAGGTGGGACTCCGCCACCTCGTGCGCGGCGAGGCCGGCGTCACGCGCGTAGTGCTCGATGACCTTGGGGAGGAGCAATTTGTGGTAGTGCTGCGGCCCCCGGCCGCGGACGACGCCGACGTTGGCGCGGACGTACTCCTCCTTGGCCGCCTCCAGCTGCTGGAACAGCCGCGTCGGGCTGTACAGCCGCACCTGGTAAGGAGTAAGGACACATGGAACGTGACGACGGCATGAGTGAGTGACTGAGTGTGCATGCAGTTGGAAGCTGGGGTCGTGTTGATTGCTAGTACTTCGTTACGTACCACTGGGTCCGAGTAGCTTCCGAAGGAGAGCGCGAAGTGCACCAGCGGCTCGGGGCGACCCACGGCGAACCTTTGCAGCTCGTCCTTGCCTCTCGACTTCCATTTCGGGTACAGCAGTAATCGAAGCCACTGCACGAATCATCAGAGGAATCAATCATCATGAACGGGATGAGACTATTAGCAACAGTTACCTAACACTGTAGGATCTAGTAGTAATCTGTACTGTCAGCTCGCAAACTCTCTCACATGGAGCAGGCAGAACAAACCTGTCCCGAAGAGTGTGTTCGGCAGCACAAGATCTGGTGCTCTATCAACTCAGCGTTTATCCTTTGACCGCTAATGACGTAGGATACCTGTGGTGTCAAAGATCTATCAGATTAAGTTCGAGAAACTGGCATCAAAAGTATTGCAATCTGAAGTCTTTTCACCTTGGTAAGCAGTATTCGCTTGCTGTTACTCTGCGGAATGCCATATTCAATATGGGCCTGTAAATAAGAAATGGAAGAATAAAAATTGCATTTCTTTTGGGAACTATAGTAAGATGTATGTCAGGGTATGGGTCAAAAAATCAGTTACATGCATCATCATAGCATTGTGCACATTAATCCAGAAAGCGAGCTTCTCTTCATGTTTCATTCCACTCAGATCAATAGATTCTAGCAGCTCTACAAGTGACCTACAGAGTGGCATTTTTAACTAGTAAGCAAACAGTTATCGTTTGATGGCTTTGAACTGAAATATGATAAATGGTATGTAAATTCACTCACCTATATTTACGCAACATATCTTTAACATCGGCAGACCTCTGATCCCCCTTGCAAAGTCCATACACCTCAACCACGGAATCGTATTGCAGACTCAACTCCCTTGATTCACCTGTGCCTAATGCACTGTCCTGCCATGGCTCAGAGAAGCTCTCTTTCCTGCATCTGGGGCTCCATATATCTGCAGTATACTTTGAAGAGAGCCCACTAGCTGATGAAAAGGATGAACATGGTGACGGGAAGAAAGCGTGCTTCACGGCAGGAATGTCTCTGAGCCTAATGCATATTGCAGCAATGCATCTTATCATGTCTTCAGATATCTTGTTTGGCGTCTGAGGAACATGATCAGCGACCCTGGTCCCCAAGATATCTGCCAAACTTACTATGCCGGGATCCATGCACTTCCCTTCCTGATCACTTAAAGCCATGTTAGATTCAGTAAATCAACGCTGCTAAAAGATTAAAAGACTAGTTTTATGATTTATACCTCAACAAAAGAGAGAGGCAAAGTGTGGCATGGTTTCAGAGCTCTAGCAAGATTGTTTGCTGAAGGAGATACTCTAGCTGAGCAAATGGAACGGTGCAGTAGGGAGGAATGACTGCGTCCAATACTGATCTTTTCAAGGGGTTGTGAGATTGTTGTTTCACTTGTCGAAGCTGCCGGTGTCGACTTGCGTGCCTGGACCATTTGACTGGACTGTGCCGGTTGTTGCTTTCTTGGGGTTGAGAAATCGAGCTCTGAAGCTTCTGAAAGTCTCTCTGAAAAACAGCTTGCTGGTTGCTTGTTACTTTCCATGTCACAAGCAGAGTCTGGAGTGCAGAGTTGTTGTTCAAAGGCCTGTCTGTAGAGTGTAAGGAGATGTTGCTCCAAGCATATGACCTCTAGCTCTAACACTGCAATCTCTTTTATTAGCTCCTCAGTTGGCTGAAGCATCATGAAAGTAATACAGCAAGTGTCACTAACTGAAACATCCTCTGAATAAGGCATATATTAAAATTCAAAACTAAATCATTATGTTGTGATGGTAAAAAATTTCTTTGCATTTTTAGTCACCTAACGACAAGATCATTAAATGATTTTCACCTTTGGAATGCAGCTCTCATTTGATGAATGAATAGCACAAGGCTTGTAACCTAGTGCCTTCTCTAGGGCACGGCGCGTAACAAATTGATCATTCAGTCTCTCTTCAAGGATTTGGACCTGCAGAATAAGCATAATAAATACCAAAAACAACATGGAAATATCATAATAACTATATATTCTACTGTGTTAATTTTTTAGGCATAGTGCTTATGACGGAGTTTCACGGTATTTATGGCCAGCTTAATCTTGTCGTTCTCATCACTTGCCAAATTTCATGGCTGAATTAATCAATATACATGACATTAGGACAGAAGACAACGCAGAATGATCTGAAACATGTGATTTAGGCCTGAAACTTATGGTTATGGTCCTAAGGTAGGAATCTTATATGGAACAACTAAAAACAGAAGTCTGATGTCTGATTTTTACCTCTCGCTTTAAAGAGCTTGGGCGCTCAGCAGCATGGGACGAAATCTTACTGGTGCTATTCTGATCCTCCAATATTCCCGCATCCTTTTGTAATAAAACGGAAATGGTAAGAGAGGTCAGGACTCAGGAAGGGTATTTAATGGCACAAACGCTTTGAAGAAGAGGTAAAATGCAATTTTCTCCCTATAACCGCATATTTACCTGCTGATTCTGAGCACGGCACCTCCGAGAACAGGAATCCACGCTATCCATTCTGGCCATTCTGATAGAATCACTGCCAACACAGATTCCACAAGAACATCAGCCAAGGACCGGAACTCCGGAAAGAAGAAAAAAAATGGCAGAATAGTAGCATCTTGGCTAGGAGGGGACAACAAGAAATTGTGACCGTACAGCACCAACAGTGCAAACAGGGTGTTGTAAACAAAGCTAAACGCACAAGCTTGTTGCAATTGCATATAACACAGACGGTGTGTGCGCACCTCTTGGAGCGGCTGTGATGCATTGCTAATCAGGAAGGGGGGCTACAGGGCTGAACATGCTCTGCAGGTCTCTGTCACTGAGCTCAAGAACGCCTCCTCCATTGAATCTGTACCTGCATTGTGGGTTAGAGAACTGAAAATGAGCAGGTGATTAAGATATATAAGAAGACAATAAAGGGAGAGGCAGCATCTACCTTACAGAGAAGAGAGAAAGAATCCACTACAAGTGGAGCCTGGAGTTGGTGCTCAGAGGAGTTGATGACCAACTAAAGCTCCGACCTCCTTATACTTCTTTTTTCTTGACTGGAAGTTCTTTCTTCTCAGGTCCTGAGAGAGGTGAGGAGTGAAGAGGACTGAAGGATGGTGATGAACTTGTGAGGTGCTCCGCTCCGCTCCAGTCTCCGCTCCTCTGCTGGTACAGTGGTACTGGTACTGTTCCTGAGGTTATATTCAGAACAGCACCCCAGATCGGGGCCTGTCCGGCTATTCAGATACTTTATTTATTGATGCAAGTTATATTTATTGATGCAAGTTATATTTATGTCTGTCCTAAGACTTACCAACCTCTTTTTTTTTTTTATGTGCAAGGTAGAGGCCAGAGCAGCTCAGGAAGGGTTCCCCTCTGTTCTATCCAGATCTGCCCGATTTACTTTACCAAGGCACGCAGGCAAAAAAAAATTACTTCGTTCAAGGCTGCTGACCTTTTCACCACCTCCGTCACATCAGAATCCGTCTCTGATTAACTGATTACTCCCTCCGTCCCACGAGGCCACGAAGCTCTCTTCACTGCTGCAAGCCTGCAACCAATACATGCGGCCAAATGACTCTGCTACCCTCGGGTCGTCCTGTCGGAGGAGGCGCCTGGAGGAGCGAGACTATCGTGCAGCCCGTTATCCAACCCATCACCGAGGCTCGCCGGAGAGGAGACGCCAAAAACGCGGCAGGGAAGAAGCTCGCGGTCATCGTCGCACAATTTCGCCGACCCCCCGACGACGCCATGAAGCTCGCCCGAGACTGCGGATGAGATCTGGGCTGCTCCTCCCTGGTCTCCGAGCCCCCTTTGTCCCTCGTCCCGCGGCGCCGCACCAAACATGGTTCTCGGCGGCCGCCAACCGGAGTTGCACCTTTGTCGCCGCCGTGCGCGAGAGGAAGATGGGGAATGCGGTAGGTTCGTTTTGCTAGGCGGGACCCACGTGTAGAACGCCTAGCATGTCTGTGACGAAGGGAGTAAAAATAACAGAACCTGCTGCCACATTAGCACGTGTAAGGGTTTCACTAAGGTGTTAGACGTGTTTTTGCATAATTCCTGATTAAAAATATTCCGATTTTTCTTAATATAAAAAGGATACGGAAAGAGATATTCCTATTTTTGTCAATAGTCTGGGCGATACAATACAAGTGCATCGTCGTATGCAAGTTTTTCCTCACCGTGACAAGACGAGCAACTCACATGCGGGTAAAAACACTGCGACCAACGCAGCAGGACAGTGGCATGCATGCATGGCCATCGTTTTGTTTGACCTGTGACGATTCTGCAGGGATAATTGATGGAATTCGTTCTACATGCAGTGGCCACACACCGCCACAGACATGACCAAGGTTTGGCTAGCGGACGAGAAATGGCCAGACATGAGCAAGCACAGAATTGCTTGGAAGCCCAGAGAAGCGGACGAGAAATGGCCAGGCGCCAAAATCCGCTGCCGAGGTGAACCGGCCAGCGGCCATGGGAGGGGGGGTTAACTTGCCATCTCCTTGCCTGGAAAGGAACGCTCCTTTGCCGTGACATACTGACATACGTACACTGTTGTTGTTGCTATTACTGCTGCTGAATGCTGATGGCCTGATGCAGTGCCTCCAAAAGAAATTTTTTGGCCGGTCATGTGACGCGGTCACATATCTTACTGCCTACCAATACTCACGAGAGGTCGTCAGACACTGTCCTATACTTCTACGTAGCAACTTTTGTTAACTGCCAAACAGAGACACAGGAACGCACACATCTTTTATTTCACAAAGAAAAAAAAGGAACGCACACATCTGCCTGCCTTGGTATGATCGTGTCAATCATGGGGACATTTTTCGATAAAGGTCAATCACGGACATGCCACGCAACAAGTCGCTTTATTCTTGAGCACGTAGCGCGATGAGGATACAAGACAAGCGCTAAAGGGAAGCTATATCGGTTGGATCGGTAGGTGTTCGATCGATACAGCGTGTGCCCCAACCGTGTCCCGGCCGGCCCCGTGCGTCATGTAGTGTAGCTGCTTGTCACGGAATCCTCCTCGATGCCATCGTCTGCGCGCCTAAACCCCCCTTGCGATTTAGCTTTGGGCATGGCGGCACTAAATAAGGCTGCACCATGCATGCTTGTTTCAGAAACAGGTTTGCAGGGGTAGTAGCGTACTAGCGTCCCCTCCCATCCCACATCACATGCGCGTCCTTGCTTGGTACAGCATACGGATGATAATGCAGCTAGTAACATTGTCAGAGATGTCCTGATACCTCATAGAAAATCGGTACTTCTACGTTCCGGAAATTCATTTATCGCATTAATTCGGGACTACTTAGTTGTGTACTGTGTAGGTACCGGACTAGTACATCAAGGACATCGGCGCACCAGGTTTTTGCCCCTTAATTTACTATTAAGTGTAAAATGAGCTGGTTCGGTGAACTAGCCATGTCACTTTGCCGGCCGATGCATCTCCAGTTCTCCGAAAGGTGGCAAAAGAACGCACGCACGCACGCACGTTGCTGTCTTTCTGTCCCCAGCTCAGTTACAATGATTATCCTGACGACCAAACATCATCACTCGCGAGATGGCCCAATGATGCCGCCAATGACAACAACCGTGGAAGGAAGGAAGGAAGGAAAGAAGGCGTGCCGGTTATAACGACAAGAGGAACCTGGACAACCCTAATTATCCGCGTAATCAAATCCCAGTGGGTGGATTAAAGAAACGTCCTGGCGACAGACATGCTCGAGGTTTCATGTGCCCGTGGACCCTCTTCTGCTAATGTGTCCATCGACTTGCTGTAAATAATCCGTAGAAACGGCGGTAAGTAACAACAGATGCGGTTGTGGCGCACGATGGAAACCCACTGCATGCGGGGGCAATTTGATAATGAAAGCCTCTCAGGCCGAGATCCAGAAAGATTCTTCGCGTCGGTTTCCATGCTGTCAGAGACTTAATTCACCAACAATTACAGCTACACTGGAGTGAGATGCCATACTCCATTGTAATACGATGAAACTGGCGTCCTATTAGCGAAGTCAGAGGGCTACATGGCAAGCTAGTAGCTTAAAGGATTGACAAATTGAAGGACAGACATCTCCAACTGATGAAGAGGACAATATAGAGCGTTCTTTCATGCACTAGATTCCAAAGCATCGTGCATGGTACAAAACATTACCCAATTCCGACGGATCGTCGATGCGTTCTAGAAAGATAGCAAGGCTAGATGCTACGATTCAACGCACGGTCCAACGCTTGACTTTGGAGTTGAAATACGTTGAGTACGTATCTAGTGTAAGCGACGACAGTCCTCGAGCCTTGGAAGAAACAAAGAAATCTGCACAGAGCAACGGAGGTTAACATTACCCGAACAAGAACAGACTCAAAATCTTTCGCAGCCTACCAGTCGCCACAGCCGCATCTTACAGCTAAGCACCACAAGCATCAGTCATTCATGCCACGAAAACGGAGCTTGTTGAATTGAAAACGGAGCACCATAAGGCTAAGTCACTCATTCCGAGTTTGAATTCAAACCTGGCATAAAATTAGCCAGTCCCAGTCCGAGATTGTTGCCACTTGCCACATATAGGTAATGTTTAGGATATCGAATAAGTAGTAGTTTGTAACACTAATATATTGTCACCACAATAGAATAGGTTATATAATGACTCAATGAATCAAGGTAAGAGAAGCTTTATCAGATTATCTTTTCTATAATCAGCCCATTTCCAAGAAATCAGCACCACATCAGTTAGAAACCAGTTCATCATGCTGCATACATTATATTCAGAATTGGCCACACAAGGGTCGCAAAGTTCTCTTCCAAAATGTCCCCATGTCGCTCAAAGGGTAGAATTAGATTCACCAGAACTATGAACTTGTCCTGAAACCTAGTCACGGTTTATAAGATATCACGAAAAAGCTACTCTATTTCTTGAGATCCTAGCACCAGGGTAAAATTTTTGCAATAAGGCACCCTACGGCAGTAAGGTAGCAAAAAAGAACACTATTTTTCCTTTATGTAGCTGAAGAAGCTCAGGTCACCTGTACAGTTGCAAGGAATGAGCCACAGGATAGTTTCAGATCTTATCCGCCACTTCAGCAGGCACATTAAGATCAAAAAGTGCACCACCAGCATTAGCATCTCCCCTCCCTCGTTTATGAGGGAGGAGCCCCCTATTACCAGAACTTGCCCCATGCAATTGAAGTACAGGCCGCTTTCCCAGGATACTAGATCCTGCACGACAAATTGAAATAAGCATCAGCAAGTATAAATAAATAAAAACCTAACATTTAGTATTTTAATGGTCCTCATACAATTGTAATCTGTAAAGAAAAAAAGAATGTCATATATGGAATACTCGATTCATTATTATCATACCAGGTTGGCTCCTGTGTTCATCCTGACTTTGTTTCGATGACTGTGAACTTTGTTCAGCAGAGTCGCAACTAATATGGAGCTCCGAGGCCCTGTCGAGGCCCTTAGATTTGTAAGGAGCTATGTTGTGAGGCATGCGGAGAGGATACAATAAGTCATTCTCGATGCACTGGTACCTGCAAAGTAGTGCATTTAGTAGAACAATTTGCTGGTGCACTGAATAGTTTGGTTGAGAAGAGTTCTTACATTTGCTTGCAGAGCCTATCTACCACATTAGAAAGATTAATGACATGCTTCATGGTATCCATAACCTCATCATCAGTAAAATTGTGGAAATCCTTCTCAAGGAAACCAGAGAGCCTTTCAACATTGAATTCTAGTTGTTGTTGTTGATCCTCAAATAAGTTTTGTTTCAGTTCTCTTTCCTCAGGAGGCATCTCATCTTTGAAAATCTCATCACCAAACATGTAGAATGCAAAAGGATAAGAATATGAAAGAACACGCCTTGATCTGAATAGCCTGCTTAACCCATTAATCACCCAAGAGTAATCTTTAATCTTGGATTCCTTATTTTCAGAAATGGAAATCTTCCCCTGGATATCACCTTTTAACTTTGCTTCCTGCTTTAGCGAATCAGTATGTGCTTTGTATCTGTTGTGGTAATGCATATATCTATATAAGTCTCGCCTTGCTTGCTCTGTCCGCTTCGTCTGATCTTCAGTGAATCGGCCACAGCTGTGACCAGTAATACTAGACCATGTATGATCTCTACCAGTAGCACCACCACATAACCAACTACGCCAAAAAGTGTAATATCACTAAATAATAAAAAATAACAACTAAATAGAATCGTAGAAAGGAAAGAGGACAAGATCCAGAAAGAACGAGGAAGGAAAGACAACAGAAGAATCCTTAGTCAGCATAGCATGCAACATGCACGAAAACATAACAACTACAACACACCAAGTCAACATAACTGTCGGTACCCTCAAGACCGGGTACCCCGCATACAAGAAGAAGCTCCAGACCTGACCTCCCCGAGGGCTCCGGAGCTGCCACGCGTGCTCCAGCTCCGGGCCCTTGCTCCCACCAAGGAGGGCTCCGGAGCTGCCACGCGCCCTTCGGCATCGGTCCCTCGCTCCCACCGAGGAGGGCTCCGGAGCTGGAGTCTGTCCCACGACCTGCAATAAGCCGTGGGCCCCGAAGAATAAAGGGCGGTGCGTGATGTCCAGTTGCGCATTGAAGGCACGTGCCTACCTCTAGCGCACGGTGCAGCGCACACCCCCTGTCAGGTGCCGCTGCGTCCAATCACATCGCAGTGAAGGCGTCGCAGGCCTACCCCGCTCCGCCAAGTGGGTAGCTTACGGCGACAAGACAGATAGACGGGACATTCCCTGCCATCATCAACGACTACGCCCTGCCACTGGCGACCGACGCGGCAAGACAACAAGTCTTCAATGCACGGTCAGAGGCAGCGTACGCAAGAAGCCTTAGATCTTTAGGATAAGATCGTTCGGGACCACCTGTCGGTCCCCAATACCCAACTTGTAAGGCGTCTGACCTTGTCTATATCGAACCACCACCGTTACGAGGGACCAACATCCAACATCACACACACGCATACACACATACTAGCAATACCATCCACCGTGGAGTAGGGTGTTACGCAGCTTGCGGCTCAAACCACGTAAAAACCACTGTCTCATAAATTCATCCACTAGAACACTTGATTGAGGCCTAAGCCCCGCCGAACAAAGAACCTCCGCGGGCTGCTCCTTAGCAGATCCTAGGAAAGTGTCGCACTAACACTTCGACAATAACTGTCTGCCAATTTCCACATCCTCATAAAAATGCCATTTAGATTCTTGACAAAAAGGGTCACTGTTGAACCTCCTACACTGCTATATGATCTCAACCCTCAATTCTTCAAAGTGGTTACACTATTATCTCTAAGACATTTTTAAAGAAAATTACTGTTATTCTAGGACCGTTGCACCTTTCTAATATGTGCATATCTAGGAATAGTTACTTACCATACACATTTATCAGCACCTCCACATATGCTGGTACCCAATGCTATGTATGACAAACATTAGCCAAATACTAGATTCAACCTTGACGCTAGCAACCAGATTCTTTAACACACAAAATCTTGGAGTCTTAACCAAGAAATGTCATTATGGTTATTAAACTACAGAGTTACAAATATTTTAGTCTAAGCAAATAAGTGCTAGAAGGAGCAATTGCTGGTGCATTCCCAGCATAATTACATGTCACAATACTGATCCAACAACTATCTCATACAATCTACCTACTGGTGAATCAGGATTTAACAGATCAATGGAAGTAACTCTATGTACCTTGCCAGCAGTGAGTTATATGCCCATGTTTTAGTTTCAGAGTGTTTAACTATACACTATACTATATGTTCATGAGTAACTTACTACCAAAGGTGAAATCTTTGGTTGACATAGAGTAATTTACATTACTGCAATGAGACAAAAACATAGTTCTGGTTACTTTCTACAAGCTTTCAGTACTATTATACATTGATACTGAAGGGATACAATCATCAGAGAAATGTCAATGCAACAACAGTTCAAGTAATGAAGGCTTCAAGTGCCCTTGTAGGCTCAATCATATCCCAAAAAACATTCATATGCCATAAGATCATAATAAAACAAGCCATTCCAATTCAGGTAAAGAATAGAACTTCAGAAGGTAACATTAGCCTGTCATGCTATACAGTTACATAGCGCATCAACAATCTCAAAATTAGAAATATACCATTAATAAAATAAAGGAGTATGCAATGATTCGAGTTTATGTGAACAAAGCCACTAACAGAAAAAGGGCATATGTACAAAAGGATCATATTAGTAACTGCTGGAAACTGTGGACTGGTATATATGGAAGTACTGATGCTGAAGAAGCATAAGGTATCTCACCAAAATGCTTGTCCACATATACATGCTACAAGGTTGCAGCCACCATTCTTCTCCACAGGTTTGTGGCACTTCGGACAGGGTTTAGTATTTACTGTTATCCAATTCACCGTCTCTGATTCATCACGGCATTTTTTGATCCAGAGTTCCCACATTGCGCAGGAGCATGGTGAATGTGCTTGGAAGGAACAGTTAAAACAGAATTGCCATCCACATGTGCATTCCACCTCACAATAAATATCACCTTTGACACGTATAGCATTCCCACAGTTTGGTACGCTGGGGCACCACTTGACTGTATCATTATCCTCAATATAAGATTCCAGTAAAAATCTCTCAAAGCGCTCTGCAATATCTGGTCGCTTAGCAGTGACGAGTTTCCGGATTACTGACTCATCACAAATAGCATTACACTTTGGAGCCATGCACCTGACACGCCGACTCTGGCCCTCATTTATCTTCACGATGAAATATTCAGTCCAACCTTTATGAGGGGAGTACGGGTAAATGACTAAATGCGAAGAAAAGAACATGTGCAGCAAAGCTACGATATAGAATGCTTTCCCCCATTTTACCACTAAACATGTAGTTGTGGGGAGAAGGGGGAACTGAGGGTACAAAAGAAATTTTGTAATTCATATAATGTCTATGAAGCACATCATTCTTGGAAAGAAAGAATGCAACCAACTATGCAATGATTTAAAAGGGTAAGAATGATTATTCATGAAAATAGTAAACCCTAGGCCAGCTTCATGCCTCAAAATAATACAAGTGACCTAAGTGAAGAAATGAAGTTGCACCATTTTATTGTTATAATGAGGGAGAAAAGCTGTTAGTGAGCATCGGTTTTCACATGCTAAACAGATTTGTAACTTCTACTGGGTAAAATTCAGATTGCTAACATAGTAGTCCTATGAAGGAATTCGCCCAATTTTTCTGCTGCAACTACAAACATTGCGTACACAATTTTCTACCGAATTGAAATACAACAACTAGAATGCAAGCAAAGGTGAAAAATACTAAAATCAACAGGTCATCCTAGAAGCCATTAGCCTATTACTCACAATCATTGCAGTAGTTGTGGCCACAATCCATCTCAGAGGCGGACGAGGCGGCCACGTCATCGAAGCAAACATTGCAAGTCACCTCCATCGAGGATGATGGGCCAGCATTATTGGTGCACTGAAGAGGAATACCAGCTGCCGAGAAGAGCCTATCCCTGCCCTTCTGATCAAGAAGCTCGAAAATCCTCTCCACATCCCACCGGTAGTGGATGAGGAGCGTCCGTGCGTGGTGCTCCTTCAACCCTAGTAGCTCCATCACCTTCCTAAGATCCTCCCTCTAAGAACCCCAAGGCCCACACCATCAAACGGAATCGAAACATAAGCACAAGGAAATCGTGATAGTGTGGAAATCGAATGAGGGTGGCGCTTGTAGTCACCTGCGCCGCTAAGAGGGATTCCCTGGTGATCACCTGCAAAAGCACAAACAAGGACGGAATGTGTCATGAAAAGGGAGCAATCTTACAACGGGGACGCGGAGGGTAAAATCAGGGCAGAACGCATACGGAGGAGGAGGACCAGTGGCAGTCCTCGAGGCGCTCGTCCTCTAAGACCTGCAGCACGGACTCCTCTAGGGCATCGTCCTCCTGATCGCTCAGGTAGCAGTCGTCCTCCTCCTCCTCCTGCTCCAGTTCCGACGAGGACACCGGCGACGAGACCTCTTCGGCGTTGCGACTCATCTGGCGACACCGATCCGATCAGCCCCCGAATCGGAGGGCCGGGGATGGGACTCGCACGGAATAGGGGCGGAACCGAATGGCGGATGGGGTCGAGGGGGATAGGCGGCGCGGGCGGGTGCAGCGAGACTGGAGAAACCGCGCGGCGCAAGGGAAGAGGGGGACGGGGGCGGTGGAGCTCGCACGGGAAGCGAAGGGGGGACGAGGAGGCGGAGCCTTCCGGGTGGCCGGAATTGGGGAAGGCTCCTGCGTTCAGGGGCTGCGGGCAGCGTGCTGCTGTGCAAGTCTAAAGTGAAGGGGGTAGACCGTAGACGTAAAATCTGGCACCGATAGCATACGAAATCATATTAAAATCAAAGATTTGGACTTAACTGCGGCATATGGGGTCTAGATTCACCGTCCAGGTGCTTTGAGTTTCTTTTCTCCAATATAATTTTTTTTGCCATGCAGTTAACAGTTTTGCATTAGATTCAGCATCTTGCAAAGTTTGAGAGGGCGTGGATAAAATGACAAAATACCATGTCAGAAATCCAGGCAAGTGTGTATACCATGTACAAATAAATAATATGTCGATAATTTATACTTCTATACCTAAAACATTCGGCAGTTCAGACGTAAACAGATGAGCGGTATTGCAAATTGTTGGATCAAAAATGTTAAAAGGATTGATATTCCTGGCCATGGCCTCTACGGGCTTTGTTATTAGGCCTCCAAGGTCTGTCGCTGATGGGCTCAGTGGCTTGTTATTAGTAGGCCTCCACTGATCGTGCCCCATCTGGCCTGGCAACACCTTATTCACCAAATTACCATCTCGCCCGACCGCACCGTGCTGCAGCCCCGGCAGGAGCCAGGAGGTCACGATGCCGCTCTTCTGCCGGTGGCCGACCCCAGCGGAGCGAGGCGATGGGACAGAGCCTCATCACCTGCGTGTGTGGCAACCAGAGGACGACACATTACAAGAAATGTTATCACATATGTCGACCAACTTTATTTACGTCGGCCAGGAAAAACAGACGTAAGTTAGGACGTGAGTTAGAAGACCGACAGCAATAAATGTAAACTTACATCGACTTGGACAACTAGCCGACGTGAATAAAGATGCTGACGTAAGTAAAGATTAACTTACGTCGACTAGAAGACTGACCGACGTAAGTTACATAGACCGACGTAAGTTAAATATTTTAACCTATCCCGCGCGCCTTCTCTTTTCCCTTTCTTACCCGCGCGCCGCTTTGCCAACCCGTCGCCGCCGCCCTCGCTCCCGCTCCCGCCGCCGGCCCGCCACACCCACGCCGCCCCCGGCCTCGCCACCCCCGGTCCGCCGCGCCCCCGCCGCCCCGGCCTGCCGCACCCCCGGCCTCGCCGGCCCCGGACAGCCGCACCCCCGCTTTGCCTCCAACGCCTCCGGCACCAAGGTGAGCTCGGCTTTTTTTTTTGCTTCATTTTAAAATTGATATGCACAATAGAGAATTATTCCTACAAATTATATAGATACACAATAGAGAATCATGCATGATTTAAGGTTTAGGGTTAAAATCTATACATAGTATGGTTATATGGCTTCACATGGTCACTTGTTTCTCCCTGACAGAAAACTGTCTTGTTGAAGTTTTTTAAGACCTTTGGTGCACGTTATATTTATTCTGTAGTTCATGGTAGATTGTTCTTCCATGGTTCATGGTGTATCTGAGCATTTGCCTCATGTAAAGACCAAAGCAGTGTGAATAATGTTTACTATGCTTATGTTAGAATTAAATTGATAAATTGATGAATTTTTATGCTTATTTGTTATGCTTAGAATTATGGTTAGAATTGAATTGCTTATGTTTAGGTTTAATTTAATTGAATTGAATTGCTTATGTTAGAATTGAGTTGTTGATGAATTACAATGGATGATTGTTATGTTTAGGTTTATTTGAATTGCTTAGTTTTTTGAATTATGGTTACAATTTTAATTTTGATTGCTTGAGTGTTTAAAGACTATATATACATAAATAGGCTTCAGACAGGCTTGACAAGGCCCGACAAGGCCCATTTAGTGGTAAGGTAAAGTATGCGTGTAGACGGGCACGAAGGCGAACGACGATGGTGAGGATGGCAAGCACCTGCGCGTGGATGGCGTACCCCGACGAAGCGGTTTCATCTCTGATCTATTTACAACACCTAATCTTAAAGCTGTTGTAAGATAACAGCGGGTCCAGACTGGGCATAACGTACGACGAGCTAACACTAAAGTCGTCTTAAGTTAACCGCGGACTTCGATGGGGCATAACTTACTCTCTAAGACAAACTGGATATGGAGTGTAATACCCTACTCCACATGGATGTGTAATTGTCATCTAAGACCAACTTTCCTCTCACTCTTTCTGTAGTTCTTTCCTCTCTCTTAAATGACCTCAAAATGAAAATGAGCAATGTAACCTATAGCAATGTATTACCCGTTTCGGATCGGCACGTCTCACATGCCATTGGCATGTGAGACGTGCAGGTCCGGAATTGTCCCTTTTTGGACAGCCTCGGAGTGACCGAGGGGGCGTGGCTTGTAACAAGACGCGGGTCCGGATTTGGACGAGATTTCGGTGGCGTAACCCTGTTGTTCTCTATTGCACCATTTTTGGGCGTGCAGTGAAGAACAGCGGGGTTATGCTGCCGAAATTTCGTTCGAATCCGGATCACGCGTCTCGTCATGAGCATGCTCCGCTCGGTCACTCTTGGGTGGGTTTAGGATCTATCTGCCTAGGTTGTAGGGCCGTGACATAACATAACAATACATTAACGATAATTTCTTTTGCGTTAAACTGCAGAGTCAAACATGGGTGAAGATCGTAGTTGGATGTACACTGGTTGAAAGAGCACAACTGGTGGTCACTCAGATGAGTGGTACGCCAAGACAGAAGCTTTTGTGGAAAGAGCTTTTTCATTGTCAAATAGCGATAAGACGCGGTACCCATGTAAATACTGTATATAGTGTATTAAATATTAGATGTTGTTTTCCTTTACTTAATGATTTAATATATTTTGTAGATGTTGGTACGACTTTTCGTTCACAGGGGGCCGAGAAGCACCACAGGCATGTTAACAGTGTCCTGTGTGCTATTGTGAAGTTGCACTACCCCCGTGTCATTGACGGTTTTCCTGCTTTATCGTGGGATGATTACGCTCGTGTCTCTCACCCGGTCCACGGCACGGTTGTAAGGATCGAATGCCCGGGAGGGGGGGGGTTGAATTGAGCTTCTTTTCAAAAATTAAAGCAATGAAACTTAATTACTAAAAGCCCAATTCTCTATGCAAACAACCTATGCATTCAAGTGAATAGTAACTTTGCGATATAAGAAATGCATAAGTGCAAGGGGAGAGGAAGAAAGCGCAAACTCCCGAAGAGACACGAAGACACAAAGATTTATCTCGTGGTTCGGCAAGATCGTCAAGATCTTCCTACATCCACGTTGTGGCACCCACCAAAGGGTATAGCCACTCCCAAGTCACCGAGACCAGTGATCTTCACTATACTTCTGCGTTTGCCAACCTCGGCAAGGTGGAGCTCAAGCCTTGTACAAGTTGAATCCTCCGGGCTTCCACAATCGCCTTGGCAAGCTCCGGAAGGTTCTCTCCAATACAATCACCAAGGGACACTCCCTTACAGCCCCCACTATACTAGAGACTCCAATCACCAAGAATGGAAGCACATAAGCACTATCTCTAGCAATTTTTAGCCTATCTCTTGGTGTGTAAGTGGTGTAGATGATGTAGAAGTGTTAGATCAACGTCTTGAATGCTTGAGAATATGTAGAGTAGCTCTTGTTGTCAAGACTTGTCAAATAAACTGTTTGAAGGGGTATAAATAGCCAGTCTCCACGAAATAGCCGTTGGAAAAGTAGGCTGACATCACTGTTCTGCGAACACCGGATGATCCAATGCTCCCCCTTCAGTTATCATCGGTCAAATCAAAATTAGCTGATGTCACTGTGTCAGGTATGACCGTTGTTAGACCGATGTTACACTTGCCTTCTCATCGGATGATCTGGTGGCACTTCATCCAGAATTGGTTCAGAATTGATGCTTACTGGAGTGATTGACCGATGTGTTTATAGTTGTACATCGGATGGTACGGTGTTACAATTGGTCTAGGGAGATTGCTTACTGTACTGATGGACCAATGTAACATGCCCTTTATCATCGGACGATCTGGTGAATACTTAATTCTGAGGTCTTCTTCTTCTGCTGAACCAACTCGACCGATGTGTTGTTTTCTAGAAACATCGGTTGATCCGGTGAGTTGATTTTGTTTGCTTCGAGTTGTTCTAAGTGATTCTTTTGGAATTTTCTCGACTGACCTCTTAGGCATTGGTTGGAAATGTTCTTCTAATGATTATCAAGCATTGAGTGCTGTCAATTTTGGTTGAATAATTTTCACATATGAGCTTTTACTTCTAATCTTCATAAACATTGATTGATCTTATAGAATGATTGTTTAGGGCTCTCCAACTATATCCAATGAGCAGTAGATGATATTCATATAGATTTCATTTGAGTGTGATGAGTGATATGGGAGACCTTGCATCCACAGATTCATTAGTAAAATCCAATGGTTGTCATTAATCACTGAAACCATACCTCATGGGGCCTAGATGTTTTCAATCTCCCCCTTTTTGGTGATTGATGACAACACAACAAGTAAAGCATAATAGTAATGAATTTGAAAACACGATACTCAAAAGAATATGCAATAAGTACAAAGGTTAGCACACTTAAACTTGAAGTCTCAAAAACGATCAATAACTCGAAAGCTCAATCGATCAATAACTCAAGAGAATAAGTGGCACACGAGTACTCAATAAATAGCAAAAGAGTAGCAAACCTTCAAATTATAAAAGAACTCCCAAAAAGATAAACTCTCCCTACAGCTAAGACTCCCCCTGAGACTAAGCTATCCTCCCCCTGACTCTTCTCCCCCTTTGGCATCAAGACACCAAAAAGGAAGCTGAGTGCCTAAGGACCCTGAGCGCTCGGGGCGACGACGAACTGGTCACCCGTCGGGGGTGCTGTCGTCGGAGCTGCTGCCTGCTGCTGTCGAAGCTGGAGTAGCAGTGACGAGAGCTATAGGAGCCGCTGTAGGTGCCTGATGAGACTGGACTACAGGAAGAGGGACACTGACAACGGATGTCGGCGTCTGCTGGAAGAACGTTGGTGCATCTGATCAATCAACCCAGTCAGCCTGTTAGTGTCCTCTCGCCTCTCACGGCGATCTGTCGCTGCATATCCTGCTGCTGCTGCTGGAGCTCCAAGAGACGTGCAACCTGCTCAGCTTGAGCCTGCTCAGCTACAAGCCGGTCCAGGCGCTGCTGCTCAACCATCTGCTGAAGTAGGGAGGTAAGCTCGGATGGCTGAGAGACCTATGCCTCTGACACGGGAGGTGGAGTAGGAGGTGGCACAGTCGAGCCTCCAGCCTCCGTGTCGTGCTGTCTGGGTGAGGAAGGAGGTAGGAAGTACTCCTCGACACTGTCGCTGGTGTCACTCTCGGACCAAATGTGATGTAGGTCCTCACCCTGAGCCTCTGCATGTGCTAGTCTCTCGTTTTCCTTCTCCAGGTGTGACCAGTCTTCCTCTGAGAGACGGGCACGGACCTGACGCTCAACTGGACGGCTAAGGCGACGGTCTCCAGGAGCTGGAGCATGGTAGTGGCTGCACCGTGTGACGCTCTCGTCGGTGAGACTGTCACGCACGACGGACCCCTCTAGAGCTACCATGTAGAGCAAGTAGTTGATCTAGTGACCAAACACAAGCTACCTCATCATCTCAACTCCATCAGTGATTGCGTCCTCCATCTCACAAATCAGGATGTCCACAATATCGAACTCCATCCCGTTCATGACATAGAACAGGAGAGTCTGTTGTAAGCTGGTGAACCCCTCAAGGTATCTGGACCTTGGCAAAAGTGTGTGATGCAAGGCAAGGTGCACAGTGTGCGCAGCTGGAGTGAGTAGTGTCGGTACCCTCGGCTGGTCTGGAGAGAAAGGCTGTGCAAACAGTGAGAGTATCTCCTCAAGTGGTGGTGCAACTCCTCCAGTGAGCGGCCTCCTCGGTGGGTCAGCCTGCCCATATACCCTCTCGTGCGTGCAAGTGTCATGGAGATCCACTCCTAGCAGCTGCCCCAAAGTCTGCCTGGTCAAGTGATGATGTTGGCCCATGAACATGAAATCAAGAGATCTCCGGCCCTCAGAGACGTAGAGTGTGGCATAGAATACTCAGACCCAATCCTCCACGTAGGCACTCCTCTCGTAAGACATTAGCTCCACTAGCCCTCTATACCACTCAAAGTAAGGGCGAATCTCTGCCCCGGCTGCAAGAGCAAGCTGATCCCAATCCAGGAAATTGTGCTGGAAGAGCTTATGGCCCCGACGCCTGTAAGTCTCGTACAGTGATGCCTGTGTCAGGGTCCAAAAGCGGTTGTCCACAAGTGCCTCTCTGAGCTGCGGGAACCACTCCTCAAGTAAAATGCTCCACCTGAGCTTCCTGAGCTACTTGGCCTTCATCTTCCTAAAATCTGTCAGCCGGACACCCTCACCAACACTGACGTTGGTGTCCATCTCATAGACGGCTCTCTGGGCCATCCTGTCCTCTCGAAGGTCAGCAGCTGACGGTCTCGGTCTCGGGGCTGCAACTGGGTGACCTCCGCGGGTCCTGGCTGGGCGCCGGCGAACAAGCGGCAATTCGGGCTCCTCTTCTTCCTCGGACTCCTCTGGCACGGGAGGCTGCCTCTGACGGGCCTCGTGGATCCTCAACGATCCTCCTCGGCCACACTCTCGCTCCTCGGCGGCGCGAGCGGCCATCAGGGCTTTCTTTGCCTCCTTTGACAACTTCTGCTTTTTGGCGGCCGGCTCCTCGATAGCCTTGCCCTTTTCTTTCTTGTCACGGCCCATGACGACGACGAGGATGAGCACGCAGGACAAACGAGCTCGGGGACGGCGACGCAAAGGTCGTCGCGGCCGGGAACCCTAGCGGTAAAGCGACGACGACCGTAAGGGGGGTGAGCACCACGGCGGCGCAGAGGGCGGCGGTGCGGTGCCTGGAACGGCGGTTGTGCTTGGGACGGCGGCGGTGGTGCGTGGGAGGCGGTGGCGGCGCTATGGAGAGGGTAGTGGTCGGGCGTGAGGCGGCGGCGCGGCGTGGAGCGGTGTTGCGTGGGGTGCAGGGTGAGTGGCGGCGGCGGCCGGAGGCGGCAACGGCAACGGGTTGGAGGGCGGCGACAGCCGGAGGGCGGCGGCAGGGCGAGGGAGCGGCAGCGGCGGAGGTGAGGGCGTCGGTGGCGGTGAGAGAGTCAAGGAGAGAGAGAAAGAACTGAAGCGGCGCGCTAAATAGGTGGGGCCTGAACCCTAGCTCAAATTTTAACATCGGATGAACCGACGTCAGATGATAGGAGCATCGGACGAATGGTACAGTAAGGGTATTCCAAAAGATACCGTTGACACTAGATGGTCTGACGTGGAAAGGATTTGCATCGATGGAATTTAGCACAACTCCAGAAATGTGAACATCAGATGCAATGATGTTTCTCAGAATGAATTCATCGGTTGATTTGACTTTCTGACTGAGTTGACCCTTGGCATTTGAACACAAACTGATCCGATGAGCTTCTCGCCTATGCATCGGATAATCCGATGACTACAAAACAGCAACATCCCATATATGTCCTTTGACTTAAACACACAACAAGAAACACAAGTCTTAGGACTTTTTGGGAAACCCCTTACCTCTCAAAAATACTAATTGCCAATAACTTGGCTAAGCCCTAAAGCAAATAGAACATCGAAGGAGCAAGAAAGAAAACATCCAAATAAAATGTAAGGCCCATGCTTTGAGCTAGAGGATGAAAACTTCTATCTCTTTAAAGCATGTTCCTTTAGGCATTAACGCACCTAACATTTTGTTCTTTCCACATCATATGAGTTGAGATATTGCATTTCAAACAAGTCTCTTTCTCGTGAAGTGGGTTTCCTTTGTGACAATCTACCGTATGCAATGACAAACAGTTTATAATGCAAGAAATTAAACGTGAGCGCAAGTCTATATGGAAGGCATCATGCAAGACATAAATTAAATCTATATTGCCAAATTTAAACCTTTCAAAGGCTTCTTCGGGGAGAGCCACTCTCCAAGTCTTGGGGAAACCCAAAAGAACCTCCATCCCAAGCTAACCCTTGCTCACCCCTATCCTTTGAAAGTTAGACAAGACCTATATGAGATGCATTCTTACATGATCATGGCAACTTACATGACGTTCGATGCATCTAGCACATTTAATTCACTCCTTAGTCTAGAAAAAGTTTTTTCATCAAGTGGTTTAGTGAAGATATCCGCCAATTGTTCTTCGGACCTAACACCTCGCAAGGAGATGTCTCCCTTGGCTTCATGGTCCCTTAAGAAATGATGGCGAATATCAATGTGCTTAGTGCGGGAGTGTTGAACGAGGTTTTTAGCTATTTTAACCGCACTTTCATCGTCACAAAGGAGAGGCACACAATCAATTTTAATACCAAAGTCCAAAAGGGTTTGCTTCATATAAAGAATTTGGGCACAACATGCACCGGCCGCAATATATTCCGCTTCCGCCGTGGACAGGGCAACGAAATTTTGCTTCTTGCTTGACCAAGATACTAGGGAACACCCAAGCAAGTGGCACCCGCCGGAGGTACTCTTGTGATCCACACGGCATCCGGCAAAGTCCGAATCCGAGTAACTCAAGAGATGGAATTTTGCACCTTTAGGGTATCACAGGCCTACACTAGGGGTATGCTTGAGATACCGAAGTATCCTAAAGACCGCCTTCCGATGCGATTTTTTAGGTGCCGCTTGAAAGCGAGCACACAAGCATACTAAACATGATATCGGGCTTAGATGCGGTAAGATAAAGCAATGAACCAATCATAGAATGGTAATTAAATTGGTCAATAGGTTTACCATCTTTATCCGCGTCAAGATGACAATTTGTTGCCATTGGAGTACTTCTTGAGCTACAATCTCCCATCTCAAATTTCTTCACGAGGTCCTTGGTATACTTTTCTTGATAGATGAAGGTCCCCTCTCGAAGTTGCTTGATTTGAAATCCAAGTAAGAAGTTGAGCTCTCCAATCATCGACATATCGAATTCCCTAGACATCATTTTGCCAAACTCATGGCTAAGAGCTTCGTTAGTTGAACCAAAAATAATATCATCGACATAAATTTGACAAATGAATAATTATCCGTCGATGTCTTTGGTGAAGAGTGTAGTGTCCACCCTCCTGATTTTGAATCCTTGCATGATCAAGAAATCTTGTAGTCGTTCATACCATGCCCTAGGTGCTCGCTTGAGCCTGTAGAGCGCCTTGTGCAACCTAAACACATGATTAGGATTCCTCAGATCTTCAAACCCGGGAGGTTGTTCAACATAGACAAGCTTGTTAATATAACCATTAAGAAAGGCACTTTTCACATCCATTTGATAAAGCTTTATGTTATGATGTGATGCAAAGGCGAGAAGTATACGAATGGCTTCTAGTCGGCGACCGGAGCAAATATCTCCCCAAAGTCTAGTCCTTCAACTTGCGAGAAACCCTTGGCCACAAGTCTTGCCTTGTTGTGGACCACAACACCGTTCTCGTCTTGTTTATTGCGGTATACCCACTTTGTTCCAATGACGTTCTTGTCCTTGGGTTGCTCCTCCAACACTCAAACTTCATTGCGGATGAAGTTGTTGAGTTCTTCTTGCATGGCCATCACCCAATTTGGATCTTGGAGTGCTTCCTCAATGTGAGTGGGTTCTACACATGAAAAAAAAATGAGTAGTGCTCACAAAACGTAGCGAAATGACGAGAACGTGTACTTACTCTCCTTGAAGGACTTCCGATGATTTGGTCAATCGGATGCGCCTTGGAGATGCGTCCATGCCTCATGAGTGGTTGTGAAGCACTTGGCGGTGGTGATGCATGTTGCTCTTCTTGTGGTTGGACTTGATCATGGACTTATTCTTCTTCTTGATGTTGTGTGGCTTGTGAATCTTGTGTCGGCAATGGATCATCTTTCTCTTCTTCGTCAACTTGAGGCGCCATAGATGTGTTGATGTTGGAACTTGAAGCTCCCCCTTGATCATGGCTCTCCTCAACTTTCGGCTTGATGTCACCAATGGTCATGTTCTTCATAGCTTCTCGTAGAGGCTCGTCATCTATTTCATCATGACCAAAACTCTCCTCTTGGGAGCCGTTAGTTTCATCAAACTCAACATCACAACTTTCCTCAACTAAACCGGAGATTTGGTTGAATACTTGATATGCTTTTGAGTTTGATGCATAACCAAGAAATATACCAACATCACATCTTCTTTCAAACTTACCGAGCTTTTTCTTGCGGTAGATGTAGCACTTGCACCCGAAGACTTGGAAATAGGAGATGTTGGGATTTCTCCCAATGAGAAGTTCGTATGGGGTCTTTTGAAGTAGTCGATGTAGGTAGACCCTATTTGCAGCATGTCACACCGTGTTGATTGCTTTGGCCCAAAACTTCTCGAACGTGCCATAGTCATCAAGCATTGCTCGTGCAAGAGTGATGAGAGTCTTGATCTTCCTTTCAACGACACCATTTTTTTGAGGAGTGTATGTGGCCGAAAACTCATGCTTCACACCTTCACGATCACACCACTCCCCAATGTTGTAGTTCTTGAATTCGGTGCTGTTGTCACTCCGGAACTTGATGATGGGAAGTTGAAACTCCCTTTGAGCACGGTTAGCGAAGGCCTTGAACACTTCCGGAGTTTCACTTTTGTCACCTAGAAACAAAGTCCAAGCATAGCGAGAGTAGTCATCAACTATAACAAGACAATAGAGGTTACCGCCAAGACTTTGATATGTGGACGGTCCGAAGAGGTCCATGTGGAGTAACTCAAGTGGCTTGGAGGTTGACACCATTGTCTTCATCCGGTGGTGTGAAGCAACTTGCTTCCCGGCTTTACAAGCGCTACAAAGCTTGTTCTTCTCAAATGTGACATCCTTCACGTCGGTCACCATCCCAAGCTTGAATGACTTCTTGAGCTTGCTCATTCCAATGTGCGCTATGCATCGATGCCATAGCCAACCCAAACTTGCCTTAGTGAAGAGACAAGTGGTCAAGCTAACATCCTTGTTGATGAAGTCTACTAGGTAGAGATGTCCATGCCGAAATCCTTTGAAGATTAGTTATTGGCTTATTTCACTAGTCACAACAACATCATTTTTGCTAAAGGTGCACGTTAGTCCAAGATCACATAGTTGTGCAATAGAGAGAAAATTGAAACTAAGTAACTTAACATACAATACATTGGAAATAGATAAATCATGTGAAAAATACAATCTTACCCAACCGAATTACCTTCCCCTTAGAATTATCAACAAAAGTGACTTGATCATGATTATCGGGGTCCTCTATGGAGGTGAACATACCATTGTTGCCGGTCATGTGTTTAGTGCACCCGCTGTCGAGTACCCAATGCTTTCCTCCGGCTTTGTAGTTCACCTACACACATGAATTCAATTTTTGATTTTTGGCACCCAAGTCAACTTAGGTCCTTGTATGTGTGATACAAGTGTTTTTGGGACCCAAAGTTGCTTGGGGAGCTTCCCCTTCATGCCCTTTATGTCCTTGCCAATGAACCTTGCCTTCACCTTGCCATCTACTTTACTTAAGAGATAATAATGATCATTGAAAGTAGATTTGTAGTTAGTAGGCAATTTTGGAGAAGGCCGGCTAGGAAGAGGACACTCCCTTGTATGGTGACCGGTGACCTCACAATGTTGGCAATAGGAACCAACTTCCTTGATGAAGCTTGTTCTAAGCTCCGGTGAGGGCACCTTTCCTTTATTAGGCACCGGGAAGGATCCAAGTCCTCTCTTGTTGAAGGTCTTTTCTTGTTGGAAGAGGATTTCCTTGTGCTTGACTTCTCCTTTAGATAGTCTTACCACACTAGTGCGGAGACTTTCAATTTCTTCCAACAAATCCTTCTCCCTAGCATTCTCTTTCAAAGGCAAAGACTTGTGCAAGACATTAGCGGCATGAGAATTAATAGATACCTTATCATTAAGAGTTTCTTTCTTTATAGTTTTTAATTCTTGATCAAGAACTTCATAAGCAAGGTTAAGTACTTGATGCTCTTGGATTAACTCATTGTGCTTTCCAAGAGTGCTTGGTGGGCTAAGTCAAGCTCATGATGATCTAGCTTGATTTGAGCCTTAACCTCCTCAATTTACTTGACATGAGATTTGAGCGTGTCATGCTCCTTAAGTATGCTTTCATACTTGTCAAGCAAATCAAGGTTAGCACTCTCAAGCTTAGCACGAGTTTCTTCAAGGGCCTTGACCTTACTCTTTTCCCTCTTAATAATAGTGTGGTATTTATTTATTAATGAAGTTAAATCATCGGGGGAAAGCTCATCATCGCTAGAGTCATCACATGGGAGGTGGATGAAGAGATGAGTCATCATTGTTGGCAATGGCAAGGCCGGCCAAACTTTCTTCTTCCGCTTCACTCTCTTTATCACTTGATTCTTTGTCGGTAATCCATTCATTTGCCTCACACATGAACACCTTTTGTGGTCCTTTTCTCTTCTTTGGGAATAGTTTAGCCTTCTTGCCCTTGTCATGTTTCTTCTTCCCAAAGGATCTTGGTTTGGGCTTGACCTCTTCTTCATTATCTTCACTATCTTCAAGCTTGCGATGCTTGCCCTTGTGGTTCTATCTTCTTTTGTCTGATTTTGAACAATCATAGGAGATTCTTGATCACCACAATTGTAGCAAGTCTTGTTGTCATCTCTCCTTGGTAAAAAAGCTTTCTTCTTGGGATCGAAGGTGTATCCCTTCTTGGCAATTTTAGAGTTCAAGCAAGAGAACTTTCTCATCATCAAAGCAAGCTCATCATCGTCATCTTCACTTGATGCTTGCTCTTCTTCACTTGAGCTGGACTCAACCACTTTCTTTTTCTTAAGACTTGTTTTCTTGGTGGAGGCCTTTAGAGAAATTGTCTTTGAAGATGATTGCTCCATCATCCCAAGTACACTCATCTCATGAGCGCGAATCTCTCCAATAAGTTTCAAAACTTCAATGTGGTTAAGAGATTCTTTTTGAAGCATGGAGTTGATGATGTTGTACTTTGGCTTGGGAAGGAGCATAAGAATCTTGCGGTTGATGAGTCTCTTGCCGACAGAAGCAATGCCAAGAGCATTAATTTTCTCGATAAGCACATTCAAGCGCTCGATAAGCACATTCAAGCGAGAAAATATTTCATTGATATTTTCATGAGGTAGAATTTTGAACTCACCATATTTGACTTTAAGCATGTGATATTTTAGTTCTTTTACGCTAGAAGAACCCTCATGAATTTCAATTAAGCAAGTCCAAATTTCACATGCTTTTTCTTTGCTAGCAATCCTAGCAAACACATCTTGGCTAATGCATTCATAAATGACATTTCTAGCTTTAGCATCCCACTTGATTTGATCACCATCATAATTATGATCACCAAACCCCGCATGAGTCGCTTCCCATACCTCGGGAGCAATAGTCTCTAGATAAGCACACATGCGTGCTTTCCAATAGGCAAAGTTCTTGCCCTCGAAGATAGGAACCGAACCCCCATTCTTGGCCATATTAGCTCTCTAGTGGTGAAGCTAGAATGATCCAATGAGCAATCTTGCTCTGATACCAATTGTAAGGATCGAATGCCCAAGAGGGGGGGGTGAATTGGGCTTCTTTTCAAAAATTAAAGCAATGAAACTTAATTACTAAAAGCCCAATTCCCTATGCAAACAACCTATGCATTCAAGTGAATAGTAACTTTGCGATATAAGAAATGCATAAGTGCAAGGGGAGAGGAAGAAAGCGCAAACTCCCGAGGATACACGAAGACACGGAGATTTATCCCGTGGTTCGGCAAGATCGTCAAGATCTTCCTACATCCACGTTGTGACTCCCACCAAAGGGTATAAACACTCCCAAGTCACCGAGATTTCACTATACTTCTCCGTTTGCCAACCTCGGCAAGGTGGAGGTCAAGCCTTGTACAAGTGGGATCCCCCGGGCTTCCACAATCGCCTTGGCAAGCTCCGGAAGGTTCTCTCCAATACAATCACCAAGGGACACTCCCTTACAGCTCTCACTATACTAGAGACTCCAATCACCAATAATGGAAGCACACAAGCACTATCTCTAGCAAGTTCTAGCCTATCTCTTGGTGTGTAAGTGGTGTAGATGATGTAGAAGTGTTAGCTCAACGTCTTGAATGCTTGAGAATGTGTAGAGTGGCTCTTGTTGTCAAGACTTGTCGAATAGACTGGTTGAAGGGATATAAATAGCCAGCCTCCACGAAATAGCCGTTGGAAAAGTAGGCTAACATCACTGTTCTGCGAACACCAGATGATCCGATGCTCCCCCTTCAGTTATCATCGGTCAAATCCAAATTAGCTGATGTCACTGTGTCAGATATGACCGTTATTAGACCGATGTTACACTTGCCTTCTCATCGGATGATCCGATGGCACTTCATCCAGAATTGGTTCAGAATTGATGCTTACTGGAGTGATTGACCGATGTGTTTATAGTTGTACATCGGATGGTCCGGTGTTACACTTGGTCCAGGGAGATTGCTTACTGTACTGATGGACCTATGTAACATGCCCTTTATCATCGGATGATCCGATGAGTACTTAGTTCTGAGGTCTTCTTCTTCTGCTGAACCAACTCGACCGATGTGTTGTTTTATGGAAACATCGGTTGATCTGGTGAGTTGATTTTGTTTGCTTCGAGTTGTTCTAAGTGATTCTTTTGGAATTTGCTCGATTGACCTCTTAGGCATTGGTTGGAAATGTTCTTCTGATGATTATCAAGCATTGAGTGCTGTCAATTTTGGTTGAGTAATTTTCACATATGAGCTTTTACTTCTAATCTTCATAAACATTAATTGATCTCATAGAATAATTGTTTATGGCTCTCCAATTATATCCAATGAGCAGTAGATGATATTCATATAGATTTCATTTGAGTGTGATGAGTGATATGGGAGACCTTGCATCCACAAATTCATTAGTAAAATCCAATGGTTGTCATTAATCACCGAAACCATACCTCATGGGGCCTAGATGCTTTCAACGGTTCAGAGAGTCATGTGGCACGATTTTATGGTAAGTTTAACTGTTTCATTTTTCAAATCGTTTGAATAGTTAATGCATATCACTTAAATATTTGTTTGCTTAAAGCTGAGGTACCAAGTAGAGGAACCGAGCATGGAGGACCACGCGAGACCCCTGTTCCATTACAACGCTCGGAAGCTCACGACAACGGCGTTGTCGTACGCCCGGATTCAGACCGTCAACGCATACTACAAGTGGCACCCCCGGGAGCAGGAGCAGGAGCAGCAAAGGGGTGTATTTAGGAAGGACTCCGACTCGTATTTGACAGAGGAGCAGTACGCAGAGGTAAGTATTTAATATTGTTAAATATTTACAATCTCTAAGTATGTTAACTGCGTTGATGAAAAATGAAATATGTGCAGGTTAGTATTTCCTGGTTACAGGGTAACATCGAGGCGTACTTAGCTCTCTGTCGGTACTGGGCTAGCGACACTTTTATCAATAAGTCCACAAAGGCTAGACAGTGCCGCATGGGGTCCAAGGACAAGCACAACTATGGCGGCGACGGCTACTTCGTTTGGCTAAACGCATGGTAAGTACCTTTTTATTTTATTTATATATTCCTAATATATTATTTATCTCACTAACACAACTATACATGAGCGAGAGATGGGTCATGAGCTAACCCCGACCCAGGTTTGGAAGAGAGGTCACAAGGGAAGTGACCCTTCTCAGCCAGGGCAGTGTAGTCAGGTCGCAGCCGACCGACTGGTAAGTTTTCAAAATTCATCAATTTTATTATAACTAATACTATTATTGACATGCTTACAAGATTTATTTGTTTTGTAGGCAAAGTACACGTAAGAGGTCGCGAAGATACACAGTGCGGATTACGATTGGTAAAGCGCGCCGATCGACCCCCAAGCCGCGTACGCAAGCGGAGGCGGGAAGGCCCACTGACGGTGAGTTCTTCGCATGTTTCATTTTTTTTCAATTAATCTTTTTCTACTTAGTATTTTCATTCTTTTGCAGGTTTGCCATTTTTTATAGAGTTGTCGACTCGAGGTCGACGCGACCTTTGAGAGGCGCTTCATCGTCGCAGACTTCATCCGTTGGGACCAGTGGTCGTCTCTCAAACCCAGGCAGAGCTGGAGAGGACGAGAGCGGAGGCATGGGAGGAGCAGCAGAGGACGGTCTTAATGATGGCCCAGATGCAAGCAGCGGTGGTGTTAAGTAATTTAAAGTACCGTAGTTAAATTTCACAGCACTTTAATAACATATATCTTCTAATATTTTGCAATGGCAGGCTCTTGCTCGACACAGCGGTCAGAATATCGAGATTCCTACGCTTCCGCCGCAGCAGACACCGGAGCAGGTGATAAACTCTCTTTAATATTGTTGTATCCATTTTAGTATTTTACATAGAGAGATAAGGAGGTAGAATATAGAGGTAGATCTTGATGACTTGTCAGATATTGGTTCTTATAGTGCTGAGGAAGTTAATTGTATCTAATCCAGCTTTAGTAGTTTTTGATCATGACAAAAATGATTAGTATATAGTTAATAAGTTGTGATTAATACTTCTAGTTAACAAAGGGCTAGTGGTTCATAAGCTTGATCTGTTACCTAAAGTCTCCAACTCTGATACCTGCTAGTTTGCTATTTATATATGCAACATTACTTCATTTGAAACTACAGCATGCTTCCTTCTTTTGTCACTGATGTTCTTGGACTCTGATGTTATCACTGAGTTGATATTGATGCTTACTAGTGATTATTTTTTTTTCAGGGTTCGAGAACGCGCCGAGAAGATCCCGGAGGCAGTGGAGGAGCTAGCGTGTAGCCCGATGGATGTTTTGTTGTTGTTGATGTTTTGGAACTTAATTTGCAAATGTTTTGCGTTATGTATACTGTTCAGTGTATTTGTCAACTTGTATATATCTGTTCTGTATTCTCGCCATCGAGCGAGGTAGTCAGTTTCTTATATCCAAACCGCTACGTCGGCCAATCGCCGACGTAATTAAGAAAAAACCAACTTAATTAAGTTACTTACATCAGTTTAGGCCTTAATTACGTCGGCTATCGATATTTCTGTAGTGACATGTCCCATGTGAGCACGCTAATGAACATCACGGTGGACGCCATCGCCGCGGGGCACAACTTCAGCTAGCAGCAACTTCACGTCCGTCATGGGCCCCAGGTGCTGATCCGGGTTAAGCAGTGGCCGCAGCTCCCCCAGCTGCCCGCTCTACGTCGGTAGCACAGGCGAGAGATTACGACAGGTCAAGGTCGCGCTCGCGACGTCGGGGTGTCGTCATACGACCCAGCATTTCAGGCGCTCTCGTGGGCTGCGCCGCCTTGTGCCTGTCAAGACCGGCGTGTCTCAGTTCAAAGACAAAGCCTATCATCATCGTGGCATACGAAATCATGGAGGCCACGAATCCACGATGAGCCTATATGAGCGGTGCAACATCTGCACTTATGCAGCTCGTACTACCGGCCCAAGCTCGACGGGGGAGGTGTTCGCGCCCATGGCCATGGGATAGCTTCCAAATGGAAGTACGAATATGGGCCGATGGACCGACGTGAATAAGATGTCGGGCTTCTGATGGACTCCTGAACTGTGTGCTTAGGCGTGTCTAGGAGCCCTTTAGAAATGGTGAGCTGAACCGTTTTTTTTTCTTTTTATTATCATTTTTTTTTCGAAATGTTTCATCAACATGGCCAGCTGAGCTACTATCTCCTTTCTGGCCGAGTAATCTCAGATTCTCAGCCACTGCCCACTGCACCTACATTCACGCGCGCGTTCGTTGCCCACGACCACGGCGTGCCTTCCTCCGAATTCTCAACGAACTCCCACGTCTCCTACATACCGCGTACTTCAGGTAATCCCCATCGGCCTCGCATCAAGTTACCCGGAGCAATGCAACCACGACTTTGTATAAATCGAAGTGCAGTGGTTGAGAATTTCCTTGTTCCTCTTCCAGCTGCACCAAAGCTCACTGTCTTTTTGCTCACGCACTATTATAAAAAGCATTTTTACAGGCGCCTCAAATTTTCAAACACAGGCGGTACTTAAAAATATGCGACTGTGATGACGAATGATATAATAACCGTCTGTGATGAAAGAACAACACAGACGGATTTTAAAGAGCAACCGTCTGGGTAAATACATGATCTTCACAGACGGTTCTTAATTAAGAATCGTCTGTAATATAATGAACTTTACATACGGATTTTAAGAAACAACCGTCTGGGTAAATACATGATCTTCATAGGCGGTTCTTAATTAATAACCGCCTGTAATGTAATGAACTTCACAGACGGTTCTTAATTAACAACGGCCTGAGAAGATCATGTATTTTCAGTGACGGTCATTGTTTAAGAACCGTATGTAGTTGTTCAATTATTACAAGCGGTTTTCATTGAAATTACAGAGATGTAGTCGTTGTAATTATCACAACCGTATGTAGTCGTTGCAGGGAAAATTGTATCAGGAAAAAAACACAGATGAGCGGATACTAGTAAAGTAATGCATTATAGGAAATGCTCGATCACCAGTGAGGCTGGCTTAATTGTGATAATACACCATTAGAGGCTTTACAATTGTTCAAAGATAATTTCTTTACACACCGAGAACAAGAATCATGCTACATTCATTGTAGATCGACGATGAAGCTCTCATTGATCAATCTAAATTGTACCGTCCTGCTTGCTTCCGAACACGTCTCTTATATTCCGCTGGATCCTGCAAATATTGACATTATTTAAATTAACAAATGTCGAAGGAGGAATGAATAACCTACATTGGTCACTAAGTCAAAGTGTTATCTAACCTTGATAAGTAGATTATAGCAATCATTTTCAACATCAGGCACATTTGGCTGATGCACCAAATGCTGAACTTCAAGTAGTATAGTTTTGATTGTAAAAGCACTGCACCACCCCTACGAAATATAATTTAAGCAATATAAGAAACCAGTTCAAATAAGTTCAACAAAAATTATAAGTAATAATTACATGGACAAAATAGGTCTATCTTACAGTCTCTTGATCAAGAATCCCGATGCAGAGTGCTCCCGAACGATGGACATTTGAGTGGAAGAACCCAATTGGAAAGGCGTATCTTGGAGGCACCAAGGGATAGTCCTCAGAGAAGGAGATTGTCAGGGGGTAGTAACCATCTTCCCATTCAGTCTGCAAAAGAAATTTATTAATAGGAGGACGATGGTTAAACTCATATTGTGATTGTTCTTCATGATTTACCCCTTCTTTACCGGGGACGATGCACTGCCACTTCAATAAATCTCCCGATTCAGGCTTCGCAGAGAAACCCTACGCGGAGAAACTGAAAATACCAAAAACAAACAAGACGGAAAAACAAACTACAGTTAAGTTCATCAGTCCATTACAGATACATACGTATATACAACCATGCGACCGATGTGTCATATGTACATACATGGGGATGGTTCTTGCGCCACGCCAAGCGCTCCTCCTTCAATCGGCTACACGCCCGAGACATCATTATTTGAAAGACCAAACTTCCAAATTATTGAGTCCAAACGCATATGTACACAAATGCAAAAAGACACAATCCATATACCAATATTGTTTTAAGTTGATTTCAGAAGATACAAATATATACAATATATATCATCTCACGTTGCTATATATATTTTTTCCAGCATTGACATCTTCGCACATATAGGGTTTCAAATTCTTTTTAATGCTTCTCTCTACGCGCTTGATGTTTTCCGGTTCGGTAAAAAGGTACATCTCTTCATACTGATTATATTCCTCTTCATTATCTCCCACATTCTCAACCCTAACAATATTTTGCTTTCCAGAAACAACTACGTGCAACTTCTCAGTTTCTGGATCTTGAACATAAAAAACTTGTGCAACATTATCGGCGAGAACCCATAGGTCATCTTTGTAACCCACTTTATTCAAGTCTACCAGTGTCAGCCCGTAATTGTCCACTTTCAAACCATCAGGATGTTTGACCCATTGGCACTTAAATACAGGCATTACCATTCTTTCGCCATAATCGAGTTCCTATATTTCCTCTATGAACCCGAAGTATGTGGTCTTCTGCCCTTGTGAATCATAAGCCTCAATACGAACACCACTATTTTGTGCAACACTCTTACCGTCTTTTTCTTTAGTGTAAAATGTGTAACCATTGATGTCATATGCTTGCAATGATGTTACCAAAGCAGATGGGCCAGAAGCTAACTTCATCATTGTTGCCTCTTCTATAATGTTTCTGTATGATATATTTTTGTCCATTAACCATTCAGTAAAACATCTTCTGTGCTCTTTCATGATCTAGTCCTCTGTGCGGTCTTGGTTTTTATCACGAAGCTCAATTTGGTGTTCCTCGATGTACGACTCAGCTATTGCGAGCTGTTGTAGTACACCAAAATGTACACGGTGTACATTCTTGTAATTTTGAACAATAAAAGTTTTCTTACCCACTTTGCCTCTCTCACGTAGTCTACCCTCATGTACCGGTATAGGCATACCTATCAATTTTCCATCTTTGATGTAATTAGCGCAACCCTCAATCACTTCTTCAGTGGTGTATCCTTCCATAATTGAACCCTCTGGGTGAGCACGGTTCCGCACATAACCTTTTAATACTCCTAAATATCTCTCCAACGAAAACATATGATGTAAATATAGTGGCCCCAATGCTTTTATCTGATCAACAAGATGTATGATTAGGTGTACTTGCATATCAAAAAAGGATGGTGGGAAACACATCTCATGCTTGCACATTGTCTCGACGATGTATGTTTTCAGATAGTCTAAATCTTCACGTGATATCACCTTTTGTGATACTGCATTGAAGAAGTAACACAAACGTGTGATGGCAACTTTTATATGCTCAGGTTCGATTACTCTTATTGCAATGGCAAGGAAAACTGTCACCATCATGTGACAGTCGTGAGAATTATAACCGAATAAAGACAAGTCTTTCATCAATACTAGTTTGCGGATATTGGATGAGAAACTCGTGGGCACTTTGATCCCACACAAGCATTCTCAAATTTCTTTTTTCTCTTCTAGTTTCAAGTTGTAGCTGGCTGAGGGAAGGTAATGTTTCCCGTTCGCCTTTTCTACTGGATGAAGCTCTCGTCTCAAATCAAGATTTACTAGGTCCATACGTGAATTTAATCCGTCCTTTGTTTTTCTCGGCATGTCCAGCAAGGTCCCAATGATGCTGTTAAATACATTCTTTGTAATGTGCATCAAATCATACTATGACAAAATTCCAGATTCTTCCAATACGGAAGATACTTGAAAAAAATTGATTGTTTCTTGAAAGCCATGTCAGTTGTAACATACGAAGATGTACATTTCTTTCTCTTAATTTCTTTACTATTTTTTCCCTTACCGAAAGCAATATGAATGTTCTTGACCATTTCAAACACAAGTTTTCCACTGTAAGGTTTCGGTGCAGTATCTTTTTCAATTTTGTTATCAAATTGTTCTTTCATCTTCCTATACTTGTGTGTATCTGTCAAGAACCGTCGATGTCTCATTTACACCGTCTTTCTGGATGAAGTGAGGTATAGAAATCCATTTCTATCCACGCACCTAACACAACCTTTCTTCCCTTTCATTTGTCCCGATAATGTAAACAGTCCGGGATAATCATGCACGATAACGAATATCATTGCTCTTAGCGTGAAATACTCCCGCTTGTACTCATCCCATGTACATACTCCTTCATTCCACAATTTCGCCATATCTTCCATTAAAGGTTCCAAGAACACATCAATTTCGATGCCGGGTTGTTTCGGACCTTGGATAAGAACAGATAATAAGATATATTTCCTTTTGTGACACAACCACGTCGGTAGGTTGTACATCGTTATGACCACGGGCCATGTGCTGTGTATGCTCCTTTTTTCACCAAACGGATTCATTCCATCTGTACCCAAGGCAAACCTCACATTTCTGATTTCCTTCGCAAATTTTGGATACTAAATATCTAAATCTTTCCACTGCGTTGCATCACTAGGGTGTCGTATATTGTCGGTACCCCGCAGACCGGGTACCCCCGCGCACTGGGAGAAAACCGCTAAGGACTCCGCCTCTGCTTGAGAGGTCGAACCCGAGATTGCCACGTCGTGGAGGGAAGGACCAGATCCTACCTCTCCGTCGGAGGAGGCTCCCAAGCCGCCACGTGGCAGGCAGAACTGGACCCTCGCCTCCCCGCTGAGGCGGGCTCCGGAGCCGCCACGTGGCCAATCGGGACCTCAGGGCTAGGCCCGCGTCCTCGCAGGGAAAGGCACTAGAATTACCACGTGGCCTGCAGGGCTGAGCCTCCACCCCTCCATAGGGTTGGGCTCCGGATGCGCCACGTGGCCTGTTCCGCCAAGTGCTCGACTTCCCGCGGAGGCAGGCTCCGGTGCAACCACGTGGCAGACGGCCAACTCAGCGCGTAGGAAGCCGCAGTAAAGGAACGTGTGCGCTGCTCAAACAGGCATTAAGTACGCGCGCCTTCCCCAGACAAGCTGAGTTGCGCATGCGGAGGTCAAGGCTCTAGTGTCTTGTCTTATCCGAGTAGCCAGTACAGATCCACGCCACAAGACGGACGAATGGGCCGCGAGGACAAGACGAACGGGACGGGCACGACCATCATCACCAACTATGTGTAGCCCTGGCGCACGACGCGGCGGGACGACGCATTGACACCCCTGACAAAGGGAAGTAGATAGCAATTAATCCTAAATCTTGTATAGGATTTGGCTCTCCCCGGGACCACCTGTCGGGTCCTGGGTCTCACCTTGTAACTGCAGAGTCCTTGAACTATAAAAGGGCTCGGCAGGCGACCTTCCCAAGGGATCGAAAAATCATACTAAGACTCATACACGCTCAAGCAAGGCAATACACTAACACACCCGTGCACACAGGGTATTACGCTCCCGCGGCCCGAACCACGTAAATCCTCTATGTTCATCATCCTGCTGCATTCGATATCCTGGGACTAGCCCTCATGAATCTAAAGAACCTCCGCGGGCTGCTCTCTAAGCAGGTCCGGGGGAAGTGTCGTTTACGACCTTCGACATTTGGCGCGTGTTGGTACCCTGCAGACCGGGTACCCCCGCGCACAGGAGAAAACCGCTAAAGACTCTGCCTCTGCCTAAGAAGCCGAATCCGAGGCTGCCACGTGGAGGAGGGAAGGACCTGATCCTACCTCCCCGTCGGTGGAGGCTCCCAAGCTGCCATGTGGCCGGCAGGGCCAAGCCCACGCCTCCCCGCTGAGGAGGGCTCCGGAGCCGCCACGTGGTCAATCGGGAGCTCAGGGCCAAGCCCACGCCTCCCCGCTAAGGAGGGCTCTGGAGCCGCCACGTGGCCAATCGGGACCTCAGGGCCAAGTCCGCGCCCGCGTAGGGAAAGGCACCGGAGCTACCACGTGGCCTGCAGGGCTGAGCCCCCACCCCTCCATAGAGGTGGGCTCCGAATGCGCCACGTGGCCTGTTCCGTCAAGTGCTTTACTTTCCGCAGAGGCAGGCTCCGGCATAACCATGTGGCGGATGCCCAACTCAGTGCGGTAGGGAGCCGCAGTAAAGGAATGCGTGGGCTGCTTAGACAGGCATTAAGTACGCGTGCCTTCCCTAGGCAGACTGAGCCGCGCTTACGAAAGTCAAGGCTCCAGTGTCCTGTCTTGTCCAAGTAGCCGGTACAGACCCACGCCGCAAGACGGACGAATGGACCGCGAGGACAAGACGGACGAGACGTGCACCACCATCATCACCAACTATGTGTAGCCCTGGCGCACGACGCGGCGGGACGGCACATTGACACCCCTGACAAAGGGAAGTCGATAGCAATTAATCCTAGATCTTGTATAGGATTTGGCTCTCCCCAGGACCACCTGTCGGGTACTAGGACCCACCTTGTGACTACAAAGTCCTTGAACTATAAAAGGGCTATGCAGACGACCTTCACAAGGGACGGACAAAAAATTAGACCAAGGCTCATACACGCTGGAGCAAGGCAATACACAACACTCCCGTGGACGTAGGGTATTACGCTCCGGTGGCCCGAACCACGTAAATCCCCTGCGTTCATCATTCTGCTGTGTTCGATCTCCTGGGACTAGCCCTCGTGAATCCAAAGAACCTCCGCGGGCTGCTCTCTAAGCAGGTCCGGGGGAAGTGTCGTTTACGACCTTCGACATTTGGAGCGCCAGGAAGGGGACTTTTTCCCTGTCAAGATCTCCACCAGCAGCAATGGTGAACGACCAATCCAACACCGGATCATCCAGGGCGCAGTCGCGGCGACACACAATGGTGGAGGATCAGGTGTCATCCCGCTCTAGAGCAGGCTACCGCTCTAGGGCAGGAAGGTCAGGACCTTCGCGTCGCCCCGCAGTCACTTCGCCGGCTACAGGCCGACACGCCACTCCACGGCGTACTCCTGCCGTGACAGCAATCACGGCGCCACCGGCTGCAAGCCCGGAGAGCGCGCTCACGGCAGCGCGCGCGCTACTCCACAACCCTCCGGCTGGGGATGCCCCTCAGGGAGCAGCTCAGCAGTGGATCAACGACGTCGACCACCTCGTCACCGCCGCACTCAATGTGCCTCCGCCGAGGGAAACACATGCCCAGCCGGTGCATGTGTCATTGTCGCGAACGCCGACAGTTGACCGGTGGACGGCAGAGTCGCGCTCAACCAGGATCTCAACAACAGATCTAAGAACCGGGCTGCAGCGCCGCAGGGCTGGAGAGGACTGCCGAGTCACCATCAAGCGCCAGAGGGAACGTCGGCGCAACCTCGAGGCAGATTACAGCGTGCCGGGCCACGTGCCCCAGGCTCATGCTGCGCCTCCACCACACCAGACGTACGTCGTGCCTCCATCGCACCAGGCGTACGTCGCGCCTCCTGTACAGGCGTATGCAACACCACTCCAGCACCAGGTGTGCGCAGGCCCACCTGCTCACCCAGGGTATGCGCTGCTGCCGCCGGCACCAGTCAGCCCTAGCCAAGGGTGTGCAGCGCTAGCGCCTCACCTCCATTTCGTGGTCTGGCCATGAAAGTTCCGGCCACACATGCCGGAGAAGTACGACGGGAGTGTCAACCCGAGCGAGTTCCTGCAGATCTACACCACTGCGATACTAGCTGCAGGAGGCGACGAGGCCATTATGGCTAACTACTTCGCCGTTGTCCTGACCGGCCCAGCTCGGTCATGGCTCATGAACCTGCCCCAGGGGTCCATAACCTCCTGGGATGAGTTGTGCCGACAGTTCGTGGCTAACTTCGGTAGTTCCTACAAGCGCCCTGGCACCAAGCTTGACCTCCACGCCGTTAGGCAGCGCGCTGGAGAGTCGCTGCGATCGTTCATCCAGTGGTTCTCCCAGGTACGGAACACCATCCCTCATGTTGCTAGCGCATCGGTTATCGTCGTGTTCAGACAGGGTGTGAGGGACAAGAAGATGCTCGATAAGTTAGCCACGCACGAGGTGCGTGATGTCTCTGAGCTGTTCTCCCTGGCGGACAGATGTGCTAGGGCAGCTGAGGGGCGCAACTGGCACTCCCAGCCATCCTCAGAAGCAAGGAAAACCACCCCGACTGAGGAAGGAGCCTCTGCGAGGAGCAGCGACAAGAAGAAGAAGGGCGGTGGCAAGAACAGGCCAAAGCCCGGAGCCCAGGCAGTGGCGGCTGCGGCGCCTGGCGGAGTCCGAGCGTCGCGCCGAGACAAGCGCCCTAGGCAGTCGCCTGATCCCGAGGAGCCTGACTTCAAGTGCCCGGTGCACTGTACAAATAGCCACAGTGCTAGCGAGTGCCGGGAAGTGAAGAGATTCGCGGAACGATTCCGCGAACAGAAACAGAGGCAGCAGCGCCAGGAGGGTGCTCCCCCCTGCCAAAGGGAGGGCAAGCAGAAGGCTGATCCTGAGAAAGAGGATGACAGCGAGATGGGGTTCCAGGAACCCCAGCGGGCGGTCAAGGCCGTCTTTGAGGGTGGCGACTCTGACTCCAACAGTGATAAGGAGCGCCACAAGACCCTCCATGTCATCTACGGGGGAGCCACCGACCCCACGTCCTGAAATGCGGTGAAAACCCTGCGTCGGGCAGTGGCCGCAGTGGCCCCCGCCCCAAGTCCGGCTCCCCACCACAAGTGGATGAGCACGGCGATCAGCTTCGACGCTTCTGACTGCCCGAAGAACATGGCAGGGGCAGGAGTGCTCCTGATACTGGTGTCCCCGACCATTGCCAACGTGAAGGTCTTTCACGTGTTGATAGATGGAGGGGCGAGCCTCAACCTCATCTCCACGGAGGCTTTCCGGAAGCTGCAGCTGCCGATGTCCCAGCTCACACCCTCGAGCCTGTTCTCGGGTGTTGGACCTGGGAAAATCCTCCCGTATGGTAACATACACCTCCCGGTGACCTTCGGGACCCCGGAGAACTACCGTACGGAGAGCGTTTTATCCGACGTGGCAGACGTCGACCTTCCCTTCAACGCAATCATCGGGAGGCCAACCCTCTACAGGTTCAAGGCTGTAGCCCACTACGGCTACCTCGTCCTGAAGATGCCGACGCCTTCCGGTGTCCTCAGGATCAGAGGGGACCGCTCAGCCGCAATGTCAGCCTTGGAGCAGCTCCAAGCATTAGCAGCGGGAAGGGCTCCGGTCCTAGGATGCTCGACGGAGAGTCGGCCAGAGCAAGGCCCAGCGCAGCGAGCCTCCACTTCTGCACCTCGTGTGCAACCTGCCAACGACAACGACGTCCCTGTGAAGGTCGTCAGGATTGGCTCTGAGGCTGCCCAGACGACCCGAATCGCGGGAAACCTGGACAGCAAATAGGAATGCACGCTCATCACCTTCCTCCGGGACAACATCGATGTGTTTGTATGGCAACCATCATAGATGCCCGGGATCCCCAGGGAGGTGATTGAGCACCATCTGAAGATCTACCCCGACGCCCGGCCGGTATAGCAGAAGCCCAGGAAACAGTCTGTCAGTACCCTAAAAACCGTACACCCCCTGAGGTTACAAAGATCTCGAGGGAAGGCCGTCTACACAGATTGAAGACCCTCGGAGGCCCACTTGTCAGACATGACCGGACCTGCTTCTCCAACATGGTTAATCCCTAGGTCGCCACGTGTACTGCCAAACCGGAGCTACCGCCCGCAAGGGGGAAGCTCCAGACCAAGTACCAAAATGGCACCTCCGAACTTAACCCCTGACCGAGAGAAGCTCCGGACCTGACACGTGTCAGATAGCTCCGGAGCTACCTGCTTCCCACAGCAAGCTCCGGAGCTGCCACGTGTCCAAACGTCGGAGCTGGCAGCCCCTAACCTCCGGAAGACCTTGTAACGGCTCCGGATCCTCAAAGGAGAGCCAAGGACTTCAAGACCCGACTAAATGTCATTAATGCCATATTAATGACACTTAAACGGACAATCTTAACACCCGTAACGGCACTGTCGGAGCCCGTTACAGGATTATTAACAACAATTAATAGTGTATCAATACTAGTAACCGCCGGGGCCACATGTCGGGCCAGGCCAGCTTGTAACGGCCTGTCCTTGTACTATAAAAGGATAGGCTGACGATACACACGGGGACACACGCACACAGACGTGGAGATCATACGTGACGAACTAATACAACACCAACACACCCGTGGAGTAGGGTATTACGCTCAGGTGGCCCGAACCACGTAAATCCTAGTGTCTCCTGTGTTAAATCGCAATTCACCTTCTTGAGTCTCCGCGCGCCCACACCGAACCACAAACTCCTTCAACACTTTAGCAGTGTCAGGAGATCTGCCGACTCCGACAGTCGACAGTTGGCGCGCCAGGTAGGGGCGCCTGAGATTTTCAAGAATGGTAAACTCCGCGGTTGGATCATACAACGGTCAACCTGCTGCTCAGGTTGTTGGGGGCAATCCCTCCAACAGGCAGCCACCAGCAGGAGCCTCGGCACCAGCAG
The DNA here is from genome assembly GCA_036927565.1 of Tuctoria greenei. NCBI lineage: Eukaryota > Viridiplantae > Streptophyta > Magnoliopsida > Poales > Poaceae > Tuctoria > Tuctoria greenei. Next base: position 4,153,554 of record JAYESD010000004.1, read on the forward strand.
GAGCCACACTCCCACCACCACCATCTTCTCCAGCAAATCGTGCTGGGCAACGTGATGGTGCGCTGGCGTCACTTACTGCGTCGGCAAGTCATGACAACCCGGAACACGCGCTCCATGCAGCGCATGCTCTTCTCCAACGACCACCACCTCCGGACGCATCTCGAGATGCAATGGAGCAGTAGAGGGCCGATGTGGAGCATTTGGTCGCAGCAACGGCCGAACGCCTCAACAACCAGGGTCCTCCTCCTTCGGGACGAGCCCCGTCGCAGCGACGGACTTTGTCTGGAAGACTTGGTCCGCACGTCTCCAACAAGAGGAGACGATCTGCGTCACAGCAGGTGACGTTGTTGCCCTCTGGGGCACGACGCACCCATACGGTATCCAGGCTTTCGACTCATGACCTCCGGGCGGAGCTTGATCGCCGATACCGCCAACAGGATGGCCGTGTCCATATAGAGCCTGCTCGTGAAAGACGGGAAGCTCAGGACCTTTCTACTCTGGAAGGAGTAGGAGGAGGCTGTTCAGACCTAGCCATGCACCTGCGCATGGTTAGATGGCCACAGAAGTTCCGGCCACACCTGCCGGAAAAATTCGACGGGACTGTCAACCCCGCCGAATTCCTTCAGATATACTCCACTGCAATCTTGACAGCTGGAGGAAACGAGGCTGTAATGGCCAATTACTTTCCCGTGGCCTTAACCGGGACCACCAGGTCCTGGTTTATGAGCCTTCCACCCAACTCTATCAACAGTTGGGAGGAGCTGTGCCGTCAGTTCACTGCCAACTTCGGGAGTTCATACACCCGACCAGGCACTGAACTGGACCTTTTTGCGGTCGTGCAAAAAGGGGGAGAATCTTTGCGGTCCTTCATCCAGAGGTTCTCTCAGGTACGCAACACAATCCCTTCTATCTCAAGCGCTTCTGTCATTGTGGCATTCAGACAGGGCGTACGGGACAAGAAGATGTTGGAGAAGCTGGCGATCAAAGAGATCACCAGCGTCAAGGAACTCTTCAGCCTGGCAGACAAATGTGCCAGAGCTGCGGAGGGCCGTGAAATGCACTCCAAACCAGCCTCGGAGGATCACAAGAAATCCTCCAAAGAAGAAGCCACTACCTCCGGAGGTGGCAAGAAGAAAAAGAAGGCCAACGGCAAGAAGAAGCCGTCGGCCAGCACATCCAACGTTGCAGCTGCTGCAACTCCTGGTGGCCGGGGGCCACGCCCCGAGAAGCGACCTCGACCGTCTTCCGAAGACGGCGGCAAACCCAAAGTGTGGTGTCCCATTCACAAAACGGGCAGCCACGGTTTGGAAGACTGCCGAGAGGTCCAAAACCTTGCCGAGCGCTACAGCAAGCGCCGGGAAGGGTCTCCTTTCCGACAGAGGGAAGGGAAACAGAAGGTCGACGAAGCTCCGACTGAAGAGGAGTTAGGGTTTCAGGACCCCAAAAAGGTCTTGAAGGCTGTCTACACCTCCGTTGATGATGGCTCTGACATCTCTGACAACGAGCGTCGGAAAACCATGAACACAGTTTTTGGTGGATCATGGGACATCACCTCCTGTCGCGTCATCAAGACTATGCGGCGGGATATGGCCGTTGTAGCTCCTACAGCTAGACCGGAGCCACATCGAAAGTGGATGGACACATCCATCACTTTTGATGCTTCGGACTGTCCTCGAAGCATGGTCGGAGCTGGACAGTTACCTTTGATGGTATCTCCCACCATCAATAACATCCAGCTCCATCATGTTATGGTGGACGGAGGTTCGGTGCTGAACCTCATAAGCTTTGAAGCTTTTACCAAGCTTCAGCTCCGACCTTCGGATCTCCAGCCCTCTCGACCTTTCTCCGGAGTAGGTCCGGGGGCCATTACCCCACTCGGAGCTATAACTCTCCCCGTTACCTTCGGGACACGGGAGAAGTATCGCACCGAGAAGTTGGTCTTCGACGTCGCTCAGATCAACTTACCATTCAACGCCATCTTGGGTAGACCTGCCCTATACAAATTTATGGCAGCTGCCCATTATAGATACCTGGTGTTGAAGATGCCTACACCAGTAGGCGTTCTCCGGGTCCACGGAGATTGCACCGCTGGAGTAACTGCTCTGGAGGAGCTTCATGCACTCACCACGGCGCAAGAGGAGGACTCCAGACAGGAGCAAGCTCCGAAACCCCCGAGCATTCGTCAACGAGGCTCAACCTCTGCACCCCGTGTGCAGCCAAGCGGCGACACCGACATTCCCGTCAAAGTCGTCCAAATTGGTTCCGATGCCGCTCAAACCACCCGTATATCGGGAGGGTTGAACGACAAATAGGAACTCGCGCTCATCACGTTTCTCTGGGTTAATGTTGACGTATTTGCCTGGCAACCGTCACAAATGCCTGGGATCCCCAGGGAAGTGATTGCTCGGCCTGTGCATCAGAAGCCTCAGAAGCAATCCGTAGAGCGACAGAACTTCACCCGACAAGAAGTGAAGAAGTTGCTCGAAGCCGGATTCATCCGAGAAGTCTTCCATCCAAAATGGCTGGCGAACCCAGTTGTTGTGCCCAAGGCCGGTGGGAAGCTTCGGATGTGCATCGACTACACCACACTGAATAAGGCATGTCCGAAAGATCCATTCCAACTACCTAGAATAGATCAGATAGTGGATTCCACCTCCGGGTGTGAGTTACTGTGTTTCCTAGACGCATATTCTGGGTATCATCAAATCAGGATGTCTAGGGAGGATGAAGAGCATACTTCATTCATCACAGTAGATGGATTGTATTGTTACACAGCCATGCCATTTGGTCTCAAGAACGCAGCTTCAACTTTTGTACGAGCTTTTTTCAAAAATTTTGAAGAACTCATCAGAGACATAGTGGAAGTGTACGTCGATGACATCGTGGTCAAGGTCAAGAACAAGGAGTCCCTCTTGGACACCTTGCAGGCTGTCTTCGACAAGCTGCGGGCCACCCGCACGAAGCTAAACCCAGACAAGTGTGTCTTCGGGGTTAGCTCCGGAAAACTTCTTGGTTTCCTGGTAAGTCACCGGGGCATAGAGGCTAATCCGGCGAAGATAAAAGCCATTGAAGACATGCGGCCACCAACCCGCATCAAAGACGTCCAAAAGTTAACTGGGTGTCTAGCAGCCCTCAGCCGGTTCATATCAAGACTGGCGGAACGGGCACTTCCCTTCTTCAAGTTGTTGAGGAAGTCCGGACCATTCCAATGGTCCGAAGAAGCAGAGAAGGCATTCCAGGAGCTGAAACAGTTCCTCACCACCCTACCAATTCTGGTAGCTCCAAACTCTGGTGAGCCTTTGTTGCTTTACATTTCAGCTACTGACGAAGTTGTCAGTATGGTTCTGGTTGCAGAGAGACCAGAACTACCCCATACTCAGGAATCCAGACCCCTTCAGGAGGGTCCGGAAGTCCCTGAAAGTGAGTCTAGGTCCCAACTCCCAGACTCAAATCCACAAGAAGTCACTTCAGAAGACCCAGACCCCTCTGAGAGGGTCCAGGTCATTTCTGAAGAAGCTCCGGATTCCTCCAGCCAGAACCCGGAGGTCCCCGAAGAGAATCTGGACTCCTCCGACAGGGTCCGGATCAATAGAGAGAAAGCTCCGGACCCCACCGGGAGGGTCTGGACCATTCAATGCCCGGTATACTTCATCAGTGAAGTATTACATGATGCCAAGACTCGATACCTAGAGGTGCATAAACTGCTTTATGCAGTTCTTATTGCCTCCAGGAAGCTCCAACACTACTTCCAAGCTCACAAAGTCTCGGTGGTGACCTCCTATCCACTTCGAGCGATCTTGCATAATCCCAATTCAACTGGGAATATTGCAAAGTGGGCAGCAGAATTGGCTGAGTTCGATCTCGAATTCATTTCGAGACAAGCAATCAAGAGTCAAGCGTTGGCAGATTTCATGGCGGAATGGACTCCCTCTCCATCAAACCCTGGGGGCCCCAGCGAGCAGAAGACGGAGCATCAAGTTCCAACCTTCACCGAGCCTCATTGGACCCTTACTTCGATGGCTCCATGCAGAAGCAGGGGGCCGGAGCTGGAATCCTTCTCCATGCACCGACTGGGGAGAAGGTAAAATACATGGTACACCTTGACTTCAAGGCAACCAACAACATGGCGGAGTATGAAGCACTCATCTACGGACTAAAGGTGGCACTGTCATACGGTGTCAAGCAACTGCTGGTCAAAGGAGATTCACAGCTCATCATCAAGCAGGTGAAGGGTGAATGCTCCTGCAATAATCTCCAGCTAGCTTCTTACCTCCTTGAAGTCCAGAGGCTTCAGAAGGACTTTGAAGTCCTAGACCTCCACCATGTTCAGCGTGCCCACAACGCTGAAGCTGACGAACTCTCGACCAAAGCGTCAACCGGAGCTCCGGCTCCTAACGGAATCTTTGTCCGGAGGTTGTCAAAACCCACAGTTCAGCCTGCCGAACTGAACGAAGGGGACGAGATCAGCATCCCGAAGCTGACGGTCCCGATGGCCCCGTTACCATGTGTAACACCCTAAATTTTCGCATTATGCATTGCATACATGATCATGCATTAACCATTAGTAGAATAAAAGAAAAATAATAAAACATATATATACAAATGTATGTAGCAAAAGAAGAAAAAGAAAATAATAATTATAGCCTAAAAATTGTAATAGGGAATAAGTATAAAAATAATAATAAAAATATATATATAAGTATATATATAAATAATATATATAACAATATTTGAAAATAAATAAAATATTAATAATATACATTATAATAATAATGAATAATAAATATATAACATGAATAATATATATAAAATATATATATATAATAAGTTATATAATAAAAAAAAGAGTATAAAAAAAGAAGTAAAATAAATAAATAAATATATAATATTAATAATATATATAAATATATATATATAATAAATTATATAATAAAAGAAAAGAAAAAAAAGAAAAAAAAGGGGCAACCCGCCGGCCAGGCCAAGCGGCCCAGCCGGCCGAGTCACCCCGCGGCCCCGGGCCTCCCGCGCGCGACGCGCGCTCCCCCCCGCTGGGCCTCGCCCGCGCCCGAGGCCCCACGCCGACGCCCGCCCAGCCTCCCGTCCCGCCCCAACACTCCCGCCGCCGTACGCCTCCCGTCCCGCCCCGACTCCCCACCCGACGCGCGATTCCCGCCTCGACCCCAACGGCCCCCGATCCCGTAAGTCCCACCTCCGATTCTCCCGATCCCGCCCGGGTACGACTCCGTCTCCCGCCGCCTCTATAAAAGGAACCGAAGTCCCACGATGCCGCCGCCAACCACGAAGGAAACCGCCGGTACATAGAGGAAAAAAAGGGAGTCCAGAGAGCTGCGCCCAGGGAAGAAAAAAAGAGAAAAAGAAGGGGAAGAAGAGGAAGAAAAAGAGGAGGGTGCCACCGTTCGCCGGAGATCGTCGCCGCCATCGCGCCGCCGTCGTCGTGCCGCCGGAGAACGCATCTACTTCGTCTACGCATTGCCCCCATCCCGCGATCATCGAAGCCATCGCATCTACGGTAGGCCATGTTCCCGATGCGAATTTTAGCGATCATATTGAATCTAATAGGCGTGAATTGATTTTAGTTGCACCATAAATTTTATTTCAGCAGCATTAATCCACCCTAAACCCCCGTAAACTCATATGAACACGTATGAACTATTCGCATCTAATTAATAAACAACCGTAGCTAATTAATTATTGAATTGTGCATGCATACATGACATTGCATGTTGATTATTTTGTGTGCATCATGTTGATTGTATATGTTCTCTTGTATGTATGATCACGCGTAGAGGAACGTGCTCAAGAGGCCGCATACGAGGATTTCCAGAACCAAGACTTCGAAGCGCTTGAGCAACCCCATCCGCCGGAGCAAGGCAAGTGTCCTTGAAGCATATTGATCCTATTTTAAATTAAATGTTTTGTTTGCGAACTTGCATGCTTGTGTCAAATTGATGGAAATCCTATGGTAGGAAGTTTACTAGTTTTGTTTGACCACCCTTGTCACCTGGGATATAAGGTAGAGAGTCGGGAAGGGTTTTTACCTTTTTGCTTCGCTTAATTAATTGGGATGGCAAACAACACTACACATTTAATTATGCATCAATGATATTCTGGTTAATGTGAACTGGTCAATACGATGGGTGATCTAAGCAAGCATGGTTATGTGGATGGGTTGGTTGTTATGGTGGTTTGCTTGCCTTAGATCTAAGGACCGGTTCATGCGAGAATATGCCAGGTCAACAGTGCCACCACAAGGCCAAGTATGGGTGCGGCGTAGCTGAATAATTAGGAGCGCTGCTAGTATTGTATGGACCATTGGATGGCGCGGAGAATGGGAGTCGAGGAGGACTGCCCTGGGATCCGCATGGCACACGAGGGGGCCCGTGGGTGGGAGAATAGAGATTCAAGCCTGTCGGTGAAACCCTAGTGGGCCCGTACATACTAGTAGTCCCTTTTGAAAGGCTATTTTGTGATCTCTTGGCCACACACCTACGGAAGTGTGAGATGGCACAATGGAGGTTCCTTAGTCATCAAAGGGTGACGAAATCACAAACATGTGGGTAAAGTGGTACAATCTCTGCAGAGTGTTAAAAACTATCATGATAGCCGTGCTCCCGGTTATGAGCGCCTGGATGACCTACATGATTAGAGTTGGAAATTGGGATTTGGGATGGTTATGGATGGTTATGGTTTGGTAATGGTTATGGTTGGTTTATGGATTATGGTCATGGTTATGAAATTGAGTTATGGTAATTGGACATGGATAATGGTAATGTTGGCAATAATTGGATATGGTTTATATTTTGTTAATATGATGGTTATGATGGGATTGTTTCACATAGACATAGTATAATGCTTTCCAAATGTTTTACTGTACTTTTCAGCACTTAGCCATTTATTACATTCGTCGTTTGAATAAGCCACATGTCATACTTTCCACACTTGCTGAGTACGACATGTACTCACCCTTGCAATCCCCCCCCCAAAAACTACTGGAGACAATTGGGAGTACCCTGAGGATCACGTGGAGTACTAGGTTGCGTACCGCCGTCAATTGCCTGTGGATTGGAGTCGTGTTGCTTAGTTTATTTTCCGCTGCAATTATTTAGAGTTTTATTATTCGTGAACTATTGGATTATTGTAATAAAGTACTTATTTATTAGTTAAGACGTGGTTAAATTCTGTATATCGTTTGTGATGCAACTGTATATGTGTGATGAACTTCCTGGGCACACATATGCGTTACGCTTGGTTCATATTCGGAACCGAGTGTCACAAATTGGTACCAGAGCCGCGTTGACCGTAGGACGCAAGCCTAGGTAGAATGGACACTCTAGAGCACTTAGGAACACTCTTCTAATCCGCTATTTTCGAAAATTTTTGCTGCTGTTTTGTGCCTTTATTTTCAGCCGCAAAAAGTATTGATCGCTGTTGCGTTTTTGATAAAAATTTTCAGAAGTGAGCAATATTAAGTGCTGCTGTTTTGCTGCGTAAATTTTCGAGGAAAAAGTGTGTTTTGCTGCTGTTATGTGTGGGTAAAATTATTGTGTTGGTTGCTGTATTTTTTTTCTCTTTATTTTTCGTTCTTTTGGAACCGCTGCACCGCTCTTTTTCCGCCGTTTTAGCTGCTGAAATTTTCAGATTTGTATTTGGTTATTTCTTTTTTCCTCTAATGTATTCTTGTTTTCTTTAGATGGCCCGCACCAAGACAACCCCCCGTAAGTCGACCGGTGGACTTGTGCCCCCGCGTAGGTTGGCTAGTCGCTCTCCGGCCGTCGACCCCCGTCACCCCATGGTGATCCGTTCTGACAGCAGAGCCGCAGGACAACTGCGTCACCGTCTTCGTGCCCTACTCCGTGAGGCTGGCTACCGCCACCACAGCCTCTCGCTCTCCTACCACACCACTGGAGTGCAGCGCCCCGGCAGGAAGGAGTGGAGCTGCAAGATCTATATCTACTACGGTGACGAGTTGGTGAAGACCCACAGCAGCCCCACTTGGAGGAGATCCCGCTGATCTGCAGAGCAGGATGCTAGCTGGGAAGCAGCCACTTTTTGGAGCCACGCCCGCCGTTTCCGTCTGGAGGACACGGTGCACGCCTTCGTCCCGCAGCATCCCAGTGGAACTGCGCGCTTCGTCTCCAGGCACGTGAAGGGACCCCTGGACCTCCCGCAGTCTCGTCAGACTGTTGACGACATGGCCCAGCTCAGTGCCCGACTTCAGAGGGCGCAGCAGGAGATTCAGGATGGACGTGACCTCGTCCAGCGTCACGAGGCGATAATCAGGAGGTATCGTCGGATCACCGACGAGGACCCGGACGACTACGCGTCCGACACCCCGATGTGGACCCCAGACTCTCCAGACCGTCGCAATGGTCAGCGTGAGTCATCCTCTGAGGAGTCCTCTGACGAGGAGCCTTCCAGTGTGGCGTCTACCGCACCACCGCCGCCTGCTGCCTCACCACCCCAGGACCCACAGGACCCCGAGGACCCCGACGACAACGACGACGACGAAGACCCGGATGAGTTCCCGCTCGACGACGAGTAGTCCTCGACCTATGCCACGACTCAAGGATAGGCACACCCCCATTAGTTAAATAAGAGCAACGTAGACATACTTGTGTGACCTTGAGTTGTGTTACTTCTTTTAGGATTTTTGTCAATTCTGTTTGGTGCTTGTTTGAGTGCTTGTTTGCTTAGTAGAGAGTTGTGGAATGCTTCGGCACTTGTCCACATCCTCATAATATAGGTCTATATTAATAAAGGATTATTTAGTGTCACATACCTTGATGCATATAGTTGGAACATTTCTTTCCAAATTCTAAATCCTTCTGTCCCCAGCCTTCTTTCGCCAACAGATGGTGAGAACTCGTAACTAGAGGGATGCCAACGATGAGGAGGAGCGCAATGAAGTACCTCAGAACAACCAAGGACACGCTCATGGAGCTATCAATATTGAACAACTGTTAGCTATGCAGAACCAGATCATGCAGACCATGATACAGACCATGGGACAGCTGCAAGCTGGCAACAACAATCAGCCCCACCTGCCTCCACCGCCACCCCCGCCACATCACAACCGTTTGGGAGAGTTCATGAGGACCAGACCACCCACCTTTGCGCAAGCCACAGACCCAATGGAAGCTGATGATTGGCTGAAGTCCGTTTAAAAGAAACTTGCTATTGTCCAGTGCACTGATAGGGAGAAGGTTCTCTTTGCATCACATCAGCTAGTTGGAGCAGCCGCTGACTAGTGGGAAGCTCTTTGCAACGCTCATGATAATCAGGAGACAATCACTTGGGCTGAGTTTAAGCAGAGTTTCCGTTCCCACTATGTACCTGAAGGAGTTATGATACTGAGAAGACAAGATTTTGAAAGCCTCAGGCAAGGAAGGATGAGCGTGAGTGAGTATCTCAACAAATTCACTCAATTATCAAGATATGCCCCAGAAGACATCAAAACTGATAGTAAGAAGCAGTATCTGTTTATGAGGGGCCTCAACAATGAAATTCAAGTCCAGTTGCTCAATACCGATTATCCAAACTTCCAAAAGCTGGTTGACAAGGCTATTGTGGTTGAGAACGAGATTCGTGAGATGGAGCAGGACAACGAGAGGAAGATGTCACATCATGGACCGCAACAAGGAAGCAATGTTCGCCCCCGCTATGCACCACCTACTGCACCACACTACAACCCATCTGCTCCTGCATACCGTGCTTCTTATCCGCCCCGCCAAAATCAGCCACCGCAGCAACGCCCCGCCATGCAAGCGCCTCGCAATCCTGTGCCACCTGCGCCGCATCCTAACATGGCGGCGAATGCTCAAAACCAGTTGCGCCCAAACTTCCCTAATGCTACGGGTGGTAAGACATGCTATGCGTGTGGAGAACCCGGACACTTTGCAAGTCAATGCCCCAGGAGAAATAATGGACCTATGAACAATGCACCAAGGCCAAATCACCCGCGACCAAATGGAGGAGCACCACAAGGCAACCGTGGACAACAGAATTTTGCTCGTGGCAATGTGAATCATGTCTCTACTGAGGAAGCCCAGCAAGCTGATGACGTCGTGATTGGTATGTTTCTCGCCAACTCAAACCCCGCGACTGTTTTATTTGATTCAGGAGCATCTCATTCATTCATCTCATCAAAGTATGTTGCCAAATACAATTTGCCTATATCTCATATGAAGCAAACTATGCTAGTAAGTTCTCCTGGCGGAGAGATGAGGACAAATATAGTATGTCCGAAAGTAAGCATTAAAATAAGGGGGGTAGACTTTCTCGCAAACCTCATAGTCTTGGACTCCCAAGGAATAGACATAATACTTGGAATGGACTGGCTGAGCAAGTATAATGGAGTCATTCAATGTGCCGAGAGGATTGTGCAGTTGACAAGTGAACATGGTACACGCATCAAAGTTGAAGCAGCCCAACCCGCAAGAGGAAAAGCGATGCTGAATCACGTGGAAGAAGTGACATTGGAAAGCATTCCGATCGTTCGCGAGTACCCGGACGTGTTTCCAGATGAGTTGCCAGGTATGCCACCTGATCGTGACATAGAATTCACCATTGAGTTGATACCCGGAACTGCACCTATAGCTAAGAGGCCGTATAGGATGCCTCCTAAGGAATTAGCAGAGCTCAAGAAGCAAATTCAAGAGCAGCTAGAGAAGGGTTTTATACGCCCAAGTTCATCCCCGTGGGGAGCCCCAGTGCTCTTCGTAGATAAGAAGGATGGAACCCAGGGGATGTGTGTGGACTATAGGTCTCTCAACGAAGTGACAATTAAGAACAAGTACTCACTGCCCCATATTGAGGATTTGTTCGACCAAATGAAGGGTGCCTGTATCTTCTCCAAGATCGACTTGCGGTCAGGATACTTCCAAATGAAGATTAGACCATCGGATATACCCAAGACAGCATTTCGGACACGATATGGATCTTATGAGTACACCGTCATGTCATTTGGATTGACAAACGCGCCTGCGTACTTTATGTATCTCATGAATAAGGTCTTCATGGAATATCTGGATAAGTTCGTTGTAGTGTTCATCGATGATATTATGATCTACTCGAAGGATGAGAGGGATCACGAGGAACACTTGAGGCTTACGCTGCAGAAGTTGAGGGAACATCAATTGTATGCCAAGTTCAGTAAATGTCAATTTTGGTTACGGGAAGTTTCTTTCCTAGGCCATATTATCTCTGGAGGAGGAGTATCAGTTGACCCAGGGAAGGTGAGAGATGTGCTTAAATGGGAACCGCCACAGAATGTCAAGGAGATTCGGAGTTTCCTTGGAAAGGCTGGATATTACCGCCGATTCATTAAGGATTTCTCCAAAATAGCCAAGCCTATGACCGAATTACTCATGAAAGGGAAGGCATTCCGATGGACTCAAGCTTGTCAGGATAGCTTTGAGGAGTTAAAGAAAAGGTTGACAACCGCGCCAGTGTTAGTATTACCGGACGTGAGCAAGAGTTTTGATATATATTGCGATGCATCAAGACAAGGATTAGGATGTGTGTTCATGCAAGAAGGCCAAGTGGCAGTTTATGCATCGAGGCAACTAAAGAAACATGAGTTGAATTATCCTACGCACGACCTTGAACTCGCAGCCGTGGTACACGCCTTGAAGATATGGAGACATTATGTTTTTGGTCACCGATGTGAGATTTATACGGATCACAAGAGTCTCAAGTACATATTTACGCAAACGGATCTGAATCTGAGGCAACGCCGATGGTTGGAGCTCATCAAGGATTATGACGTGGGAATCAACTATCACCCAGGGAAGGCCAACATAGTGGCCGATGCCTTGAGCCGAAAAGGAGTAAGTCATCAACTCACAGTTCAAGAACTGTCGTCCGAGTTATGCAAGGAGTTTGAACGGTTGAACCTTGTATTCATAAATGAGATGGGAACGATGGAAGTCAACCCAACATTAGAGCAGGAAATACGGGAAGGACAGACAAAGGACAAGGAAATACAGGAAATCAAGGAAAGGACCCAAGAAGGAAAGAAATTCAGATTTGATGAGGACGAACAGGGTACCTTATGGCTTGGAAAGAGGATTGTGGTACCAAATGTCAGGCATATTCGTGAAACAATATTGAAGGAGGCACATGACTCGCCTTACTCAATTCATCCTGGCTGTACGAAGATGTACAAGGACTTAAAGACATGCTATTGGTGGGCCAGCATGAAAAAGGACATAGCCAAATATGTTGCACTTTGTGATGTGTGCCAACGAGTTAAGGCTGAACATCAAAGGCCAGCCGGATTGTTACAACCATTGAGGATCCAGGAGTGGAAGTGGGAAGAGATTGGTATGGACTTTATAGTTGGATTACCGCGAACTCAGTCTGGCTATGATTCAATATGAGTTATTGTGGATCGATTGACAAAATCAGCTCATTTCATCCCCGTCAAGACCACATATACCACCGCGAAGCTAGCAGAATTGTATATGGAGCACATTGTGTGTCGACACGGAGTACCGAAGAAGATAGTCTCGGATAGAGGTTCTCAGTTTACCTCTAGATTTTGGCAAAAATTGCATGAAGCTTTGGGAACGAGGTTGAATTTTAGTTCAGCATATCATCCTCAGACGGATGGACAAACCGAGAGGACCAACCAAATTTTGGAAGACATGTTGAGAGCATGTGCTTTCAAGCATAGGAGAAGTTGGGATAAAAGTTTGCCGTATGCTGAATTCTCGTACAACAATAGTTACCAAGCAAGTTTGAAAATGTCACCCTATGAAGCATTATACGGAAGGAAATGTAGGACTCCCTTGATTTGGAATGAAACCGGAGAGAATCAAGTGTTTGGTCCCGACGTGTTACAAGAAGCTGAAAGGCAAGTCCAAATAATACGGGAAAACTTAAAGGCTTCCCAGTCTCGACAGAAAGGTTATGCTGATAATAGGCGAAGGAGTCTGACTTTTGAAGTTGGAGATTTTGTATACCTCAAAGTGTCACCTATCAGAGGTCAGCGACGGTTTAACGTCAAAGGAAAACTGGCACCACGTTACATCGGACCATTTAAGATTCTGGACAAGCGAGGAGAGGTAGCTTATCGACTTGAGCTGCCGACGTATATCTCCGATGTACACGACGTATTTCACGTCTCTCAACTCAAGAAGTGTCTCAGGGTACCGGAAGAACAAGTGCCGATGGACGAGTTAGAACTTCAAGAGGATTTGTCCTATGTCGAGCAACCTATCAAAATTTTGGATATGAAGGAAAGGGTCACGAGAAATAAGAGGATCCGTTGGTGCAAAGTGCAATGGAAACACCATACGGAAGCCGAAGCTACATGGGAACGTGAAGAAGACCTGAAGGCAGAATTCCCTCATCTTTTCTCCACGCTATCGAATCTCGAGGGCGAGATTCACTTTAAGGGGGGTAGGTTTGTAACACCCTAAATTTTCGCATTATGCATTGCATACATGATCATGCATTAACCATTAGTAGAATAAAAGAAAAATAATAAAACATATATATACAAATGTATGTAGCAAAAGAAGAAAAAGAAAATAATAATTATAGCCTAAAAATTGTAATAGGGAATAAGTATAATAATAATAATAATAATAATAATATATAAGTATATATATAAATAATATATATAACAATATATGAAAATAAATAAAATATTAATAATATACATTATAATAATAATGAATAATAAATATATAACATGAATAATATATATAAAATATATATATAATAAGTTATATAATAAAAAAAGAGTATAAAAAAAGAAGTAAAATAAATAAATATATAATATTAATAATATATATATATATAATAAATTATATAATAAAAGAAAAAAAAAAGAAAAAGAAAAAAAAAGGGGCAACCCGCCGGCCAGGCCAAGCGACCCAGCCGGCCGAGTCACCCCGCGGCCCCGGGCCTCCCGCGCGCGACGCGCGCTCCCCCCCCGCTGGGCCTCGCCTGCGCCCGAGGCCCCACGCCGACGCCCGCCCGGCCTCCCGTCCCGCCCCAACACTCCCGCCGCCGTACGCCTCCCGTCCCGCCCCGACTCCCCACCCGACGCGCGATTCCCGCCTCGACCCCAACGGCCCCCGATCCCGTAACTCCCGCCTCCGATTCTCCCGATCCCGCCCGGGTACGACTCCGTCTCCCGCCGCCTCTATAAAAGGAACCGAAGTCCCACGATGCCGCCGCCAACCACGAAGGAAACCGCCGGTACAGAGAGGAAAAAAAGGGAGTCCAAAGAGCTGCGCCCAGGGAAGAAAAAAAGAGAAAAAGAAGGGGAAGAAGAGGAAGAAAAAGAGGAGGGCGCCACCGTTCGCCGGAGATCGTCGCCGCCATCGCGCCGCCGTCGTCGTGCCGCCGGAGAACGCATCTACTACGTCTACGCATTGTCCCCATCCCGCGATCATCGAAGCCATCACATCTACGGTAGGCCATGTTCCCGATGCGAATTTTAGCGATCATATTGAATCTAATAGGCGTGAATTGATTTTAGTTGCACCATAAATTTTATTTCAGCAGCATTAATCCACCCTAAAACCCCGGTAAACTCATATGAACACGTATGAACTATTCACATCTAATTAATAAACAACCGTAGATAATTAATTATTGAATTGTGCATGCATACATGACATTGCATGTTGATTATTTTGTGTGCATCATGTTGATTGTATATGTTCTCTTGTATGTATGATCACGCGTAGAGGAACGTGCTCAAGAGGCCGCATACGAGGATTTCCAGAACCAAGACTTCGAAGCGCTTGAGCAACCCCATCCGCCGGAGCAAGGCAAGTGTCCTTGAAGCATATTGATCCTATTTTAAATTAAATGTTTTTTTTTTGCGAACTTGCATGCTTGTGTCAAATTGATGGAAATCCTATGGTAGGAAGTTTACTAGTTTTGTTTGACCACCCTTGTCACCTGGGATATAAGGTAGAGAGTCGGGAAGGGTTTTTACCTTTTTGCTTCGCTTAATTAATTGGGATGGCAAACAACACTACACATTTAATTATGCATCAATGATATTCTGGTTAATGTGAACTGGTCAATACGATGGGTGATCTAAGCAAGCATGGTTATGTGGATGGGTTGGTTGTTATGGTGGTTTGCTTGCCTTAGATCTAAGGACCGGTTCATGCGAGAATATGCCAGGTCAACAGTGCCACCACAAGGCCAAGTATGGGTGCGGCGTAGCTGAATAATTAGGAGCGCTGCTAGTATTGTATGGACCATTGGATGGCGCGGGGAATGGGAGTCGAGGAGGACTGCCCTGGGATCCGCATGGCACACGAGGGGGCCCGTGGGTGGGAGAATAGAGATTCAAGCCTGCAGGTGAAACCTTAGTGGGCCCGTACATACTAGTAGTCCCTTTTGAAAGGCTATTTTGTGATCTCTTGGCCACACACCTACGGAAGTGTGAGATGGCACAATGGAGGTTCCTTAGTCATCAAAGGGTGACGAAATCACAAACATGTGGGTAAAGTGGTACAACCTCTGCAGAGTGTTAAAAACTATCATGATAGCCGTGCTCCCGGTTATGAGCGCCTGGATGACCTACATGATTAGAGTTGGAAATTGGGATTTGGGATGGTTATGGATGGTTATGGTTTGGTAATGGTTATGGTTGGTTTATGGATTATGGTCATGGTTATGAAATTGAGTTATGGTAATTGGACATGGATAATGGTAATGTTGGCAATAATTGGATATGGTTTATATTTTGTTAATATGATGGTTATGATGGGATTGTTTCACATAGACATAGTATAATGCTTTCCAAATGTTTTACTGTACTTTTCAGCACTTAGCCATTTATTACATTCGTCGTTTGAATAAGCCACATGTCATACTTTCCACACTTGCTGAGTACGACATGTACTCACCCTTGCAATCCCCCCCCCCAACAGCTACTGGAGACAATTGGGAGTACCTTGAGGATCACGTGGAGTACTAGGTTGCGTACCACCGTCAATTGCCTGTGGATTGGAGTCGTATTGCTTAGTTTATTTTCCGCTGCAATTATTTAGAGTTTTATTATTCGTGAACTATTGGATTATTGTAATAAAGTACTTATTTATTAGTTAAGACGTGGTTAAATTCTGTATATCGTTTGTGATGCAACCGTATATGTATGATGAACTTCCTGGGCACACATATGCGTTACGCTTGGTTCATATTCGGAACCGGGTGTCACACCATGGCAGCCATCAAGGGTCGTAGGTGCTGCCGGAAGCTCCGAGCAACCCAGCACGCAAGACTCAAATGCTCAAGTCAGTTCTGATGCATGGATCTCGGAGATCCGGAACTACTTGAAAGACAACATCCTTCCTGACGATGATGTATCCGCTGACCGGGTAGTCAGATTGGCTAAAAGATACACGCTGGTAGAAGGGGATCTCTACCGGCGCGGTGCCAACGGCATCCTAATGCAGTGCATCACAAGGGAAGAAGGCTGCGAGCTCCTCGCAGAAATCCATGGAGGCGAGTGTGGGAACCACACATCTTCCCGCACGCTGGTCGGAAAAGCCTTTCGGCATGGCTTCTACTGGCCTACAGCGCTCCAGGATGCCACTGAGCTGGTGAAGAAATGCGAAGCATGCCAATTTCATGCAAAGCAAATTCATACACCTGCTCAGCCCTTACAAATGATACCTCCTACATGGCCCTTCGCTGTGTGGGGGATGGACATCTTGGGACCCTTCCCAAGAGCCGTCGGAGGTTACAAGTTCCTGTACGTCGCCATTGACAAGTTCACCAAGTGGCCGGAAGCAACTCCAGTTGTGATGATCAACAAGCAATCTGCTATCAACTTTCTGCAATCCATTGTAAGCAGATTCGGAGTCCCAAACAAGATCATCACTGATAATGGGACTCAATTCACAAGCTCCGCATTCCAAGGGTATTGCGAAGACCTCGGCATACAGGTTTGCTATGCTTCCGTAGCTCATCCCGCCAGCAATGGCCAAGCCGAGAGAGCAAATGCAGAAATCCTTAAAGGACTCAAAACGCGCACCTATGAGCGCTTGAAAAAGCATGGAGCCAATTGGATCGAGGAGCTTCCGCCTACTCTATGGGCCAACAGGACTTCTCCAAACCGGTCAACCGGAGAAACACCTTTCTTTCTGGTGTACGGAGCTGAAGCAATCCTTCCTCCGGAAATCACCTTGGGTTCGCTCCGGGTCCGGACCTTCGACGAAGCCGCGCAGGACCAGCTCCGGCGCGAAGACCTAGACCTCCTCGAGGAGGGAAGGTGCCAAGCAGCTATTCAGAATGCCCGATATCGCCAAGCTCTACGGCGTTATCACCAGCGGCATGTACACAACCGACAGCTCGAGGAAGGCGATCTGGTGCTACGGAGAATACTATCCAGAGAAGGGTTAAACAAACTCTCCCCCGGCTGGGAGGGGCCCTTTCGAGTGATCAAAGTATCCCGTCCCGGAAGCGTTCGCTTGGCTACCGAGGATGGGACACCTCTCCCAAATCCTTGGAACATCGAGCACCTCCGTAAGTTCTACACTTAATTCCACGGAGGTGAGTCTTAAGTAACTTGAAATGTATGTTATAGAGTCATTGTACAGAGTCGGGTAGTTCCTCCGGGAGAGCAGCCGGACCTTTCCTGAAAGGTCTGCAAAGCTCATGCAGCACTTGTCACAGTCTCCGGACTAAAAGTGTGGCTAACTACCCTGGGTCAAACGAGAAACAAAACACACTTAGCCTGGTTCCGTACCCTAAGAGTGTACTTGTTTCCCCTGTACCCCGGACCTATAATGAAAGACATCTTCATGTGAAATAGACTCCACGTGCATTCATTTTGTGCAGGCTCGACTTTTTTATTTTTCTCTTTCTTGTCTATAACAGAGACGTGCAATTCTTAAGAAATTTTAGTTTGACCGGTTTATATACGATTCGAGTTGAATTGTCAGATCTTTTGGATTTAAATATCGTTTATGGCCAACTCGCCTGAAAGCCGCCAAGCCAATCTAGGGTCGGAGTGCGCTATCGACTTAGCCTGGTCAAGCACCCTAAGTACGCCACTCTACCTACACCCCGGCAGGCCGAAGTAAGGCGGGTTCATGGACAGTTGGATCTAAGAGAAAAGACAACGCAACCAGTTATATTTAAAATCGCGTTCAACTTAAAATTTTCTTGAGAATCGTAAGCCACGACGAAATTATAGACAAGGAACGAATTTTACTATTTTTCTTGGCTTAAGTGTGCAGGAAAAATAAACTCTACGTTGATGGAGAAAAGCCGGAGCTAACCAAGCTCCGACTCCTCAAGGGGGTCAACCGTCGGCGCTGAGTAAAAGATGGTGAGAAGACCCCATAAATGGAGTCTGCTGCCAACAAACCAAGTGTTGGTAAAGGTCACTGCCGGAGCTACTAAGCTCCGACACCTTGGAGGACTAACTATCGATGCTCTACGTGTTGATAGAGGCTATTGCCGGAGCTACTAAGCTCCAGTGATGGACAGTGCCGGAGCTTCTAAGCTCCGACAACTTCAAGGGACCTTCACTATCTAAGACTTCGGACCTAAATTCTACAAGTTCGAAGCAAATTCGTCTTCAACAAAACTCAATATCCTTTTGGTACATGTTCACAATCAAATTGTGTACATCTACCAGGGGGCCAAGTGAAGACAAAGATGTTGAAGACAAAAAATGAAATTCGCAAAAATTTGGGGATTTCATTCATCTGGAGACAAGAGATTACATCTGGAGACAAGGGATTAAAAAATTGAAGAAGAAGAAGAGAAAATACAAGTGAGAGCTAAAGAGATGGTCCTAGACCCTATGGAAGAACTCGGCGACCTTCTGGGCGACCTCCGATACGCTGGCTCGGGTAGCTTCGCCTTCTCCTTCGACGGGGCCTTCAAGCACCGGGTCCAGAGGAAATTGAGGGTTCCAGCTGGTGTAGCACGTCAGCACATATTCTGTGATGTTCCTCGCCAGGGATTGCCCCTCGACCTCTAGTTGGTCCACGATGACGTCGCCCACCTTGGAGAGCTTGCTGCCTGCTGCGCTCAACGCTTGCAGCGCAAGGTCCGGCTCTGGCTCCGGATCATCCGGGAGCCCGGGGCTGAAACCCATCGGCGTCAGCGCATCATTGGCCTTGCCCAGGAACTCCCAAATCTGCAGGGAGTCCGCCGTCCTCAGGCTCTTCACCTCTTCCAAGGATCTCTTGGCCGCCGTCAGTTCGGAATTCTCACGGGCGAGGCGCTCAACTTTTTTGGCGTTTTGCTGAATCTTTGCAGCAACCCGCCTCTCAAGTCTTCCAAGCTCCTCCTCCCGGAGGTGGATCTTGTTCCGACGATCGACCAGGTCCTTCTCCCTAGCCTCCACTTTCTTCTCCCGGGCAACAAGGGCACACTCGTATTCGTAGAGTTCCTGCCCTCGCACCCAGGTATTCTCCTCTTCCTCGAGGCAGCGCTCTTCCAACTTCTTAGTACGCTCCTCGAGGCCCTTGTCAGCCAGAGCTACTTTCTCGGTGAGCTCCTCTTCCCTTCTCAGGACGTCATCCCGCAGCTCCAGGAGTTTTTGCTCTTCGTCCTCGAGCCGTCTCTCCCTCCCTTCAAGTGCCTCTCGGCGCTTGATGAGTGCGGCGTTGATGGCCTCAAGCTGCTCGAATCGAGCATTGGCCGCGTCGTTGGCAGCCTTGGCCTGATCGTGGATCTCCCGGGATTGAGCGTCGAGGGCATGGGTCATGGTCTCCCTCTCATCCAGCAGCTTGTCCCAGTACTCCAGGCGGATCTTCTCCCGCTTGATCCACTCCTTGTCGTCCACTAGCCTCGACTGCGCCAGCTTAGTCTCGAAGTGGAGCCGATTACGCCACCGCCTAAGGGTTTGGCGCTCCTCTTCAAGAGCCTTGCTGTCGTGGAAGAATGCTAGTTGGACCTGACGTAGACTGGAGCAGGCATTGTCGATAGACATCGACAGCGGGATGGGCTCCGGACCTGTTGGGGTCTCCTCCGCTGGTTCCAGCGGGTCTTCACATACAAAAATTGGGTCCCACTCTACGAGAGCGGAATCCTGAGCTTCCAAGGCGCTAGGGCCGTCCTCCGGGATGGCCTCGATCGCCATCGAAGAAGGCCCCGCCGCCAAGTCTTCATTCGCCCCCTCAGGCAGGGGGCCGGCGACTTCGCTTGGGCACTCTAGCTCGGCCACAGGTACCATCGACGTCGTCGCCTCCGGAGCAGAAGCTACTACTGGCTCCGACCGGGACACCTCTTCCGAGGGAGGCTCGAGCTCCCTCGCCTCTTCAACCGCCGGCTCTGTGACCGGCGCTCCAACAATAACCGGCTCAGCGACCGATACTTCGGAGGTAACCGGCTCCACTGCCGGAACTACCTCAACTTCCGGCTCACATGCCGGAGCTTCAGTCACCTCTGGTTCAATCGCCGGGGCTTCGACAAGTTCCGGCTCCAAAGTCGGGACTACTACTTCTTCCGGCTCTACAGCCGGAGCTTCCACTACTGCAGCACCAGGACCCGGAGCTTCAACCTCCGAGACAAGTGCCGCTGGCGTGTCTTCACTCTCGTGGTCCGGCGCTACCACGGGAAGTTCTGGGGACGAGTCGAGGTTCATGACCACGACAGCCGGCGTCGAAGCTGTCGCAGCCTCAGCCACCACCTGGGGCGGAACTGGGACAGGAGCAGAAGCTCCCACGGCCTCTGAAATCGTGGCCGGGGGTGGATCTTCACTCCCCTTCTTGGGGACGTTGCAGAGGACGGATAAAGAAAATTAACAAACAATCGCTACAACTAAAAAGTTAGCCAAGGTAAAAATCAAAAATTACCTTGGAAGGCTTCCGCACCAGCTTGCGCGGAACCTTTTTCCCGGACGTTCCGGGCTGGCCATGGTCGGCGTAGGAGCTCCGGGAGGCCCCCCAGAACTTGTCGCAGCCACGGGCGTTTCCCGGGTCGAGGCTCTCCTCGATCGGGAGGAACCCCTGGACCTGGAGGCTCCCACTGCCCCGGGTGCAGGAGTCGTGCACCCGAAGCTAGCACCCCCGGCGGGCTCCACCACGGGGACAGATGCGCTCCGGGAGGATCCCACTGCAGGAACAGTCTCGTTCCGGGAGGACCCCACCACGGGGACAGTCGCCACGGCGGCAGAAGATCTTCCCCCCCCCCCCCCCATGGGGAGAAGGAACCAAGGTGGAAGTAGCGGGCCTGACGGACCTTCCGTCGGCATGTCGTAGCTTCCTCTTCCGACTCTCCGGCTCCTCCGCCAGCTCCTTACCCTTGCTGATGACCTCAACCCTCGGCTGTGGAGCAGGGACCGAGCCATCTTCGGGCACCCCGGGGATTGCCACCCGGGTGGTTGGTCTTCTCTCGACGACACCAAGGTCGTCAAGCGCGGGCATCGTCCGCCGGAGCTCTCTGCTGAACTCCACTTCCACGTTCAGAGGGAGAAAGGCCGACGACGGAGTCAAGTAATCTCCGTCGACGTCGATGCCGTGCTGGAATTTCTTGAGGTGGAACTCCAAGGTCTTCCCCACCATGTTGGACTTCAACCCGGTCTCAACCCGGTCCTCGTCCATCACGCTGTTGAGGGCCCAGGCGAGCTTCTCCCTCCTCTTCAGCAGCGCCCACCTGTTGGTTAGGAAGTTGCAGAACACCGCCTGGGGAGTCAATCCTCTCTCCACACATCGGCGGATCCTGGTCAGGACAGGGTCGAAAGCTTCCGCCAGCACCGGAACTTCACTCCATATCGACGTGTCGATGCCGGGCAGACTGTCTGGCAGTTCCAACCGCTCATGCTTCTCCACCCTGACGACTATCCAATCTTTCTTCCAGTCATCCCACTTCCCGGAAGGGAACGACCGAAGGTACTTGAATGGGCACTTCTTGCGCTTCACGAAGTAGTAGAAGCCAAGGTACTCATTGCTCCGGCCGGTGGTGTGAACGGTGAAGAAGGTTCGGAAGAGCTCGACGCAGGGGGGATGCCCACCCACATCTCGCAGAAGTGGACAAAGATGGACACGAGGAGAATGGAGTGAGGGCCAAGGTGGTATAGCTGCAGACCATAGAAGTCTAGCAGCATCAAGAAGAAAGAAGAAAATGGTGGGATCAGCCCCACCATGGCGTACGAAGAAAAGTACACCATCTCGCCGGCGCGCTCCTTCTCAAAGGGGAGCTCTCCGCCGGCACGGACCAAGCGGTTGAAGAAGTCCGAGGACCACCCCATGAGGGCCCGGACCTTCTTCAAATCGTTGTCGGTCTTCAGGCGACTCTCGCGCAGACCCAACTCCATCGCGGCACAGCTAGGCAAGAGAAGAGGAGCGAAGAACGAGTCGGGAGTTTGAGTGCAAGATCAGATGAGAAGCGTAAAGAACTCACGACGGTGCGCGCTTTCCTTCTTAAGTAAGCCCTCGCAACGCTTGGATGGAAACTGTAGGGGAGACGAAGATACTACTCGAGAATTCAACCCAGCCGATGACAAGAGGGCCCGGGACCACCCCGACGATCAAGTCGAGGTTCTTACCCAGGCGAACGGTTGTCATCACGAGACGGGAAACCCAAAGGCGGCGGCCTGACAGGGCGCACGGAACCGATACGGTTTTCGTATCGGGAACCGGCGACCTTCAATTGCGTGAGATCCGCATGTCAAAGATCTCATCTGCTGCCTGAGGTGCGCCACGCGTCGGGATCTAACTGTAAAACCCTGCCAACGGCACCTCCGAAGACCCTTGAAGACCCAGTTCAAGAGTCGCAAGGATGGACCCACCTCCGACGGAACGACTTCACCCCAGTGACCTTCCTCGGAGGTAGGTCCAGGGGGCCACTGTCGGTACCCTAAAAACCGTACACCCCCTGAGGTTACAAAGATCTCGAGGGAAGGCCGTCTACACGGATTGAAGACCCTCGGAGGCCCACTTGTCAGACATGACCGGACCTGCTTCTCCAACATGGTTAATCCCTAGGTCGCCACGTGTACTGCCAAACCGGAGCTACCGCCCGCAAGGGGGAAGCTCCGGACCAAGTACCGAAATGGCACCTTTGGACTTAACCCCTGACCGAGAGAAGCTCCGGACCTGACACGTGTCAGATAGCTCTGGAGCTACCTGCTTCCCACAGCAAGCTCCGGAGCTGCCACGTGTCCAAACGTCGGAGCTGGCAGCCCCTAACCTCCGGAAGACCTTGTAACGGCTCCGGATCCTCAAAGGAGAGCCAAGGACTTCAAGACCCGACTAAATGTCATTAATGCCATATTAATGACACTTAAACGGACAATCCTAACACCAGTAACGGCACTGTCAGAGCCCGTTACAGGATTATTAACAACAATTAATAGTGTATCAATACTAGTAACCGCCCGGGCCACATGTCGGGCCAGGCCAGCTTGTAACAGCCTGTCCTTGTACTATAAAAGGACAGGCCGACGATACACACGGGGACACACGCACACAGACGTGATCATACGTGACGAACTAATACAACACCAACACACCCGTGGAGTAGGGTATTACGCTCAGGCGGCCCGAACCACGTAAATCCTAGTGTCTCCTGTGTTAAATCGCAATTCACCTTCTTGAGTCTCCGCGCGCCCACACCGAACCACAAACTCCTTCAACACTTTAGCAGTGTCAGGAGATCTGCCGACTCCGACAGTCGACACAGTCCATCGAGCGGCAGAACTTCATCCGTGAAGAAATCAAGAAGCTGCTCGATGCTGGTTTCATCCGGGAGGTTCACCACCCACGGTGGTTGGCCAACCCTGTTGTCGTTCCTAAGGCTGGCGGGAAGCTCCGGATGTGCATCGACTACACCAATCTCAATAAGGCATGTCCCAAGGATCCATTCCCTCTTCCTAGGATAGATCAAATAGTAGACTCAACATCAGGTTGTGACCTTTTGTGTTTCCTATATGCGTATTCCGGTTTTCACCAAATACCTATGTCTAGGGAAGATGAGGAACACACTTCTTTCATAACAGTAGACGGCCTGTATTGTTATGTCTCCATGCCTCATGGTCTCAAAAATGCTCTCGCCACCTTTGTACGTGCAATGCATAAGACATTCGGGGACCTCATTAGAGATCTGGTAGAGGTGTATGTCGACGACATCGTGGTAAAAATCAGGGACAGCACATCCCTATTAGACAACCTAGCCAGAGTCTTCAGCAAGCTGCGCACGACACGCACGATGCTGAACCCCGACAAGTGTGTCTTTGGGGTCTCTGCAGGGAAGCTCCTTGGTTTCTTGGTATCGCACCAAGGGATCGAAGCTAACCCAGAGAAGATCAAGGCGATAGAGCTGATGCGGCCGCCGGCCCGCATCAAGGACGTGCAAAAGCTTGCAGGATGTTTGGCAGCCCTCAGTCGGTTCATCTCAAGACTGACTGAGCGAGCCCTGCCCTTCTTCAAGATTCTACGGAAGTCAGGCCCCTTTGAGTGGACTGAGGAAGCTGAAGCGTCCTTCCAGGAGCTCAAGAAACACGTGACGACGCTGCCCATTATGGTGGCGCCAGAACCCGGCGAACCGCTCCTGTTGTACATCACTGCAACAACGGAAGTGGTCAGCATGGTCTTGGTTGCAGAGCGGCCGGAGCTACTACCGCAACAAGTACCAGAAGGAGCCCCAGAGGGGGAGGCCGAGCCTCAAGGCCCGAACCCAGAAGAGCCCCCCCCCCCGCTGTGAGTTCCAGTGACCAAGTGCCTTACGGGTCGCAGCCCCCGGAGGCCCAGCTAGACCCTGGGAGCCACATTCCCCAGGAGGCAAACGCATTGCAAGGAGCCCCGGACCCCCCAGGGAGGGTTCGGACCTGCCAACGGCCAGTCTACTACGCCAGTGAGGTCCTCCATGAAGCAAAGACAAGATACTTGGAGGTACACAAACTGCTGTATGCAGTGCTCATAGCAGCGAGGAAGCTCCGGCATTACTTCCAGGCTCACCGGGTTTCAGTGGTCACCTCCTTCCCATAGAAAACCATACTCCACAGCCCCAATTCGACTGGCAACATTGCCAAGTGGGCAGCGGAGCTGGCTGAGTTCGAGCTGGAGTTCTTACCTCGACATGCAGTCAAAAGCCAAGCACTGGCGGACTTCTTGGCCGAATGGACCCCATCACCAAGCAACCCGGGGGGCACGGACAACGGAGAAACGGTGCCGAAGGCTCCGGTTTTCACCGAGACCCCCTGGACGCTCTACTTCGATGGTTCCTCGCGGAAGCAGGGGGCCGGCGCTGGGGTCCTGCTTCTCACCCCGACTGGGGAGCAGTTCAAATACATGGTGCGCCTCGACTTCAAGGCGACAAACAACATGGCGGAGTATGAATCCCTAATCTTTGGGCTGAAGACTGCCTTGACCCTCAATGTCCGACAGCTCCTGGCTAAAGGTGATTCTCAACTGATCATCAAGCAAGCCAGAGGAGAGTGCAGCTGCAATGACCCTCAATTAGCTGCATACCTGCTGCGCGTCCAGAAGCTGGAAAAGGACTTTGAAGTCTTGGACTTGTGCCATGTACCCCGAGCCGACAACTCAGTCGCAGACGACCTGTCAACGAAGGCCTCCACAGGGGCCCCAGTGCCCCAAGGAGTCTTTGCAAGGACGTTACCGCGACCAACCGCCCGAGCAGCCGAGCCGGGCGAAGGGGGCGAGCCCAGCACCTCGAAGTTGGCAGTCCCGGCGACCCTGCTACCATGGAGTCCGCCAAGGATCGTATGCGCCACCGAGGGCTCCGAGCTACCGGACGCCCAAGATCCAGAAGCTCAAGTAAGTCCCGATGCATGGATCTCAGAGGTCCGGGACTACTTGAAGGACAATATCCTTCCCGAAGAACATGCCCTGGCGGAAAGGATTGTTCGCATGGCTAAAAGGTACACGCTGACGGAAGGGGGTCTCTACCAGCGTGGCGCCAACGGTATCCTACTGCGATGCATTACCCGGGAGGAGGGCTGCGACCTGCTCGCAGAGATCCATGGAGGCGAGTGCGGGAACCACGCGTCCTCCCGCACGCTGGTCGGTAAAGCCTTTCGGCATGGCTTCTACTGGCTGACAGCACTCCAGGATGTCACCGAGATGGTAAAGAGATGCAAGGCGTGCCAGTTCCATGCCAAGCAGATCCACACGCCAGCTCAGGCGCTGCAGATGATCCCTCCCTCATGGCCATTCGCTGTATGGGGGTTGGACATCCTGGGACCCTTTCCCAGAGCCGTCGGAGAATTCCGGCATCTCTACGTCGCCGTAGATAAGTTCACCAAGTGGCCGGAGGCCGCCCCAGTTGTCACCATCAACAAGCAGTCAGCAGTAAAGTTCATTAAGTCGATCGTCTGCCGGTTCCGGGCCCCGAACAGAATCATCACTGATAACAGGACCCAGTTCACAAGTGCAGCGTTCCAAGAATACTGTGAGGACCTGGGGATCCAAGTCTGCTATGCATCTGTTGCTCATCCAGAGAGCAATGGGCAGGTCGAGAGAGCCAATGCAGAGATCCTCAGGGGCCTCAAGACTCGCACATTCTCACACCTTGAGAAGCATGGTGCAAATTGGGTGGATGAGCTTTCGTGTGCGCTGTGGGCTAGCCGGACATCAACCAGCCGGGCCACTGGGGAAACGCCTTTCTTCTTGGTGTACGGGGCGGAGGCCGTCCTCCCCCCAGAAATTACCATGGGCTCTCCCCGTGCCCGGAGGTACGACGAAGCCGCGCAGGACCAGCTCCGGCGTGAAGACCTGGACCTCGTCGACGAGGGATGAGTGCGAGCAGCTCTCCGAAATGCACGGTACAGGCAGGCACTCCGGCGCTACCATCAGAGGACCGTGCGGAGTTGGGAGCTAAAGGTAGACGACTTGGTGTTGCGCCGCATACTCTCCCGAGAAGGGTCTAACAAACTCTCCCCCAGCTGGGAGGGTCCCTTCCGGGTAACAGAGGTTTGCCGCCCAGGATGCGTCCGCCTAGCTACAGAGGATGGACAGCGGTTACCCAACCCATGGAACATCGAACACCTCCGTAAGTTCTACCCCTAGACCAGGGTCGGGGCAATGCTATTTCATTGTAAAGGTTACACATTATCTCAGGACATCACTTAGTATAGGGGGATGGGGCTCCGAGTGCACATTCCGCTTAGCCTGGTCCAGAACCCTAAGTAGGTGCACTCGGCTCCACCTAACACCCAGGTCGGGTTATTCCCCTTGTAAAGTTTGCTTCATCTTATGAGAAACTACAATGAAAGAATGTTGCCCTACCTGGTATAGGGTTTGTCAATTCAAAAATTATCTTTAATTTTTATGATGTTGCTGTAAGCCCGCCATAGCTCGTGATCTATCATGAGCGCTGTCGTTTTTCCCCTGCTTTAACAATAGTGGGAGCCTTGCTGTCTGGACTGCAGGTGGGGTTGCTTGAGGTACCTACGATGCGCCTGGGGCCTCGGTTGTTCCAATACTCGGGGGCCTGTGTCTCTAGATGCCCCCCCCCCCCCCCCCCGCCCCGGAAACGGCTTACGCCGAGCGGGAGGTCCAGGGCCACAGCCTGCTTAGCCTGGTCCCGTACCCTAAGCCTGTGCGTTCTGCCTCCCCAGCGCTACAGCCGAGTGCTGGGGGCCAGATGGATCACCCTTGGGTATTCTGGACAACGAGTCCTGGGTGCAGAAGCACTGAATTACCCAATCCCCACGAGTCAGCCCAGGATCGTAAGTCAAGTGACACTACAAAAAGAGCAGGGGTAAAGTGACAAGCAGACAGAATTACTTCTCTTTTTTGATCTATGTACAGGTCTTTGAGGAAGTTATTCCAGCAACCACCGTCAGAGTACTCGCGAAGACAGTGGGCACCGCCAGCCTGAAGCTCCGGCGGCACCCCCAGGGGGCCCGCTGTCGACCTCTCGCCGAAGATGGCAAGCACCGCGGAACTGAAGCTTCGGCGGCACCCCCAGGGGGGCCACTGTCGACATACCTGCATACTCAGCTACGGCAATGCTACCTACGAATCCTAGGCTCCTCCTGCACCGGTCCGCCCTAACCCCTAAGTGTATGATAGGAGTGCCCATAACAACTGGCCACACCTGTCAGGGGGCCATACTTTGGGGGACGGCAGGTCCTGGAAGCTAGGGAACAACAAGCAGCCGGAAGACACTGCTAGAAATAGAAGCAAGCTGAGTATAAAAGGGCACCACAGATAGATTTTTTATCGCACAAATAAAGAGTTTTTCACCACAGCCAACCACAAGACAAAAGACAGAAAGACAAAAACTTAAACAGACGCCCGGGGAGCCCTCAACCGCTCCGTTGGAACCTTGAGGCGATGAGTGCCACCGCATCCGAAACTTCAGACTTGGCGGCCTCTTCCCTCTTGGTGATGGGCCCCTCGAGGACCGGCTGCAGGGAGACGTCGGGGTACCAGCTCTGGTAGCAGGACAGGATGTGCGTCGCCACCTCCTTCACCAGCATTCGTCCCTCGGCCTCCAGCTGGTTGTCAAGGATGGCCCCCAGCGAGCGCATCCTCGAGCTGGTGGAGTCGAGCGCCGGGAACACCTGACTCACCTCCTGCGCCGGCTCCCCCACGCGCGTCGGGCTGAAGCCGAGTGGCACCAGAGCCGAGTCAGCACCGCCGAGGAACTCCCAGACCTTCTGGGCCTCGGTGGAGCGTGCCGCCCGGAGCTCCGCCACCTCCTGCTGGGCCGCCGCCAGTGCCCGGGGGCCGCCGTCCAAGAACCGCTTCTCCCTGGCCGCCAGGGCACTCTCGCGCTCGCCGACCCCCGCCTCACGGCGGTTCAAGTCACCCTCCTTGAGGGTGACGTTGAACTCGCGGTCCAGAAGGGCCTGGCGCTCAGCGGACTGGGCCTGCTGCGCCTCAGCTACGGCGGCTTCCCGGCGGTCCAGCTCGGCGGCGCGGACTCTCGCCCCTTCCTGGTGGAGGATGAGCTCGTGGCAGGTCGCCTCCACCTCGGCCCGCTTCGCCGCCAGCTCCTGCTCTCGTTCGGCTAGAGCGGCCTCCCGGAGGGACAACAGGTGCTGAAGGTCCTCGCATGCCTGGAGGCGCGAGCTGGCCTCAACGTGGATGGCCTCGGTGTCTGCCTTCAGCTTCTGGGTAACGGCGTCCAGCTGGGCGATGAGGTCGCGCTCCTGCTCGAGGATCTTCATCTCCCCCCGAACAACCGCCTCCCGCTGGGCCGCTCGACTCTTTGCCAGCCGAGTCCGGGCCTCCACGGCCCTCGCCCACTCCCGGAGTCGGTCGTCCTCGTCCTCGAGCCGCCCTTTCTCCCGGGCAAGGGCCGCCTGGGCCTGTCGGAAGACGGAGTAGGCCATGACCATAGCCTCGGACAGGGGGAGGGGCTCCACCGTAGCAGCAGGCCCCTGCCTCCCCACTTCCTCAATATCGTCCTCCATTTGGAGGACCACTGGGGAGGCGGGGACCAGGGCCCCCTCCCGGATGGCAGCACCCGGGGCGGTGGCGCCAGCCGACGCAGCAGTGTCGGAGGGCGCGGCGGCGTCGGCCGGCACGGAGTGGCCGGTGGACGCGGTGTCGTTGGTAGGCGCGGCGGCAGTCATCGGCGCGCGCGGCTGGGCTCTGGCAGCCGTTGTGGGGGTCTCAGACGCGGGGGCCTGAGGTACCCCAGCGGCAGCAGCCTAGGGCACCGGAGCAGGGCCCGAGGCAGCAGACGATCCCCGCGAGCCGACTGGAGCGGCAGACCCTCCAGCAGAAGTGCCCACGGGTGGAGTAGCTGTGGAAGCGCTGAAACCAAGCAAGCTCAAACCATAAGAGATTGACAGGGTAGGCGCACAACAAAGAACACCCAAGGTAGAATCTGAGCAGGCTTACCGGGGGACGCTGAAGTTCCACCGCTTCCCGAACGGGTTGGGGGGGGGGGGGGTTCGGACCCCCCGAACCCGTGATGGGGGCCCCTGAGTGTGCTGGGGGCCCCCCGTGGTGATGGTGTCGGCGGCACCCCCGAGGTCTGGCGCCCCTCCGAACGGAGAGGGAACACTTGGGTCCCGTCGGTGTTGAGGAGCCTCCCCCTCTTGCGTGTGGAAGACTCGGGCGGCAAGGTGGCGCCATCAGCGCCCCCTGGCGACGAGCACGGCAGGGCTCCGGAGTCCTGACGAAGGGCAGAAGGGGCCGGCGGCAGTGACCGGGCGCGCTTCTTGGGGGACGGGTCCAGCACCGGAACCGGCACCTTCCCCTTCCCCTTGTCGCTGGGGGTGACAACTCCACCCCATGGATGGTGCTGGGGGCCGCTCGAGGAGTCGTTGCTTGAAGAACCAACGTTGCTTAAGGGAGCCTCGCGTCCCTCAGCGTCGTTAGCAATGCTAACCCCCCAGAACGGGTCCCCGATCTGGCGTCGCGCCAGCCCGGACTCGTCAAGGGTCGGCATCGTCTTCAGCAGCTGCCTCCTCAACTCGGAGTCCGAGCACAAGGGGCGGCAGGCCGACGGAAGAGCAAGTTCCTCAGCGGAGATGTCATCGGGGCAGACCCAGGCCAGCATGTCGAGCAGCTGCTGCTCGCCCAGGTTGGAGCTGGGCCCGGTCTCGAGCCGGGTGCAGTCCGACAGGCCGATGAACATTGACGCCGGGCGGGCACGGTGCTGAAGCAGAGCTATGCGGCGGGACATGAAGTCCCTCAGCACCATGGCAGACGACAGCCCGTGGTCCGCCAATATCTGGATCCTCTCCAGCGCCGGGTTGAACGCCTCCTCCAGCTCTGGGCGCTCCTCCCAGAATGATCGCTCGGAGTAGGGGATCCCGGTGGGGAGGCACATCTGGTCGTGGGCCTCGACCTTGGTGATCATCCAATCTTCGCACCACATCTCCCACCTTGCTGAGTTGAAGGAAGCAATGTACCTCGTGGGGACCTTTGTCCGACGCTGGAAGTAGTAGGCGCCGAGGTGCTCCTTCAAACTCCTGCCGGTGGCCCTCAGTACAAAAAAGTACCAGAAGAGCTTTACCGACGACATCACCCCCATGAACATCTCGCAGAGGTGAGCGAAGACTGCCAGCATGGCGATCGAGTTCGGCGCGAGGTGGTGGAGTTGGAGGCCGAAGGTCTCCAGGAGCATGACCAAGAAGGCGGATGCTAGCGGGACGAAGCCGGCCAGCACGTACGACGAGAAGAGAACCATCTCCCCGGCGGAGAGGCTCAGCGGGAGCCTCCCAGGACAGAGCCACGACTCCCGCTCAGGAGTATGCCAGCCAAGAAGCCAGCGCATAGGGGCCAGGTCGGTGGGCCTGGACAGCCTGGACTTGGGCAAGATGCTCGCCATGAGGGCTGAGGTTGGAAGCTCTGGACGGGGAGACTGGGAACTAGAGCGCAAGAACTGGGCTTGAGGCGAAAACACGAGCGCAGGGATGTAGAGGCGGGAGAAAGAACCCTCAGGGGGGAAGTTTTCTTTTTATGCACCCCTGCAGGCCAACAGGCGCAAAAGTGTGGATCGCCGCTGCCCCAGTAGAAGAGTAATAAACCCGTATGGGCAATGACATGAGGGCCCGGGACGCTCGACAAAGAAGGCGAGTCGGGCAGCTAGCTATGCGGGAGGTAACTCGGCGGTTTCCGAAAGGGCAAAAGCAGCGGAAGTTCAGGAGCCACCTTGGGAACCACCGCAGTTAAAGCACGATTGAAGGCAGGAGTCACGTCGCGCGGCGCCTGTTCAGCACCTTCGCTTACTGGAAGGAGACACGTCGCCTCAACGGCAGGGGTGTGTCGCCTAGGGAACTGCCCTGAAGCGGAATCGGAAGAGTTGCGCGGGAAGAAAAGGGAGAAGATCCCACCTGCGGTATCGACGACTCTCCCGAGGTAGGCTCGAGAGCCACTGTCGGTACCCTGCAGACCGGGTACCACCGCACACAGGAGAAAACCACTAAAGACTCCGCCTCTGCCTAAGAAGCCGAATCTGAGGCTGCCACGTGGAGGAGGGAAGGACCTGATCCTACCTCCCCGTCGGTGGAGGCTCCCAAGCTGCCACGTGGCCGGCAGGGCCAAGCCCACGCCTCCCCGCTGAGGAGGGCTCCGGAGCCGCCACGTGGTCAATCGGGAGCTCAGTGTCAAGCCCACGCCTCCCCTCTAAGGAGGGCTCCGGAGCCGCCACGTGGCCAATCGGGACCTCAGGGCCAAGTCCGCACCCGCGCAGGGAAAGGCACCGGAGCTACCACGTGGCCTGCAGGGCTGAGCCCCCACCCCTCGATAGAGGTGGGCTCCGAATGCGCCACGTGTCCTGTTCCGTCAAGTGCTTTACTTTCCGCAGAGGCAGGCTCCGGCGTAACCATGTGGCGGACACCCAACTCAGTGCGGTATGGAGCCACAGTAAAGGAATGCGTGCGCTGCTTAGACAAGCATTAAGTGTGCGCGCCTTCCCCAGGCAGGTTGAGCCGCGCTTACGAAAGTCAAGGCTCCAGTGTCCTGTCTTGTCCAAGTAGCCGGTACAGACCCACGCCGCAAGACGGACGAATGGACCGCGAGGACAAGACGGACGAGACGTGCACCACCATCATCACCAACTATGTGTAGCCCTGGTGCACGACGCGGCGGGACGGCGCATTGACACCCCTGACAAAGGGAAGTAGATAGCAATTAATCCTAGATCTTGTATAGGATTTGGCTCTCCCCAGGACCACCTGTCGGGTACTGGGACCCACCTTGTGACTACAGAGTCCTTGAACTACAAAAGGGCTCTGCAGACGACCTTCACAAGGGACGGACAAAAAATTAGACCAAGGCTCATACACGCTCGAGCAAGGCAATACACAACACTCCCGTGGACGTAGGGTATTATGCTCCGGCGGCCCGAACAACGTAAATACCCTGCGTTCATCATTCTGCTGTGTTCGATCTCCTGGGACTAGCCCTCGTGAATCCAAAGAACCTCCGCGGGCTGCTCTCTAAGCAGGTCCGGGGGAAGTGTCGTTTACGACCTTCGACAGCGCGCCAGGTAGGGGGCTTTTTCCCCGTCAAGATCTCCACCAGCAGCAATGGTGAACGACCAATCCAACGCCGGTTCATCCACGACGCGGTCACGGCGGCAGTCAGTGGCGGAGGATCAGGCCTCATCCCGCTCTAGGGCAGGCTACTGCTCTAGGGCGGGAAGGTCAGGACCTTCACGTGGCCCTGTAGTCACTTCGCCGGTTGTAGGCCGACATGCCACTCCGCAGCGTACTACGACCGTGACAGCAATCACGGCGCCGCCGACTGCAAGCCCGGAGAGTGCGCTCGCAGCAGCACGCGCGCTACTCCACAACCCTCCTGCTGGGGACGCTCCTCAGGGAGCAGCTCAGCAGTGGATCAACGAAGTCGACCACCTCATCACCGCCGCGCGCAACGCGCCTCCACCGAGGGAGGCACATGCTCAGCTGATGCATATGTCATTGTCGTGTATGCCGACAATCGACCGATGGACAGCAGACTCGTGCTCGACCAGGATCTCGACAATAGATCTGAGAACCGGGCTGCAGCGCCGCAGGCCCGGAGAGGACTACCGAGTCACCATCGAGTGCCAGAGGGAGCGTCGGCGCAACCTCGAGGCAGATTACAGCGTGCCGGTCCCTATGCCCCAGACTCATGTTGCGCCTCCACCACACCAGACGTACGTCGCGCCTCCACTGCACCAGGCGTACGTCGCGCCTCCTCCACAGGCGTATGCAACACCGCCCCAGCATCAGGTGTACGCAGGCCCGCCTGCTCACCCGGGGTATGTGATGCCGCCGCCGGCACCAGTCAGCCCTAGCCAAGGGTGTGCAGCGCTAGCGCCTCACCTTCGTTTCGTGGTCTGGCCACGAAAGTTCCGGCCGCACATGCCGGAGAAGTACGACGAGAGCGTCAACCCGAGCGAGTTCCTGCAGATCTAAACCACTGCGATACTAGCTGCAGGAGGCGACGAGGCCATTATGGCTAACTACTTCCCCGTCGTCCTGACCGGCCCAGCTCGGTCATGGCTCATGAACCTGCCCAGGGGTCCATAACCTCCTGGGATGAGTTGTGCTGACAGTTCGTGGCTAACTTCGGCAGTTCCTACAAGCATCCCGGCACCGAGCTCGACCTCCACGCCGTTAGACAGCGCGCTGGAGAGTCGCTGCGATCGTTCATCCAGCGGTTCTCCCAGGTACGGAACACCATCCCTCATGTTGCTAGCGCATCGGTTATTGTTGCATTCAGACAAGGTGTGAGGGATAAGAACATGCTCGAGAAGCTAGCCACGCATGAGGTGCGTGATGTCTCCGAGTTGTTCTCCCTGGCAGACAGATGTGCTAGGGGAGCTGAGGGGCGCAATTGGCACTCCGAGCCATCCTCAGAAGCAGGGGAAGCCACCCCGACTGAGGAAGGAGCCTCTGCGAGGAGCAGCGGCAGGAAGAAGAAGAAGGGCAGTGGCAAGAACAGGCCAAAGCCCGGAGCCCAGGCAATGGCGGCTGCGACACCCGGCTGAGCCTCAAGGCCCGAACCCAGAAGAGCCCCCCCCTGTGAGTTTCAGTGACCAAGTGCCTTATGGGTCCCAGCCCCCGGAGGCCCAACTAGACCCTGGGAGCCACATTCCCCAGGATGCAGACACATTGCAAGGAGCCCCGGACCCCCCAGGGAGGGTTCGGACCTCCCAACGGCCAGTCTACTACGTCAGTGAGGTCCTCCATGAAGCAAAAACAAGATACTTGGAGGTACACAAAC
The DNA here is from genome assembly GCA_036927565.1 of Tuctoria greenei. Taxonomy (NCBI): domain Eukaryota; kingdom Viridiplantae; phylum Streptophyta; class Magnoliopsida; order Poales; family Poaceae; genus Tuctoria; species Tuctoria greenei. Next base: position 4,188,155 of record JAYESD010000004.1, read on the forward strand.
TATTGTATGCAGTACTCATAGCGTCGAGGAAGCTCCAGCATTACTTCCACGCTCACCGGGTTTCAGTGGTCACCTCCTTCCCACTCAAGACCATACTCCACAGCCCCAACTCGACTGGCAACATTGCCAAGTGGGCAGCGGAGCTGGCCGAGTTCGAGCTGGAGTTCTTACCTCGACATGCAGTCAAAAGCCAAGCACTAGCGGACTTCTTGGCCGAATGGACCCCATCGCCAAGCAACCCGGGGGGGCCCGGACAACGGATAAACAGTGCCCAAGGCTCCAGTTTTCACCGAGACCCCCTAGACGCTCTACTTCGACGGCTCCTCACGGAAGCAGGGGGTCGGGGCCGGGGTCCTGCTCCTCACCCCGACTGGGGAGCAGTTCAAGTACATGGTGCGCCTTGACTTCAAGGCGACAAACAACATGGCAAAGTATGAAGCCCTAATATTTGGGATAAAGACTGCCCTGACTCTCAATGTTCGACAACTTCTGGCCAAAGGTGATTCCCAGCTGATCATCAAGCAGGCCAAAGGAGAGTGCAGCTGCAACGACCCTCAGTTAGCAGCATACCTGCTTCACGTCTGGAAGCTGGAAAAGGACTTTGAAGTCTTGGACTTGTGCCATGTACCCCGAGCCGACAACTCAGTCGTAGACGACCTGTCAACGAAGGCCTCCATAGGGGCCCCAGTGCCTCAAGGAGTCTTTGCAAGGACATTACCGCGACCAACCGCCCGGGCAACCGAACCGGGCGAAGGGGGCGAGCCCAGCACCTCGAAGCTGGCAGTCCCGGCGACCCTGCTACCGTGGAGTCCGCCAAGGATCGTATGCGCCACCGGGGGCTCCGAGCTACCGGGCGCCCAAGATACAGAGGCTCAAGCAAGTCCCGATGCATGGATCTCGGAGGTCCGGGACTACTTGAAAGACAATATCCTTCCCGAAGAACATGCCCTAGCAGAAAGGATTGTTCGAATGGCTAAAAGGTACACGCTGGTGGAAGGGGATCTCTACCGGCGTGGCGCCAACGACATCCTACTGCGATGCATTACCCGGGAGGAGGGCTGCGACTTGCTCGCAGAGATCCATGGAGGCGAGTGTGGGAACCACGCGTCCTAATGCACGTTGGTCGGTAAAGCCTTTCGGCATGGCTTTTACTGGCCGACAACACTCCAGGATGCCACCGAGATGGTAAAGAGATGCAAGGCATGCCAGTTCCATGCCAAGCAGATCCACACACAAGCTCAAGCGCTGCAGATGATCCCTCCCTCATGGCCATTCGCTGTATGGGGGTTGGACATCTTGGGACCCTTTCCCAGAGCCGTCCGAGGATTCCGGCATCTCTACGTCGCCGTAGATAAGTTCACCAAGTGGCCGGAAGCTGCCCCAGTTGTCACCATCAACAAGCAGTCAACAGTAAAGTTCATCAAGTCGATCGTCTGCCGGTTCGGGGTCCCGAACCGAATCATCACTGATAACGGGACCCAGTTCACAAGTGCAACATTCCAGGAATACTGCGAGGACCTGGGGATCCAAGTCTGCTATGCATCCGTTGCTCATCCAGAGAGCAATGGGCAGGTCGAGAGGGCCAATGCAGAGATCCTCAAGGGCCTCAAGACTCGCACATTCTCACACCTTTAGAATCATGGTGCAAATTGGGTGGATGAGATTCCGTGTGTGCTGTGGGCTAGCCGGACATCAACCAGCCGGGCCACGGGGGAAACGCCTTTCTTCTTGGTGTACGGGGCAGAGGTCGTCCTCCCCCCAGAAATTACCATGGGCTCCCTCCGTGCCCGGAGGTACGACGAAGCCGCGCAGGACTAGCTCCAGTGTGAAGACCTGGACCTCGTCGACGAGGGATGAGTGCGAGCGGCTCTCCGAAATGCACGGTACAGGCAGGCGCTCCAGCGCTACCACCAGAAGACCGTGCGGAGTAGGGAGCTAAAGGTAGACGACCTAGTGTTGCGCCGCATACTCTCCCGGAAAGGGTCTAACAAACACTCCCCCGGCTGGGAGGGCCCCTTCCGGGTAACAGAGGTTTGCCGCCCAGGATGTGTTCGCCTAGCTACGGAGGATGGACAGCGATTACCCAACCCATGGAACATCGAGCACCTCCGTAAGTTCTACCCCTAGACCAGGGTTGGGACAATGTTATTTCATTATAAAAGTTACATATTGTCTCAGGACAGTACTTAGACTAGGGGGATGGGGCTCCGAGTGCACATTCCGCTTAGCCTGGTCCAGAACCCTAAGTAGGTGCACCCGACTTCATCTAACACCCACGTTGGGTTATTCCCCTTGTAAAGTCTGCTCCATCTTATGAGAAACTACAATGAAAGAATGTTGTCCTGCCTGGTATAGGTTTTGTCAATTCAAAAATTATCTTTATGATGTTGCTGTAAGCCCGCCATAACTCGTGATCTATCATGAGCGTTGTCATTTTTCCCCTGCTTTAGCAATAGTGGGAGCCTTGCTGTCTGGATTGCATGTGGGGTTGCTTGAGGTACCTGCAATGTACCTGGGGCCTCGGATGTTCCAGTACTCGGGGGCCTGTGTCTCCAGATGGCCTCCCCCGGAAAAGGCTTACGCCGATCTGGAGGTCCAGGGGCACAACCTGCTTAGCCTTGTCCTGTACCCTAAGCTTGTGTGCCCTGCCTCCCCAGCGCTACAGCCGAGTACTGGGGGTCAGATGGACCACCCTTGGGAAGTATGGACGACGAGACCTAGGTGCAGATGCACTGAATTACCCAAGCCCCACGAGTCAACCCAGGATTGTAAGTCAAGCGACACTACAAAAAGAGCAGGGGTAAAGTGACCAGCGGACAGAATTACTTCTCATTTTTTGATCTATGTACAGGTCTTTCAGGAAGTTATTCCGGCAACCACTGTCAGAGTACCCGCGAAGACAGTGGGCACCGCCGGACTGAAGCTCCAGCGGCACCCCCAGGGGGCCCGCTGTCGACTTCTCAGTGAAGATGGCGGGCACCGCCGGACTGGAGCTCCAGCGGCACCCCCAGGGGGCCCGTTGTCGACTTCTCACTGAAGATGGTGGGCACCATAGGACTGGAGCTCCGGCGGCACCCCCAGGGGGCCCGCTGTCGACCTCTCAACAAAGATGGTGGCCACCGCCGGACTGAAGCTCCGGCGGCACCCCCAGGGGGCCCGCTGTCGACGTACCTGCATAATCAGCTACGGCAATGCTACCTACGCATCCTAGGCTCCCCCTGCACCGGTTCGCCCTAAGCCCTAAGTGTATGACAGGTGTGCCCATAACAACTGGCCACGCCTTTCAGGGGGCCATGCTTTGGGGGACGGCAGGTCCTGGAAGCTAAGGAACAACAAGCAGCTAGAAGACATTGCTGGAAATAAAAACAAGCTGAGTATAAAAGGCACCACAGACAAATTTTTTATTACACAAATAAAAAGTTTGTCACCACAACCAACCACAAAAACTTAAACAGGCGCCCGGAGAGCCCTCAGCCACTCTGCTGGAACCTTGAGGCGATGAGTGCCACCGCATCCGAAACTTCAGACTTGGCGGCCTCTTCCCTCTCGGCGATGGACCCCTCGAGGATCGGCTGCAGGGAGACGTCGGGGTACCAGCTCCGGTAGCAGGACAGGATGTGGGTCGCCACCTCCTTCACCAGCATCCGCCCCTCTACCTCCAGCTGGTTGTCGAGGATGGCCCCCAGCGAACGCATCCTCGAGCTGGTGGAGTCAAGCGCCGGGAACACTTGGCTCACCTCCTGCGCCGGCTCCCCCACGCACACCGGGATGAAGCTGAGCAGCACCAGAGCCGAGCCGGCAGCGCCAAGAACTCCCAGACCTTCCGGGCCTCAGTGGAGCGCGCCTCCTGGAGCTCCTCCACCTCCTGCTGGGCCGCCGCCAGTGCCCAGGGGCCGCCGTCCAAGAACCTCTTCTCCTTGGCCGCCAGGGCCCTCTCGCGCTCGCCGACTCCCTTCTCGCGGTGGTCCAAGTCGCCCTCCTTGAGGGCGACGTTAAAATCGCGGTCCAGGAGGGTCTGGCGCTCAACGGACTGAGCCTGCTGCACCTCAGCCATGGCGGCTTCCCGGCGGTCTAGCTCGGTGGCGCGGACTCTTGCCCCTTCTTGCTAGAGGATGAGCCCGTGGCAGGTCACCTCCACCTCGGCCTGCTTCGCCGCCAGCTCCTGCACCGTTCGGCCAGAGCAGCCTCTCGGAGGGACAGTAGGTGATGAAGGTCCTCGCAGGCCTGGAGGCGGGAGCTGGCCTCAGCATGGATGGCCTCGGCGTCTGCCTTCAGCTTCTGAGTGACGGCGTCCAGCTGGGCCATGAGGTTGCGCTCCTGCTCGAGGATCTTCATCTCCTCCCGAACGATCGCCTCCTGCTGGGCCGCTCAGCTCTTCGCCAGTTGGGTCCGGGCCTCCAGGGTCCTCGCCCATTCCCGGAGCCGGTCATCCTCGTCCTCGAGCCGCCCTTTCTCCCGAGCGAGGGCTGCCTGGGCCTGCCGGAAGCCGGAGTAGGCCACGGCCATAGCCTCGGATAGGGGGAGAGGCTCCACCGTAGCAGCGGGCCTGTGCTCCCCACTTCTTCAATGTCGTCCTCCATTTGGAGGACCACTGGGGAGACGAGGACCAGGGCCCCCTCCCCGATGGCAGCACCCGTGGCGACGGCGCCAACCGACGTAGCAGTGTTGGAGGGTGCGGCGGCATCAGCCGGCACGGAGTGGCCGGTGGATGCGGAGTCGTTGGCGGGTGCGGCAGCGGTCGTCGGCATGCGCGGCTGGGCTTCAGCAGTTGCTGCGGGGTCTCAGACATGGTGGCCCGGAGCACTCCGGCGGCAGCAGCCCGGTGCACCGGAGTAGGGCCCGAGGCTACAGAAGATCCCCACGAGCCGGCTGGAGCGGCAAAGCCCCCAGCAGAAGTGCCCGCGGGTGGTGGAGTAGCTGTGGTGGCGCTGAAATCAAGCAAACCCAGATCATAAGAAAATGACAGGGTAGGCGCACAACAAAGAACACCCAAGGTAAAATCTGAGTAAGCTTACCGGGGGACGCTGAAGTTCCACCGCTTCCCGAAAGGGTTGGGGGGTTCGAACCCCCCGAACCCGCGGCGGGGGCCCCTGAGTGTGCTAGGGGCCCCTGTGGTGGTGGCGTCGGCAGCACCCCCGAGGTCTAGCGCCCCTCCGAACGGAGAGGGAACGCTGGGGTCCCGTCGGCGTTGAGGAGCCTCCCCCTCTTGCACGTGGAGGACTCGAGCGGCAAAGTGGTGCTGTCGGCGCCCCCTGGAGACAAAGGCGGCGGGGCTCCGGAGTCCTGACGAGGGGCAGAAGGGGCCGGCGGCGGCGACCGAGCGCGCTTCTTGGGGGTCGGGTCCGGCACCGGAACCAGCACCTTCCCCTTCCCCTTGTCGGTAGAGGCGACGACACCACCCCATGGTTGGTGCTGGGGCCCGCTCGAGGAGTCGTCGCTTGAAGAACCGTCGTCGCTTAAGGGAGCCTCACCTCCCTCAGCCTCGTCGGCGATGCTGACCCCCCGGAACGGGTCCCCGATCTGGCGCTGCGCCAACCCAGACTCGTCGAGGGTCGGCATCATCTTCAGCAGTTGCCTCCTCAACTCGGAGTCCGAGCACAAGGGGCGGCAGGCCAACGGAAGAGCCAGTGACTCAGGGGAGATGTCGTCGGGGCAGACTCGGGTGAGCATGTCGAGCAGCTGCTGCTCGCCCAGGTTGGAGTCGGCGCCAGTCTCGAGCCGGGTGCAGTCCGACAGGCCGGTGAACATCGAGGCCGGACGGGCGCGGTGCTGGAGCGGAGCTATGCGGCGGGACATGAAGTCCCTCAGCACCATGGCAGACGACAGCCCATGGTCTGCCAGCATCTGGATCCTCTCCAGCACCGGGTTGAACGCCTCCTCCAGCTATGGGCGCTCCTCCCAGAACGACCGCTCGGAGTAGGGGATCCCGGTGGGGAGGCACATCCGGTCATGGGCCTCAGCCTTGGCGATCATCCAATCTTCACGCCACAGCTCCCACCGTACAGAGTTGAAGGAAGCAATGTACCTCGTGGGGACCTTTGTCCGGTGCTGGAAGTAGTAGGCGCCGAGGTGCTCCTTCGAGCGCCTGCCGGTGGCCCTCAGCACAAAAAAGTACCGGAAGAGCTTCACCGACGGCATCACCCCCACGAACATCTCGCAGAGGTGAGCGAAGACCGCTAGCATGGCGATCGAGTTCGGCGCGAGGTGGTGGAGTTGGAGGCCGAAGGTCTCCAGGAGCATGACCAGGAAGGCAGATGCTGGCGGGACGAAGCCGGCCAGCACGTACGACGAGAAGAGGACCATCTCCCCGGCGGAGAGGCTCAACGGGAGCCTCCCGGGACGGAGCCACGTCTCCCGCTCAGGAGTATGCCAGCCGAGAAGCCGGCGCATGGGGGCCAGGTCAGTGGGCCTGGATAGCCAGGACTTGGGCAAGATGCTCGCCATGAGGGTTGAAGGAGGAGGCTCTGGATGAGGAGATCGGGAGTTGGAGCGCAAGAACTGGGCTTGAGGCAAAAAGCACGAGCGCAGGGGTGCAGAGGCGGGAGAAAGGACCTTCAGGGGGAAGTTCTCTTTTTATGCACCTCTGTAGGCAAACAGGCGCAAAAGTGTTAATCACTGCAGCCTCAATAGAAGAGCAATGGTCCCGCGTAGGCAATGACATGAGGGCCCGGGTCGCTCGACAAAGAAGGCGAGCCGGGCGGCTAGCTATGTGGGAGGTAACTCAGCGGTTTCCGAAAGGGCAAAAGCAACGGAAGTGCAGGAGCCACCTTGGGAACCACCACAGTTAAAGCACGATTGAAGGCAGAAGTCACGTCGCGCGGTGCCTGTTTAGCACCTTCACTTACCAGAAGGGGACACGTTGCCTCAACGGCAGGGGCGTGTCGCCTAGGGAACTGCCCCAAAGTGGAATCGGAAGAGTTGCGCGGGAAGAAAAGGAAGAAGACCCCACCTGCGGTATCGACGACTCTCCCGAGGTGGGCTCGGGGGCAACTGTCGGTACCCCGCAGACCGGGTACTCCCGCACACTGGGAGAAAACCGCTAAGGACTCCGCCTCTGCTTGAGAGGCCGAACCCGAGATTGCCACATCGTGGAGGGAAGGACCAGATCCTACCTCTCCGTCGGAGGAGGCTCCCAAGCTGCCACGTGGCAGGCAGAACTGGACCCTCGCCTCCCCGCTGAGGCGAGCTCCGAAGCTGCCACGTGGCCAATCGGGACCTTAGGGCCAGGCCCGCGTCCTCGCAGGGAAAGACACCGGAATTACCACGTGGCCTGCAGGGCTGAGCCTCCACCCCTCCATAGGGGTGGGCTCCGGATGCGCCACGTGGCCTGTTCCGCCAAGTGCTCGACTTCCCGCAGAGGCAGGCTCTAGCGCAACTACATGGCGGACGACCAACTCAGTGCGGTAGGAAGCCGCAGTAAAGGAACGTGTGCGCTGCTCAGACATGCATTAAGTACGCGCGCCTTCCCCAGGCAAGCTGAGTCGCGCATGCGGAGGTCAAGGCTCCAGTGTCCTGTCTTATCCGAGTAGCCGGTACAGACCCACGCTGCAAGACGGACAAATGGGCCGCGAGGACAAGACGGACGGGACGGGCACGGCCATCATCACCAACTATGTGTAGCCCTGGCGCACGACGCGGCGGGACGGCGCATTGACACCCCTGACAAAGGGAAATAGATAGCAATTAATCCTAGATCTTGTATAGGATTTGGCTCTCCCCGGGACCACCTGTCGGGTCCTGGGTCTCACCTTGTAACTGCAGAGTCCTTGAACTATAAAAGGGCTCGGCAGGCGACCTTCCCAAGGGATCGAAAAATCAGACTAAGAATCATACACGCTCAAGCAAGGCAATACACTAACACACCCATGGACGTAGGGTATTACGCTCCGGCGGCCCGAACCACGTAAATCCTCTATGTTCATCATCCTGCTGCGTTCGATCTCCTGGGACTAGCCCTCGTGAATCCAAAGAACCTCCGCGGGCTGCTCTCTAAGCAGGTCCGGGGGAAGTGTCGTTTACGACCTTCGACATATATGTTTTTCATTCTTCTTGCGTTGCTCGAAATGCCAACGCATAAGTTCAGCCTCCCTAGGGTTTGAGAACAAACGCTTCAAGCGATCAATTACCGGAAGGTACCACATCACCAAGGCAGGAATTTTTCTCATATTCTTCCCGTCTGCATCGCCAGAAGTATCGTCATCGTCACCTTCAGGACCAATAATAAACTTCTATTCTTTTGAGTCTTTTTCATGTTGGTAACATACTGGTGAGTGTAGTCCTTCTTATATCTACTCACACCACAAATGGGGCATCTAGTTGCGAGCTCATGCTCTTTGCGATACAGAATACAATGGTTCACACAAGCGTGTATTTTTGTCACACCTAGTGCCATCGGGCAAAGAAGTTTCTTTGCTTTATAAGTGCTTCTGGGCAGTTTATTTGGATTTGGAAGCATTTCTGCTAGAAGATTCAAAAGATCAGAGAAACTACAATCGGATCATCCGTGCGTAGCTTTCAACTTTAGTAGTTCTAAGACTGCACGCAATGTAGTAAAATCTTTATCACAACCGTTTGATTCATCATATAAAAGCTCTGTCGCCACATTCTGCAATGTCTCCATTTTACTTAAACCTTTGCTTGCTCCCATAGAAGTCAGTACATATGGTTCAATGTGACGCAACATCTCCCCACAATCGAACTCATCATCATCATCACCAGCTTGATTGTCACTACCATCATCGATATGAACATTATCATCATCTGAGCCTCTTTCATCATCTTTATCCACATCATGTGTATCTAACTCACCATGCTTTGTCCATATTGTATAGTTATTTTTGAAACCATTTTTAGATGGGAAAAATCACACAAGCTCGGTGGCAAGAGTTTGTTCGTCAAAAGAGCACACCTGATGCTAAAGATCTAAGTGCAACTAGGTCAGAGCTTGCAAAAAAGAACAAATACCATCATCGCTTGGGGTCTGCCGGATATGCCTCCAAAGTCCAGAAATGGAATAAGATATTAGACGAAATTACCAGTAAGGACAATCCTCACCCATTAGAAGGGTGCGATGAGCGAACTCAACGCTGGGTCTTTGCTCGGTCAGGTTTGACCAGCAAGGGCAAACTTGAAAAGCCCGACTCTCTGAATGAAGTAGAGTATAAAATGAAAGGAGTAATTGAAAAGCAACAAAAGGGTCTCTTCAAGCCGAAGAGGGAGAATGACCAACTTACTGCTATCTTAGGAAACCCTGAACACAGCGGACGGGTTCGAGCGGTCTCTTCTCAAATGTCTTGGCTAGATGGTTTCCCTAAAGATAAAGACACATATAGAAGATGTGAGAAGTTTAAGAAAACACTTGATGAAATGATTGCTCAAAAGGTCAAAGAAAATATGCAAGAAATAATAGAACAATTTAGACAATCAGGACAATTAGTGACACCGAGTACAGTGACGGTTCCGGTGCAAAAGGAGCAATTAGTATCTCCAACTGCCTACCCTAGCACCGTTGGTTCCGTGCCAGGCTCAGGGTCAACCCATAAGTTCCCTGTTGATGATATTGCTAACGACAAATCTTGTCGTCTTCTTGTCCCGATAGGCATAGCAGGGAACAAAATCAAACAGGTTGCCACTGCTATGGCAAAGCCTGATCGTGACTTCAACAGGAATCCACTTCCGTTGTATTATGTTGTGGTGCAAGTTCTTCAGATCATTGATAATGATTATGAAGATTATGAAATAGACCACGTCACACCTGAGGGGATCGCGACTCTGGGGCAGGCTGTCAACCAATTAATCCTTTAGCACCAACGCGATATCGTGTTGGACGATGAGCCAATTTCTAGCCCTGTCGCATCTCCAAATACTGCAACCCCATCTTCTAAGGCGAAAGTGCATGAAGATCCACTCCCAGTCCGGGAAGATCCACTCCCCCTATGTCTCAGCAAGGATGATATCCAAGAGCAACAAGTTGGACAACAGCTTCAAGCAGTACCAGAGCAAGCTGTTGCTAGTAAAGAGCAACCAGATGAGCAACAGCTTGAAGTAGTACTAGAGCCAACTGCTGGGAGTAAAGAGCAATCAGTTGAACAACTGGTTCAACAACAAGCCAGTGTCCAAATTCCGACGACTACTCCTCGATCATCAGTGCCTATCAAAGTTAGCTCATACGAAATTAATAAACCTTCATCAGAAGTGTCAAAATATTTGGAAGCTATGAAGGAAAATATTAGAAAATTGAGTGCATCTAGTTCTTCTCATGAGCCAGCATTAGAAGATATCGAGGAGTGAGAAGAAGATGATGTCATGTATAATCGGCGGACGACTTTAGTTAAACCAAGAGTTCCAATATACAAGCTTGAGGATGTTCCTCCTAAATTTGCGAATGGAAAGCCGTTCATGACATCCGTAGAACTTAGCAAACAACCCGTCCAGCTCAGAAGAATGCATGAGTGGTACATCACTGCCAGCACAAAATATGGTCTAAATTGCGTCACATTTCGTATTCCAAAAGCAGCATTCTGGAGCACTAGTGTAGATAAACAAGTCATTTTATTCGAAGAGTTGAATTCCCTTTTCCATCGGGGCATGCTCGAAATCAACCTGCTGCTCGTCTAGTGCTTGTAAGTGCTCTAATATTTTGTATTTGCTTTTCTTACTACACGCATACGCATTTCATGAGATTATAACAATTCTGGACTTCTTCAATAGGATGCAATATATGGATAATGAAAAGTTGGAGCACAAGACAGGTATCCTTGACCCTACTAGGATTGCAAAGTCGCTATTCGATGTCCAGGCGAATCGAGACTCAGGATAGTACAAACACATGAACAAAAGAGATTTTGAAAAAGCAATTGCAAAACTTAAGAAGGATAGAAAGACAGAAGTTGCAGCTTACATAGGACATGCGATGTTTAACTTTGTCAGAGACGACAAGGACTTCGTAAAGGCTCCGTACCACTTTGAGTAAGTTCGACACATGACATTGAAATAGCAATTGTTGGTAATTGTTAACATGTGTGTTTGTATGTTTGCAGTAATCACTACATAATGATCTTCATCAAGCCAACGCAGGGAATGGCAACAGTCTTGGACTCGGTCGATTTCTCATCAGATCGTTACAAAGATTTCCTTTCCATTTTGAAACTGTACGTTTATTCAATAATTTTAATTTACGCACATTTAGAATCTGTTGACAAGTTTTATATGACATTTCTTGTATTACAGCGCTTGGCGGTTTTACGCGGAACAGTTTGGCGGTCAGAGACCTCCTAATACGAATGCATTGAACATTAAAACATATTATGCTTGTCCGAAGCAGCCTGCTGGGAGTGTGTTATGCGGGTATTATGTATGCGAGCATCTTCGGACCGCCGGCGTATATAGAGTGAATTGTGAGGATGTAAGTTATCCTTAATATCGATATCTTATTTTCTTACTTTTGTGTTTCATTTTCATTGTAACTAGCATAGTTTAATGCTTATATTCTCTGCTGTTCAATATTACTAGAAATATTATTTTCATATTTTGATCCAACTTCAAAATTCAATTGCTCATAGTACAACTCCAAAAATACCAAATAAATTCCTGTATACTCTCACTTTGATCTATACTTTGAGATTGTTCAAACAAATACATTCTAAACCTTGTTATGTGTTATATTGCAGCACATGAAGAATCTGAACGAAGAATGGCCAGTTTGTAGAAGTAATCCTAGTGGAGGAGCCGACAGGATTGCCGCTGAACTCTGTCAGTTCATTCGTCGTGAAATTTTGCACAAAAAAGGAAGTTCTTTGATAAGAATTGTGCAGCAGCTGATGTGCCAGAACTTTGCGACTATGCCAATAGAAACAATTTTTAGTGAAAATTTGTAAACTTTGAGATGAATTGTATCTGTAACTTGTACATATGTATATTGTTTTAGTGAAATTGACTTCTGTGATGATAATATTGTTGACTTTTGTTATGTGATGATATTGTTGTTTTTTGTTCTGTGGTTATATTGAATTGACATGGAAATTAGAAATAACAGCAGTAGTACTGCATAGGTTATACCTTATCACAGGCGGTTATTAACCAACGGCTAGGCATGACTGTGAAAAACAATTATCACAGGCGGCTAGATACAAGTAAAAAACCATCTGTGATAACCTAATTTTCACAGGCGGTGACTATTATGGTAGAAACCGGCTACGTTAAAAGGTCTTCACAGACGGCTGATGTAGGTAAACGTCCGCCTGTGATAACACTATTATCATAGGCGGTTAGTTATACTTCAATAGCCGCATGTGAAGACACAGTATCATAGGCGGTTAGTTATGCTTCAATACCCGCCTGTGATAAGACATTTATCACAGGCGGTTATAAATGTTGCACGACCCGTCTGTGATAAAATATATTCACAGGCGGCTAGCCTAAGTAAAGAACCGCCTATGATAATGTGTCTTCACGGGCGGTATCACTTCTCCGCCTGTAAAATTGCGGATTATCATAGGCTCTTCGTTTTAGGCGGTTTTAAAAGTTGTTTGTGATAATAGGTTTGTAGCTCCTGTGATGAGGCTTATTGTACTAGTGATGCCCGTTCGACCGTCCTTTCTATCAAGTACAACTGAGATTCTCCTAGGTCTAATCAAACCATCTCCATGGAAACGAAAGGATTCGCACGCCTTCTAATCCTCTTTGGTACGTTTGCGAAATTTCATTTTTTTTTCGAAACTGTGCGAGTTTTCATTTTTAAGAGTTACATTTACGAACTTATAGTTCGTATAGTCATTCTAAAGCAATGCCATATGTTTATTTACGTGAGTACGGTATGCGTTTTTGCAGGGATCATTTGGTCGCGTGTCGAGTTCGGTGCCGAGGGGGCCGGCACGACGGTGTTCACGCTGCACAACAAACTGCACCCACACGGTCTGGCCCGCCACGTTGTCCGGCAACAGTGCGGCGGCCGTCGGGGGCGGCGGCTTCGAGCTCTCGCCGAACGCCACCGTCTCGTTTCCGGCCCCGGCGGGCTGGTCCGACCGCCTCTGGGCGCGCACCGGCTGCGTCCCCTCCGGCGCGTCATCCCTCGCGTGCGCCACCGGCGACTGCGGCGGCGCGCCGCCGGTCACGCTCGCCGAGTTCACCCTGGGTGGCGCCGACGGCAAGGACTTGTACGACGTGAGCCTTGTGGACGGGTACAACGTCGGCGTCGGCGTGGCGGCGACGGGCGACCGGGTGAACTACGCGACGTGCGGGTACGCCGGGTGCGTCGGGGACGTGAACGCGGCGTGCCCGCCCGAGCTGCAGCAGATGTCGTCCGGGAACGCCGGCCAGCAGGGGGAGACGCCGGCGTCGACGAAGACGACGTTGGCGTGCCGGAGCGCGTGCGAGGTGTTCAGGACGCCGGAGTACTGCTGCACGGGCGCGCACGGCGGGCCCGGCAGCTGCGCGCCGACCAACTACTCGAGGCTGTTCAAGGCGGCGTGCCCCACCCCCACCGCGTACAGCTACGCGTATCGCGTATGACGACCCCACCAGCACCTTCACGTGCGGCGCCGGGGCGCAGTACCTCATCCCACGCAGCAGTAGTGTTCTGTTAATTTCTGTAGTTTTTGTGCTCGTTATCGAGCGACGCATGCATAGCAGCAACTCACAAAGCTTGTACAAGTTTCCAAAAATTAGTTGATTTGTACTCCCTCCAGTCTAAAATATTTGTCGTACAGACATCAATCATCCGTTCAGTTTTAGTTCTAAGGTTTGTTTGAAACGACAACTATAAAAAAACAGAGGGAGTAATTCATTTTTGAACTTCAAATCTACAAACTTTTTCAGATCTAGAGAGTACTACGTTCGGATCGATGGGCATCTTTCTCGTAGTAAATAGGCAGCTGAGGCTATGAACTTTAGTGTCACATGCATGTTTTGGGAGAGACCGCTCGAAAAAACGTTTGGTTTACTTTCCGACCAAAACAAACGGTTGTTATGTGCAAGCCTTCAACACGTCCTCTCTTTTTCTTGCATAGAAATCCGAAAATATAGGTGATTTCAACGTTAGATGCTGGCCATGGCACGTATATATCCCGTGTCAATGAAACAAAACCAAGCAAACTCTTCCGGGCAACTGCTAACCGCTCGGGATCAGAGTCACAGCTATTTTGCGTGCGTGACGTGCCTGAACACGTCGAGATGACCGTGACTCTGCACGCCGGCAGAACACGAGGATCCCTGCACCTGCCTCGTCAGCGCATCGTAGCGGTGGATGTCGAACCGGCGCGCCCGCATGAGTCGGCGCTGCCTGGACGCGAAGCGGGCGCGGAAGAACCCCACGAAGGACGGCTCCGTGGCGGTGCGCATGAAGAAGGCGTACCCGGCCATGAAGTAGAGCGACGTGACGTAGAAGCACACCGGCTCCATCACGTCCCACGACAGCTCCCAGAACGTGAGCCGCATGAACCCCACCGTCTGCGCCGCCACCAGGCCTAGCCCGCACCACAGCTCGCGCCGCACCTGCGCCGCCGCGTCCGCGTCGATGGCCCCCTTCTGCGCCTCCATCGCCTCCAGCAGCTCCCGCCTGCGCGCCGCCGCCGCCACCTCCTCCTCCTCGTCGTCGGCGATGGCGTCTCCCGCGCGCGCCGCCGGCTGATGTCTCGCCGACGGGAGGACGCTCTCGATCGCTCTCGCCACCATGTCAGGGCGGAGGAAGACCGCGTCGCCCAGGACGATGACGACGCCGGACTCGTCCAGCGCCCGGGCCAGCCTGCGGCCGCCCTCGACGCCGCCTGCCATGTCGACGCAGAGCGCCGCGAACTCCGACCCGGACACGACGCTCTGGTGCTGGGACCTCAGTCTCGTCCTCGCCGCCTCCATCTCCGCCGCCCTCGCCACCTTCCTCGTCTGCTCCACCGTCACGCCGCGCGCCTCATCAGGCGGCGGCGGCACGAGGCCGTCGAGGCGAAGACGGTTGAAAAGCTGGTCCCCGACGGGGAGGGCGGGGAAGCAGTGAGCCGGCAGAGGGACGGACACGGTGGTGTAGCCGACGTTGGCCCGGCGGGGCCGCAGGAATGCGAGCGTCGGGCAGTCCTCCACGGCCGGCAGCGCTCGCCGAGCAGGGGACGCGGGAGCGGCAGCCTTGGGAACGGCCCCGCCGACGCTGGCGGCAGCGTTCTTGCCGGCCCATAGGCGCCGTGCCATTGTTCTGTGGAATGCCATCTGCGTTGCGGTTCTGTCTTCTGACACGGGCGAGCTCTGCTCGAGCTTCGAATGCTTCTCGTGTTACGTGACAAAGATGGTGTTAACTCCTTGCTAGATGGAGCGGGGTGCCATGGCCAGAGGTGGTATTTATAGTCCCGCTAGCCTGGTGGGGAAATGAGAGGCGACCACTGAGCAGAACTTAATCACGTGCAACAGCATCTTAAAAATCTAAATAAAATAAGGGAGCACGCGAATCACCCTTGACATGACAGTAGCGTGTCATCTTCCAAGCTAACCGAGACGTCAAACATTTGGACGAAGGTAATACAATATAATTCGCTAGGCCAGTAGTGCAGTGCTACGCTTAACGGCAGTACAAACATACGCGGCGAAATGCCACGCCTCCACATGTTCAGTTTCATTTTTTGCAGAGAGCAGAAACCTTACGCTTACAAATCTGATTGGAAAAAAAAACTGCGGAAACAATTGGATCGAAGTCCACGCTCAATTTCACTCGAAAAGTCAGATCTCAGATGCAGAGAACACAATCAATTTCAGTGCTGCCGATCGCGTCGCCTTCTTATACTCAGTGCTGTCCTGTAATACTTCCTCCGTTCTAAAATAATTGTCGTTTCAGACAACCAAATGAACTAGAAATAAACTATTGAAAGTTGTCCTAACGACAATTAAAACAAAACAGATGGAGTATAATCCGGAAAACACGGTCTGCAATAAGCTTTATACTCCATCCTTTTCATATTATTTGTCGTTTAAGACAAGAATTCTAGTTCATTTTGAACTAAATTTCTTATCCTAAACGACAAATAATATGGAAAGGATGGAGCAGAAAGCGCAGAGTTGAAGTCAAAGCTCTATATATTGCAGGGTTTGGATCCCCGGGCGTGCGTCAAGAAGACCAAGCTGGCGGAACACATGTAGAGCTGTACGCGCCAGTGCCGAAGACCAAGCCCCTCTCTTCACCTAACCGTGATAAGCATGGCAGACGCGTCGCCGCGTCCCATGGTTATCCTAGTTCCTACTCCAATATTGAATTATCCATCTACACGATCAACATCATTCTGGATCGATCTCCTCGTCGAGTCATCGTCTAAAAATATTTGTTTCAAAACTAACAAGTCAGGCACGAGTAGTTGATTGCAACGGGACTACTCCTAGCTAGCATGCAGGCACGAGAATTGGACAGGCGTGCGTATATCCCTAGCGCCGTTTTCTTTTTTCTAGCAATCCTCGCCTTTTATTGTCGTTGTAGTGAGTTAGTGCGTAAGCAAAATGGGGGGAACGAAAGAAATGGCCAGCCGTATCATATCAAATCAGGCTATCTGCGCCAGTGCCCTCTAAAGCATATATACTCTATACACTGTTATTTTTCTATTTTTACATTACATACTCTAAGTTATACTATGAAACAGCAGTATGCTTTACAGTGTACCATTGCGAACGGTTTCATATTGGACTGCGTTTGGACAGCCGGAGCATCAACCCGTGTTTAGACGAGGAGGCGTGATGAACCGGCGCGTTCGTGTCGCTGTTGACATTATCCATCCCGCACACCGCATTTGGTTTTAGAGCTGCTGAGATTTGTCAGAAGTTTGTTCTCTTCCATCCCATCTTAGAAGGATATCAGCTATAACACGGTCGAACTCTTTTTTTTTTTAACGCATGTACTAGCTAGATAGACACATAAAAGATACTTCATCCATCTCCTATTATTTATTGTTTGAGACAAAAAATTTAGGTCATGAACTAAAATCTTGTCCAAAAAGACATAATATGAGATAGAGGGAGTACAAGTTAAGTTTCTGACCAAGTACGAAATGAACCAGCCCAATAAAAAAGAAACGGTGAAACACATGCTGTTTCATAATAACCTCCAGAATCAGGAAAGTCAAATAGATAAACACATAAAAAATGTGTTAAACAAACAAGAAAAAACAAAGTACTCTACGACAAAAAAAGAAAAGGAAAACAAATAGTGCTGGCCTGCTGAGCAGCAGGCAGCAAAAAGAAAAGAAAAAGAAAAAACAAGGCTGGGAAGTCAATACACGTTTACATGGGCCTAGTTTGCAAAGATAATTGGGCCGAGCATGTCATGTCTAGGATATGGGCTGATCTATCGGGGCGGAGGGAAGATCCGCGGACAGGAGAAAGTACCGGTCCAAGATGAGAGAGACTTCTGAGGTTTGTGCCATTTTCCATTCGTATAATCAAGATTCGATTTTTGCCCTAGGAGTTGACTAGTTAGCGCTATGACATTGTTTAGCATGCAGGGGACTTGTTAATTTTGTGGCTAACAACTCTGTGCTACGAGCGGGAGATATTAAATTGTATAGGTAGTTGTGACCGTCGATTGATTAGATCATTGAACTTGAAATTGTTAGCCAACTGTCCCAGGTTAATGCACCTTGTCCATTAACGTTGACTAGATCGACCTGGCGCCCCATCCAGTTCAATCATCATCGTCTTTGCTCCATTTCTATCTCTATCTCTCTCTTTATATATACATAAATGCTCGGATGAACAGAGAGCACACGGCGACTTGAGATCTAGACAGAGGATGGGATGGCTACATCAGGTGTCCAGCAGCAGCAGGTTGCCGTGGCGGTGGTCGGGCTCGCGGCGGCGGTGCTGACGGCGGCGGCGGAGGGTTTCATCTCCACCAAGACGTGGCGAGACATCCGCCGGGTGAACAGCGACGGCGCCCCGTTCGTGGGGCTCGTCGTGCCCAACGCCTACGAGATGGACCCCGTCCTCAACTCCCCCAGCTTCAGCCCTAGCCGCACCGTCCCCTACCTCGACGTCCAAGGTACGTCCTCCATCACACAACCGCATGCATGCCAATAATCTCTACGATTAACGTTTAATTCTCGCGTTTACTGTTTCAGCTATTTTTGATTGAATGGTCGATCTTTGTTTTGGTTGAATTAGGCCGGAGGTTTCGGTTCGGAACCATCGGAGGGCAAAACGTGGTCATGGTCATGACAGGGCTGCCCATGGTATTATTATACCTTCCCATTTCACTTAATTTCATATTTTGGTCTCTCTGCGATAACCATAGCATTTAATTAATCGTTACTTTATTTAGCGTATTATTCCAAGGAGAATAAAATTTAAATTTTGGAAGAAAAGAATTCGTGATTTCCACTGACTAATACTACCTCGGTTAGTTTTTATTTGATGATGGTTAGTATAGAAATGAACTAACCTCAAGAAATGCAGGAAGTATATGGTTAGACATCTCATAAACAGTCTTCTGCGTCACTCCATATATAAATAACTGCACTTTTTCTTTGCTCAAACGTATAAAACAAACATTTTGGCGACTTGCAGAAATAGGTAACAGTAGCCCACCCGACGTGTTTGAGATAAAAAAACTTATTGTTGTCGTTGCTGCAAAATAGGTAACATGCCACCGTAAATTTTAAATAACTTAGCCGTTAATTAATTAGATAAAATGGATAATTTCTATAACAGTGGGTATTGTAAAAAAATACTCTCTCGCTCAAAAAACTTGCCACTTTGTAGTTCAAAATGAACTACAAAGTGACAGTTTCTGGAGACGGGGAATACCTAATAATTATGATGTTTCTTTTGATAATGAGATTGTAAACCCCATTTGCACATTTTTTCTTACAAAGGATAACTCCATTTCATTAAGAGAATGAAAATTGTACCGAGCTCTACATCCTGATATGCATGTAACTCCATTTCTGCATGAAGAAATAAAAATACCCCGGCAAATAAATAAATAAAAGACTGACATTATGGTAATGTAGTAAGTATTGAGAAGAAAACAAATAAGTGCATCGGTACAATAAAGTAGATAAATTAATCAAACAGCACGAATAGATACAAGCAAAAACGGAGAAATTAACAACACGAATAGATATATGCAAAAAACCGGAGAAGTGATGAACAACATACTTTGCGGCACGCGAATGTGCAGCTGAATGCGGGTCTGACGACCCAGCTACTGCTGAGCCTGTTCAAGGTGAAAGGCATCGTGCACTGGGGCATCGCCGGCAACGCCAACGAGGACCTTCAGATCGGCGACGTCACCATCCCCGAGTACTGGGCCCACCTGTCCCTCTGGAACTGGCAGCGTCACGGCGACGGTCCCCAGAATGAGCTCTCGCTAGAGGCCGCCGGCGACTACACCCGACAGTTGGGCGCGCTCAACTTCTCCGACTATAATACCGTCGTCGGCGGTGGTGGGCAGGGGAACACGCTCAACAGCATCTGGTACCAGCCGCAGGAGATCTTCCCCGTCTCGGGCACGCCGGAGGAGCGGCAGCACGCCTTCTGGGTCCCCGCGAGCACGCGCTACCTCGCTCTCGCCAAGAGGCTCGAGGGAATGGAGCTGCCGGCGTGCGTGAACGCGACCAAGCAGTGCCTGCCCCGTGCGCCGCGGGTGGTGCGCGTGAGCCGCGGGTGCAGCGCCAACGTGTTCGTGGACAACGCCGCGTACCGCCAGTTCATCCGGTCCAGGTTCGGGTGCACGCCCGTGGAGATGGAGAGCGCCGCCGTCGCGCTCGTGGCGCACCAGCACGGCGTCCCGTTCCTCACCATCCGCTCGCTCTCCGACCTCGCCGGCGGCGGGTCCGAGCTCGGGAACGAGGCCGCCGCGTTCCTCAGCATCGCCGCGCAGAACGCCGTCGACGTCATGCTCAAGTTCGTGCCCCTCCTCGGCGGCGAGCATGAGCATGCCAGCCTGGGAGAAGAAAGCATGTGAGGCAAGCAGCCACAAACGAATGTCGGTGGTGATAAGGACTGAAATCTATACACTCTAATCAACTGTAACAATATTTGTTTTTTGAAAATGGAGCAGGAGCGCTGCCTTTTCGGCAACGTAGAAAAGAAATCTGGTTACATAGAGTTATGCTTTATTACATTGCATTACTGATTTTCTCCAGAACTGTAACAAATTATTATCAGAGTAATAACGCAACAGGTTTGACTTTCTCATTAGGGACAATTGTATCACCGACCTCACTTTAATATTTAATTGTACATTTAACCTTGTTTATTAGGGTTTGCACGTTTGACCTTCATATTTCGAAATAAAATCACCGTCTGACCTAAACTAACAGCCCTGTTAGTCCCAGATAATTAACATTTTTATCAATTAAAAATAAACACATTAATTGAGAAAATGACCGAACACGCAACCACGATAGCTAGGCACCATACGCATCTCTGTACGCAATCGAACAGGACAACGACGGCGGAGGCATGCGCCTACGCGCCTGCTGAGGGCGCAACGACAGCCGATGTCTGCATGGTTGATGGCGGCCGAGGTCCGCACGTGCTAGGGCTGGCGGCGGTGGAAGTTCGCTCCTGCGAGACAGCAGCGGCGCGAATCCGCTCCTACGAGAGGGCAGCGGTGGAGGTTCGCTCTTGTGTGTTCTCATGTCGCAGGAGGAGGGCGGCAACTGCGGGATGGCGGCGGCGCCAGCGTCCGGCGGCGCGCCCATGCGAGCCGGCAGTGTGCCCATGCAAAGTGGCGGCAGCGGCCATCCCGACCTGTAATTGTGGTTCCCTCTAACGTGCTTTAGTTATTGAATGTTAATTGAATACTAACTTTGATGAATTGAATGGTAATTTTTGCATTTAAAAGCTATATTACCTGCTGTCAGATGATTACTTGATTGATGTTTAATCTCCTTTAGTTGTCACCTGTCCTTGGTTAATTGAATGTTACCTGTTTCTAGTTCTATTTGTGTTTAGTTATTTAATGCTAGTGTTAATATGATGTATGTTTAATGTGTGAGTTGTCATATATGTGATATTATTTGCAATGAGGATTTATATAAATGTCATTGTTTTCTGTTTGGATAGTTGAACTGTTGTCAAACTTTTTATAAACTTAAATTGAATAAAAATTAATATATGTAATTAATCCAATTTTTTATTTAAAAAAGTATTTCAATTTTTGCTAAATTTTTTATGATCATAGTAGGGTCATAAATGAACATTACAATTAAAAGTAGGGTCAATTGTGCAAAGGGTAAATATGTTTTTTAGTCATGAAGTTAATACCGTTGAATGTAGGCCTAGAGGGGGGGGGGGTGAATAGGCCTTCTTGAATTTCTCGGTTCCTGTAGCACTTCCACAAAAAGGTCAAATCCAGATATATCGGACTAGTCCGGTAAAGTGCGGACTAGTCCGGATTTCACGGGCTAGGTTGATCAAGTTAGGTCAATTTGATTGTTTCGTTGTCGTTTGCAGCGGAAACATAAACTATAATGACAGTTCAATAGTTGTATGTTAAGTTTTATTGCAAGTATGATTCTTGTTCACTATTTAACTTCAATTCAACAAAATGAATCAAACCCTAGATAATGTTGATCAACTGGAATGATGAACACAAACGAACAAGACACAAGATTTATCCCGTGGTTCGGTTACCACGAAGGCAGCCTACGTCCACGTTGAGGAGCCCACAAAAGGACCGGGTCTTTACCAACCCTTCCCTCGTCGGATCGCCACGAAGGCCAATCCTCTTCCACTAATCACACAGGGGTAAATCACCAAGTTGAAGGGGCGATCTCACAAGTTGAGAGCTCCCTTGATTACAAGTTTCAAAACCACCAATAACACACTTCGAAATATACAAATTGAGATGCAAGAGTGTGTTAGAGATTCAAACCAAGAGCTCAATCGTGTGCAAAGTGCCTCTCCAATGATCTACAAGTGATCTTCAAAAGATTGATCGATTTTGCACTCAACTTCGTGGAGAGAGATGGTTTTTGAGTCTCTTGGGAGGTGTGACGGCGCTAGGGTTCGAGAGAGTTTAAAAGTGGGCCATCCACCTCTATTTATATGGGGTTTCTAGACATTACCGTTAGGGTTTAGAAAGATCGGACTAGTCCGTGGTGGAGACCGGACTAGTCCGGTGTGCTGTGTGAAGCAAACCCTAAGAGTCCAGGAATATCGGACTAGTCCGATTGAAAAACGGACTTGTCCGATTTCGCTGCTGGAAATCTTCGGACTTGTCCGGTTGACATCGGACTTGTCCGGACCTGTGAAACCCTAAGTGTTTAGAACGACAAGTCCGCACTTGGAGGACTTGTCCGATTTAGATCAGAGTGTAAATCGGACTAGTCCGTGTAGTCACCGGACTTGTCCGAAGTGGATCAGAAAGGGAATCGGACTAGTCCGGTAGTGACCGGACTTGTCCGATCTAGTGACTTGTGCATTGTGTTGAGGACTAGTTCGCACTGGGGAGGACTAGTCCGAAGTGGAACAGAAAGATATCGGACTGGTCCGGTGGGGACCGGACTTGTCCGATCTTGTGCAGAATGTGATATCGGACTAGTCCGGTTGATATCGGACTAGTCCGGTCCTGTATGGTTTTGTGCATTGTGTGTGTGTGTGATAAAGTGAGATTGAGCTCTTGGGTGTGTTTCCTTAACACACTCCATACATACTAATCTACTAATTCCTTCTTCTTGAGCTCAAATTCATTCTCCTTCTTAATTTCCCTCTTTTTGGCATTTTACTCATTTTTCATCATTTTCCTGCATTCATCTCAACAAAAGGATTAGGATCCCAATTGCTTGTCATAAATCATCCAAAACCCACAAGGGAGTCCTAGATGCACTTTCAATCTCCCCCTTTTTGGTGATTGATGACAACCAATTGAGATTTCACAAAATGAGGTATAAAATGAGATTTTCATAAAGTATGCACATATGACTCAAAAATGCATCAGGCAACAAGGTAATTATTCATATGTGCATTCTTTATGGTGGGATGCATACTAAGAGCATGATTGCATTAAGAATGACAGAATTTTCATTTACCAACTAATATCAAGTGAATATGGCACTTCAGGAGCAAAAGCTCAGATTTCATCACACACTTACAAATTAATTGAGCAATTCATCACAGGACCAAACATGATATGAAAAGAGAGTTAAGCAAATGCAATCACAATTAAAAAACATAGAAAGCTCTCTCCTCGCATCCTATTCAGCTAAAGCTTAGACTAGAGACTCCCCCTCAATCTCTCCCCCTTTGGCATCAAGACACCAAAAAGAGAGAGAGAGAGAGGAAGATCCTAGGGCTTCACTCTTCGCTGTCAGTCCTCTCGTCGTCTTCATCATCTTCATCGCTTTCGGCTTGACGAGGTTGAGAGGTAGGAGGAGGAGCGGAGCTGCTTGAGCCCCCAATGCCAAAATAGGCAAGCTCGGAAGGGGTCAAGGGGCTGAGCTCGGTGATGTTTGGATCAGAATCTTCAGAAATTGCTGGAGATCCAATTGGATTGATCTCCAGCTTCTCACTCAGCTGCTTCACATTTGCTTTTATGTACTTCATGTCCTCCTTCCTCTTTTGATTTAGCTTGTGAAGCTTCACTTCAGTTTTCTTGCAGGAGGAGAGGATTGCAGCCAAGTACTTGAGGATCCCACTGGCGGATCCTTTCTGAGGGGCTTCCCTGGAGGGAGGAGTAGCCCTAGCAGCTTCTCCTTGCCTTGCCGGCACCTCGGGGCTTGAGGCCGGCGATGGAGCAGCCTGGACACTCACGGACTGAGGCTTCTGAGGCCTCAGTGGAGTGTGCTCCACATCCTTCACAAACTCTATCCCTGTGACCTTCTCAATCATGAACATCAAGTAAGGGGCATAGCCACAGGATCGGTTGGGGGTACTTGAGATATTGACCATATCATTCCAGATATAGTCTGCAACATCAAATTGTCTTTTCTTGCTGATGACCTTCATCAGGGTCCGGAGGTAGCCTTGCACACTCCCTGCATCACCATCCTTGGGAGCAATAGTCTTCCTGAGGACTCTGTTGAGGACCACAAAGAAAGGCTTCATGTTCTTTGTGGAGGGAGGGACAGACTTGGAGGAGGGCTCATACATGAACTGCATTCCATCCCTCTCAATGACCCCAATGTTGTGGATAATGAGGTGGTCATCTTCCTCGGAGTCAAGATGCAGCAGGCGGGCAAACTCTTCTTGAGTGATGGAATACTTGGATCCATGAGTCATCCAAGTCACACTTTCTTCCTCTTCACCTGAGAAGTGGCACGTTGCATAGAATTGTGCAATCACTTCATCATTCCAATTATATCTGAAGGCAAGCAAATCCTTCAGCCCATGTCTCTCTGCAGCTTGTATCACTTCATCAAAAGCTGCACATTTCCTCTTCTCAAGGTGGGCCCAGTCAATCCATTGACTGCGCACCACTGGGGTCTTCATCGGCAAGTAGACAAGCTTGTAGAAGTCAGCATGGAAGTTTGACCAAAATCTGCCATCTGCTGCTTGCTTGGGCCTTGCATAGTAATCCACACTTCTCAGCTTCATGGCCACATCACTGCCCTTGCCATTGAATCTCTCCTCATTGGGGTCCCGGACCCCTTCTCTGGGAGTATGTAGCTTTAGAGGCCCAACAGGCCCTGTGGCAACCCCCTTGCCCTTCCCTTTAGCTTGGCGAGGGCCACTTGACTGAGGAGCAGCCTTGGAGGCGGCCTTCTTGACACACACCTTCCTCCGAACCTGAGGAGGTGAGGGAGCAGGCTCGGAGGGTCTCTCTTGGCGTTTCTTGCCAAGACCCGTCGAGGGCCGAGGTGCCACCTCGTGGTCCAACTCGGCCTCGAAATCCGAGATTTCATTGTCGGAGCTCGACATGATCTGAGAATGAGTGATCAAGAGAAAAGACAAGTTATACAAGGTATTTGTGAGGTAAGATGGCAATGGAAGGCAATAGGGAATTAAAGAATTAGGTTTTGGTTCAGAAACATCGGACTTGTCCGGTGCTCAGGCACGGACTAGTCCGGGGGACCGGACTTGTCCGTACCTGGACCGGACTAGTCCGGTGTTCATCAGCAGAAACCTAACAAACTGGATAAAAATTGATCCCTAATGAGATAGCTAGTCTAGCATACACATAGTACATCAACTGGACATGCAACTAGTGAAGAATGCTAGGCCAAACGATAAGCAATGAAGAAATTAGAGATTTCTTAGGGTTTGAGGAAAATTTACCAAGAAATCCAAGGAAGCTTGAAAATGTGGGGGTTGGAGGCCGGACTTGTCCGCTAACTTCAATCCCCGAGTCTTCAAGCTTAATCTCCGCCCAAGTTTGAGGCTTTTCGACGGAGGAATCAAGGATTCACCTTGGGAGCTCGAGCGCAAGAGAGAGAAAGCTTGGAGGAGAGTGTGGGGTGAAGAGATTAGGGTTTGGTGGCGGCTAGGGTTATGGACACGAAAAATCGGACAAGTCCGGACATGACCGGACTAGTCCGAAGACCTCCAGAAACCTAAATCGGACTAGTCCGTGGTCCGTCGGACTAGTCCGGCCTAACCGGCACACGGCGGACTAGTCTGCAAGGGCGGACTAGTCCGGGTAACCACGGACTTGTCCGTGGTCACCAGGAGAGAATGCATAGCCCATTCATATATATTTGAAGGTCCAATAATTGAGGGTAGAGAGGCAAAACAATTCAAATAATCCTGATGAATTTGATCAGTAAGCAAACAACAATCATACTATGATCAAAAATTCATCAAGATCTAATAATTGACATAGTTTTTCGAGAGAAAAATGGGGAGGAAAAATTTTCACAATTCAATCAATATTTTGAAGCAATCATACAGGTATGCAACTTTTCAAGCCACACTCCGAGAATCAAGGATGTTTAGCTCATTTCGGAGTTCGCAAAAACGTTTTTCATCAAGTGGCTTGGTGAATATGTCGGCCAATTGTTTTTGGGTGTGGACATGAGAGATGGATATGTCTCCTTTCATGGAATGGTCTCTTAAGAAATGGTGTCTTATGTCAATGTGTTTAGTTCTAGAGTGCTCAACTGGATTGTGGGCTATTTTAATGGCACTCTCATTGTCACAAAGAAGAGGAATACGGTTCATATTGTAACCGTAATCCCTTAGAGTTTGTCGCATCCAAAGGAGTTGTGCACAACAACTCCCGGCTGCAACATACTCCGCTTCGGCTGTGGATAATGCAATGGAATTCTGTTTCTTGGATGACCAAGAAACTAAGGATCTCCCTAGGAATTGGCAAGTGCCAGAAGTGCTTTTTCTATCAACTTTGCACCCGGCATAATCTGCATCGGAATACCCAATGAGATTGAATTTTGAACCTTTTGGGTACCAAAGACCAAGGTTGGGTGTATGAACTAAATATCTTAGGATTCTCTTTACGGCTGTCAAATGACATTCCTTAGGGTTGGCTTGAAATCTTGCACACAAACATACACTCAACATAATGTCTGGCCTAGATGCACATAAGTAAAGTAAAGATCCAATCATAGAGCGATATACCTTTTGGTCGACGCTCGGTCCATCTTCATTGAGATCCAAGTGACCATTCGTTGCCATGGGAGTCTTAATGGGCTTTGCCTTGTCCATGCCAAACTTCTTGAGGATGTCCTGTGTGTACTTGGTTTGGCTTATGAACGTTCCTTCCCTTTGTTGCCGCACTTGGAATCCCAAGAAGTACTTTAATTCTCCCATCATTGACATTTCAAATCTGTCTGTCATAATTTTACTAAACTCTTCACAGAAAGATTGATTAGTTGATCCAAAAATTATATCATCAACATAGATTTGGCAAATGAAAAGATCATTATTCAGATTTTTCGTGAATAGTGTATAATCTACTTTGCCAATTTGAAAGCCATTATCAATTAAAAAATCTCTAAGACACTCATACCAAGCTCTAGGAGCTTGTTTGAGGCCATAGAGAGCCTTACGCAGTTTATACACGTGGTCGGGGAACTCTTCGTCTTCAAATCCGGGTGGTTGCTCCACGTACACCTCTTCCTTGATTGGTCCGTTGAGGAAGGCGCTTTTTACGTCCATTTGGTACAGCTTGAAATCATGGTGAGTAGCATATGCAAGTAATATTCTAATTGATTCAAGCCTAGCTACTGGAGCAAAGGTCTCATCAAAATCCAAACCTTCGACTTGTGAGTAACCTTTGGCCACAAGTCGTGCCTTGTTTCTTGTCACCACCTCGTGTTCATCTTGTTTGTTGCGGAAGACCCACTTTGTGTCGACTATGTTTGCATTGGGTCTTTCCACAAGTTCCCAAACCTCGTTTCTCTTGAAATTGTTCAACTCTTCTTGCATTGCCACCACCCAGTCCGGATCCTTTAATGCATCCTCAGTCCTGCGGGGTTCCAAAAAGGAGACAAACGAGTAATGTTCACAAAAATTTGCTATACGAGATCTAGTGGTTACTCCTTTTTGGATGTCGCCGATGATGTTGTCGATTGGATGATCCCTTTGAATGCATTGGTGTACTCTTGGGTGTGGCACTTGGGGGGTCGTATGTTGGTGATCATCTTCTTCTCCCCCTGAGTTGTTGTCCTCAATGATTTGTTGATCATGTTCATATTCTTGTGATTGATCTTGTATCGAGGCTCCCCCTTGATTGTTGATCTCCTCTTGTGGTTCACTTTCCTCTTGTATTTGTGTCGATGACTCTTGTGGTCGTACTTCGCCTAGGGCCATCCTCTTTATTGCTTGATAGGGGGCTTCCTCATTACCTAATTCACATTGATCAACTTGCTCCTTTTGGGAGCCATTAGTTTCATCGAACACTACGTCACGTGCCACTTCAACAAGTCCGGAGGCCTTGTTGAAAACACGATAGGCGTAAGTGTTCGAATCATAACCAAGCAAGAAACCTTCATCGGACTTCGAAGTGAACTTTGAGGTCCTGGGCTTCTTGTTCAAAATATAGCAAGGAGAACCGAAAACTCGAAAATATGAAATGTTCGGTTTGTTACCGGTGAGTAGCTCATAGGGGGTCTTCTTTAGTAGTCGATGAAGATAGAGTCGATTTGTGGCATGGCAGACGGTGTTGATTGCTTCCGCCCAAAATCGATCCGAAGTCTTGTATTCATCGAGCATTGTTCTTGCCATCTCTATGAGCGTTCGATTCTTCCTTTCGGCAACTCCGTTTTGTTGTGGAGAGTATGGCGCTGAGAATTCGTGCTTGATTCCTTCCTCATCAAGGTACTCCTCCACTTGTATGTTTTTGAACTCCGTCCCATTGTCGCTCCGAATACTCTTGATTGATAGTGAGAACTCGTTTTGCGCTCGCTTGAAGAATTTCTTGAGTGTTCCTTGTGTTTCTGACTTGTCATGCAAAAAGAACACCCAAGTGAAGCGGGAAAAATCATCAATAATGACTAAACCGTATTTGTTACCGCCTATGCTTATGTAAGCAATTGGACCGAAGAGGTCCATATGAAGTAGTTCGAGCGGTCTTGTCGTGGTCATGATGTTCTTTGCGGGATGTTGTGCTCCAACTTGCTTTCCTGCTTGGCACGCGCTACAAGGCCTGTCTTTCTCAAACACAACATCTTTCAAACCTCGGATGTGATCGCCCTTGAGGAGTTTTTGAAGGTTCCTCATACCAACATGTGCTAGCCGTCTATGCCACAGCCAACCCATGTTGGTTTTTGCAATCAAGCATGTGTCGAGTTCGGCTTTATCCTTGTTGAAGTCAACAAGATAAAGCTTTCCCTTTAACATACCCTTGAATGCAATGGAACCATCACTTCTCCTTGAGACGGTCACACCCTCGTTAGTAAACAGGCAATTATAACCTTTGTCACATAACTGAGATATGGACAGCAGGTTATAATCTAAAGATTCAACGTGTAAAACGTGCGAAAGAGTATGTTCAGAGGATATTGCAATTTTACCGGTACCGAGGACCCTTCCTTGACTGTTATCCCCAAAGTAGATGCCTTCGTTTGGGTCCTGGTTCACTTCATACTCCACAAACATCCTCCTTTCTCCGGTCATGTGGTTGGTGCATCCACTATCTAGCACCCATTTGGATCCACCGGAGGAGTAGGCCTGCAAAAACAAATTACGCCTTGGTTTTAGGTACCCAAGCTTGCTTGGGTCCTTGGAGGTTAGTGACAATACATTTGGGCACCCACACATGGGATTTTGTGTTCCCATGGCGTGGCCCAGCATAATAAGCATACACTTTACCAACATTATTTTTCATTAAAACATAGGATGCATCAAATGTTTTAAACAGAAGTTGCTGTTGATTATGGGTCGGACTAGTCTGTGTGACCGGACTTGTCCGGATGACCGGACTTGTCCGGACCACAACCGGACTAGTCCGATTTTCATGAGAGTTCAGATTTTTAGTTTTCGAGTTACCAGGTTGTGAGGGTCCTCCCTTCACAAAGGTGATCCTTCCCTTGTTATTCTTATGATTTCCAGCTTTTTGCTTTCCATCACAAGAGTAACCAATGCCATACTTGACATTTGGAGGTCTTTGGACCAAATATGCACTACGTGCATAGTTGATCCTCTCCTTGTCAAATATTACACATTGGGTAGGATTTTTGTCCTTCGTGGAGGTAGGGTTTTCCTTCAACCTGATGTTAGTTTTATCACATTTGCAAACATGAGCGATATTAGTTAAAGTGGGTTGAGAAGGTAGGGTTGAAGAGGAGGAAGGTTCACTAAGCTTGAGTGACTCAACCTGCACTTCAAGGATCTTGTTGACTTTGATTTGGTCATCAAGTTGATTCTTGATTGCAACATTTGAGTTGGTTAACTCCAAGCAAGTTTTCTTGCTTGAAGCTAGCTCAAGCTCTAGTGTGTGATTTTTCTCCTTTTCAAGAACTAGAAGATTGTCAAGTTCGACATGCTTCTCCTTTTGGGAGATAATCATGTCTTCTTGACGATCAATCAGCTCTTCCTTCTCCACAAGTTGGTTAAGCAAGAATTTCATTTTTGCAGCAGTTTTTCTATCTAAACCAATTAGCATGTCTTCATCATCACTATCTAGATCATCATCACTTGAGTAAGAGTGCGAGGAAGGAGTTTTGATGTTTACCTTGCGTTTACCTTCCTTAGCCATGAGGCAAGTTCCATTTGCCTTCTTTGCACCGAGCGTGGGGAAGAGTGTGAGTTTCTTGGGCATGCTTTCAATGGCTATGCTAGCCATTTCTTCTTCATCGGACGATGAGGACTCATCGTTTGAGTCCCACTCCTTTCCGATGTGTGCTTGTTCAGCTTGTTTCTTCTTCTTGAAGAACTTTTTCGGTTGAGGCTTGGATTCTTTACTCTTCTTCTTGTTGTCCTCATATGGGCAATCAACTATGAAGTGATTGTACTCACCACAATTATAGCATGCCCGCCTCATCTTCGGTTTTGTCTTCTCCTTGTATCTTCCTTCACTCGATTTTGCTCCTTGTCTTTTCTTCATAATTCTTTTGAATTTCTTCATGAACAGAATCATATCTTCTTCGTCCAGCTCGCTGCTTTCATCATCGCTGTCCTCCTCAAACTGAGCTTCTTTTGCTTCTTTGGATAGAGGTTTGAGTGTGGATTTTAAGGCAACTCCCTTCTTCTTGGCCGATGTGAGGTCAGCTATTTCTTTGACATGCTTGGCTTGCTTCTCCATCATCTCAAAGTTGATGATTTTGCCGAGCAGTTCATCCGGAGTCATTTTCTTGTATCCAGGACTTTCTCGGATCATAGAACAGAGTGTGACGTTGCGAGGCATAAAGGCTCTAAGGATGAGCTTCACAACCTCGTGGTCATTCCATTTTTTGCTACCATACGATCGAACCTTGTTCACAAGAGTCTTTAGTCTGTTGTACATGTCCTGGGGAGATTCATCCTCCTCAATCGCGAACCTTCCTAGTTCGCCTTCAATCATTTCAATCTTTGCCTCCCGCACATGCCGGTCACCTTCATGTGCTGTCTGTAGCGTGTCCCAGATTTCTTTGGCAATTTCCAATCCGTCCACCTTTGTGAATTCATCTCTACTTAGAGATGAGGTGATAACGGCTGCGGCTTGGGCATTCCTGTGGATGGCTTGCTCTTGACTTGGCGTGAGTTCTTCATCGTCATCAGGGATGTTTATTCCTGTGCACACAATATGCCATAAACTTGGGTTAAGGGAAATCAAGTGCATCTTCATGTTTTGCCTCCACATGGAGTAATCACTCCCATCGAAGTGTGGGGCTTTCCCGAGAGGGATAGATAGATAATGACTGCTGTTAGAATTTAAACGGTCATAATTAAAAGGATATCGGGAGTAGTCGGTGTGACTACTCCCCTTCTTCTTTTCTTCAACTTTAGCTTTCCCTTTGGAAAGTGCTTTCTTTCGGAGCAGTGCTTTCAGCTCCAATGTCTCCTCATCATCATCATCGAAGTCTTGGATGGCTTCGAGATACCTTTCTAGCTTTTGGTGCTTGTCATTGTTCATTTCTTCCTGGGTGTTGATTTTCTGGACTTCCTTCATGTCCGACATGATCTCTTCAAGTGGTTGCACTCTTTCTTGAAGAACCTGCTCTGATACCAATTGAATGTAGGCCTAGAGGGGGGTGAATAGGCCTTCTTGAATTTCTCGGTTCCTGTAGCACTTCCACAAAAAGGTCAAATCCAGATATATCGGACTAGTCCGGTAAAGTGCGGACTAGTCCGGATTTCACGGGCTAGGTTGATCAAGTTAGGTCAATTTGATTGTTTCGTTGTCGTTTGCAGCGGAAACATAAACTATAATGACAGTTCAATAGTTGTATGTTAAGTTTTATTGCAAGTATGATTCTTGTTCACTATTTAACTTCAATTCAACAAAATGAATCAAACCCTAGATAATGTTGATCAACTGGAATGATGAACACAAACGAACAAGACACAAGATTTATCCCGTGGTTCGGTTACCACGAAGGCAGCCTACGTCCACGTTGAAGAGCCCACAAAAGGACCGGGTCTTTACCAACCCTTCCCTCGTCGGATCGCCACGAAGGCCAATCCTCTTCCACTAATCACACAGGGGTAAATCACCAAGTTGAAGGGGCGATCTCACAAGTTGAGAGCTCCCTTGATTACAAGTTTCAAAACCACCAATAACACACTTCGAAATATACAAATTGAGATGCAAGAGTGTGTTAGAGATTCAAACCAAGAGCTCAATCGTGTGCAAAGTGCCTCTCCAATGATCTACAAGTGATCTTCAAAAGATTGATCGATTTTGCACTCAACTTCGTGGAGAGAGATGGTTTTTGAGTCTCTTGGGAGGTGTGACGGCGCTAGGGTTCGAGAGAGTTTAAAAGTGGGCCATCCACCTCTATTTATATGGGGTTTCTAGACATTGCCGTTAGGGTTTAGAAAGATCGGACTAGTCCGTGGTGGAGACCGGACTAGTCCGGTGTGCTGTGTGAAGCAAACCCTAAGAGTCCAGGAATATCGGACTAGTCCGATTGAAAAACGGACTTGTCCGATTTCGCTGCTGGAAATCTTCGGACTTGTCCGGTTGACATCGGACTTGTCCGGACCTGTGAAACCCTAAGTGTTTAGAACGACAAGTCCGCACTTGGAGGACTTGTCCGATTTAGATCAGAGTGTAAATCGGACTAGTCCGTGTAGTCACCGGACTTGTCCGAAGTGGATCAGAAAGGGAATCGGACTAGTCCGGTAGTGACCGGACTTGTCCGATCTAGTGACTTGTGCATTGTGTTGAGGACTAGTCCGCACTGGGGAGGACTAGTCCGAAGTGGAACAGAAAGATATCGGACTGGTCCGGTGGGGACCGGACTTGTCCGATCTTGTGCAGAATGTGATATCGGACTAGTCCGGTTGATATCGGACTAGTCCGGTCCTGTATGGTTTTGTGCATTGTGTGTGTGTGATAAAGTGAGATTGAGCTCTTGGGTGTGTTTCCTTAACACACTCCATACATACTAATCTACTAATTCCTTCTTCTTGAGCTCAAATTCATTCTCCTTCTTAATTTCCCTCTTTTTGGCATTTTACTCATTTTTCATCATTTTCCTGCATTCATCTCAACAAAAGGATTAGGATCCCAATTGCTTGTCATAAATCATCCAAAACCCACAAGGGAGTCCTAGATGCACTTTCAACCGTTAAGTGGTTTTAACGGAGTAGGATCATTTCATTTGCTCATTTAAAAAAACAGGGTCATATACACAAACCCTAAAAAAGAGAGTCAACCATACAATTTGAATGAAAAACGAGGCTGTCGGTACCCTGAGTACCGTATACCCCTTGAGATTGCAAAGATCTCAAGGAAATGTCATCTACTTGATTTGAAGACCTTCGGAGGCCCACATGTCAGACATAACCGGGCCCGCTTCCCCAACATGGTTAGTCCCAGGATCGCCACGTGTACCATCAAACCGGAGCTACCGCCCACAAGGGGGAAGCTCCGGGCTATGTACCATAACGGCACCCCCAGACCTAACCCCAGACCGAGGCAAGCTCCGGAACTGACACGTGTGTGGTGGCACTGGACCAATATGTTTCCCACAGTATGCTCCAGAGCTGCCACGTGTCCAACCGTCGGATCTTCAGCCTCAAACCTCCGGTAGAATCCACAACGGCTCCGGATCTTCAAAGGGGAATCAAGAGCTTCAAAACCCGATTAAGTGTCATTAATACTATGTTAATGACACACGATCGGACGATCCTTATTACCAGTAACGGCGCTGTCAAAGCTCGTAACTCGGTCATTAAGGGTAATCAAGCGCATCAAATGTATATCAATATTAGTAACCGTCGGGGCCACATGTCGGGCCAGGCCAACTTGTAATAGCCTGTCCTTGTACTATAAAAGGACAGGCCGACGATACATAGAGGGGCTGATTGGATAACATCTGACTGATATGATCTGATCTGGTCTGATCGGCTCACACGCGCTCTCAACTCACGTCACCTGAGTTGAGTTCATACATCCAATACAACACCAACACACCCCGTAGAGTAGGGTATTACGCTCAAGCGGCCCGAACCACGTAAATCTTTATGTCTCCTGTGTCACTTTACATTTCACCTTCTTGAATCTCCGCGCGCCCACACCGAACTTCAAACTCCGCAAACACTTTTAGTAGTGTCGGGAGATCTGCCGGATCAAAACCACCGACAGTTGGCGCGCCAGGTAGGGGAGCGCGTGAGATTTCAAGAATGGTGAACTCAGGTGTTGAATCATCCAATGGTCATCCCGCTGTTCAAGCTGCTGGGAGAAATCCCTCCAATTTGCAGCCACCAGCAGGAACCTCAGTTCCAGCAGGAGTCACACTTCCACCACCGCCGCCTTCACCAGCAAATCAAGTTGGGCAGCGCAATGGTGCACCGGCGTCAATCACTGCATCGGCGAATCATGACAACCTGGAAAACGCGCTCCATGCAGCACGTGCTCTCCTTCAGCGCCCACCACCTCCGGATGCATCCCGAGATGCAATGGAGCAGTGGAGGGCCGATGTGGAAAACTTGGTTGCAGCAGCAGCCGACCGCATCAGTAACTAGGGTCCTCCTCCTTCAGGACGGGCCCCGTCGCAGCGACAGACCTTGTCTGGCAGACTTGGTCCGCACGTTTCCAACAACAGGAGACGTGCTGCGTCATAGCAAGTGACTTCGTTGCCCTACGGGGCGCGACGCACTCACACGGTATCAAGGCTTTCAACTCATGACCTCCGTGCGGAGCTTGATCGCTGATACTGTCAACAAGATGGCCGAGTCCATATCGAGCGTGCTCTTGAAATACGAGAAGCTCAAGACATTCCTGCTCCTGAAGGAGTAGGAGGAGGCTGTTCAACCCTGACCATGCATCTACGTATGGTTAGGTGGCCACATAAATTCCGGCCTCACCTGCTGGAGAAGTTTGACGGGACCGCTAATCCCGTCGAATTTCTTCAGATTTACTCCACTGCTGTCCTAGCAGCTGGAGGAAATGAGGCCGTAATGACCAACTATTTTCCAGTGGCTTTAACTGTGACCGCCCGGTTTTGGTTTATGAGTCTTCCACCCAACTCCATCAACATTTGGGAGGAGTTGTGCTGACAGTTCACCGCTGTCGGTACCCTAAAAACCGTACACCCCTTGAGGTTACAAAGATCTCAAAGGAAAGCCATCTACTTGGTTTGAAGACCCTCGGAGGCCCACCTGTCAGACATAACCGGACCCGCTTCTCCAACATGGTTAATCCCTGGGTCGCCACGTGTACGACTAATCCGGAGCTACCGCCCACAAGGGGGAAGCTCCGGGCCACGTACCGAAATGGCACCTCCGGACTTAACCCCAGACCGAGAGAAGCTCCGGACCTGACACGTGTCTGGTAGCCCCGGAGCTACCTGCTTCCCACAGCAAGCTCCGGAGCAGCCACGTGTCAAATCGTCGGACCTTTCAGCTTCTAACCTCTGGAAGACCTTGTAACAGCTCCGGATCTTCAAAGGAGAGCCAAGGACTTCAAGACCCGATTAAGTGTCATTAATGCCATATTAATGACACTTAATCGGATGATCTTAACACCAGTAATGGTGCTGTCAAAGCCCGTTACAGGATCATTAAGAGCAATTAATCGTGTATCAATACTAGTAACCGCCGGGGCCACATGTCGGGCCAGGCTAGCTTGTAACGGCCTGTCCTTGTACTATAAAAGGACAGGCCGACGATACACTCAGGGACGTTCACAAGCGATCATACGCACCCCCATACACTCGTGACAAGCTCTTACTGCTAATACAACACCAACACACCCGTGGAGTAGGGTATTACGCTCAGGCGGCCCGAACCACGTAAATTCTTGTGCCTCCTGTGTCAAACTCCTATTCACCTTCTTGAATCTCCGCGCGCCCACACCGAACATCAAACTCCCCTATTACTTTAGTAGTGTAGGGAGATCTGCTGGCTCCAACCGCCGACAGTTGGCGCGCCAGGTAGGGGCGCCTGAGATTTCAAGAATGGTGAACTCTGCTACTGGATCATCCAACGGCCAACCTGCCGCTCAGGCTGTTGGGGGCAATCCCTCCAACAGGCAACCACCTGCATGAGCCTCAGCACCAGCAGGAGCCACACTCCCACCACCACCGTTGTCGGTACCCTAAAAACCGTACACCCCCTGAGATTACAAAGATCTCAGGGGAAGGACGACTACTCGAGTTGAAGATCCTCGGAGGCCCACTTGTCAGACATGACCGGACCAACTTTTCCAACATGGTTAATCCCTAGGTCGCCACGTGTACTACCGAACCGGAGCTACCGCCCACAAGGGGGAAGCACTGGACTGAGTACCGAAACGACACCTCCGGACCTAACCCCTGACCGAGAGAAGCTCCGGACCTGACACGTGTCAAGTAGCCCCGGAGCTTCCTGCTTCCCGCAGCAAGCTCCGGAGCTGCCACGTGTCTAAACATCGGAGCAAGCCGCCTCTAACCTCCGGGAGACCTTGTAACTGCTCCGGATCTTCAAAGGAGAGCCAAGGACTTCAAGACCTATTTAAATGTCATTAATGCCATATTAATGACACTTAAACAGACGATCTTAACACCTGTAACGGCACTGTCGAAGCCCGTTACAGGATCATTAACAACAATTAATCGTGTATCAATACTAGTAACCGCCAGGGCCACATGTCGGGCCAGGTAGCTTGTAACGGCCTGTCTTTGTACTATAAAAGGACAGGCCGACGATACACAGGGGGAGGACAGACATAGACGGTAGATCATACGTGATAAGCCAATACAACATCAACACCCCCGTGGAGTAGGGTATTACGCTCAGGCGACCCGAACCACGTAAATCCTAGTGTCTCCAGTGTTAAACCGCAATTCACCTTCTTGAGTCTCCGCGCGCCCACACCGAACTACGAACTCCTTCAACACTTTAGCTGTGTCAGGAGATCTGCCGACTCCAACAGTTGACAATCGTCTTCTCCAGCAAATCGTGCTGGGCAGCGTGATGGTGCGCCGGCGTCAATCACTGCGTCGGCAAATCATGACCATCCAGAACACGCGCTTCATGCAGCGCGTGCTCTTCTTCAACGTCCACCACCTCCGGATGCACCTGAGCAGTGGAGGGCTGACGTGGAGCATTTGGTTGCAGCAGCAGCCAAACGCCTCAGCAACCAGGGTCCTCCTCCTTCAGGAAGAGCCCCGTCGCAGCGACGGACTTTGTCTGGAAGACTTGATCCGCATGTCTCTAACAGCAGGAAACATGCTGTGTCACAACAAGTGACGTCGTTGCCCTCCGGGGCTCGACGTACTCACACGGTATCTAGGCTTTCGACTCACGACCTCCGGGCGGAGCTTGATCGCCGATACCGCCAGCAGGACGGCCGAGTCCATATTGAGCGTGCCCGTGAAAGACGGGAAGCTCAGGACTTTTCTACTCTGGAAGGAGTAGGAGGAGGCTGTTCAGCCCTAGCCATGCACCTGCGCATGGTTAGATGGCCACAGAAGTTCCGACCTCACCTGCCGGAAAAATTCGACGGGACTGTTAACCCCGCCGAATTCCTTCAGATATACTCCACTGCAATCTTGGCAGCTGGAGGAAACGAGGCCGTGATGGCCAATTACTTTGCAGTGGCCTTAACTGGGACCGCCAGGTCCTGGTTTATGAGCCTTCCACCCAACTCTATCAACAGTTGGGAGGAGCTGTGCCGACAGTTCACTACCAACTTCGGGAGTTCATACACCCGACCAGGCACTGAACTGGACCTTTTTGCGGTCGTGCAAAAAGAGGGAGAATCTTTGCGGTCCTTCATCCAGAGGTTCTCTCAGGTACGAAACACTATCCCTTCTATCTCAAGCGCTTCTGTCATTGTGGCATTCAGACAGGGCGTACGGGACAAGAAGATGTTGGAGAAACTGGCAATCAAGGAGATCACCAGCGTCACGGAACTCTTCAGCCTGGCAGACAAATGTGCTAGAGCTGCGGAGGGCCGTGAAATGCACTCCAAACCAGCCTTGGAGGATCACAAGAAATCCTCCAAAGAAGAAGCCGCTACCTCCGGGAGTGGAAAGAAGAAAAAGAAGACCAACGACAAGAAGAAGTCGTCGGCCGGCACATCCAACGTTGCAGCTGCTGCAGCTCCGGGTGGCCGGGGGCCACGCCCCGAGAAGCGACCTCGACCGTCTTCTGAAGACGGTGGCAAACCCAAAGTGTGGTGTCCCACTCACAAAACGGGCAGCCACAGTTTGGAAGACTGTCAGGAGGTCCAAAACCTTGCCGAGCGCTACAACAAGCGCCAGGAAGGATCTCCTTTCCGACAGAGGGAAGGAAAACAGAAGGTCGACGAAGCTCGGGCTGAAGAGAAGTTAGGGTTCCAGGATCCCAGAAAGGTCCTGAAGGACGTCTACACCTCCGTCGACGATGATTCTGACGTCTCTGACAACGAGCGTCGGAAGACCATGAACACCATTTTCGGTGGGTCATGGGATATCACCTCTCGTCGCGTCATCAAGACTATGCGGCGGGATATGGCCGCTGTAGCCCCTACAGTCAGACCGGAACCTCATCGAAAGTGGATGGACACCTCCATCACTTTTGATGCTTCGGATTGTCCCCGGAGCATGGTTGGAGCAGGACAATTACCCTTGATGGTATCGCCTACCATCAACAACATCCAGCTCCACCACGTCATGGTAGACGGAGGTTCGGGGCTTAACCTCATCAGCTTCGAAGCTTTCATTAAGCTTCAGCTCCGACCTTCGGTTCTCCAGCCCTCTCGACCTTTCTCCGGAGTAGGTCCGGGGGCCATTACCCCACTCGGAGCTATTACTCTCCCCGTTACCTTTGGGACCCGGGAGAAGTATCGCACCGAGAAGTTGGTCTTCGACGTCGCTCAGATCAACTTACCATTCAACGCCATCTTGGGTAGACCTGCCCTGTACAAATTCATGGCAGCTGCTCATTATGGATACCTGGTGTTGAAGATGCCAACACCAGTAGGCGTTCTCCGGATCCGCGGAGATCGCACTGCCAGAGTAACTGCTCTGGAGGAACTCCACGCACTCACCACGGCGCAAGAGGAGGACTCCAGACAGGAGCAAGCTCCGAAACCCCCGAGCATTCGTCAACGAGGCTCGACCTCTGCACCCCATGTGCAGCCAAGCGGCGATACTGACATTTCCGTCAAAGTCGTCCAAATTGGTTCCGATGCCGCTCAAACCACCCGTATATCGGGAGGGTTGAACGACAAATAGGAACTCGCGATCATCACTTTCCTCCGGTCTAACGTTGACGTGTTTGCTTGGCAACCGTCACAAATGCCTGGGATCCCCAGGGAAGTGATTGAGCACAATCTGAAGATTTACACCGATGCCCGGCCTGTGCATCAGAAGCCTCGGAAGCAATCTGTAGAGCGGCAGAACTTCATCCGACAAGAAGTGAAGAAACTACTCGAAGCCGGATTCATCCGAGAAGTCTTCCATCCAAAATGGATGGCGAACCCAGTCGTTGTGCCCAAGGCCAGCAGGAAGCTTCAGATGTGCATCGACTACACCACACTAAATAAGGCATGTCCGAAAGATCCATTCCCACTACCTAGAATAGATCAGATAGTGGATTCTACCTCCGGTGTGAATTACTGTGTTTCCTAGATGCATATTCTGGATATCATCAAATCAGGATGTCTAGGGAGGATGAAGAGCATACTTCATTCATCACAGTAGATGGATTGTACTGTTACACAGCCATGCCATTTGGTCTCAAGAATGCAGCCTCAACTTTTGTACGAGCTATGTACAAAACTTTTGAAGAACTCATCAGAGACATAGTGGAAGTGTACGTCGATGACATCGTGGTCAAGGTCAAGAACAAGGAGTCACTCCTAGACACCTTACAGGCTGTCTTCGACAAGCTGCGGGCCACCCGCACAAAGCTAAACCCAGACAAGTGCGTGTTTGGGGTTAGCTCCGGAAAACTTCTTGGTTACCTGGTAAGTCACCAGGGCATAGAAGCTAATCCGGCGAAGATAAAAGCCATTGAAGACATGCGGCCACCAACCCGCATCAAAGACGTCCAAAAGTTAACTGGATGTCTAGCAGCCCTTAGCCGGTTCATATCAAGACTGGCGGAATGGGCACTTCCCTTCTTCAAGTTATTCAGGAAGTCCGGACCATTCCAATGGTCCGAAGAAGCAGAGAAGTCATTCCAGGAGCTGAAACAGTTCCTCACCACTCTACCAATTCTGGTAGCTCCGAACCCTGATGAGCCTTTACTGCTTCACATTTCAGCTACTGACGAAGTCGTCAGTATGGTTTTGGTTGCGGAGAGACCGGAACTACCCCACACTCAGGAATCCAGACCCCTTCGGTAGGGTCCGGAGGTTCCTGAAAGCGAGTCTGGGTCCCAGCTTCCAGATTCGAACCCACAAGAAGTCGCTTCAGGAGACCTAGACCCCTCCGGGAGGGTCCAGGTCATTTCTGAAGAAGCTCCGGGTTCCTCCAGCCAGAACCCGGAAGTCCCCAAAGAGAATCTGGACCCCTCCGAGAGGGTCCGGATCAATGAAGAGGAAGCTCTGGACCCCTCCGGGAGGGTCCAGACCATTCAACGCCCGGTATACTTCATCAGTGAAGTATTACATGATATCAAGAATCGATACCTAGAGGTGCACAAGCTTCTCTATGCAGTTCTTATTGCCTCCAGGAAGCTTCGACATTACTTCCAAGCTCACAAAGTCTCGGTGGTGACCTCCTATCCACTTCGAGCAATCCTGCATAATCCCAATTCAACTGGGAATATTGCAAAGTGGGCAGCGGAATTAGCTGAATTTGATCTTGAATTTATTTCAAGACAAGCAGTCAAAAGTCAAGCTTTGGCAGATTTTGTGGCAGAATGGACTCCCTCTCCATCAAATCCAGGGGGCCCCAGCGAGCAGAAGACGGAGCATCAAGCTCCAACCTTCACCGAGCCTCACTAGACCCTCTACTTCGACGGCTCCATGCAGAAGCAGGGGGCCGAAGCTGGGATCCTTCTCCTTGCACCGACTAGGGAGAAGGTAAAATACATGGTACACCTTGAATTCAAGGCAACCAACAACATGGCAGAGTATGAAGCACTCATCTACGGACTAAAGGTGGCACTGTCATATGGTGTCTGGCAACTGCTGGTCAAAGGAGATTCACAGCTCATCATCAAGCAGGTGAAGGGTGAATGCTCCTGCAACAATCTCCAGCTAGCTGCTTACCTCCTAGAAGTCCAGAGGCTTCATAAAGACTTTGAAGTCCTAGACCTCCACCATGTTCAGCGTGCCCACAACGCTGAAGCCGACGAACTCTCGACGAAAGCGTCAACCGGAGCTCCGGCTCCTGACGGAACTTTTGTCCGGAGATTGTCGAAACCCACAGCTCAGCCTGCTGAACTGAGCGAAGGGGGCGAGATCAGCATCCCGAAGCTGACGGTCCCGATGGCCCTGTTACCATGGCAGCCATCAAGGGTCGTAGGTGCTGCCGGGAGCTCCGAGCAACCCAGCACGCAAGACTCAAAAGCTCAAGCTAGCTCCGATGCATGGATCTCGGAGATCCGGAGCTACTTGAAAGACAACATCCTTCCTGACGATGATGTATCCGCTGACCGGGTAGTCAGATTGGCTAAAAGATACACGCTGGTAGAAGGGGATCTCTACCGGCGCGGTGCCAACGGCATCCTAATGCGGTGCATCACAAGGGAAGAAGGTTGCGAACTCCTCGCAGAAATCCATGGAGGCGAGTGTGGGAACCACGCATCTTCCCGCACGCTGGTCGGAAAAGCCTTTCGGCATGGCTTCTACTGGCCTACAGCGCTCCAGGATGCCACTGAGCTGGTGAAGAAATGCGAAGCATGCCAATTTCATGCAAAGCAAATTCATACACCGGCTCAGCCCTTACAAATGATACCTCCTACATGGCCCTTTGCTGTGTGGGGGATGGACATCTTGGGACCCTTCCCAAGAGCCGTCGGAGGTTACAAGTTCCTGTACATCGCCATTGACAAGTTCACCAAGTGGCCGGAAGCAACTCCAGTTGTGACGATCAACAAGCAATCTGCTATC
The DNA here is from genome assembly GCA_036927565.1 of Tuctoria greenei. Taxonomy (NCBI): domain Eukaryota; kingdom Viridiplantae; phylum Streptophyta; class Magnoliopsida; order Poales; family Poaceae; genus Tuctoria; species Tuctoria greenei. The sequence goes on from JAYESD010000004.1 coordinate 4,230,132, forward strand.
AACTTTCCGCAATCCATTGTAAGCAGATTTGGAGTCCCAAACAAAATCATCACTGATAATGGGACTCAATTCACAAGCTCCGCATTCCAAAGATATTGCGAAGACCTCGACATACAAGTTTGCTACGCCTCCGTAGCTCATCCAACCAGCAATGGCCAAGCCGAGAGAGCAAATGCTGAAATCCTTAAAGGACTCAAAATGCGCACCTATGAGCGCTTGAAAAAACACGGAGCCAACTGGATCGAAGAGCTTCTGCCCACTCTATGGGCCAACAGGACTTCTCCAAACCGGTCAACGGAAAACACCCTTCTTTCTGGTGTACGGAGCTAAAGCAATCCTTCCTCCGGAAATCACCTTGGGTTCACTCCGGGTCCGGACCTTCGACGAAGCCGCGCAGGACCAGCTCCGGCGTGAAGACCTAGACCTCCTTGAGGAGGGAAGGTGCCAAGCAGCTGTTCGGAATGCCCGATATCGTCAAGCCTTACGGCGTTATCACCAGCGGCATGTACACAACCGACAGCTCGAGGAAGGCGATCTGGTGCTACGGAGAATACTATCCAGAGAAGGGTTAAACAAACTCTCCCCCGGCTGGGAGGGGCCTTTCCGAGTGATCAAAGTATCGCGTCCCGGAAGCGTTCGCTTGGCTACCGAGGATGGGACACCTCTCCCAAATCCTTGGAACATCGAGCACCTCCGTAAGTTCTACACTTAACACCACGAAGGTGAGTCTTGAGTAACTTGAGATGTATGTTATAGAGTCAATGTACAGAGTCGGGTAGTTCCTCCGGGAGAACAGCCGGACCTTTCCCGAAAGGTCCGCAAAGTTCATGCAGCACTTGTCACAGTCTCCAGACTAAAAGTGTGGCTAACTACCCTCGGTCAAACGAGAAACCAAACACACTTAGCCTGGTTCCGTACCCTAAGAGTGTACTTGTTTCCCCTGTACCCCGGACCTATAATGAAAGACATCTTCATGTGAAATAGACTCCATGTGCATTTATTTTGTACAGGCTCAACATTTTTATTTTTCTCTTTCTTGTCTATAACAAAGACGTGCAATTCTTGAGAAATTTTAGTTCGACCGGTTTATATACGATTCGAGTTGTATTGTCAGTTCTTTTGGATTCAAATATCGCTCATGGCCAACTCACCCGAAAGCCGCCAAGCCAATCTGTAACACCCTCAATTTTCGCATCATGCATTGCATACATGGTCATGCATTAAACACTAGTAGAATAAAAGAAAAATAATAAAACATATGTGTATACAAATACGTGTGGCAAAGGAAGAAAAGAAAATAATTATAGGCTAAAACTTGTAATAGGAAATAGATATAAAATAATAGTAAAAATATATATATAAATATATAAATAATATATATAGCAATATATAAAAGTAGAAAAAGAAAATAATAATAAAAAAATAATATTAATTATATATGTTATAAAAATAATAAATAATAAATACAATGATTTATATATATATAAATATATATATAATAAATTACAATAAAGAAAAAAAAGAAAAAAAAAAGAAAAAGGAGCCGCCCGGCGGCCAGGCCAGCGGCCCAGCCGGCCGAGCCGGCCCCGCTACGCACCGCGCGCCGAGGCGCGTCGCCCGAGCGAGCGCGCCCGCCGCCTGACCGCGCCCGCCCCGAGGCCCCGTCCCACCGCCGCCTGCCCGCCCTGACCGCGCCGCGCGCGACGCGCGCGCCAAGGCGCCGGGCCCCGCCCCCCTGACACGCGCCCGACCGCAGCCGCCTCCCGCGCCAAGCGGCACTCCCGCCGGGCCCCACCCCCACGCAACCGCGGAGCGCCCCGCCCGCGACGCGCGCACGCGCCCGCCTCTGGGTCCCGCACCTCGCGGTCCCGAACGCGCCCGCCCCGATGCCGACTCGCGTACGCTCCGTGACCGATCGGGAGACAGCCGTACCCTAGCGCCGCCTATATAAATACCGTGACCTCGTGAGTTTTTTCCCGATCCCAAAACACAGAGCCGCCGCCTGGAGAAAACCCAGCCGCCGTTCCAGAGAAGAAAAGGCCGCCGGGAACAGAGAAACAGAGGCGCCCAGGGAAGAAAAAAGGAGAAAAAGAAGGGGAAGAAGAGGGAGAAAAAGAGGAGGACACCACCGTTCGCCGGAGATCGTCGCCGACATTGCGCCGCCATCGTCGTGCCGCCGAAGGACTGCTGCACCATCTATTTCGTCTACGCGTCGCATTTATTCCGCGACCGTCACGCCGTCAGATCTACGGTAGGGTTCGTTCCCGATGCGAATTTTTGCGACCGTATTGAATCTAGTAGACGTGAATTAATTTTAGTCGCACCATAAATTTTATTTCAGCAGCATTAATCCACCCTAAAATCCCCGTAAACCCTTATGAACACGTATGAACTAGTCGCATCTAATTAATAAATGACCGTAGTAAATTAATTATTAAATTGTGCATGCATACATGTCATTGCATGTTGATTATTTTGTGTGCATTATGTTGAATTGTATATGTTTTCTTGTATGTATGATCACGCGTAGAGGAACGTGCTCAAGAGGCCGCATACGAGGATTTCCAAAACCAAGACTTCGAAGCGCTTGAGCAACCCCATCCGCCGGAGCAAGGCAAGTGTCCTTGAAGCATATTGATCCTATTTTAAATTAAATGTTTTGTTTGCGAACTTGCATGCTTGTGTCAAATTGATGGGAACCCTATGGTAGGAAGTTTACTAGTTTTGTTTGACCACCCTTGTCACCTGGAATTATGGTAGAGAGTCGGGAAGGGTTTTTACCTTTTTGCTTCGCTTAATTAATTGGGATGACAAACAACACTACACATTTAATTATGCATCGATGATATTCTGGTTAATGTGAACTGGTCAATATGATGGGTGATCTAAGCAAGCATGGTTATGTGGATGGGTTGGATGTTACGGTGGTTTGCTTGCCTTAGATCTAAGGACCGGTTCATGCGAGAATATGCCAGGTCAACAGTGCCACCACAAGGCCAAGTATGGGTGCGGCGTAGCTGAATAATTAGGAGCGCTGCTAGTATTGTATGGACCATTGGATGGCGCGGGGAATGGGAGTCGAGGAGGACTGCCCTGGGATCCGCATGGCACACGAGGGGACCCGTGGGTGGGAGAATAGAGATTCAAGCCTGCCGGTGAAACCTTAGTGGGGCCGTACATGCTAGTAGTCCCTTTTGAAAGGCTATTTTGTGATCTCTTGGTCACACACCTACGGAAGTGTGAGATGGCACAATGGAGGTTTCTTAGTCATCGAAAGGTGATAAAATCACAAACATGTGGGTAAAGTGGTACAACCTCTGCAGAGTGTTAAAAACTATCATGATAGCCGTGCTCCCGGTTATGAGCGCCTGGATGACCTACATGATTAGAGTTGGAATTGGGATTTGGGATGGTTATGGTTTGGTAATGGTTATGGTTTGGCAATGGTTATGAAATTGAGTTATGGTAATTGGACATGGATAATGGTAATGTTGGTAATAATTGGATATTGTTAATATGATGGGATTTATTTCACATAGACATAGTATAATGCTTTTCAAATGTTTTACTGTACTTTTCAGCACTTAGCCATTATTATTGTCGTCATTTGAATTAGCCACATGTCATACTTTCCACACTTGCTGAGTACGACATGTACTCACCCTTGCAATCCCCCCCCAACAGCTACTGGAGACAATTGGGAGTACCCTGAGGATCACGAGGAGTACTAGGTTGCGTACCGCCGTCAATTGCCTGTGGATTGGAGTCGTGCTGTTTAGTTTATTTTCCGCTGCAATCATTTAGAGTTATATTATTCGTGAACTATTGGATTATTGTAATAAAGTACTTATTTATTAGTTAAGACGTGGTTAAATTCTGTTTATCATTTGTGAATCATTCGTGTATGTGTGTTGAACATCCTGGGCACACATATGCGTTACGCTTGGTTCATATTCGGAACCGGGTGTCACACAATCTAGGGCCAGAGTGTCCTATCGACTTAGCCTGGTCAAGCACCCTAAGTACGCCACTCTACCTACACCCCGGCAGGCCGAAGTAAGGCGGGTCCATGAACAGTTGAATCTAAGAGAAAAGGCAACGCATCCGGTTGTATTTAAAATCGCGTTCAACTTAAAGTTTTCTTGAGAATCGTAAGCCGTGACGAAATTATAGACAAGGAACGAATTTTAATATTTTTCTTGGCTTAAGTGTGCAGGAAAAATAAAGTCTATGTTGATGGAGAAAAGCTGGAGCTAACTAAGCTCCGACTCCCCAAAGGGGGCCAGTCATCGATGTTGAATATAAGATGGTGAGAAGACCCCGTAAACGGAGTCTGCTGCCAACAAACCAAGTGTTGACAAAGGTCACTGCCGGAGCTACTCAGCTCCGACACCCCGGAGGACTAAGGCCCCCTTTGGCAGAGCTCCATGGAGCTGATTCTCAGGCAGAATCAGAGAAGCTGTCTCAAACACTGTTTTTCAGAAGAAGTGATTCTTGGCTGATTCTGTGAAGTGATTCTCTGAAATGAACTAAGGGGCTGGAAGCTGAAAAAAGTAACTTCTCCTGATTCTGTGAAGTGATTCTCGATCCTGATTCTAAGAGTTTATTCTAGAAAATTATAGAGAATCGTTTTCAGTCACAAAATCACTTCAATTGAGAATCAGAAGTGAATCCAGAGAATTAGTTTTGTGGAGTTGTGCTAAAGGGGGCCTAACTATCGACGCTCTACGTGTTGATAGAGGCTATTGCCGGAGCTACCAAGCTCCAGCGATGGACAATGCCGGAGCTTCTAAGCTCCGACAACCTCAGGGGACCTTCACTATCGAAGACTTCGGACCTAAATGCTACAAGTTCGGAGCAAATGAGTCTTCAACAAAACACAATATCCTTTTGGTACATGTTCACAATCAAATTGTAGGGGGCCAAGTGAAGATAAAGGTGTTGAAGACAAAAAGTGAAATTCGCAAAATTTTTGAGGATTTCATTCATCTGGAGACAGGAGATTACATCTGGAGACAAGGGATTACAAAATTGAGGAAGAATAAGAGAAAATACAAGTGAGAGCTAAAGAGATGGTCCTAGACCCTATGGAAGAACTCGACGACTTTCTGGGCGACCTCTGATACGCTGGCTCGGGTAGCTTCGCCTTCTCCTTTGACGGGGCCTTCAAGCACCGGGTCCAGAGGAAATTGGGAGTTCCGGCTGGTGTAGCACGTCAGCACATACTCTGTGACGTTCCTCGCCAGGGATTGCCCCTCAACCTCCAGTTGGTCCGCGATGACATCACCCACCTTGGAGAGCTTGCTGCCTGCTGCGCTCAACGCCTGCAGCGCAAGGTCTGGCTCCGGCTCCGGATCATCTGGGCGCACGGGGCTGAAACCCATCGGCGTCAGCGCGTCGTTGGCCTTGCCCAGGAACTCCCAAATCTGAAGGGAGTCCGCCGTCCTTAAGATCTTCATCTCTTCCAGGGATCTCCTGGCCGCCGTCAGTTCGGAATTCACGCAGGCGAGGCGCTCAACTTCTTTGGCGTTTTGCTGAATCTTTGCAGCAACCCGCCTCTCGTGTCTTCCGAGCTCCTCCTCCCGGAGGTGGATCTTGTTCCGGTGATCGACCAGGTCCTTCTCCCTAGCCTCCACTTTTTTCTCCCGGGCAACAAGGGCACACTCGTATTCGTAGAGTACCTGCCCTCGCACCCAGGTCTTCTCCTCTTCCTCTTGGCAGCGCTCTTCCAATTTCTTGGTGCGCTCCTCGAGGCCCTTGTCCGCCAGAGCTACTTTCTCAGCGAGCTCCTCTTCCCTCCTCAGGACGTCATCCCGCAGCTCCAGGAGTTTCTGCTCTGCATCCTCGAGTCGTCTCTCCCTCTCTTCAAGTGCCTCTCGGCGCTTGATGAGTGCGGTGTTAATGGCCTCAAGCTGTTCGTGCCGAGCATCGGCCGTGTTATTGGCAGCTTTGGCCTGATCGTAGATCTCCCGGGATTGAGTGTCGAGGGCATGAGTCATGCTCTCCCTATCATCCAGCAGCTTGCCCGAGTACTCCAGGCGGATCTTCTCCCGCTTGATCCACTCCTTGTCATCCGCTAGCCTCGACTGCGCCAGCTTGGTCTCAAAGTGGAGTCGGTTACGCCATCGCCTAAGGGTTTGACACTCCTCTTCAAGAGCCTTGTTGTCGTGGAAGAAAGCCAATTGGACTTGACGTAGACTGGAGCAGGCGTTGTCGATAGACATCGACAGCGGGATGGGCTCCGGACCTGCTGGGGTCTCCTCCGCTGGTTCCAGCGGGTCTTCACATACAAAAATTGGGTCCCACTCTACGAGAGCGGAACCCTGAGCTTCCAAGGCACTAGGGCCGTCCTCCGGGATGGCCTCAGTCGCCATCGAAGAAGGCCCCGCCGCCAAGTCTTCGTTCACCCCCTCGGGCAGGGGGCCAGCGACTTCGTTTGGGCACTCCGGCTCTACCGCAGGTACCTCTCATGTCGTCGCTTCCGGAGCAGGAGCTGCTACTGGCTCCGGCCGGGACACCTCTTCTAAGGGAGGCTCGAGCTCCATCGCCTCTTCAACCACCGGCTCTATGACCGGCGCTCCAATAATAACCGGCTCAGCGACCGGTGCTTCGGAGGTAGCCGACTCAACTGCCGGAACTACCTCGACTACCGGCTCACATGTCGGGGCTTCAGTCACCTCCGGCTCAACCGCCGGGGCTTCAACAATTTCCGGCTCCGAGGCCGGAACTACTATTTCCTCTGGCTCAACAGCCGGAGCTTCCATCACTGCAGCACCAGGACCCAGAGCTTCAACCTCCAAGACAGGTGCCGCTGGCGTGTCTTCACTCCCGTGGTCCGGCGCTACCACGGGGACTTCTGGGGATGAGTCGAGGTCCATGACCACGACAGCCGGCGCCGGAGCTGTCGCAGCCTCAGCTACCACCTGGGGTGGCACCGGGACAGGAGCAGAAGCTCCCACGGCCTCAGACATCGTGGCTGAGGGTGGAGCTTCACTCCCCTTCTTGGGGACGCTGCAGATGATGGACGAAGAAAATCAACAAACAATCGCTACAATTAAAAAGTTAACCGAGGTAAAGATTAAAAATTACCTTGGAAGGCTTTCGCACCATCTTGCGTGAAACCTTTTTCCTGGACGTTCCGGGCTGGCCACGGTCGGCGTAGAAGCTCCAGAAGGCGCCCCGGAATTTGTCGCAGCTACGGGCGTTTCCCGGGTCGAGGCTCTCCTCGATCGGGAGGAACCCCTGGACCATGAGGCTCCCACCGTCCCAGGTGCTGGAGTCGTGCACCCGGAGCTAGCACCCCAGGAGGGTTCTACCACGGGGACAGACGCGCTCCGGGAAGATCCCACTGCAGGAATGGTATCGTCCCGGAAGGACCCCACTACGGGGACAGTCGCCACGGTGGCAGAAGATCTTCCCCCCTGGGGAGAAGGGACCAAGGCGGGAGTAGCGGGACTGACGGACCTTCCGTCGGCATGTCACAGCTTCCTCTTCCGGCTCTCCGGCTCATCCGCCAGCTCCTTGCCCTTGCCGACGACCTCGACCCTCGGCTGTGGGGCAGGGGCAGAGCCGTCTTCGGGCATCCCGGGGATCGCCACCCGGGTGGTTGATCTTCTCTCGACGACACCAAGGTCGTCAAGTAAGGGCATCATCCGCCGGAGCTCCCTGCTGAACTCCACTTCCACGTTCAGAGGGAGAAAGGCCGACGGCGGAGTCAAGTCATCACCGTCGATGTCGATGCCATGCTGGAATTTCTTGAGGTGGAACTCCAAGGTCTTCCCCACCATGTTGGACTTCAACCCGGTCTCAACCAGGTCCTCGTCCATCACGCTGTTGAGGGCCCAAGCGATCTTCTCCCTCCTCTTCAGTGGCGCCCACCTGTTGGCCAGGAAATTACAGAATACCGCTTGGGGAGTCAATCCTCCCTCCACGCATTGGCGGATCCTGGTCAAGGCGGGGTCGAAAGCTTCCGCCAGCACCGGAACCTCACTCCAGATCGTCGTGTCGATACCGGGCAGACCGTCGGGCAGCTCCAACCGCTCATGCTCCTCCACCCTGACGCTATCCAATCTTTCTTCCAGTCATCCCACTTCCCGGAAGGGAACGACCGGAGGTACTTGAATGGGCACTTCTTGCGCTTCACAAAGTAGTAGAAGCCAAGGTACTCATTGCTCCGGCCGGTGGTGTGGACGGTGAAGAAGGTCCGGAAGAGTTCGATGCAGGGGGGATGCCCACCCACATCTCACAGAACTGGACAAAGATGGACACAAGGAGAATGGAGTGAGGGCCAAGGTGGTATAGCTGCAGACCATAGAAGTCTAGCAGCATCAAGAAGAAGGAAGAAAAAGGTGGGATCAACCCCACCATGGCGTACGAAGAAAAGTACACCATTTCGCCGGCGCGCTCCTTATCGAAGGGGAGCTCTCCGCCGGCACGGACCAAACGGTTAAAGAAGTCCAAGTACCACACCATGAGGGCCCGAACCTTCTTCAAATCGCCGTCGGTCTTCAAGCGACTCTCGCGCAGACCCAACTCCATCGCAGCACAGCTAGGCAAGAGAAGAAGAGCTAAGCACGAGTTGGGAGTTTGAGCGCAAGATCAGATGAGAGGCATAAAGAACTCCCGACGGTGCACGCTTTCCTTCTTAAGTAAGCCCTCGCAACGCTTGGATGGAAATCGCAAAGAAGTCGAAGATACCACTCAAGGATTCAACCCAGCCGATGACAAGAGGGCCCGGGACCACCCCGACGATCGAGTCGAGGCTATTACCCAGGCGAACGATTGTCATCACGAGGCGGGAAACCCAAAGGCGGCGGCCTGACAGGGCACGCGGAACCGATACGGTTTTCGTATCGGGAACCGGCGACCTTCAATTGCGTGAGATCCGCACGTCAAAGATCTCATCTGCCGCCTGAGGTGTGCCACGCGGCGGGATCTAACTGTAAACCCCTGCCAACGGCACCTTCGAAGACCCTTGAAGACTCAGTTCAAGAGTCGCAAGGATGGACCCACCTCCGACGGAACGACTTCACCCCAGTGATCTTCCTCGGAGGTAGGTCCAGGGGGCCACTGTCGGTACCCTAAAAACCATACACCCCTTGAGGTTACAAAGATCTCAAAGGAAAGCCATCTACTTGGTTTGAAGACCCTCGTAGGCCCACCTGTCAGACATAACCGGACTCGCTTCTCCAACATGGTTAATCCCTGGGTCGCCACGTGTACGACTAACTCGGAGCTACCGCCCACAAGGGGGAAGCTCCGAGCCACGTACCGAAACGGCACCTCCGGACTTAACCCCAGACCGAGAGAAGCTCCGGACCTGACACGTGTCTGGTATCCTCGGAGCTACCTGCTTCCCACAGCAAGCTCCGGAGCAGCCACGTGTCAAATCGTCGGACCTTTCAGCTTCTAACCTCCGGAAGACCTTGTAACAGCTCCGGATCTTCAAAGGAGAGCCAAGGACTTCAAGACCCGATTAAGTGTCATTAATGCTATATTAATGACACTTAATCGGACGATCTTAACACCAGTAACGGTGCTGTCAAAGCCCGTTACAGGATCATTAAGAGCAATTAATCGTGTATCAATACTAGTAACCGTCGGGGCCACATGTCGGGCCAGGCTAGCTTGTAACGGCTTGTCCTTGTACTATAAAAGGACATGCCGAAGATACACTCAGGGACGTTCACAAGCGATCATACGCACCCCCATACACTCGTGACAAGCTCTTACTGCTAATACAACACCAACACACCCGTGGAGTAGGGTATTACGCTCAGGCGGCCCGAACCACGTAAATTCTTGTGCCTCCTGTGCCAAACTCCTATTCACCTTCTTGAATCTCCGCGCGCCCACACCGAACATCAAACTCCCCTATTACTTTAGTAGTGTAGGGAGATCTGTCGGCTCCAACCGCCGACAACCGCCAACTTCGGGAGTTCATACACTCGACCAGACACCGAACTAGACCTTTTTGCAGTCGTGCAAAAAGGAGGAGAATCCCTGCGATCATTCATCCAAAGATTCTCTCAGGTACGAAACACTATCCCTTCTATCTCTAGCGCTTCTGTCATTGTGGCATTTAGACAAGGTGTACGAGATAAGAAGATGTTGGAGAAACTGGCGATCAAGGAGATCACCAGTGTCACGAAACTCTTCAGCTTGGCCGACAAATGTGCCAGAGCTCCGGAGGGCCGTGAAATGCACTCCAAACCACCTCCGGAGGATCGCAAGAAATCCTACAAAGGCGAAGCCACTACCTCCGGGAGCGGCAAAAAGAAGAAAAAGACCAACGACAAGAAGAAGTCGTCGGCCAGCACATCTAATGCTGCAGCTGCTGCAGCTCCGGGTGGCCGGGGGCCATGCCCCGAGAAGCGACCTCGACCGTCTTCTGAAGATTATGGCAAACCCAAGGTGTGGTGTCCAATTCATAAGACAAACAACCACGGTTTGGAAGACTGCTGGGAGGTCCAAAACCTTGCCGAGCGCTACAACAAGCACCGGGAAGAAGTTCCTTTCCGACAGAGGGAAGGAAAACAAAAGGTTGACGAAGCTCCGGCTGAAGAGGAGTTAGGTTTTCAGGATCCTAAAAAGGTCCTGAAGGCCGTCTACACCTCCGTCGACGACGATTCTGACGTCTCTGACAATGAGCGTCAGAAGACCATGAACACCATTTTTGGTGGATCATGGGACATCACCTCCCGCCGCATCCTCAAGACAATGTGTCGGGACATGGCTGCTGTAGCTCCTACAGCCAGGGTGGAGCCTCATCGGAAGTGGATGGATAGAGCCATCACTTTGGATGCTTCGGACTTCCCTTGAAGCATGGTTGGAGCAGGCCAGTTACCTTTGATGGTATCTCCTACCATCAATAACATTCAGCTCCACCATGTTATGGTAGACAGAGGTTCGGGACTGAACCTCATAAGCTTCAAAGCTTTTACCAAGCTTCAGCTCCGACCTTCGGATCTTCACCCCTCCCGACCTTTCTCCGGAGTAGATCCGGTAGCCATTACCCCACTCGGTGCTATTACTCTCCCCGTTACCTTCGGAACCCGGGAGAAGTATCACACTGAGAAGTTGGTCTTTGACGTTGCTCAGATCAACTTACCTTTCAACGCTATCTTGGGTAGGCCTGCCTTGTACAAATTTATGGCAGCTGCTCATTATGGCTACCTGGTGTTAAAGATGCCAACACCAGTAGGCGTTCTCCAGATCCGCGGAGATCGCACTGCCGGAGTAACCGCTCTGGAAGAACTTCATGCGCTTACTACAGCACAAGAGGAGGACTCCATGCAGGAGCAAGCTCCAAAACCCTCGAGCATCCGTCAACGAGGCTCGACTTCTGCACCTCGTGTGCAGCCAAGCGGCGACACCGACATTCCCATCAAGGTCATCCAAATCGGTTCCGATGCCGCTCAGACCACCCGTATATCGGGGGGACTGAATGACAAATAGGAACTCGCGCTCATCGCTTTCCTCCGGGCTAATGTCAACGTGTTTGCTTGGCAACCGTCACAAATGCCTGGGATCCCCAGGGAAGTGATTGAGCACAATCTGAAGATCTACCCTGACGCCCGGCCCGTGCATCAGAAGCCTCGGAAGCAATCCGTGGAGCGACAAAACTTCATTCGACAAGAATTGAAGAAGTTGCTCGAAGCTGGATTCATCCGAGAAGTCTTCCATCCAAAATGACTGGCAAACCCATTCGTTGTGCCCAAGGCCGGCGGATAGCTTCGGATGTGTATTGACTACACAACACTAAATAAGGCGTGTCCAAAAGATCCATTCCCACTACCTAGAATAGATCAGATAGTGGATTCCACCTCCGAGTGTGAATTACTGTGTTTCCTAGACGCATATTCTGGGTATCATCAAATCAGAATGTCTAGGGAAGATGAAGAGCATACCTCTTTCATCACAGTAGATGGATTATACTGTTATACAGCCATGTCATTTGGTCTCAAGAATGCAGCTTCAACCTTTGTACGAGCTATGTACAAAACTTTTGAAGAACTCATTAGAGACATAGTGGAAGTGTACGTCGATGACATCGTGGTCAAGGTCAAGAACAAGGAGTTACTCCTTGAAACCTTACAGGCTGTCTTCGACAAGCTGCGGGTCACCTGTACAAAGCTAAACCCAGAGAAGTGTGTCTTGGGGGTTAGCTCCGGAAAACTTCTTGGTTTCCTGGTAAATCATCGGGGCATAGAGGCTAATCCGGCGAAGATCAAAGCCATTGAAGACATGCGGCCACCAGCCCGCATCAAGGATGTCCAAAAGCTGACTGGATGTCTAGCGGCCCTCAACCGGTTCATTTCAAGACTGGCGGAACGAGCACTTCCCTTCTTTAAGTTATTAAGGAAGTCCGGGCCATTCCAATGGTCTGAAGAAGCAGAAAAGGCGTTCCAGGAGCTAAAACAGCTCCTCACCACCCTACCAACTCTGGTAGCTCCGAACCCTAGTGAGCCTTTGCTGCTTTACATTTCAGCAACTGACGAAGTCGTTAGTATGGTCCTTATTGCGGAGAGACCAGAACCATCCCATGCTCATGAATCTAGAACCCTCCGGGAGGGTCCGGAGGTTCCTGAAAGCGAGTTTGGGTCCCAGTTCCCAGACTTGAGTCCACAAGAAGTTACTTCAGAAGACCCAGACCCCTCCGGGAAGGTCCAGGTCGCTTCTGAAGAAGCTTCGGGTCCCTCCAGCAAGGACCCGGAGGTCCCCGAAGAAGGTCCGGATCCCTCGGGAGGATCCAGGTCAATGAAGAGGAAGCTCTGGGCCCCTCCGGGAGGGTCCGGACCATCCAGCGCCCAGTGTACTTCATCAGTGAAGTACTTCATGACGCCAAGACTCGATACTTAGAGGTGCATAAGCTGCTCTATGCAGTTCTTATCGCCTCCAGGAAGCTTCGCCATTACTTCCAAGCTCACAAGATTTCAGTGGTGACTTCTTACCCACTTCGAGCAATCTTGCATAATCCCAATTCAATTGGGAATATTGCAAAGTGGGCAGCGGAATTGGCCGAATTCGATCTCGAATTCATTCCAAGACAAGCAATCAAGAGTCAAGCATTGGTAGATTTTGTGGTGGAATGGACTCCCTCTCCATCAAACCCTGGGGGCCCCAGTGAGCAGAAGCCGGAACACAAGGCTCTGGTCTTCAGCGAGCCTCACTAGACCCTCTACTTCGACGGCTCCATGCAAAAGCAGGGGGTCGGAGCTGGAATCCTTCTCCTCGCACCAACCAGGGAGAACGTAAAATACATGGTACATCTTGACTTCAAGGCGACCAACAACATGGCGGAGTACGAAGCACTCATCTACGGACTAAAGGTGGCACTGTCATACGGTGTCAAGCAGCTGCTGGTCAAGGGAGATTCACAGCTCATCATTAAACAAGTGAAGGGTAAATGCTCCTGCAACAATCTCCAGCTAGCTGCTTACCTCCTTGAAGTCCAGAGGCCTCAGAAGGACTTCGAAGTCCTAGACCTCCACCACGTTCAGCGTGTCCACAACGCTAAAGCCGACGAACTCTCGACGAAAGCGTCAACCGGAGCTCCAGCTCCTGACGGAACTTTTATCCGGAGGTTGTCAAAACCCACAGCTCAGCCTGCCGAACTGAGCGAAGGGGGCGAGATCAGCATCCCGAAGCTGACGGTCCCAATGGCCCTGTTACCATGGCAGCCATCAAGGGTCGTAGGTGCTGTCGGAAGCTCCGAGCAACCTAGCACACAAGACTCAAATGCTCAAGTTAGCTCCGATGCATGGATCTCGGAGATCCGTAGCCACTTGAAAGACAACATCCTTCCTGACGATGATGTATCCGCTGACCGGATAGTTAGATTGGCTAAAAGATACACGTTGGTAGAAGGGGATCTCTACCAGCGCGGTGCCAACGACGTCCTAATGCGGTGCATCACAAGGGAAGAAAGCTGCAAGCTCCTCGTAGAAATCCATGGAGGCGAGTGTGGAAACCACGCATCTTCCCGCATGCTGGTCGGTAAAGCCTTCCGGCATGGCTTCTACTGGCCTACAACACTCCAGGATGCAACTGAGCTGGTGAAGAAATGCGAAGCATGCCAATTTCATGCAAAGCAAATTCACACACCGGCTCAGCCTCTACAAATGATACCTCCTACATGGCCCTTCGCTGTGTGGGGGATGGACATCTTGGGACCTTTCCCAAGAGCCGTCGGAGGTTACAAGTTCTTGTACGTCGTCATTGACAAGTTCACCAAGTGGCCGGAAGCAACTCCAGTTGTGACAATAAACAAGCAATCTGCTATAAACTTTTTGCAGTCCATTGTATGCAGATTTGGAGTCCCAAACAAAATCATTACTGATAACGGGACCCAATTCACAAGCTCTGCATTTCAAGGATATTGCGAAGACCTCGGCATTCAAGTTTGCTACGCCTCCGTAGCTCACCCGGCAAGCAATGGCCAGGCCGAGAGAGCAAATGCTGAAATCCTAAAAGGACTCAAAACACACACCTATGAGCGCTTGAAAAAAACATGGAGCCAACTGGATTGAAGAGCTTCCGCCCACTCTATGGGCCAACAGGATAACTCCAAACCGGTCAACTGGAGAGACACCCTTCTTCCTAGTGTACGGAGCTGAAGCAATCCTTCCTCCAGAAATCACCTTGGAGTCACTCCGGGTCCGGACCTTCGACGAAGCCACGCAGGACCAGCTCTGGCGTGAAGACCTAAACCTCCTTGAGGAGGGAAGGTGCCAAGCAGCTGTTCGGAATGCCCGATACCGCCAAGCCCTTCGGCGCTATCATCAGCGGCATGTACACAACCAACAACTCGAGGAAGGTGATCTGGTGCTACGGAGAATACAATCAAGTGAAGGGTTAAACAAACTCTCCCCCAGCTGGGAGGGACCCTTACGAGTGATTAAAGTATCCCGTCCCGGAAGTGTTCACTTGGCTACCGAGGATGGGACACCTCTCCTAAATCCTTGGAATATTGAGCACCTTCGTAAGTTCTACACTTAATATCACGGAGGTGAGTCTGTAGTAACTTGAGGTGTATGTTATAGAGTCATTGTACACAGTCGGGTAGTTCCTCCAAGAGAACAGCCGGACCTTTCCCGGAAGGTCCGCAAAGTTCATGCTACACTTGTCACAGTCTCAGGACTAAAAGTGTGGCTAGCTACCCTGGGTCAAACGAGAAATGAAACACGCTTAGCTTGGTTCCGTACCCTAAGAGTGTACCTGTTTCCCCTGTACCCCAGACCTATAATTAAAGACATCTTCATGTGAAATAGACTCCACGTGCATTTATTTTGTACAGGCTCAATATTTTTTATTTTTCTCTTTCTTCTCTATAACAAAGTTGTGCAATTCTTAAGAAATTTTAGTTCGACCTGTTCATGTACAATTCGAGCTGTATTGTCAATTCTTTTGGATTCAAATATTGTTAATGGCCCACTCGCCTGAATGCCTCCAAGCTAATCTAGGGCCGGAGTGTGCTATCGACTTAGCCTAGTCAAGCACCCTAAGTACGCCACTCTACCTACACCCCGGCAGGCCGAAGTAAGGCGGGTCCAAGTACAATTGGATCTGGAAGAAAGAAGGCAACACTTTCGGTTGTATTCAGAATTGTGTTTGACCTAAAACTTTCTTGGGAATCGTAAGCCGCGATGAAGTTATAGGCAAGGAGCGAATTTTACTATTTTTCTTGGCTTCAGTGTGCAGGAAAAATAAAGAATCCACGTTGATGGAGAAAAGCCGGAGCTAACAAAGCTCCGACTCCCCCTAGGTGGCTTGTGATCGATGTTAAACATTGAAAACGAGCATTACCGGAGCAACCAAGCTCCGGCAAAGCTAGGGGGGCCAGCTGTCGACGCAGAATAAAAGATGGTGAGAAGACCCCACAAGCGGAGTCTGCTGCCGACAAGTTACGCGTTGGCAAAGGTCACTACCGGAGCTATTAAGCTCCGACACCCCGGAGGGCTAACTATCGATGCTCTATGCATTGATAGGGACTATTGCCGGAGCTACTAAGCTCCAACGGTAGTCAATGCCGGAGCTTCTAAGCTCCGACAACCTCAGGGGGACTTCACTATCGAAGACTTCGGACCTACACTTTGCAAGTTTGAAGCAAACGAGTCTTCAACAAAACACAATATCCTCTTGGTACATGTTTACAATCAAATTGTGTACATCTACCAGGGGGCCAAGTGAAGACAGGAGTGTTGAAGACAAAAATGAAATTCATTAACAAATTGTGGATTTCATTCATCTGGAGACAAGGGATTACAAAATTGGGGAAGAAAAAGAGAGAATACAAGTGGGAGCTACAGAGATGGTCCTAGACCCTATGGAAGAACTGGGCGACCTTCTGAGCAACCTCCGACACGTTGGCTCGGGTGGCTTCACCTTCTCCTTCGACGGGACCTTCAAGCACCGAGTCCAGAGGAAATTGGGGATCCCGGCTGGTGTAGCACGTTAGCACATACTCCGCGACGTTCTTCGCCAGGGACTGCCCCTCAACCTCCAACTGGTTTGCGATAGCGTCACCCACCTTGGAGAGTTTGTCACCCACCGAGCTCAACGCTTGCAACGCCAGGTCCGGCTCCGGCTCCGGATCATCCGGACGCACGGGACTGGAGCCCATTGGTGTCACCGCGTCATTAGCTTTGCTCAGGAACTCCCAAACCTGTAGGGAGTCTACAGTCCTTAAGCCCTTCAGTTCTTCCAAGGATCTTTTGGCCGCCGCCAGTTCAGAATTCTCACGAGCAAGGCGCTCAGCCTCTTTGGCATTTTGCTGAATCTTTTTAGCAACCTGCTTCTCTAGTTTTTTGAGCTCCTCCTCTCGGAGGTGGATCTTGTTCCGGCGGTCGACCAGGTCCTTCTCCCAGCCCTTAACTTTCTTCTCCCTGGCAGCGATGGCACACTCTTGCTTGTAGAGTTCCTGCCCTCGCACCCAGGCCTTCTCCTCCTCCTCAACGTAACGCTCTTCCAATTTCTTGGTGCGTTCCTCGAGGCCCTTGTTAGCCAGAGCCACCTTTTCGACGAGCTCCTCCTCCCTCTTCAAGACATCATCTCGCAACTCTAGGATTTTTTGCTCTTCGTCTTTGAGCTTCTTCTCCCTCTCCTCAAGTGCCTCCCGATGCTTGATGAGGCTAGTGTTAATGGCTTCAAGCCTTTCTTGGTGATCATCAGCCGCACAATTAGCTTCCTTTGTCTGCTCATAAATGGCCCAGGATTGAGTGTCGAGGGCACGAGTCAAGCTCTCCCTATCATCCAATAATTTGCCCCAGTATTCCAGGCGAACCTTCTCCTGTTTGATCCACTCCTTGTCGTCTGCCAGCCTCGACTGCGCCAGCTTGGTCTCGAAGTAGAGCCGATTACGCCACCGCCTAAGGGTTTGGCGCTCCTCTTCAAGAGCCTTGCTGTCGTGGTAGAACGCCAGCTGGACTTGACGCAGACTGGAGCAAGCGTTGTCAATGGACAACGACAGGGGAATAGGGTCTGAACCTGTCGGGGTCTCCTCCGCTGGTTCCAGCGGGTTCTCGCTTACAAAAATTGGATCCCACTCCACAAGAGTGGTCCCCTCAGCCTCCACGGCACTAGGGCCGTCCTCTGGGATAGCCTCAGTCGCCACTGAGGAGGGTCCCGCAAAAGAAGTTCTGACCTCTGGAAGTGGTTCCGAAGGCCCTGCTACCAGGTCTTCATTTGCCCCCTCAGGCAGGGGGCCAGCAACTTCATTAGGGCACACTGGCTCAGCCGCAGACACCTCCGCAGTCATCACTTCCGGAGCAGGGGCTACTTCCGGCTCCGGTTTGCGCTACTCCCCCACTGGTGGCTCGGGTGTTGGCGCCTCGACCATCATGGGTTCGAGTGCTGATGCCTTCGCAACGACCGGCTCGGGCACCGGAAGGTCAACAACAACCGGCCCTGAGGCCAGAGATTCAACCTCAACCGGCTCAGGCGTCGGAAGGGCTTCAACTGCAACCGGCTCTGCAGCCGAAGCTTCAGTGGCAACCGGCTCTGAGGCTGGAGCTTCGGAGGTAGCCGGCTCAACCGCCGGGACTCCTTCAACATCCGCCTCGCTCGCCGGGACTTCAATAACCTCTAGCTCAACCGTCGGGGCTTCGACAATTTCCAGCTCTGGGGCCGGAATCACTGCTTCCTCTGGCTCAGCGGCCAAAGCTTCCAACATCTCAGCATCAAGACCCGGGGCTTCAACCTCCAGGGCAGGTGCCGCTGGCGCATCTTCTCTCCCGTGGTCCGGCGCTACCACGGGAGTCTCGGGGGATGAGTCGAGGTCCATGATCACGACAGCTGGCGCCGGAGCTGCCACAGCTTCAGCCACCACTTGGGGCAGCACCAGGACAGGAGCAGAAGCCTCCGCCCTCACAGCATCAACTGTTGTGGCTGAGGGCAGAGCCTCACTCCTCTTCTTGGGGACGCTGCAGATGATGGATAAAGAAACTTAAAAAACAGTTACTACAACAAAACAACTGTCTGAGGTAAAGATTAAAAATTACCTCGGAAGGCTTCCGCACCAGCTTGCACGGAATCTCTTTCCCGGGCGTTCTGGACTGACCATGGCTGCCTCCGGCGTGGTATCTCCGGAAGGCCCCCCCCCCCCCCCCCCCGGAACTTGTTGCAGCTGTGGGCATTTCCTTAGTCGAGGCCCCCCACGACCGGGAAGGACCTCCGGACCCAGATACCTTAGCTGGCCCTAGTACTGGAGTCACATGCCCAGGGCTAGCACCCCGGGAAGACACTACTGCAGATGCAGTCGCCGCAGTTGTAGAAGACCTCCCCCTCCGGGGAGAAGGAGCTGCTGCAGAGGGTGCAGGCCTGACGGACCTTCCGTCGGCATGCTTTAGCTTCCTCTTCCGGCTCAAGAGTTCGGCCGCCGGCTCCTTGCCCTTGCCGACGACTTCGGTCCTTGGCTTCGGGGCAGGGGCGGAGCCACCTTCAGAAGCCCCAGGGATCACCACCCTGGAAGTCGATCGTCTCTCGACGACACCGAGATCGTCAAGCACCGGTATCGTCCGCCGGAGCTCCCTGCAGAACTGTACTTCCAAGTTCAGAGGGAGGAAAGCTGGTGGCGGGGTCAAGTCATCACCCGCGATGTCGTTGCCGTGCTGGAACTTCTTGAGATGAAACTCCAAGGTCGCCCCCTCCATGTTGGACTTCAGCCCGGTCTTGAACCGGTCGTCGTCCATCACAGTGTTGAGGGACTAAGCGAGTTTTTCTCTCCTCTTCAGCGGTGCCCACCTGTTGACCAGGAAATTGCAAAATACCGCCTGAGGAGTTAATCCTCCCTCCACACATTGGCGGATCCTGGTCAGAGCAGGGTTGAAGGCATTCGACAGCACCAGAGCTTCACTCCGGACTGCAGTGTCGATGTTGGGGAGGCCTTCGGGCAGCTCCAGCTTCTCGTGCTCCTCCACCCGGATGACTATCCAATATTTCTACCAATCGTCCCACTTTCTAGAGGGAAACGACCAGAGGTACTTGAATGGGCACTTCTTGTGCTTCACAAAGTAGTAGAAGTCAAGGTACTCATCACCCCTCTCGGTGGTATGGACGGTGAAGAAGGTCCGGAAAAGCTAAATGCAGGGGGGGTGCTGTGACGCCCGGTTCCGAAAATGAACCAAGCTAATGCATATGTGTGCCCAGGATGTTCAACACACATACACGAGTGATTCACATGATAATCAGATAATTACCACAGCTCAAATTATTAAATAAGTATTCTTATTACATAATTTATTAAATCCTCGAATACAAGCTCTAATGAAATATTAATGATAAGTTCAACTAATGCAGCGGAAATAAACCAATTAAGCAACTAAGCAACTAAGCAAAAGGGATAGCGCAGCTCCAATCAACACCACAGGCAAAGCTGACGGTAGACACGGCCTAGAACTCCGCATTATCGCCATAAAACTCACAATTCTGACCTGCAGCTGTTGGGGGGGATTGCAAGAGTGAGTACATGTCGTACTCAGCAAGTGTGGAAAGTATGACATGTGGTTGATTCAAATGACGACAATAATAATGGCTAAGTGCTGAAAAGTACAGTAAAACATTTGAAAAGCAATATATTATATGTATGTGAAGTAAACCCATCATAAGCCATGTAACCATACCAGTCCATAATTTACCATTATCAATAACCATAATCAATGTCATAAACAATAATCCCATTCATAACCATAACCATAACCATAATCATAACCATAACCATAATCATAACCATAACCATAATCATAACCATAACCATAACCATAACCATTATCATAACCATAATCATAATCATAACCATAACCATTATCATAACCATAATTATAACCATAACCATAACCATTATCATAACCATAATCATAATCATAACCATAACCATCCCAAATCCCAATTTCCCTCTAATCATGGAAGTTGTCCAGGTGCTCATAACCGGGAGCACGACTATCATGATAGTTTTATTTAACTCTGCAGAGTTTGTACCTCTTTACCCACGTGTTCGTGATTTCATCACCTTTCGACAACTAAGAATCTCCCTTATGCCCATGACCCGTCGGTCATATTACACACTTCCGTTGGTGTGTGGCTAAGAGATCACAAAATAGTCTTTACAAAGGGATTACTAGCCTATTTAGACCCCACTGAGGTTTCACCGGTGGCGATGCCTCCAACTGAGCACATCTTCAACCAAGGGCCCCCTCTTGAGCCATTCGGATCCCAGGGTAGTCCCACCAATCATCAACAAATCCAATCCGACTACCCCTTCCCCGAGCATCCACAATGGTCCAAATAGCACTAGCAAAGCCCTAATTAATCAGCTACGCCGCACCCATAACTTGGCCTCGTGGTGGCACTGTAGTCCTGGCTTATTCTCGCATGAACCGGTCCTTAGATCTAAAGCAAGCAAACCACCATAACATCCAACCCATCCACATACCAGGCTTGCCTCCCATCACCATACCGTATCGACCAATTCACATTAACCAGAATATCATTAATACATTATTAAATGTGTAGTGTTGGTTTTTCCATCCCAATTAATTAAGCGAAGCAAAAAGGTAAAAAACCTTCCCGACTCTCTACCATAAATTCCAGGTGACAAGGGTGGTCAAACAAATCTAGTAAACTTCCTACCATAGGATTCCCATCAAATTGACACAGCATGCAGTTTTGCAAACAAAACATTTATTTTAAAAACAGGATCAATATGCTTCAAGGACACTTGCCTTGCTCCGAAGGATGGGGTTGCTCAAGCGCTTCAAAATCTTGATTCTGAAAATCCTCGTACACGATCTCTTAAGCACTTCCCTCTACTTGTGATCACACATACAAGAATATGCATACAAATCAATATGATGCACACATATTAATCAACATGCGATGACATGCATGCACGCAAGGTACAATAATTAATTATCTATAGTTGTTTATTAATTAGATGCAACTAGTTCATATGTGTTCATATGAGTTTACGGGGGTTTTAGCGTAATGCTGCTGAAAATAAAATTATGGTGCAACTAAAATAAATTTATGTCTATTAGATCTAATGCGTCGCCAAAATTCGCATCGGGAACAAATCCTACCGTAGATCTGACGGCTTGACGGTCGCGGAACAAATGCGACGCGTAGACAAAGTGGATGGTGCAGCAGTCCCTCGGCGGCACGACGACGGCAACGATCTCCGGCGGACGGTGGGGCCCTCCTCTTTTTCTTCCTCTTCTTCCCCTTTTTTTTCTTTTTCTTCCTCTGGCGGCGGCAGCTCTGGTCCCCCTTTTTTTTTCTCTGGCGGCGCGGCTCTATGGGCGGCGGCGTTTCTGGGATCGGGGGAAACCCCTAGGGACCTACGGTCCTTTTTATAGCCGCAGACTAGGGCCGGCACGGAGTCCGTGCGCGACGCGCGCGAGGGTGGGGCTCGGGAATCGCACTACGCGCGGGAGGGCGGGATTCGGCGGGGTTCAGCGGGAATCGGGCGGCGCGACGCGTTTGGCGGGAGCGGGAGGCCGTGCGGGCGGGCGCGTTTCGGCGGGGCCCGGGACTCGGGCGGGCGGCCGAGCCGGGGTCAACGCGCGGGGCGCGTGCCTAGCGGGGCCCAGGCGGCGGCGTGGCGGGAGCGGCGGGAGTCGGGCGTGGGCGAGGCGCAGGCGCGGGAAGGCCAGGGTGGGGGCCACGCGAGCGGCGGGGCGGCGTGGGGCTGGGCGCCTCGGGCGCGTGCCGGTCGGCACGTGGGTGGGGCCCGGGCGCCTCGGGGCGTCAGGCGGCGGGCGGGGCCCAGCCGCGCGGTGCGCGTGGGCGTGGGGGCCGAGGCAGGCCACGGTTGGCTCGGCCGCCTGGCCACCCGACGGGTTTTCCTCTTTTTTAGATTATTATTATAATATATTTTATTATTTATATTTTATTTATTTTATTTATCTTATTAATTTTATTTATTATATATATATATATTTATTATTATATATAATTTATTTATATATTATTATTTTATTATTGATATTTATTCCCTAATACATGTTTTAGGCTATAATTATTAATTTCTATTTCTTCTTTTTGCTACATACATTTGTATATATATGCTCCATCTTTTATGTTTTATTATTTTTCTTTTATCCTACTAATGTTTAATGCATGATCATGTATGCAATGCAGGATGCGAAAATTTAGGGTGTTACAGATGCTCACCCACATTTCACATAAGTGGACGAAGACAGACACTAGAAGAATGGAGTGGGGGCCAAAGTGATACAGCTGCAGACCATAGAAGTCTAGCAGCATCAAGAAAAGGGAGGAAAATGGTGGGATCAACCCCACCATGGCGTACACAGAAAAGTACACCATCTCGCCGGCGTACTCCTTCTCGAATGGGAGCTCTCCCCTGGCGTGGACCAGGTGGTTGAAGAAGTCCGGGGACCACCCCATGAGGGTCCAGACCTTCTTCAGGTCACTTTCGGTCTTCAAGCGGCTCTTGTGGAGACTCAACTCCATCGCAGCACAGCAAGACAAGGGAGGAAAAGCAAGCGCAAGTTTGGGAGTTCGAGCGCAAGTTCAGATGAGAGGCGTAAAGAAACCCAGACAGTGCGCGCTTTCCTTCTTAAGTAAGCCCCCGCAACGCTTGGATGGAAATCGGGGGGAAGCCGAAGATACTATTCAAAAATTTCACCTTGCCGATGACAAGAGGGCCCGGGACCACCCCGACGATCAAGTCGAGGTCCTTACCCAGGCGAACGGTTGTCATCATGAATAAGGGAAGCCCGAAGGCGGCGGCTTGACAAGGCGCGCGGAACCGATACGATTTTCGTATCGGGAACCGGCGACCTTCAATTGCGTGAGATCCGCACGCCAAAAATCTCATTTGCCGCACCTGGGATATGCCACGCGGCGAGGATTTAACTCCAAAACTGTCGCCAACGGCACATCTGAAAATCTTTGAAGACTCGGCTCAAAAGTCGAAGGATGGACCCACCTCCGGCGGAATGACTTCACCCAAGGGGTCTTCCCCAGAGGTGGCCCAGGGCGCCACTGTCGGTACCCTGAGTACCGTATACCCCTTGAGATTGTAAAGATCTCAAGGAAATGTCATCTACTTAATTTGAAGACCTTCGGAGGCCCACATGTCAGACATAACGAGACCTGCTTCCCCAACATGGTTAGTCTCAGGGTCGCCATGTGTATCATCCAACCGGAGCTACCACCCACAAGGGGGAAGCTCCGGGCTATGTACCATAACGGCACCCCCGGACCTAACCCCAGACCGAGGGAAGCTCCAGAACTGACACGTGTCTGGTGGCACCGGACCTATCTGTTCCTCACAGTATGCTCCGGAGCTGCCACATGTCCAACCGTCGGATCTTCAGCCTCAAACCTCCGGTAGAATCCACAACGGCTCCGGATCTTCAAAGGGGAATCAAGGACTTCAAGACCCGATTAAATGTCATTAATACTATGTTAATGACACACGATCGGACGACCCTTATTACCAGTAACAGCACTGTCAAAGCCCGTTACTCGGTCATTAAGAGTAATTAAGCGCATCAAATGTGTATTAATATTAGTAGCCGCTGGGGCCACATGTCGGGTCAGGCCAACTTGTAACGGTCTGTCCTTGTACTATAAAAGGACAGACCGACGATACATAGAAGGAGGCTGATCTAATCGGCTCACAAGCGCTCTCAACTCACGTCACCTGAGTTGAGTTCATATATCCAATACAACACCAACACACCCCGTGAAGTAGGGTATTACGCTCAGGCGGCCCGAACCACGTAAATCTTGGTGTCTCCTGTGTCATTTTACATTTCACCTTCTTGAATCTCCGCGCGTCCACACCGAACCTCAAACTCCGCAAACACTTTTAGTAGTGTCGGGAGATCTGCCGGATCAAAACCACCGACAATGTGTTATCCCTTCTTCTGCAACCTGTATCTTAGCTTCATAACTATTCTAGGAGTGGCAACTATAGCGTTCTCTCTACTCCCGGTGTTCCAGAACCCTGAGTTCAGAACCATAAGAGCATGCCTCTTCTTTGGCATGGGTGCATCTGGTGTGATCCCTGTTCTTCACAAATTGGTCCTTTTCTGGCACCAACCAGAGGCATTACACTACCGGGTATGAAGTTTTGATGGGGCTATTCTATGGTTTTGGAGCATTGGTGTATGCAGCTCGGGTGCCTGAGCGCTGGATGCCTGGAAAGTTTGACATTGCAGGGCATAGCCACCAGCTCTTTCATATCTTGGTTGTTGCTGACACTCACTATCATGCAGGTATGGTGTACCTCGAGTGGAGAGACCTGCAAGGCTGCTAAAAACTGGCACATTGTTGAGGGTTGTAGGTAGATTAGTGAATTTGGACTGGAGATTATGGTCTGTTGTAAATTGTAACAGTATAAACTTATACAAGTCCAACAAGGTACTCAATGTAATCAGTAACCTATCGAAGATTGATATTTGTGCTATCACCTTGATGTTTTAGGCCATGCCCAATTTAATATTACCTGTCCCGGGCATTCTGGGAGGATTACTGACTGATAGCTTTTCTATGTTTAAGTAATGCACTAATCTCATATATCACCCCAGCGGCGAAGGACCCAATACAGGTGTCAAACATTCTGATCTACCACTTTGCTACCCACAAAGACATGACTGTAGCAGAGTGCACATCCAGGAAGTGGTTTGTTAAGTTTAATCGATTGTTCCCTCTTGAATTACATTGTCAGTGGTACAAACTGACAGAAAAACTCAATTCTTACAAGGTTACATCCCAGACGGATGAAGTTGTGTGGAAATATAATAAGTCCAAAACCTTTTCTGTTGCTTCAATTTATAATAAACTTACTAAAAGTGAGCATGGTCTCAGTCGTAAGGTGATCTGGAAGGCTAAACTTCCCCCTAAGATAAAAGTTTTTGTGTGGCAAATCGCTAATAAGGCGATTCCCAGTAAGGATAAGATGTCCCGTAGAAAATGGAAAGGGGATACCAGGTGCTGTTTCTGCGGTATGAGCGAAACCATTGATCATCTTTTTTTCTCATGTGTTTGGCTGAAATTTGGGTGGGATATTATTGCTACATGCATTGGTTCTAATAATAAACCATGTTCACTGCAACAGTATTGGGGTTGGATTAGCCAGATTTTACCTAAGTATGACATCCTGTATCCAATTGGTATTGCGGCTATATGTTGGGCGACTTGGACACTGCGAAACCGATCGTGCTTTGAAGGAAAAAATATTAAGGATCCTATTGATATCATTATTCTAATGTGTTCACTTTTATCATACTGGTCAGGTGCGTATTCAGAGGAATTGCAGGATATTATTCGCACTGGGGTGGAGAATATACTTAACAAGCATGGAAGATAAGAGAGATAAATGACAAGATGGTGATGCCGCCGCCACATTACGCTCTGGAAGACTGAAGAGCCGGTGTGCACATCAACAGAGGAAGTGATGACTTAAGGAGAGGATACATTGATAGTTTTCTCCTCGGTCCCTGTTATACTCTGCTATCGCGCTGATAGAAGTTGAAACTGTTATTTTGCTGGTTGTACCTAAGCAAACCCCATGGTACCTATAGTCATTCGGTAGTTCAAACAATGATAGAGTTAGGAATGACTAGGTAAATTCTTTATGTATGATCAGACCTCTGTTTCGTTTTTATGAAATGGAGCTGGCATAGCCGATTCAAAAGAAAACATTCTGAATCATGCACGGAGTTGCCTGCATCAAAACAAAGCATTTCAACAAAGCTTTGTTATAATAATGGGAGAAATGTCTCCACGAACCTGCCATTACAATAAGGATCGGGGTTCCACACACAAGTAGCGATAGTAGCTGTCATGTTAGCGTCAGAACGTGATAATCAACCTATACTGCTGAAGCCTGTGTCCGAAAACCAGCTGCATCTGTACGCATTACTTCATTCAAAAACGTGTGCCTCTATCTGTAGTACAGGGCTATCGCGTGCAAGTTAGCCTATGAAGCGAAAATCTGGAGTCCAAAAAACAGAGTCCTTTCTCATCTTCATGAGCGTCCGTCCAAATATGATTTACTAGTACCAAACATCAAGGAAAACTAACCAATGCTAAATCTGTATACCGCATTCTACCCAGGCAACGTCGGTACGTTCCTTTCATGGGTGGATAAGATCGAATAGGCGTGACGGTGAGTCCTGAGGAGCCATGATTGAGTCATCGCGCAGAGTAGAGCAGGGGGCAACAAGCTAAGCACCATCATCCACAATTATATGGGCCCTTCCGATCGTTATCTTCCGGCCCCATTGGCCATTGCACTGTCTCGGTGCCTGTTGAGGCCGATGGGGCAAAGTTACACAACCATTCGGACGAAGACCTGAGCCCAACTGAGCTACCTGTAGTTTGTAGTTTTGCTGCTGGTTTTTCTCTCTTTCCCCCATTTGAACCATTTCGCAAATAAACGAATCCGTCTGCATCTAGGCTCTGTGTAGCAGTGGTACCCACCAAATATCTGCCATTCAGTCCCTTCAAAGATTGTGTGTTGTTCAAATCATCTCCCAGGATCCAAATAATGGACGGGCACGGCAAAGTAGTACTGCATTCATTCCAAAATACTTGTTATTTTGGAAGAAAAAAAAAGACGTAGTTGAAAAAAATACTTGTCATTCCAAAATACAGGGCGACAGGCCGTCGCAGAAAGCGAAGTAGTATGTGTGGAGTGGTGTTGTGAGGTCACGGTCAAAGCGGGGGAACCGGGCAGGCTGCAAAGGTGGTTGGTTGGCAGCATCAAGAAATGCCCTCCTCGATCGCTGTTGGTGGCCACCCCACCCACCCATCACCCCGCCCGTGGATGGAGGAGGGGCGACTGGGCGAGGAGATAGATAGATACACTCGGCATGGCACGGTGCTGGACCACATTGACCAGTCAGATCAGAGCCCGGACCACGCGGGCTGGGGTGCGAATAATTAAACTAACCGGGGTTGGACTGATTAAACAAAAGCGCTTTCTCGAGCCGGGGACGGGGAGTGGGCTTGGAGCTCGACGGGGCATCATCCGCCGTGGTCATCCGTGCAATTTTTAACATTTGTTTACGGCGTGTTGGTCCTGTCATTTTCGTTTGCGCGGGCCGGGAGTTTGCTTTCTGCCTCTGGGGAGCAGACCGGGTGGTTTAGCAGGCTTTGCCGTTTTTTATATTCGCGGCATCTCGATCTCGTCGTCGTCGACACATGAGGAGTGCATGCGCGCGCGGGGTCGTGGATGCCGGAAGAAACCTGAAAAAGAATCTCCAGGCAGTCGCAGCAGATTGCCTCCGATTCAAATTCGGCCGTGGGGTGGGGTTACGGTGTTACCATCCGCTTGCCTCCGATCGATCGTTAGTTACCACGAGATGGCAGCAACGACATGGCGCATCGCAAGCGCAACTGGCCAACGGCCGGGGCATCTCACCTCACCTGAGACGTGGCGTGTCCGCGTGTGTTTCCCGCCGCGGCGGTCCGGCCCGTCCATGACGCCCGGACGCGCTTTGTTTCGCTCGCCTCGATCGGGAGCACGGACGTACGGCGCGCGCCTGTGCTGTGCTGGCATCGACGTTGGGTCACGCTCCGGCTCCGGCTCTCTGCGCCTCTGCGCGGTGCGGCAACAGTGCAGTGCGCGACCGATCCAGGTTTACGGACGGATTTGACCCGTGCATGCATGATCCGATCGACGCGTCTCCTCCGACCCCCTCGTCGTCGCGTTTGCGTCAAGAGCGCGCCGGCGTTTAATGCGCGCGCCCGTTCGATTTGATCGACGTCTCATCAAGCCTTTGACTTGCGGCATCCGCACGCCTGCCTGCACGTACCGCTACGTCACGTATCCTCTACGGTTCTTGTGGACGTTGAGGTCGCCGGCCCGGTTTAATTCCCCGCACGTACTAGTACTACCTCATCAGATTACGGAGGAGGACGGACGGCCGGCCCGTGCATGCGTTTCGGTCAAGGAGGGAGGGGAGCGCGCTTTGGAAGGGGCAGCAGCCTTCTCCGCTTTGGGGTTTGGGCACGCACGCACGTTCGTTCGTTCAGCTCGGCTTTTCCTTTCCTGTAGCCAAGGCTGTGGCGGGTGCGTGCTTCCCCACTTTCGCACGCTTTTATGTCTTTATTTTTCTTCCTCTCTCGTTTCGTTTTGGTGGTGGATAACAAATCTCGCCTCGGTCACGGTCGTAGCTAGGCGGATCCACTGAATTAAGAGAGAGGGCTTCCTCCTCCAACCTGACGACGATGCACGTGCGATGTTTCTCCGCTTTTGGCGTCTCAAGGTTTGGGCGCTGGTTTGAATCTTTGGAACGAGGCGCAGATCGCAGTACCAATCCGAGGGTAGAACGGTCAACAGAGCCACTGACCGAGGCGCAAGCACCACGTCCGACGAGCGTGGGTACTGGGCAGTACTAGCGCGTAACGTGGTGGTCGCGGGCCACGAGGCGCCCCGCTGCTGCTGCTGCCGCTGCCGCTGCCGCGGTCACGGTGGAACGTGATATCTCGCGCGCACGTGCCGCCCGCGTGACGACGTCCCCAGCAGCCGCAGCAACAGTACACGGTACCGCACGCTCGATCGAGTCCACCGCTACGTTTGCTGCCATTCCGGCCGTTTTACTTTACCTCCCTGTTTACTAGTAGTCTTTTTTTT